>JAKDFA010000014.1:768522-1489238 GCA_036971435.1 Dactylellina sp. 'tibetensis' | reverse complement strand
TTTAACAGTATTGATTCAGAATCCCTTGGTAGCGTTTCAACGCCATTTCGAAGTCTCCGCTATAACGTTTTGCTTGACGCCTGTAGTCCAAGTCTCCATGTTGTTTCGTTTGCCGGAAGGCTCTTATTACCGCCGTACCCGTCGTAGACAGTTCTGCTGCTAGAATGTCGGCTTGTTTGTGTATTGCTTCACATTCCTCTGTTTGGATATCATCGATTTTAGATAGAAATTCCTTGTATAGCTTTGAGATTCCTGTAATCCGAAAGTTGATGTCCTTAGTGGCTTGGGGGATAGAGGAAAGCTCCGCCGAAAGATCTAGCGCTTTAGTAGCATCCGATTCCCCAATATTTACTTCTGGTTCCTAATATAAATATTTGATTATTTCTCTGCAGAAAGCTTCGAAAGGAAATCGATATCTCGAAATACGCACATTCATCTTGCTAGTTTGGTCGGTTCGTCCTCAGGATTATTGTATGAAAGCGAAGGACGGGTATCTCAATAAATAGACAAGAAAGTTTCGACCCAAGTATTGAGTATTTAACTATTCCTGCGTGTACACGTGTCCCTTTCCACAAGGGAAAACCCAGATGCCACAGGGCTGGTACTGGTTCCGTTTTTTGAGGTGTATTCCAGCTGTACTCCGCTTTGTGTTGCCAGATTGGGTCAATAGGACCAAACCACAGACTTGCTAAAGGTAATTCGAACCAAACCAATGCCCTATCCAGATAATATGTCCTCTGGAGAATGGATTTAAACCCAAATTTCCTCCAGATCCTCATCGTAGTATCGAATGCCATTGTTGCTATAGATTGGGAGAAGTCTCTCTCCCAATCGTTAGCTTCTCGTTATTCATTGATTTATACAATCATGTTTGGGGACTCTTTGGCAAAGCTCAATAGCTCAAGTAAGACCAATTTACTGGGAAGCGTCGCGCTGTTCTATAGGATTCGTAGATTCTTAATGCCTAACCCTTTCAAGCCCTCCTAAAATTAGTGCCTCCCCCGAGAAGAACTCGCGACGAGAGTGTATCGATGTAACAGCCTTCTCACATCAATAGTGGATCTCAGTGGCCATGGTACCCTACCCATCCTCAAAACAAAAACTAGAATACCAAGACATATTAACGCACCGCCGAATTCGCGAAGGATATAACGCACAGTCAGATTCATCCAACACGGCATCTAGAAGTTGTGCGAATATCGCCAACGACAGGGTCTGGATGCATGAAAGGCTCTCCCGATACATATCTAAGGAAACGTTATTCCTTCGCCTCAGTGGCTTGGTTAGTGGGATCTCTCAGAGTCTCCACACTGCCGAACAGTGTCGATGCAGTCCCAATCGTTTGAACTACGGCGCAAAAGTCTATTCCCAGCGGCTAGCTCGTCTCGAAGGCAGGTTTCGGCGACACCAAACTCAATTTACTCGCACGAATGGAATGCATCCAGTTGGTTGATGATAGCAACCTCAGCACAGCACCATTCCATTAGCTTCCTTTCTCCCTTCCGGACTTCCCTTCGTCCACCCATCTCGACGCGTCATTTGGCCTTAGAGATAAGTTTATGCCAGTGCTTTTGTTACAACGTTTGCGGAGTCCAGTAATTCCTAAACCCCAACTCGGCACCCCAAGCTAAAGTGACTTCCAGACTTTATCGGCTTGGGGTTTATTCCTGGGGTTCTGCCGACCGATTCCAGGACAATATGATATCAAGAATGGAATGCTCGACTTTGGGGCTCTCCCTCAGTTTACAAGTTAGCTATACGGGTCGATACTAGAAAAGGACCTCCTGACTATAACCTTCCTTCGGTCCTGCTCCATCCTTGTCTCCGATAAAGCATATATAGCATTGAGTTCTCCCTCCAATTAATTCACATTCTCCTTAACTTCATCATATTTTCTTGTACCCAACATTCATAAACTTCACAGCCTACTAAACGCAATCAACCTATCGCCGTATCCATCCTTATTTTGAGTAGCACAATGACAGCAAACGGACACATCCCCTCCGAACAATGGGCTATGGTCGTCGAGAAAACCGGCGGACGTGAGTCTGGCTATACCCTTACCATTTTGTATAACCCTTCTAATTTGTGCAGCCTGCGTCCACAAGAAAATCCCTACCCCAAAACCCGGCCCAGATGAGGTTCTTATCAACATCAAATACTCTGGAGTTTGCCATACCGATCTCCATGCCATGATGGGCGATTGGCCGCTGGCTACAAAAATGCCGCTGGTCGGTGGCCATGAGGGCGCTGGTGTCATCGTAGCTGTTGGCGAACTTGTCACGGATTTAAAGCCAGGTGATTTGGCTGGGATCAAGTGGCTGAACGGCAGTTGCATGTCTTGTGGTTACTGTCGTCAAGCTGACGAGCCTCTCTGCGGTGAACCTCTTCTCTCAGGGTGAGTACTTTCCATAATAATTATGGAAAACGAAGTTAACCGTTGTAGGTATACTGTGGACGGTACATTCCAACAATATGCAATCGGCAAGGCTGCCCATGTAGCCCGGATCCCAGAAGGCACTGATTTACAAGCTATTGCTCCCGTTCTTTGCGCCGGTATCACCGTTTACAAAGGTCTCAAAGAATCCGGAGTTCGCCCCGGTCAGTATATCGCCGTCGTCGGTGCCGGTGGTGGTCTCGGCTCCCTTGCTCTCCAATACGCCAAAGCCATGGGTCTACACGCCATTGCTATCGATGGGGGGGCTGAGAAGAAGCAGTTGTGCAGCGACGCTGGCGCCGCCGCATATGTCGACTTTATGACAAACAAGAACTTGGTCCAGGAAGTTAAGGCTGCTACACCAGATGGTCTCGGACCCCACGCCGTACTATTGCTTGCCGTCAGCGAGAAGCCATTCCAACAAGCCACCGAGTACGTTCGTGCCCGTGGCACTGTTGTCTGCATTGGGCTCCCAGCGAACGCCTTCCTCAAGGCTAGCGTTTTCGACACAGTCACAAGAATGATCAATATCAAGGGAAGTTATGTCGGAAACAGACAAGATACCGCCGAAGCGATTGAATTCTACTCTAGAGGATTAATTAAGGCACCATTCAAGGTTATTGGTTTAAGCAAATTGAACGAAGTATACGATATGATGAAAGCAGGTCAAATTGCAGGTCGTTATGTTGTGGATACGAGCATGTAATCTGTTAGACACTGTCCCCCTTGGGTATTGTACTACAAACCGCTTCATAACAGACATGTATACTTAGCTAGTTAAATCATAATGTTTCTTCTGTTAATCTCGCGGTAAAGCTGTGCTGACCAGCTATACTTCCGGATCGGGTCATCGATAGAATCCGAAAACACTCTTGCCACAATATCAACAAGCCTAGGCATCAGTATCAGTTTCATCTCTGCTTATTTATCCCATCAAAATTCCCATGCAAATATTATATTCTCTTCAGAGTCCATCAAAATACGACAACGATCCCGCCCGCATATCCTCATGCTCATAATAAATAACTAACAAATGAAATAAGAAAATAAACCCTAAACAGGGGGTGGAATGTTTGATTCGGGTATCTAAAATAACGTTTACGCCTCCATGCAAAGAACAGTATAAAAACAATGCTAAACCCAAGTTCCATGTCAAACCCCATTATATGCTTTGAAAGACCTGCAAACTCCACAACTAAATCAATCCGTGTGTTTATACGTTAACAAATCACCTTCTTTTCCCACCTTCCTTCCCAGAGACGGACATCTTCTGGACTCCGTTGATATCCTTCCAGGCTACCGAACCAGGTGGGAATGGAACATCGTGGCAACCAGCATTCGTCAACATATGTCTTAATTCGCTATCCAAATCGGGTTTGTCACCAAACTCCCACTCCAAGTCACCACCATATTTCTTCGGAATGTTTTCAACAGCGATATGCTCCTTCAATGTGGAAGTAATATTCTCGCTGGTAAGAAAGAAAATTTTAGATGTTGTAGCAGCATCAAACCACCCTTTGGCCCAGTCCCAGATCTTGGTGAACCCACTCGGCGCCCCTATAACAAAAACCTTCTCAAGAGCTTCGGGATAATAGCTTTGAGCCAATATGCTTGCATCTTTCAGATGATTTCGTAAGCTCCAGAATTGACCAAAACCCAGACCCGTAATATCCACAATATTAACTGTCGTCTCTATAGGAACTTCTGGGTTCTTCCGATTTGTAACTGAGGAGCAGAGAGGAACGACAAAGTTTGTGGAATGCTCAGCAATCATAACCAGTCGTTGAGCGGTAGCTGGCAGGCTACTTTTTGTGTTCTTGACCCCTGACTTGGCGGATTGGTAATAGGTATTCATCTTGCGGCTGTCCAGAGCTGCGACTTCGTAAACTTGAATAGGGACGCCATTTTTATCTCGTCGTCCAGTCCATTGTGGGTACTAGAAAAATTTGTCAACATCCAGCTTTGAGTATTCTTTTCTGGGGATGCTTGTGCTTACGTATTTCCGAGTCTCCTCGAACTCTTTGACATCAAAGTCGTTGTAAATTGCATCGATGGCTGCATCCTTGCGCCACTTTTCGGTCGCTTCAAATTGTCGATAGGCAGTTTGCAAGTTGAAGCGCCCGGCTCTTAGAAACTTCAAGAGATAAGCATCCTCGTGACTTGGTGGAACGGTTCTCTTCTCGTCGATGATTACTTCAGGTTGGTAAAGGCCTCTCTCGGACAAGAGTACCTTAAAGTCTATAAGTTCCATCTCTTGCTCCTCAGTCAGGTGGCCTATTCTGCCGTACAGTCTAATATTTTCCATTTCTCTGAAATGAACAAGATAAGAATGTTGGATAAATTGAGGGTTAGTTGGTTTGTGCTGGATTATGGGTTTTGTTGTAGAGAGTTCAAATGGCAAATTAGCGGAATCTAGAGATATGGGAATCGAGAACCTTGGCTGTCTTTATAACAAATGGGATAATTTGAATTGTCCGCGTCCACATGTTGGTTTACTCCGTAGATGTTTTCAATTAGATGAGGCTGTGTCAAAACTGTTTGACAAACGTTCAGAGGCCAGAAGCTGCAACGTTTGGTGCGACAAACAAGCCGATTTGAGTTCCTCGCTTTGTCGGAGGCAGGCTGCTGACTGCCAAGACCGGCTGTTCGTCGCTTATTTCAAACCCTTCACGTCATAGCCCGCATTCCCCTTCGCCACATTGACGAGGAGGTCAAGATCGATACCAAGACCGAAGCCTCAGCCGCCTCTATGTCCTACACGATGCTAACTAGCCAGTGAAAGAAAAACTGGACGGTCAGCATGCTGCGTTGTCAGCTGCTGCTGGTGACCGCATTATGTTGCAAACACAAATCCCAGATCATCATGTTGCATTCTCTCCACAACACACATTCCATGTCTGTGGGTCTCAAATCTTAAACAAAACGGAACCGGAAAGTATCAACCGCTGAAACTAAAATCACCTCTGAGTGACATAGACAAAACTTTAGCCCTAAAAGTCCGAGACAAACGTATGATGGCCACGTAACTCTTTTCTACGAAAGTTAGAACAACATAACGTCTAGTGATGCTGGTCCTACATATCCAAACCATACATCTGAAAGAACCGATACAAAACTAAAAACATGTTGTTGAAAAGGCTTTTATTAATATTAAGGCTTAATTATACATTTCATTCAAAGCATCGCTAATACGTTCGATAATCTAAGGCAAGGCGCCAAAAAAACTTCTCATCTTCTGGAAATTCGGTGTACCTAACCCCGTGACGGGGTCCCAACCTGGACCAGCTTTGAAACCCTTGGTGCCGCATCCCGGGTTATTACCAACTGTGATATCGTTTAAAATCTCCGGGTGAGCATAGAGAGCTGGGTTAAGAAAACCTAATGGGCTCCTCTTGCGGTATATTCGGTCCTGGTTGAGGAGGGTAACAACGGAAGCAAAGGTTGGTGTAGAGGCGGATGTCCCGCCAACGACATCCAAGACATCTTCGATGCCTATTGTATAATTCCAAGCATTCGCTGCCACATCTGGGAAACCTCTAGCCAATACACCTTTATTCCATTGAGCCGCGGAATAAGGTATCGCATTCGTAGCAAGATATGTCGAGACAGCCGGCAGTTGATATGCCGGCGCACGGAACAACTCTGAAAATCCACCTCCGGATGAGCCGTTAAGTCCAGCCCACGGAAGGTATGTGTTCCAAGCCAGCTCGTCATCAAATACTGTCTTGCCTAATGGGATGTAGCTACCCCCGACAGCGGTGACGTAAGGACACTTGATATATATATTAGTCCAATGCTCAAATCATCTTATGGCCCAGTTGCGCAATCTACTTACTGTGGCGGGGAAATCCGGCGTAAATCTGCCGGACAGCCCATCATTATACGCTCCGGTACCAAAGTCTCTGCATACAGATCCATATCCCCCGACTCCGAAGTCTCCGGAAGCGAAAAGAACGGAAACCCCCATTAGTCCCAATTTCAAATACTCATTGCATTGTCTTGTTGCGTATCTAAGGGTATAATCTGGCTCGTTTCCACCATAGCTGATAGAAAGAACCAATGTTGAATCATACGTTCCGCACATTTTTTGGCCTTTGTAGCCCCCTGCGGCAGGATTAGGGTAAATGCCATCAACAGTCGGGTCGTTACCGCCATCGTATGTACAGTAAGACCCATCGACTGCATTCAAGAAATTGTTATATTCTTCCGTGCCGACCGCCTGGAGGCCATCCCCTACTTGCCAAAGGGTAACATTCTATGTACCATGTGTTAGAACCTGTCCTGGATATTTAGAATACATATGTTCTTACCTGCGGGTAAACAAGAGCCATCGCATACTGCAAGTCCGTATTGGTCTCAACAGCGTTCCACCAATCGCCAGTGAAAGGCAAAACGTAACCACCATCTATCGACTTAAATATCGGGCTTTGTCCCACCTGTTCTGGAGAGAAGTTGCCGAAGAAGTTGTTCATGTCCGCCTGTAGATATGTTTGAGGAGTGAATGAAACAATCCCGAAGCTGTTAGTTTTCATAGGATTGTGGTTCTCTCCAATATTGTAGAGCTGACGCAGACAAGCAGGAGTTATGAACTGGTCGCATGTAGATAGATTTGCATATTTTGGATTGTTGAATTTAGCAGCGAAATTAGTATCGGATTGAGTAAGCCGCCTAGTTCCAGATGCTCGAAATCCAGTGCCCAGGCTGTCAACGATAGCACCACTGGTCCGCTTGCCAGCCGATCGCTTGGCCATGCGTTTCAGCCTCCTCTGTTTCTCAGATGAAGGGTCTTCGGAGTGAATATCCCAGTGGAGCGTGGGCATTATGATGTCAATATGAGACTGGAGTTCTTCGGGTAAGCTATATGCTTCACAGCCAACGTGCATTTGGCCACTCGTGTGCTCGTAAAGGTAGTATTCAGTTCTCAGAACGTCCTCAACTTTAGCGACGGTGGCGTTGAAAGTCAGCCAACCGCGGGCGTCCAACTTGTACGGGATACCGAAGGACTTGAGCCATTTTGCAACAGCATCATAGCTCTCCTCAGAAGGTGAGAATTGCTTTCGCACTTCTTCGGGTGTCCAGTGTTTTCCATAAGAAGGTGAATCGGGATGAGAAACTTGAAGGAGGAGTTCCTCGCCTCGATGAAGATTCGCTTGCGCTAAGCCAATCTTGACCGGAATTTGGAGCGTGTTTGATAATCTCGAGTCTCGTTGCCACCCATGAGGCAAGAATTTTCGAGATTCGTGAACAGAATATTTAGCATAAGGGAGCGGCGACGCGCAGGCCAGGCCCGCGATAACAAGAAGAGACCAACCAAACCGCATAGTCGATATCATGAGCTTTGAGGATTGGAAAGCTTGACGCGATAGGCACACGGACCAGAGGCCATCAGCTTAATTAAATAGATTGGCTTACCCTCCACTGTTCCAAATCATGCATTTAATAGCGGAGGTTTTATATCCGGGACCTGCTTTGGCCCGTGCATGGGTCCTGGTCTGCCGGTGTGGGATATCTGACGACGACAAATTCTCGCAAGGCGGCCTCTCTACCCTTTCTGGGGTACGAGACACATCCATCCAGGGCACTTGCGACTGAGTTCCTGGGCGTTGGGATAGTTTGAGGGGCTGCCCATTGGTACGGGTCGCAAGAGGGTCAGAAATTTTCAGCTGCATGGCTTGAGGCTGCGCGAAAGACCAGGAAGAGTACCTTGCCGGCTTCGCGAGTGATTGGCTGGCTTAACAGCTGACCCGTGACATCCATAACTTGGGGACATTACAACCAGCTCTTATAGATGCAGCTTCACACAAAAAAGTCTATCTGAATTGGCTGGGATTCGAATCCTGGTAAAGCTGGCTGCATAGCCAAGATTGCGTTGACCGGGACCGCCTCCCCTTCTGCGTTGTTTGTTGCAACTTTTCCCGCTTCCCCTGATGTTACAAACACCCCAGGAACTGCCTATGCAGATACGGACTGCAGCTTCTGCGTGGAAGGTCTCGATCAATCGAGATGGAAGCTTTGGCACAGACACATCTCCAGGGTATCCTTCCTCTGCTTCCGATTGGCGTCAGGTACACGACGATACGCTTTCCCTTCTGCTTGCTTTCTCTGGTAGGAATTGGAGCCAACCATTTTATTAACCAACCTCTCTCAATGGCCATTAATGGAAGGGTGCCAATATCATCCCCAGCTTCCATCTCACACCACTAATGCCGGTTAAATAGGAACCCTCTGGTCTACTTGTTTCATCTAACCTTCCTACATGCCGTGCCGCATAACACTCAACTTCGATTCAAGCTCTCCATCGTAGTGGCGTTTCCCAGAGCAGAAGGTCTGCTCCGTATCGTGTGCACATCGCCGTCCAGATGGCATGCATCTTGCTGGGAAACCGAGGAAATCAATAGCACTATTTCGATATAAGATGGCTTTATATGCATTCATCTGGCACTATTACGAGAACACAGTACCTAAATCCGAGTTATCCGTCTCGTATTATGTATTCTAATAAGTTTTCGGGGTATAATTTTAACGTAACGTTATGCATTAACACCACAATACCGCCTCCATCTTACCAAGAAACAAAGTCTTATCATATTAACTTTTTGGGTTGGAATCAACTGACGTATAACCAAAATCGTACCTCATAAGCCGTCGTCCACGTGCATCGCAGAACAAACTTTAGCGCTAAATTTACAGCCGCAGGAACATATAACATAATACTAAGATATCAAGAAGCATATTCATATCCCCCACATGGCTAGCAAGGGTTGTCGCATAACCCCGAGAAATAAAAATTAAAACTAAGAATAGCACACTTATCGAGCAAACGGGGTTATCTCCTCTTCGAGCTGCTCTGCTTCGAAGGTTCCACACTCCGTGACCTCTTAGCGATGGCTTTCTTTCTTCTCTCTACTTCGTCCGGTTTCGGAGGCTTGACCATTTTGCTTGCAGCCAAGGCGATAAACCCATCGATCATCTTTCCCTGGGCACCACCTTCGCGGCGATGGGTTATCTTCCCTCCCAAGGCTTTGCTGGTCGCCAACCCCCCCACCACAGCCTCTGCAATATCTCGCATCCTATCATGACCTGGGCGACTTTCAATCAATATGTCGACGCCTCCGGCGGCAATGGCAGCGACGAGAACGCTGACGACCTTTTGCAAATTTAGCCCGCCTGGTTTTGAATGGCTCCGCCATGCTTCGATAGCTGCAGCAGTTACGGCAGCCTGCAAGGCTTGCTTTTGGTGAGCATATTTTTCCGGATCCGGAGAGGCAAGCTGGCGGCTCGATGGGTCATTTTTAATATGCAGCAGCCCCAAGGCGTCTAGGATCTCATCAACTTTCTTTTGCATTCTTGTCTTTGGGCGTTTGTGGTAGCTGGATGAGGCAACACTCATATCGCCTTTGGAGCGGTCTGCAGATGTGTCATCATCTGAAGAGCTATCGTCGTCATCATCATCTTGTGACTCGCTATCGGAGCTACTTTCGTCCGAGTCGTAATCTCGAGATCGATAATGTTGTTTTCCTCGATTATCGGAGTCCGAAAGAGCTCTTGTCCGGCCTGAAGATGTCCTCGGTGGTGCTTTTGTTAACCCGTTTAGTCGGTCAGAGGCATGCTGGCGTCTGGCAGATGATGATCTCTGCTTTCTCTGTGCTCGAGTTGGGTAATCCGAGGAATCGGAAGAATACGCGTCTGATGAGCTTGAATCTTCGTTAGGGCTATCGAATTGCTGGGGGGGATATTTTGTGTGGTATGCCGGCCGTGATTTACGGGGTCCGTGGCCAATGCCGTGCTTATTTCCAGAGCTCATTCTTTCGCAAACAGACGCGGATATGAATTATCAGATTGGTGATATAATCTTCAAATATGTACTTTTTGGATGTCGGTCGGCAGATTGTAATGGGAGAGTAGAGCCGAATTATAAACCAGTCTTGCAAAGGGCCCGGCGATCTTATAAACCTGAAATCCTCGGGATGGGGAAAAGGGTCTCCAGGCATACGGAAGGGCCCTTTGCTCAGAAATCAAACCGGTTCAACAGCTCGGGAACCCAAGCTGGTGGTTTGCACCAAAACGTCGTCATTTTGCGAAATTTTCTTCCAGGTCCCGGTCGGCGTTCTTTGAACGCTAACTAGGTCTAGGCCGAGAAAATGGAGCCTTTCGGGACGCGGCGTAGATTTCAACTGACATGGCAATCATAGATTGGCCATTATCAAAACCATGATCCCTTCACCGATCGCTTTCTCTTCATCGCAAATAGTCGGTAGACAGGGTTGGTACCGCACTTCGCAGCACAGCGACGTCATATCGAAGAAAAGGGGGAGACGAGTGTGTAGAACCGATGGGCGGTGGAAGGTGTGGGGTGTTAGCGTGTTGCGGTTAGAATTCTTCCCGGACGCGAGACTACGTCATTGGCGAAACAAGGCGGTTGGTGGGTGTGGAGGGAGAGAGAGAGAAAGAGAATGGGGAGAGAAATGGGCATTTGCAACTTGTCGACTCTAACCGGAAGCGGAAACCTCCCAGAATTTGCGATCGTAGCTCCGTCTGCTCTCTGTTAATGTTTGTTATATATTCCAACTATTTAGATACATAATTCCGTGGGAGTTTTAGGAGTTAAACTCGTTTTTGGATCCTTCGCTTCTACAATAAAAATAAAAATAAAAAAACAGAGGACGCAAGTTGGTCTCCAGACCCAGACTCGAATCCAACATGATATTCGTTAGCCAGGTAATTTCAGGAAATTATTCTTCGCTTTGTCTTCCAGCTAGCCTGCCATTTCGACAGACCTGTCCCATCCGGCTGGTGGATAGATTCCTCTTGTTAACATCGAGGTATGAGGTATTTGTATACTGTACAAAGGTATAACGAGTTACCTGCGAACATTATGTATCTCTCAAAGGTGTAACGTAACAATCCCGGGTAGTAAACAATAACAAATAGCAATTTTGCCCTCTGGATCGTGATCGACGACTCGCTTGAAGGTCCCTTGCACCAAAGCGGCCGACGATCGATCAAGTTTATTTTCAGCCGCAGCCCGGAGGACGGTTTCCAAATGTTAATGAAACCTTCAATTTGATATCGAGGACGGACGGACGCGATGCATGCGCATCGATGGCTGACTTTATATCCCGTGCATTCGTTTCTTGGTTCGCTGCGGAGTGGGTTAGTCAGTCGAGGGTTTCGTTAGTTGGCGGAGGTGTCGGCACTGCGCTTCCGGGCGAATTACGTATCCACGTTCTCGATTGAATTGATGGAGCGGCCAATCCCAGCCAAAAGTCGAGGAATAATAACAGTGGTGACAGCATTTTTTTCAGCATATTCATACCTTCTATTACTGCGCTGCTACGACTGAGAGACAACCTGTGCAAAATAATACCAATCGGAGTAAAAGGTAACAGAAGGCCCAAATGCATTAATGGGGGTTTGAGCAGGATTGTTCTTCGATCTCACCGCCGGCCAACCGATCGCCAGCTCTGGCACCCAAAGGTCTTCTCTCTCCCCTGGCCTGTTGTCGCATTGTCGAATCGCTGGAGCCTCGTTCCCTTCAAGTCCTCGGTCCTCACTGTCACTCCTCTGGCCTCGGCTCGATAGAATAATCCCTACTCCTCCTCCTCCTCCTTCTCGAGCTCTGCCGTTGTAGTTGGCCGGATCCAGAATTACGCTTGTTTTTCTTTCACGGCCCGCGGCTTAGCTTTTCCCGGCCACGCTTTTCGACCTGCAAACCCATCGAGAACCTCTCACCCGCAAAAGCAGTTGGTGTTCAGAAATTCCAACTGCCAACTACCAACTAACAACTGCCAACCGGGCCTCCGCTATTCCCGCCAGCACCATCATCCGCAGGCTGCGACGCCCATTTGGACCCGAACTATCAGAAGGACTCGCCAGGACACACGTTTTTTGGATCATGGTATGATCTCTCGTCGTCTCCGGCGACCGAGATAGGATAGCAGGAGGCTCGATCATGAGGATCAGGATCCGAGAGCAGCTGGGTGTACGCCTTTTTTTCCTTTCCCCCCTTCCTCTTTTCCCACTCCCTTGCATCGAACTATCGAATCGCGTCCCGTCGCTGACAAGCCACCTCTTACACACTGTCTAGATTCTCGTCACCGCCCTCGCCCTTTTCTGTGTCGGCATACCCTCTCTCATATCAGTAAGCATATTTCCTCCTCTCTCTCTCTCTCTCTCTCTCTGCCTCGCCGATTGTACCTCGCTGATTGTATTCTGACCTTGCGTGTTTGTATATAGTGGGTCCAAAATTATCATTTCGTCCTCAACCTTCGTGGAGATCGTCTCGCCCTTGTCGCCTCCCTCAAGGCCGACCAGCTCGCTCAGGCCTTTGCCATCCTCCAAAACTCCATCACTTCCGTCTCCTCCAGGCTTCTCATCCAAGCTGCCCTGGCCAGATATTACAATGGGAACCACTCACCCGGCAACTGGAACTCCACCATCACCGACATCGCTGTCGCTCTCGACACGCAACCCTATCTTCTCCAAGCCGTTCTTTGGAATTCAAACTTGACCGAAACCTTTGTCAATGTCACCTGCAGTTGCGCCATCGGCATCAATGGCATTACCGCTGAGGATCCCTTCCTCGCTCCTGGCTTTCAACCAAATGGCTCTGGGTACAGCTGGAACGGCCACCAGGGTTTCCCAGACGAACTTTATCCCCGAGCCTCTCATCCAAACGACACTGAAATTGAAAGACTCGACATTTTCACCCCGAGCACCATCCAGCAGTTCAACTATACCTTCCAGGGCCCTGTCAAGATCAATGACACTCTCTACCTAGCATCTTATACAGTCCCCGTCTTTGATCAGGCAAACAACGGCGATAACCGCCCTCTCCTTGGGTTTTTCACCATCGTCGTTGATGCCAAGATTCTAATTGACATCACAAATCGGCGTCTCGGTCTTGACGAAACAGGTATCATGCTGGTTGTAGGGCCCGAGAACCCCACAAACCTTTGGTCCGGAGAGGATCTTACTGATAACACAGTCACCGGCGATACGATGTTCCGATTCGTCCTCCCAGCCTACGAGAAACTCGATATATTCAATGTCTCCGGCCCGATGAGTGCATGGACCACCATAATCGACCTCTACCATAACGGCAAGAGTAAACCCGCACGGGCCGATATTAGTGTTCGAGATATATCCAATCACCGATTTAGTGTCGGTTACGTACTCCTTGATGTCCCATACTTGGACTGGGGTGTCATCATCGCCCAATCGTATGATGAAGTCCTCGCACCTGTCATCCAACTTCGTAACATCCTTCTCGCTACCATCTTTGGTACCTTAGGGGTCGTCGTTCTCCTAGTGTGGCCATTATCCCATTTCTTCGTCCGACCTATCACCCGACTCTCCGACGCGACTCAGAATGGCAAGCGCAGTCACTCATTTACCCCGCCCCGAGACAATCACGGATCAAATCCTTCCCTTGCCTCTGAAGAAGCTGAAAACGAAGTTCAACGGGGCAACGATGGTACCGATAGTCCCGTAATCCCACCCCAACCCAACCAACCCGGCCATAGACGAGCATCAAAAGTAGTCAAATCGGCCATCAACTTTATTCGGCTTGGGAAAGGCGTGGTTACCCGTTCCGCCAATCGAGATGGTCGTGATGAAGAGAAAGATGATTCCCGCAACACCTTTAGGATCCCTTCGAAAGTCCCAGAAAGAAAACATCTAATACACGATGAGTTAACAGACTTAACCCACAAGTTCAATCGCATGACCGAAGAGTTGGAACAACAATACGAAACTTTAGAGGACCGTGTGCGTCAGAGAACAGTTCAACTGGAAGAACAGCGCCAGATAGCAGAGTCGGCCAATGAAGCAAAGTCGAGATTTATCGCGAACATTACCCACGAACTTAGAACACCATTGAATGGTATCCTCGGGATGTGTGCTGTTTGTCTAGCCGATGATGACATAATTCGGATTAAGCAGAGCTTGGGAATTGTTTACAAAAGCGGAGAACTATTGTTACATCTCCTCACCGATCTACTTACCTTTAGCAGAACTCAAATTGGTGGACATGCTATCACTCTCGATATTAAAAGGTTTCGTATTAGCGACATTACAAGCCAAGTTTTGGCAATATTTGACAAGCAAGCTAGAGAAGGAAGGATTACTCTCGGGGTTACCACGTTGCCAGAGGCTTCTCTCCAGGATATGATCCTCATGGGTGATTCAAATAGGATTTTACAAATAATAATCAATCTCATCAGCAACGCTCTAAAATTCACACCGTAAGTTTGAAACCCCATCGTCACCAACCATCTAGCCTCGTCTAACGCACCTCCCAGGGAATCTGGTTCCGTGAATCTCATCATAACCCTTGGAGGGGAAGTAAAGCCTAAAACCTCCCCTTCCCCGGTACCAAACTCGCGAGATTCCTCCCGCAATCGCCCCAAGTCTAACGGCCCCTCGAAGAGTCTTTCTGAGAACTCTGTGGATGTTATGAACGAAAAGTTAGAAAAAAGTCCGGTCATCTCAGCAACTTTAGCGCCAACAAGTTCCTCGGACACCCGAAAGCAGCCAAGTATAGCGTCGGATAATCCGTCCACCGACTCTAAGAGTTACATGTTTGAGTTCAAGGTTCAAGATACCGGTCCGGGTATCCCGACTGACCAACAGCAGTCAATATTCGAACCTTTCGTCCAAGGAGAGCTGGGACTAAATCGAAAGTACGGTGGGACGGGGTTGGGACTTTCCATATGCAAACAACTTGCAACTCTAATGGCGGGTACTATTACGCTGGAGAGTCAAGAGGGATCTGGAAGTACGTTTATACTTAGGATTCCTCTGAGACACCCAAAGGACGGATATACCTCGTCAAATGTTAGCTCCAGAGAAGGAAGCGTCTCTCACGATAGAACCTTGAGCTTTGAAAAAGACTCGGGGGCTGCCGTGTCTGTAGGTTCAACCGCACAACCTGACAAATCGCTCGATCCTACAGCTACCAACGCTGAAAGACTGGCTGCCCTGCCTCAGCCCCGTCTAGTTGGCTTTTCACAGCCCTTCTTTGCTCCATCCGAGGGAAACCAAGGCAGTGGTAGTAAAAAGGTTCTTATGATGAATGGTAAACTTGGAAGGGACTCTGACATACATAATGTTCGAGTTTTGGTAGCTGAAGATAATAAAATCAACCAAGAGGTGGTACTCCGAATGCTCAAATTGGAACGAATCGAAAATGTCACTTTGGCAGATGATGGAGTGGAGGCTGTTGATAAGATCAAGGAGGCCATCAAAGCAGACAAGGCGTTTCATATTGTGTTTATGGATGTCCAGGTATTTCTCCTTCTCTACCAACCCAAGTAGCTCCTACTAACTTGAATATCCTGCTTAGATGCCTAATCTTGATGGGTTGGAGAGCACTCGAATCATCCGCGAGCTAGGGTATTCCGCTCCAATTATAGCCCTGTCAGCTCTAACCGAGGAAAGTAATATCAAAGAATGTAAGTTGACTCCATATTTATAAATCTCAAATTTTTCTCATAGTCATATTAACAAATCTATTCACAGGCCTCGAAAGTGGTATGAATTTCTTTCTCGCCAAGCCAATCCGTCGGCCAGCTTTAAAGCATGTGCTCCGCACTTACTGCACACCCATTTTAGAGGACGAGGTTCAAGAAGTAACCCATGAGAAGTTAGTCCCCAAGTCGCAATCCCTTTCAGCGGACGAAATCACTCGCAAAGAGACACCACCAGTATAATGTTATGACGGCCACTCAGCAACAATTACACTTCATTTCTTGCATTACCTCTTCGCAATAACCGCTACCCAGTCATGATCTGTAGCGAGTAATTTCTTAATCCGGATCTGAAATTTTTTTCTTCCCTTTGGAGTTTTCGGCGAACAACTTTTTGGGTTAGCGTTTTTGATATTTTGTAGAACAGAAGGAAAAATACCCTTTGCGACTCTTGTACAAATACAAAATGTTGTTTCCCGTTGCTTTACTGTTAATATAGATTTGGAAGCCAGACGATAAAATTCTCAATTAGTCTAATGATTACATTTATATGCATAATGTATCAGACTAAACTACCCCAACTTTCGTCACCAACCAACCAAAAATCCCAATAAAAAAAAATTATAGGTATCCATTGCATTAAATCTGTACTTATAGCATATTTATCAACATTATTAATAGGAAATGACACTATATAATTATAACTCAAAACTCCTTAGTAACCTGTCGTTTGCGGCTACCTGCAAAGCCGTTTCGCCTCGCTACCTCACTCGTCAAAATCAGCAGGTCTGAACCGAAGGCTTGGTAATAAGGATCCCGAGTGAAGTAGACCTGGCCAATTCCTCTGGCGACAACTCTCTGCAGCAGATATCGCTCTCTCGCTTCTGATCCCGTAAAGGAAGTCACGATAATACCCTGTAACCCCCCAGCTGTACCTGGACTTTTACTGGTATCCTTACTGGTTTGAAGGTTATTTGCATCGTAGTAACTACTCAAGGGGCTTTCGTATGAGATGATTGAGTCTGCAAACTCGTAAAACGCCTTATCCGCAATGGTGCCGGGGTTAGTTATCGTGAATGCGTCTTGTCCAACAGGTATAAACGCCTCCAATATCGCATTGCGGACGCTCTGCATGTATTTCAGATTGGCGTTCCCACTGCCAACTTCAGATGGTGCTTCATCGACGAATATTCCGGATACTCCGATATCCCCCGCCGTATAGGAAGCCCACCCGGCGTACCTTGTGATATCGGCGCAGACATCCACTAAACTTCTAGCAGCATAAGATACGTGAACGTAGCCGATTACTCTGACGTTCTCGAAGCTCTTTAGTTTTGCGATACCGGCCGCATAGTTCGAGTCTGGAAACTTTGTGCTCCCTGGACCTGAGTCAGGGTTTACCACCACAGTGAACGGCTGTTGGGGGTATGTGGAAATTGCACTGTAGAGAGGATCCCATGCGCCAGATGATGGGTAAAGGTATAGCGGGATGAGAATAGAAGTGGGGCTAGAGCTCATAGTAATGGCAAAAAAACAAAAGAGCGTGGTAAAAAGAGCGACAAGTTGCATTTTGCAAGAAGGGTTCGAATTTTGGTTGCGTTATTAAGATATATAGGCAAGTGTATATATTTCTGAGGGTAGAAAATCGAAAATCTGGGCAGGCCATGCATAGTCTCAAAGGAAAACCTAGTCTAGTCAGGGAAACATCGCTATTTTATACCATTGGATCTAGAGAGTTGCTATAATCTTACTCCGCGAAAACAAAGTCATGAAATTAGAACAAGAGCCGAACTGTGTCGATACCGTGGTAACATAGTAGTTACCTCGCATTCTGTTACTATCGTTTGGCGGGGACGTGCATCATCAAACGAATATCGGTTGCCCCTGCAGACTTGGTCTTGTCGCCTAGCAGCGGCACCAGTGCCATTCCTCGGAGTAATGTCTTTTAACCTGTGTTAGGCGTGTTGGTCTTGCGCTTGTTGATGGATCGCTTTGGGGCATAGGAACGAGACTTCGCAGAATCTTCCCAAATGTGATGGCTTGCGAAATGAACGGATTCTTTGCATTTGTGTTGCAACGGCCTCTCAGGATGGGATCCCCTCTTCGTCCCTGCTTGACGAGCACCCGGTTACCCCGTTGCAGCCTTGCCCTAATAAGTCATGGGTAGATGAGACACCATTAACTTCATAGTTAACTAAGCACTGGTTGGTGCTCAAACTTTGATTATTTGGTTAGCTAAATCACGCACAAGAAAGTTTAGAGGGCTCTGCAGCGAGCAGATGCGAGATAACCAGGGTCTACACTTTTGAACTCTGGCATACTCCTATATACAGTGTCATATATATACATTAATATTATCTCTAAGGTAGCAAGACTCAAATACGTGAATTCGTAGTGCGTTCTATCTTTGGAAGCTCCTTCGTTAAATAATATGGGCGACTTACCTCTAGTCTCTGATAGCGCAGCTGAAAGGGTACTAACTCCTAGCCATCCTTTGGGCATTTGAGAAATCAAGCATTGTGCCTGCGCTCATCCCATATGAACAAGGGGATCTTGTGATGAAAATTATAATACGAATCGAAAGCTTAGAATCCGCAAAAGAGGGCAGCCGAGTCAGGGAACGAGGTCGAGAAAATTCTAGAAACGATTGAAGCCGGAGGGGCCGAAAAGAAATAGATTACGAGTGGAGTCGCTGACAGTCTTTGAACAGCGGATCTTAAGCTTCTCACAATTCACAGCGCATGAACATGCAGTTTGACCGTGGAAAACGCACTGTAGTATGCACAGGTGGTGCTCAGGCTTAGCTTACGTGTGTCGATAACTCAAGAGGTCAGGATGCAACAGGTATGAAAACGGTTCACCGTATCACATGCCCCTAGTTATTGATTTTAGATGGTAGGTTTTGGGATTAAGAAATTTTCAGACCAGCTATATTCATATATTTTACCCGCAATAGATACAGAAACTTGATTTTACGTTCCAAACACCATGTAAATGCAAACGTACACCAGGGGCTAAAAATATCACAAAAGATAGATACAGAGGAAGAATCAACAAATGTCCAAAGGTTCTATTACACTGGAGTAGTTCCTCCAAGTGCTACGACAGCTGTATTAAAACCAGTTTTCCTCTTTTCATCTACGGTTGTGAAAACACAGTTCGTGATGTACGATGTCCAGGCTGCAAGGGTAACAGGGGACGCCTTCAAGCCAGATTTGATGTCATCGCTACATTTTGTGGAATAGAACCAGGCGGCGCTGCCGAAAGTTTTGTCATTCCCAGTGACTAGGGCCAGGACTTTGTTTTGGACATCAGAACTGGCATTCTTGATATTTTCCGGGGTGAGACCAGGCTGGATGTTGTCGGTCGATCCAAATGTTTGGGCATATTCAATGATAAAGTTTGGCATCAACATAGCTTTTGTACCTTGTCCTGGAGTGCCGGGGCTGACGTTGTGATTGTACTCAAAATCTACGGACTCGTACGCCATTATCGAGATGATTGCTGCAGCTTCACCGATAGTTTCGATACCGTATTTGCTAAGGGCTTCAACGATAAATGGTGTGGCAACTTCGGCGGTCGCGCACTCGTCTGGGAACCGGGGGTCGCAAACACCTGCATTTGGAGCAATTTTCTTGATAACGTCTGGGGTGATTGACAATTTGTTGTCTCCAGTGACAGGGGCGGGGCTGACGGGTTGAGAAGATATTTGGGATGTGATAACAGGTGCGGTCGAAGTGGGAGAGTCGGTGGCAACTGGGACCTCGGGGGCTGGCGCGATGATAGTGGTAATTAATGTCGCGGTGCTCGTGCTAGTCCTCTGTGTGGTGACAGTGAGTGTGCTGGTAATTGTGTCCAGCTCGGGCTCCGAGGTGGGAATGGGTTCTGGCTGCTCAGCGACTGAAGTAGGTTGAGCTGGTATCGAGGTGGGCGCAACTGATAGTACTGGCGCTGCTGAAGGCATGGTGGGGCTGTCCTTGGCCACGATCTGGCCGTTATTGCAGACCGTGCCTGCAGCAACAAATCCCATGGGCACGACTTTACCAAAATTACACCTAGAAAAAGTCGAGCCATCGGGACCACAGACGATATCTCCGTCGTTCACGTTGGTTGGACATGTATCAAGAGTTTTGAAATCAGGCGTCTGGGCCTTGGGGATTGGAAGCGCTTCGATGGCTGAAATGGCCAACAGGCAAGCGAGGGCTCTGCTGATAGAAATCATTTTGCTCCTGTGGTATCTGTCAAGCTGGGGCTAAGTAAAATATATATGTACGCCGGTTTATGATGTAGATATCGTGTAAAAGATCGTATTGGTTTGGTGTGCACTGCACAGCGTTATAAATCTAGGTCTGTTGGATAGGACCGGGAGACTCTGGATGGTTGGTAGCGAAATGAGGATTCGTGACAGTTCCACAGGAATACGAGAAAAGGAATGTTACGTAGTCTCGAGCTTGCGACACTACAGTTCGATACAAGGCGACGAGGACAGAAACCGAGCCGGTTGCGGGAGGCTGAACGGAAAGAAGGAAAGGTTCAAGAATGTCCCAAGGCCAAGCTGTGGGCAAGATGCGTGTCGATATAAAAAGGAATGACTGAAATCGTACAGACGTGGATCGCACAGCGAGGGGTTGCGAAAGTAAAAAATAAAGATAAAAACCCAATTACCACCAGACGAGACCGAGGAGCTCGAGACACAACAACGAAAGGAGAGACTGTGTGGGGATTAGAGGAGGAAAAGGGTTATAAAGGAAGGGGCCAACAAAGGGATCTTAAAGGCGTCGACAGGCACCAACCGAAAAGCTCTAAAAGGCTGACCCTGATTCAGACCAATGATTCGGCTACGAAAGCTTAGCCAACTCTCACACGGCGAGATTTTTGAATGTGGCATCTGCGCAGACCTGGTTGGGAGGCAGGGATGCGGCGCAGGCATCAGACGAATCAGAGGCGGTTGGTAAGGGGCAGGCCAATGCCGCGGCCAATAATAGCGTCACAGGACCCCGTTTCAGGTTTCAGCTGCCCTCTCAGCAGCTTTGTTAGCCATCAACCGTGCAGCCGTGCAGGCTGACATTTTGCATTCTCTCCGTTCCTACATGTGCTGATGCTCAGGGGCGCATTGGAATGAATGCAGAGCGCCTGACGCTTTGCAATAATCAAGAAGGTGAACTGGCGTCAGATTTGAGATACTCGACGAAGGCCTTGAGGGTACGTATACTAATATCTGGAATCCCTCGATGACCAGCATTGCAGAGCACAATTTTTTAAAACTCCATGTGGCGCAGGATAATACGCAAAGCGATTCCTCACCGGGCAAGCAGAGCCGCTGGCTGAAACCTCTTAAGCCGCCCATTGTAAATTCACTAGGTTGACTTCGACGTAGTATTCAAATATGTATGTCAGGGGGGAAAGGGAAATATTGGGCTGCAAGGAACGCTAAAACAGGGCTGCACATGGTCACTTTCGATCTAGAAACATCGGCTGGCGAGTCCACAGTCGACAGACATTCTATACTACAATAGGAGGTATATCGACTTGCCCCGGCCCTAAATAGTAGGCTCTATCCGCTTCAGGCTTTACATCAGCCACAGTCCAGCCATTGCCCAGCCACCCATGCGGGCTCCCGTTGAGGTACTCGTATTGCCAGTCCTCCCACCTCGGATTACTCAAGACTCGTTCGGCATGCAAACATGAACCTGATGCTCGTTAAAATTCAATATAACTGAAACTGTATGAAAGAATGCAAAATTTTGCTTACCTGGCCACAGAGCAGAAACTTTCCCATCAAACGTACCTCCTTTATACCAGCTTCTGCATTTCATAGAGAATACGGTTCGAGGAAAATATGAATCGCAATACTTTTGAAAGTTTTCAACGCTGGACGCCTTTGCTTCGATTGTCCGAATGTTGTCTCTCTGCATCTTCTGAACGGCCTTGCAAACGTAGTCCACAACTCTCTCCAACACAATTGTCAAGCTTCCAGTCCCAACCCCGGAGTTCGGCCCCAAACTCATGAAATAGTTAGGGAACCCATCTGTTGCAATACTGATATAAGTCTCTGGGTGTTGCTTCCATTTCTCTGCGAGAATTTCTCCGCCACGTCCGATTATTGGAAATCGTTTCGTCCATGTTGTATCGAATCCCGTGGCACATATTATGGCGTCCACTGGCCGAGACTTGCCATCTCGTGTAACAATCCCTTCAGATGTTACATGAGATATTTCTTCAGGAATGAAATTGACGTTTTCTTGTGCGATAGCCTCTAAGTACCCAGGTCCCTAGAAGCAACGGATGAGCCACGGTTAGTATTTTTGGTCTTTATATTTCGGAATTATATTTTCTAGAAAGTACCGGTGTCAAACGCCGACATGCTGGAGGAAAAGGCGGTAACAACGAGTTGAAAACGTCAGGTTTCGAACCCAGCTTTTTTCGCATATTCTCGGTAAAAACTTCTATAGCGCCCTTTTGAAGCTCACTCCCTCGCATAGTAATGGTATGAGCTGAGTTGAGTTCGTGTTCTAGTTCTCGTCGGTATTGATAGAAGTGATCTGGATCGTCCTCGAACCTTTTCCTATCTGCTTCCGTAAAGTAGACTATGATTCACGATTGTAAGCTTCCCACGGGGCTGAAGAAGGCATTTCATTTCTTACAATCTTGCCCGTTAGGGTTTTTAGCCTCTGCGAATTCACCGGCGATGGGCATCGCTATCCATGTCTTGCCCCTGGCATAGTGGTCTATCTTTTTCACTTTCTTCTGCATGGCTGGAACGATCTGGATCGCGCTTGATCCAATACCGATCACTGCAACATCTTTATCCTGGTAGTCGAAGTTGTCATTCCAGGTTGCACTGTGCAGCAGACTGCCTTTGAATTCGGTCAACCCGCTAATATCGGGCCACTTCCACTCGTTCAAAGCTCCAATGCAAGCAAAGAGAACATCCGATTCGTCTTCGAAGATCTCTTGCCCTGGAGTGTCCAATTTCTGAATCTTCACTTGCCATTTACCCTTAACTTCGTTGAACCTAGCTTCAACCACCTTTCTGCTTGGTTGCAGATATCTATAGACGCCGTATTTTCGGGCGACATATTTCCAGTATTCTTCGATCTCATGGCCTGGGGCATAAAATCGGCTCCAATTCGGATTAGGTTCGAAGGATGCTTGATAGGAATGAGAAGGAATGTCTGCATACCATAGTATTAGCAACCCATGGTTATCGGCAGGATAAGAGATACATTCTGTCGGGGCGCATGGAAACCTACCACAAGCAACACCAGGATATCTGTTCTCATACCATGTCCCTCCCACTTCGGGATTCTTCTCGTAGATTATCAAATCGAGATTTTGTACTCGTTGGGGTAATCGAATCCCTGCTAATATTCCGCTAATACCTGCACCAATGACAATGACTTTGATAGGCCGGCATTCATCAACTGCCCTTTCCTCAAGCATCATATCTCCATCGACAGGTAATTCTGGCTCCGGCGTGCTTGAGGCCGTTGCGATTGGTGTTTCGCCCATCGTGGATTTGAAGATACGTGTGATCGATCAGCAGCGCTTCGTTTACTTTTGTAGGCAGATTTTATATTTACTGGTCGGAGTTACAGTAAAAGGTCGAACCGATAACTAAAGTACTAAGAATAAATTTTTTTTAATGATTCTCCCCTCCCGGATGAAATGCGCGCTGTTCTAGCCTTAAGTATTGTTATCCCGAAGCACGGACATTGGCCCCGCTGATAAAGCATCCTACCTGGTGGTTATATAGCACTTCTATCCAACATCCTAGCTTCAGCTGACTTTTCCCCACGCCGCCGAACATATATCCCCGGATTTTAAAATTCCGTTGCTTGGTTCTGCATAGACTGAACATTGTATCCCGAAAATGGTAGCCGATGATTACGACAGCTCCAATAATACTATCAACAAACTAGTCGCTAGCTTCTTTGGCCTCTATTACAAACTTAACGTCTTATTGGATACGGGAAACACCCAAAAGACCAAGTTGATTATGGAGAGGCACAGACGGTACCCAAATCCACCGAATGGGGTCTGGGGCTTTCCCGAACTTTTAGTCTGGATCTCGGCCCGACGCTGCCAAGACAATATATGCTGTGGAGGGTCAACTTAGTACCCTTTGTTGACCCTGGTGGGAGCTTTAATAGATGGAGTTACCGGTGATTTGTGCAACCTAAATATTCCCATAAGGCCAGGCAAGTAAACCAAATCGATACTAGGGCCCAGGCAATACTAATCATACATGTTGCATTTTCGAACCCGACTGCCTGAATTATGCGTTGTTTACGTATGTTGCACAGTCTATGAGACAGCCGATGGGTAACTTTAACGAAAATTGCAGTACAATTCAAACAAAGGCAAATGGATAAGCGTATAGGATGGTTAAAGCTACAGGCTGCTTTAAAAATAGCTGTAAATAGAGGCCAATATTGGCTTATTATTGGATCATGCGAGTTGAATGGCGGCGCCTGAAATAGCTGGATTGCATGATAAGCGGTAAACAGCCCTCGAGATTCCCTAAGTTATCATTAATCAAGAAGTCTCGTTATATCCTACCAGCCCTCTTCTTAAGATTGTCTAGCAAATTTCTTCAGAAATCAATTACTCTCGTTTGCTTCCGGCCAGTAGCCCTTTGACTTCACTGTTTAGTATCTTTCATTGTACTTCGCTACATTGGCTAGTATATATACTGACGTGTCAGTCGCCAGTATAGGATTAGTGGCAGCCTTCGTGACTAGGTGCATTGTGAATGGGGAATTCCAAGAGTACTCGCTCAAACCATCGGTCAAATCAGAATGCAACGCCGACGCAGTCCGCCTTTGTCCTTCCGTCGCCCTCTGCTGACTCGCTTGCGAGTCTTTGGGAGGTTGAGACCAACTCCGGCAGTGACGACCGTGCCGAATTATCTCTTCGGCCTACGACAAACCCCATCGAAGAGCCCCCCAAAATGGACAAGGATGAAGGAACCTCCAAAAGACTTTCGAGCTCCGTTCATTCTGCTACTTCTGAGCCATCTTTAGCTAATCCGGAAAATCCAACATCACTATCTCGAACTAATACCGCCGGACGAGACCATGAGCGGGAAATTACAAAAAGCAGCTCTAATTCAAAGCGTAAGGCGGACAAGAAGCACAAAGGCGAACACAAGAAGAGACGAAAAGAGATCCAAAAGCTGAAACGAAGAAAGGATCCACTAGGCCATACCATCCGCAGGAAATTATCCCTTAAAAGGCCCAAAGACAAAAGAAATAGCGAAAAGAAGCTACGAGCTGGTCGCGGCCTGTCAATTAGCTCCGATCCTATCCGAGTGTACCGGGAATCGAATGACGAAGATCCTAGACGCCGTGTTCGAACAAGCAATCATATGACAGCTGAATTTAAGATTCACTTCTGGAGGGACAAATACGAGGGTGGGGGTAGGTTAGAGAGAATCGTCAACTTTCTACCAAGGAAGAGGGTGAGAAGACTGCTGCGCACTGTCGTCGACTTGCAGACCGCTTCGCTAGGCTCGTTGAGAAGTCACGCAAAGCGAAAGCGTGATTAATACGTGAACATGATAAGAACGCTCTCTAATTTTCGAGACGAATATTCGAATAAGAACCTAAATTCGGAAGCCTAGTGGCAGGGATGGTTCCTTCTTTAGAACGTTCGTTTCGATGCCTAGAGAAAATCGAGATGCTTGCTCGTTCGGAACACCGACAAAGGTGTCCGTGATCCCTGTGATGCTTAGAGAAAATTGTTCAAAATAGTTACTGCCGGTATTACGGCGAAAGTATGGTAGTCAAGCATCACATGGATTCAAAACAACCTTTCACCTGGATAAAATGAATGATAAGCCAAGGAATAAGAAGGGACGGCAAAACAGCATCCCACGTAAAACTAGCCATGGGAGAATCGTTAAAGGCATTCGGTTCGCGGGTATATCTACCGTCCTTGTAAGAACTGGCTATTGTGGCTAAACGGGAATGTTAGAGGCAACTTGCATGACGAAAAAGCAAGAACGCCACAAACGAATACGAGCTACACAACATCACAATATTATTCACATACAGCTTTTTTTTTTTTGGCTCAAGTGAAAGCTACGGCACTGAAGAATGTAAAATTAAAGTTAAGGAATCGTATATCATCCAACTCGTCGGAATATGATCAACTATGTATTAAAAAAATAGTTACATCAACAAAGAAATAGTTATTATCGATACAAAATCAGAAACAAGCGGGCGTTTAGGCCTTCTGCAAGTGCTCAACGGTAACCTTATCATCACCCAACTTTCCGTCATCGTGGAGAGCGTTCAACAACTCCTTGCCATGACCAGTAGCGGCCTCACCGCCAACCTTTGCATCGTCACCATCGAAGTACCTGGCGATCTCCTCAAGAGGAGTGTATCGGGTTTCGATGAAGAAGAAGTAAACGACAAGCAATTCGATAGCCAGCCAGCAGTCGTAAACGATGTAGTATTTCCAGGTGATTCTCTTGATGGCAACTGGGTTGACGTAGTTGTTGAAGAAAAGAGCGCAGTTGACGAAGAAGAACATGACGGCGAGACCCTTGGCACGGATTTGGAATGGAAGGATTTCGACGGTGTAACCGACGAGAAGACCAGACCAAGCCAAGTTGTAGGAGGTGTAGTAGAGATAGATCATAGCGACGACAGCGCGACCAGCAGCAGTGTTGTTGGTGGTCTCACGACGCTCGGAGCAGATTGTCCATGCAATGAAGCAGATCAACATACCAGCGGTGGAGGTAAGGAACAATGGACGACGACCGAAGTGGTCAACCATGAAAGCCATAGTACCGGCAACAATCATGTTCCAAATTTGCAAGATACCGTTGATCAAGAGCTGGTCAACTTGGTCGGTGATACCAACTTGGTTAAGAATGAGAGTGATGTAGTAGGAAACGAGCGAGTTACCAGACCATTGTGAGAAAAGACCGGCGCACAAGCAAATGAACATTCTATGGCGGTTACCCTTGGTGGAGACGAGAACAGTGATGCTCTGCTTGTTGAACTCCCTCTCGAGGGCGATGGTCTCCTTGATTTCGATGAACTCGTGGCGGACGAGATCATCATCGAGGTTGCCGTTGGCGTGGTACTTGGCGAGAATAGCGAGAGCCTCCTCATGACGATCTTTGGAGATCAACCAACGTGGGGATTCTGGGACGAACCAGATGAAGCAGATCATGACACAAGCTGGAGCAGCCTGAAGGACGGATGGGGTTCTCCAAGCCCACTCGGACTTGATCTTGAGGGTGCCGAAGGTGGTCCAGGCAGCGATGATGGAACCGACATACCAAGTGGTGTTATAGATGGAGGTAATGCGGGCACGGTGCTGCATGTGGGCCAATTCGGTGATGAGCAATGGAGCGGCACCGTGAGCGAAGGAGATACCGAAACCGATCAAGAAACGGGCACCAATGAACATGCCGAGATTTTGAGCGCCAGCCTGGCAAGCGACACCGATGAACATGATGAAGAGACCGATCATGATGGCGACTTTGCGGCCTCTCCAGTCGGCCAAGAAGGGAGAGAATGGAACAGCAGCGATAGAACCGACAGACATGATGGCGTTAAGGAGACCGAGCTGGGAATCAGATGGACGGAAATAGTCCTCCCAGTAATTGAGGGACTGGAGACCGTTCATCATGGAACCGTCGAAACCATTGGTGGCCGAGACGAGAATGACAGTCGAGAGAAGGAAGTAGAGTCTTCGCAGACCAGGATCCTTGTACCAAGTAACTTGTGGGAATTCGCGACCACCAAGGATGTTACCTTGGTTGGTCGTTGGCGCTGCCATAGCGGGCATGATGGGCGATGGGGATGATCTGCGTAGGCGCAGAAGAAACCTATTCACAGAATTTGGTCTGAAGTATTAGGATGCTGATACTCTCTGGCTCCTCTTCACCGAAGGGAAGGAGTATTGGGCAGGCTTGTTGGAAAGAAACCCGACTGACTGGGGAAGAAAGGGAATAGAGAGAGCAGGGAAAGAAGGAGCGATGATGTTCTCTTTATATGCAAAGGTCATCCTCTTCAGAGGTTATTGCCTTCCTCCACAATCTGGGGTCAACGGCTGGTCTCCTTCCCCCCGGCTGGATGGTCTTTTGCCGCGTCTGTCCTGCGAGAAGGAAAATTCCTCTAATCGCTTTTGCCAGAGAGCGCGCACATGGTCTGGGGACATCAAGATCGTCCGGCTAAACAGGAGCACACGATACGAAGTGCAGGATCCCTTTCTCTACGATATTAACCGGTGAAGGTCTCGATGTTATGTTTCGCTTGGGGATGAGGCCCCAAGACGTGGTGTCGCTATCGCACTAGCAGAACCTCCCCCAAACTATTGGCCCACCCTTAGCCTAGCACGGTTCGGCAGAATAAGAAATATAAATCTCCACTAAAACTAAAACCTTTTTAATCTTTGCCTCTGGAAACTCGGGCTCTTCCATCGGGTACATGGCACTTGGTGGTTGTTTTTTTCTCTGATTTTTCTTGTTACACGGCTAATATAATAAAACATTCCAAAACGTAATTATAAAGGCAAACCGAATTTTTCTCTCTTTCTGAACGATGACAACAGCCGAATGGCTGCCATCTTTTGCTCGAAAAAAGGACGAACAATAAACGGACCGGGCTTCTGCAGGTGGTCTGAATATGAACCATGGGCAAAGGATTTGGGGTTTCCGGGGGTCCGGCTGGCTGGCGGGCTGGTCGATTGAACTCCAAGATTCTGACCAGACGGTACGCGGTACACATACTAACCCCCCATCCTCCATTGCAGGTCAGAGAGACAGTGTGGGGACCCCGAAGCCAAGATGAGAGACAGGACCTCCTCCCCCCAAAGAAACGAGTCTGAATTCTCTCCACCACCAAAGTTCTCCGAAGCAGCTCCATGTCGCTGTGACGCACGTGGATGCACCGGTGCCCACTTTGCGGCCTCGCATTGGAGAAAAGTGTTGTGGACTGGCTGTGGGTCCAGTCCCCACTTGCAAGCTTGGCTAGCCGGATTAATTATCCAATCGGGTAAGGACAGCTGCAGTGACCGGGGCATTTGCGAGAGGCCATTGCGAGGCCATTGCGAGACCCATTGCAAGACCCATTGTCATTTGCCAAGAGGGTGGCCAGATAGAGGTCCCTTCAACTATCATGTGGCAGGCACCTTTATCCAATGACTACGGACTCCCGGGCCGGGTCCTTGCTTGGTAAAAACCCGATAGGCAAATTAGAACCTCTATGGAACATTCGCTGGCAAAATGCAACCCCACAACAAGACACGCCACGTCGAATTAAGCCAACCACAAGCCGGCGGCTGCACATATCAGGCTCATTTACCCCGGTCTGTTTGTGCATTTACCCGCTGCATCCTGCAGAACACTGCTTGAGGGTCGAAATTCCAGATGAAGGCATTGACTATCGGGAGTTATACGTCCAGTTGACTTTTTCGTACGTACGTTGCATACCCGTCCGGTGCTATTCATGTAAGCCGCAACTCTGGGCAACAGGTGAAGAATGACAAACTATTCTATTCGTTCATTGAAGATAAAGCCTTTCCACGATGGCTTTGGCTTGTTAAATCTTTCGAACGGTTTGTTTCTGTGAGGAGATACGAGCTTTGAAACCCACAAACGCAAACCTGGTCTTACATCCTGATATTCAGCTGACCCTGGGCTGACCCTGTTCACACTCGACTAAGAAGCATGCGAGCAGGGTAGCCTCTATTCCGCGACCTGAAGGCTTCATCAGATTTTCGAGGAAATCGAACCCTGGTGTAATATCTGCCACCCTTGTTAACAACCCCCCATCATCAAAAACAAAGTTTAGCCTGAATTCTTCCGAGCATATCGTGGTCCAACGGTCTTCTCCTTCTCTTCGTTCATTGGCAGACCAATTACCCAGTCACAAATACGCTGACTGCGAATTCGTCTCGCTGAATTATCGACAAATGCTCACGAGATCATGCCAAAAACGTTACCCGTCTTCGGAAAACCCGAAAATGATCTCCAAATCATCCTGCTTCTCGTCTGGTACCCTGCTGCGACACTTCAAATGAGGTCCCATCTGCTCTGGGATACACTCTAAACCCGAGTGCCTGGTCATTCTGCTGATCTAATTCGCGAGGTGGTTGTCGATTTGAGAGTTTGTCTTAGACCCGCAGGTTCTTGCCGATCTCAGAAATGCACAAGAAGCACTCCAGACTTTGGACATCTGTTCCAGCAATCTGAACTAGCGGTGGTCAATGCGAACCTGCATGTCCATCACAATTTCTTGTCACACTTCGTGCCAAAAACGATATTCTTCTAGAAGCGGCACGGAAGTCACGGCACCGCTAGCTCCATGTCCCCGCTCTTTATTTTCGCTCTTGTCTGAAGCAGTAATATCCTTGCCAACGAATGAGATGCGCAAATAGCGTTCTCTCGTGATTAGACAACGCGCTTTGCACATATTGCCTAACTTTTGGGGGGGTTTGAACAATGATTTAGCAGAAAATACTTCCTTGAGCTATCGGACGACAAGCTCTAAAATAGGAAGCGGCACATTTTTTGCGTGCATATAACTTGTAAGCCAGCCTCGTATTCAAACTTAAATAGCAAATACTCTTTGTTTCCTTAGAAAAGGACTTAACGATCATACCGTTTTGCAGACTCATGGAATACCTCTAGGGTGCAGCTGGTATTCACCCTTTAACCCTTGTAGATACATCTGGCTAATGGCGTGCTTCCTTTTTATATCTCACCACGTTATTCTGTGTCAGTCGACATAATTTCGGGAACATGCTAGGAAAATAATGTACGCAGACAGTCCTAAAGCGCGGACGAAGGTACAAATATTATGTTGTTCGTGCCGGAGTGTTGATATTAGGCATGGCAACCGCTTCCTTTAACCGTTATTACCGTCCGACTTCCTCGTGTATTTTCCCCGCAATATCTCTATTTAACCGGCATCACAAAATGCCACCACGTTGAAAAACGCCACGCATTTTTTAGATGTAGCACAGGCTTTGAGAGACGCTTGGGGGTTCACTACCGTTCCTTGTTGATATACTTAAGAAAGTTCATCTACAGAAACAACGAAAGTGACTGTGGGTCCTGGCCTAGCCCCCAAGAATTCATCGAGACGAACTCGGTATACTAGTATTCTTGTTCTCTACTACCAGATATCAAGTGTCGATAGCTAAGTGAGAATTAGACTTGAAGAAATTCCAACTCCCCGGTTCCCGTTCTATTTACCCTGATTTAACCAGAACCGATTTTCAACAGAACCATGTTCAACCATCCTGTCTCTGTACCCGATAGATTGGAAGGCGGATTATCAGGCGTTATTTCAAAAACAGTTATTATTATAACCCCGCTGTATTAAAGGCGCGGAAGATCTCTGGATATTAAGCAGCTGATCTTCTATTTATCGAGTCTAGTGGGATCTTGAAATTTCGAAAGAGCCGCTCAAAATGGGGTGGAATATCCCTAGATGCGAAGATAAGCAGATCACGCTGAGTACCGATCATCAAGGACCAGGCATGATAGAGGTGGAAACAGCATATGCGTCCAAAGGCCGAAGGCCAACAGAGGACTTAGAGCAAGAATTTGATTGGATTATCCATACGTTGCCACTTTTACTCCAGGTTTTCTTCAGCGAGTCGCTCTCCAAGGAATTTCCCAGATTTTTGCTTTTACAAGCAGCAAATAAAATACTAATATATCTCCCACGAACTTGGCCAATCAAACTGGTGGTCTAGATGGACCACCCCTACCCCCAAGAAAGTAAATCAAAGAAATTTGGCAGCTGATCATTGTGGTGTCAGAAGCTGATATCGTTAGCTTTGCATGCCGCCCGCAAAGGATCGACAATTGAGCGCTAGCCAAGTCCACAGGGAATGCTTGAGTCCTCGATCTAGGAGGGTCCAGTGTATCAATACAAGCAGATCGTAGGACCCAAAGGCAACATGGAGACTTGAACCTTGCTGACGCATGCAACTAGGAACAAGGGTTCAGATCTATGCAGAGCAAAGACTCGGGATGCAGAGTGCGAATTGCCCACAGGATGCGAGTGGCATAAACGAGTTACCGCTAGTCCGAAAAGACCACGCCCTGCTAATATATTAGTGGGCCTTTTCGGCTTTCCCTCTACATGGTCTAGTGAGTTTAGCCTGCTAATCTTGATAGCCTCTGATCAATTATCGTAAATATAGGCCTTCTTATTCCAAATATGCGTAAGAAGACTGCTTCCTTTTATCAAATAGTAGTGGAGCTTGCGTATCAGTAACGTAATCTGATATTTTTAACATTTAAGTCTTTTAGACTGCATTTTAGAGATATTATGAACCGGACCGGTTCCGCTTAGGCCAGTACCAAAATCAGTAAACCTAACAATATACCCACTAGATCATCGGGTGAGAGGTAACTCTCTACTATCTATAACTATTATTAATTTCGAAGGATAATATAGTACATTGCCTTAGTTTTTCAAACTTATAGTAATTCGGATACGCTTTATATATAACGTAGTTATATGCCTCAGACTGTAATCTGCGTAAAATAGAACTAAAGGTGTTCCAGTGGAGCGGCATACCCTTTTATAATATATCGTTGTTCTGGAGGGGTTGGTCGTCTGCATCTACTTGACAAATATTTGTTGTACGATCTCAAGATATACTTGTTCTCGCAATTAAAGTTCTACATAAAGCAAATTGCGGGAATTTCTGAATATATTTTGTATTAGAATTTTCAATGTCGAGATCATATATAAATAATATAATTATATATAATTGGTGATTTCGACGGCGCGGATGTTATTAAATCCTAAACCAGCTTATTAGCTAAGCTAATATGCCAACCCACGAATACTTGGGGGCGATAGTAAAAGCTAACACCACAGAGCTGTAGCAAATCTTGTATCTTAATTAACAGGAATATATGCTAATATCTAGTTTCAGGGTGATATAATTTTACTGTATGTATTTAAAATCTCATAAGATTCTGAGCTTGCTGTATTATTGGTTTTGCGTATGTTGGTACATCTGTCAATACCTCCCGAAAGATTAGACCTTGGTTGAACATACTGTATAATTGTTTATCAATCCATAAAAGTAATTTTACAAAGGAAAAGAAATTGTAGATCTATATACGTTGAAAATCCGTTTCATGGTTGTATTCTTATAGAGCTAGGCCACAATACAATATATCGCACATGCTTAGTAAAAATATATGAGTATTGTAACTTATGGTACAGTTCCTGGGTTCTTCACCCCGATAAAATAATTGATATCTCCCCACGGTTTCGCGAACCGTCTCCTGCCCCATTTCCAGTCCCATCCGACTCTGTCTTTCTCCGGTATCGTTTCGATCAAGTCCAAAATCTCCCGAGGAGTACGAGTTCTTAATGCGCTCATATACCCATCAAACACCATTACGAAGGGCAATATTGGAATCACATAGGTAAAAAACAAGTGGCCGAGATTGTGGAAAGGACGATGGAACGGGCTAAGAAAAGCGAGCAAAGGACCAATTGATGTCACAGAGAGAAAGCCTGAAAGCGTTCGTGATTGTATTTCAAAGATCCTAGGAATTTTCAGCAGGTGACAATTAGCATAATATTAGTGAAGTCCAAAGACGCTCGTCTGGATAGCGTAAATACCCAATCGCATCGCTCCCGTTTATCGCGTCCTTTAATATCCTCTTGGCCCCATCGTCGTCGAAATGATGAAAGGCCAAGTTAAACATCCGGAATACTTTTTTGTCTTTCATTCCATCATCTGCCAGTAGGATCTCCTTCTTTGGGGCCTTTCCGGCATCCACGGGTTGAGCGACATATGTAAAAGCTGGACTTTGCGCTTGAATTTTCTTCCATGCTTCAGGATTCGGGTATAAATCCGTTAGAACGAAGTTGACGGGCTCCAGTCCCTCTTTCTTCAGCTGGCCGTTGAGATGCTTTTCGACAATGGGAGTTGGACCCCCGGCTCCAGCACAGAAATCGATGAAAGTGTACGAAGAGAGAGATGACCCTAGTTCTGTCCTCAAGACTTTAGCCAAGCAAGAAGATGCCGATGGGCCATTTGTATCATGTAGTTTAGGTAGAGCCCAGGGCGGGAAGGAGACGGTCCAACAGAATGTTAGACACGCCTGAATCTTCCCACGGAGGTACTGCGGGAACCTATGATGTAATTGACGATGTATTAGTAGATGTTTTCATAGATGCTTAACTTGGATGGTAGAGTATATTCTTACCAAGTTTGGTCGTCAATCTCGAAGAGGTGGAGGCGGGGTCCTATTACAGCGTTCATGGTATCCTGCTATTGATACTTGTGAAAGTTTTCTTGTCTGTGCAGCTGTGCATGTGCTCACATCCGCTACTCCCGACCCATGCGTAGTTACCCGCCGCCCCCCCGACCCCGAAAAACGGCCACCTATAGCCACGTCTTCAGCACAGCTACCCCTCGAGTCGCCAAAGTTCCCCTCACCAATACGTGTTCGATACGAGGCAATTGGTTCTTGCTCAACTGCTTTCATAGCTTGGTTTGGTTGGGGCTTCTGTTGGCATCAATGTCAACGCCACATGTGAATCTAAATGTGGCGGTGCGCCACAACAACCCTTCGAAATCGGTCAGACGCAAAAAGTATTAGATTATTTTATTACGATTATACATAGTCCTATTTACCTAGGGTGACACGCAAAACCAACTATGAGACAAAATTTAGGGGTTTCCTACTTGCGAGTCCATCGTGACCCCAAGGATTGAGCCCCACATGTCGAACACTCGAAAAATCCCAACAAAATCTAGACTCTTGTTGAAATATAGGAGATATTAATTACACATTGACCGAGCTGTTTTCTTCTTCATATAACTGTTCATGATAGGCATGGACATGCTGATGTGGTATTCCTCTAATATAGAACTTTTCACCAACTGCGTCCTTCACAGTTATAACGAGATCGTCAATACGCTAGATAGGGTGTCAGTTTAAGCTTCATATAGGATCATTCTGAGAGAAGAAAAATAACGCTTACCGAGTAAAGACTTGTGATTGCCATAATCATGACGATAAATGTGGACCACTGATCGATGTGTTAGCCCAAAACTTTTCAAGTTTACTCAATTACCAGGTTTTCTTACGTCCTCGTCCTTCAACATATCCTTCGACAAGCTCTCCACACCGTCTGACGGACCAGCCACCTTCCTTAACCTCCCCAACAAAGGTACCGGCAAAACCTCAGCCAGAGGATGTCCAGTTCTCAAAGCACCCTCCAAGACCCCTAGGACTGCCATTATACTCGCAATCGTGCTTGTCTTTCCAAAATCGGTCTGCACTTCCAATCTTTTTTTGTATTCAGGCGTCAGTTTCGAGGTTAAGAAGGCTAGGATACTCAAACTTTCTAGAATTTTTCCAAGGTAATCTGTAATCTTGCTGAGGTTGTCGGAAGTATAAGGGCTGGAGCTCGGCTCAAACTTGACCATCTTGACCCGAGGAGTCAGTTCTAGGATTTGCGTGTATAGTCCCGCGACGCGCTCTTGCAGTTTCTCAGGGGTTGACTCGGGGTCCTCGTGGGAAGTAAGAAAGTGTGACATGGTATCAGAATAGAAGTTTGTGAGATCTGATAAATTAGTAGCAAGCGATTTTGAAACACTCCGAGTAGCTGAAGGGGGGCGTGGGAATATTTGGACAATGATTGCAACCCCGAAGCCGACCATGACCAGGATAAGCCGACGGTAGAAAACACCGTATCCGGGCTCCGCATACAAGAGTTGGGGGAGGTAGCTAGCATAAAAATTAGTTTACCTCCACAATCAGGGGGTGGATGGTATCAACAAACTTACCTCCCTTCCCACGAGTATCCAACAACTAGCATCATCGTTGCCACACCCATAACCCCCGGCATTAGCCATTCTCGAGGGGCGAATACACGAATGGTAATACCAAAAATAATGAAGGGCGCCAGAATTGCCATAATTCCGTATGGGTTTCCAGGGCCAGAGCCAGCTCCGATATACCACACAACTAATCCAATCACCCCGCCGACAACAGTACCAAATGTTCTCATAGTGACGGAAAATACAAAGTCGCCAAGGTATTGAGAAATGGTAAGTTGCGCCATGATGATGGCCCAAACGGCTACAAGCATCAATTAGCAAAGAAATAAGTACGCATTAAAAAAAAAGACAAGTTTTGCCTACCTCTGTTATCGTAGCAGAAGGGTGCGGAACTCCGAACAATTCCCGGAATGGCGAGAGCCAAAGTCACGATAACCACACGAGCCGCAAAAACGCCATCGTTGTTGGTGAACCAATGAAAGATATCAGTCACAGTTTCGGCTAACTTGCTCCTCTGTCGGCCAGCCCGTTCTTTCACAACCTTAGGTTTTTTCAGTTCATTGCCTTTTGCCGCCTTCTCACCTTTCTTAACTTTTGTTCTTCGGGATTTTCGATCCTCGTTCTCACGTCGAGTTTCAGTTCGCTCAAGAGCATTGTCATCACGAACAGGTTCTGGACTAAAGGCCCAAGAAAACAAAGCTTTGAAGGCGAAAGGCATCCAAAACTTTGTCTTAGTCTTCTTCATTTCCAGGTCAACTAAGCGTTCGAGGAGATCAACCAAACTAGTCGAAATTGCCAATATCCGGTGTTTATAGTTGATCCCAATCATCAGCCCTGGTAGTTTCATTCCCTTTTCCTTGTCGTTGACGTCGATGAGCTTCCCGTTTTCGTCAAAGAAATGGCTTACTGGGTCTGTCATTCTATCCACAGCATGGATGGAGAAATACTCGCGCTCATGTTTAAGTCTGCTGAGAACCTGCGAGTGTTTCTCAATTAGGGAGTCGAGTTCTGATTTCTTCGGGCATCCATACCATCTGGTATTGTTGACAGAATCTAAAATTTCTTGCGATGTGGAAATTGCATCTTCACAGGCGGTGAGAAGGTTGCTGGAGACTTCTTCAACGGCCTTAAGAGCATCTTGGCCAAGCTTGGCGACTTCTGGGTCGGGACGAAGAAATTCATAGACAGTCATTGTCGCAAGCGTCTGTGTTGCCGCAACACGGCGTGATTTTTGCTGTTGATGGTGGTGCTGCTTGCTATGTTTGTTCTCCTTCGTTGATTTATCCAGATGCTCCTGACTCTTTTCGAGGTCATGGTGATCCTCTGATTCGCTGCCAGTATTGTGCAAGCCTTTCGGAGCACCGTGGAGGATCTTGGTCCGGTATTCTTGCCGAAGCAGATGGAAGTTTAACATGACAGTGGATCGTATGAAGAGGTCTTGGAAGAGTGTCTTCAAAGACGCAACATCTTCTCCGGACCATCTACCAATGCTTGGATCGAGCCCCATAAATGTAAATACAGGTTCGATCTCTGCATTTCCCGCTGCAATCTTAGCTTTTAGTTTGTTGATATCCTCTACCGGGATAGGTTGTTCCATATCCTGAAGTGAATATCGAGTTATATCGAGGACCTGGCGCATCCGTGCAAGGGACTTGGAGAGGAGGGCAAGAGTGGCATGTGAGCACGATTCCGGGAAGACCAAAAGCGAGACAGCAATACCGATCCCGACAGAGCCAGCAAGAGGCTTGACGAATATGAGCGGAAGAGTACCGTTGAAATTGTTAATAAGAGGGGCAGTTGTAATATAGGGGTCAATAACGATCGTCCCGAATATGCTGAGCAAGATGAGTTTTGGAAACTTGGCTTGGATTCTGGCCATAAAGTAGATGAAGACTGAGCACATAGCCAATAATACAACGGTGGGCCCGGTCTGAAGCAGTTCTCCATTGAATATCTGGCGTTGGACATAGAGTATAGGGTTTGGAGCCCCACTTTGAATAGCCTCTTGGCGAATTCTTGCAAACGAAGCATTGTATAAGTCGTCGTCTCTTCGGGACAGTGCAGCGAGATATGCCAATGTGCCCCAACCCCAGGCAAGACAGATACCAAGAAGAATCGTTGTAGCAGTGAGTAGATAGAGCGGTAAGATAGAGGATGGCGGATTGATAAAGAGGCAGAGCCTATTGAGAATATCAGTACGAGTGTTCCAATAGGATATGTTTGTGGTCAGTCCGAATCGACTCACATTCCCATAAAAGCAGCTTGGCCAAAGTTTTGGAGGATGGGGTGGATGGTGACGAAAAGGAACGAGGCCCATGCTGCCAGACTGCACCGAATTAGGATTTTGAGATCACGGGCGGTCAAATGCTCGGTGATCCAGTCCGGTAGCTTGCTCTTCTTTGACGCAGCTGTTTTGGAGCCATTGACGCCATTGACACGTGCCGGCTTGGTGGTGGCATTGCTGCTGCTTCTGGTAGTGTCGTCTTCATGCTTGGCGATTTCAGCTGGGTCATCGTGATGGCTGGGACCCTTATTGTTGTTGTAGGTGGTGTTGTTGTCGTTTGCGGGCGGCGGAGTCTCGGCGGACATGGCTGGAATGCGCTTGCAAGGGGATTATTGCTAGCTGCTCAACGGCTTAACCTTGGTGGGTGGTGGCAAGGAGCACTACCATTACCAATGCGGTGGCAGCAGCGGTATTAGTACTCTTATATAAATGTGACGATGATGACGATGATGTCGGTGATGGTTAGGAGGGAATAGAGCATGGCGACTAGCGGGCATCTGGCAATGATATAAACCTTCCGCTAGACGTCAGACAGCGCAGAACCACGAAACACGAGCAACTGTTCTTAGGCATTGTCAGCAGCAGCACGAACCATTGTAATCCGACAGGAGAGAAAACCATGCACTTCCCAAGTATTTTCCTGGTCTTTGCGTGGAACCGAGGCCGTTTTGGGACTTCGTGCGCGCCGGCAGGGATTGGATCCGGCAGGTGTTTGGATTCTCCCCCGTCGGTGGCTCTTTTATTCCTCGGACCAACCCTTCCACCGTTATGCATTGATTGATTTAACCTAAGGTTGGAGTAATGGAGGCTATCGATCTGTGGTCCGCGCATTTCGACCCTTAAGGCTTGAAAGTCTCGGACGGTTTTTTTTTTCTTCAAAATAACTTTTATGCATCGCCGGCACACTCGGCCGAGGTTCTTGGCTCCGACCCGGCCTGCCTCTCAACCTCGTCCTCTGCGGCTGGCCAAGAGATCCAGCTGCCAAACCTCCCAGCCTATCCCAAATTGGCATCATACTTTGCTAGCATGGTGTTAAATCTGAGTTTCAACAATGGGGCTGGGGCTCCCGAGCATGTATTTAGTGTCAAGAGATCTAGCCCCAAGCATCAACTCTTCTCCTCAAGGCCCCGCTAATCCTGCCGACACCAACTTTCTCGTCTAAGCGTCGGTCTTGGGACCTCCAATATTTGACTACAAGCACACCACCTCTCATCCGGCTCGCTTTAAGTCACCTACACAGTTGACTATTTCCCCAGTTGTGTACACATTCCCAACCTGTTTGCATGCTCACGTTTGACAACATGGGTTCTTCCGAGTCACTTGAAAAAGAGGGGTGTACATGCGGCTGCAGTCAAACACACATACGCTTACTCTCAGCCTCGTGCCTGGAGGCATTAACTTCTTGCTCCCAAGCAGCTAGCTATTATCTCAATACAAATTCATTCCATTAAATGTTTCCAGCTGCATCATGGAGCTGCATTTATTTCTTCCCGGTTCGACAATTTGAGGACTGCGTGCATCCGGTTATCAATGTCACCCTTCCTTTGCATTGTTGCGCGCCCTTTTGAAGTCGACATTCATATATTCCTTCCTTTGAATATTTTGCCGAGCCAATAATCAGCTTCCGTGGCATTAATTTGAGATAAGCAGCCGATATAATCTTGCTAAATTGATCAGCAATCGAAGAGTACAGCTTTTCTTATTCCTGCCGTAAGCCTGCTCTTGGTCGCTCAATTTTGGAAGGCTATATATACATCTTTATATATATCGTCGGCCTCACACGGCCTGGACCTGGCTTCAAGCCTGCAACACCGTACCGGAAAGGGGGGGAAAGAAATGGCGTTGCCCAACAGCTCAAGCTCGTTGAAAACGAACATAACCTTCTACCACAATGTTCTATCGTCGGCATTGAAACCGGGAGTAGGATACGAGTGGCCCAACCAATGTCAGAATCTGAACGAACAATACGCCAACCCGAGCCCAAGCTTCCAATATTTCAATGTTTGCACAATATATCCGGATCTGGTTCGAGGGCTAGGAAACGGCGAATTCGATACCAACCGGTCATTCATCGATGAATTATCAAATTATCGCATAACATTGGTTCAAAATATCCCAAGAATCAGCCGGGACATTACGATGCAAACTCTAAATTTTCTCTTGCGGACATGTAACGATCTGAAATGCAACAACGGTGTTAGCACGGACCAGGGCGCATTATGCGATGAGAGGCTCATCATAACAAATAATGGACAAGATTTATCGCTCGATGGCGTGAACTTGTGTGCAACCGCGATATGTACGAACTTGCAACCTTATGTCAGAGACGATCCCGACATTGGTGGCATCGGCGTACGTACTCCCGAGAATATCTCTATCGACGGCACAGAGAAATTGGAAGCTAATTTCGAGGTGGTGTAGGTGTTTATTTCATACATCCTCCAAATAATTCTGGTGTTGATGATGACAATATACGTGCTTTCTAAATACATATCACACGAAAGAAGAGTTATACCAACTGACAAGCATAGCCCGTTTTCTGGATCGGTGGCATTCCCAGAAGCTTTGCAAGAATTTCAGAAGCTGCAGAGGTATTATCAAGACCTCCGATTGTTTATCGTTCTTACATACTAACGAGATTAATGTAGCTGGTTTATCGGATCCCTCGTTATTGCTGCATTCATCCGAAGTCGTCCAACCCAGAACACCAATGAAATATCAGTTACTGATTTCCTTTTCCTTGGAGGGATATCAATCAATGGCATCGTGTTAATATGCTATATGAACGCTGCTCTCCTCCTTCTCGGTCGAAAGTCGTGGTACGTTTACGGACTTTCGTGCGTCACCTTTTGTCTTTGCTCGGCCTTTGTTCTCTATGCCAACTATCGGAGAGGAGAGCGAGTCGACGATATCTTACCTGCGCTGCTTTTTTGTCAGAACCAGTTATCCGTTATCAAACACTACGTAAATATCACCGACTGGGTTAGTCTGGTATCCAAACTCCCTGAGGGCGCAATCTATATAGCATGGGGTTTCTGCGCGCTTGTTCAATTAGCTTGTCTGGGCTGGATGCTAGAGTGGGATAAGAAGCTTTCCCGTGGCTTTCGAGATTGGGTTGGGACTACTTTGGGACAAATTGTTCTATGGTTTTTCACTATTCTTATAATGTTTTGCTTTTTAGCAATTTTCGCGTTACAGCTCGTAATGCTGTACAACTTTTGGGGCATCGTAGATGGTACCCAATGGAGTTTTGGGCAAATAATCGCCGTTACCATCTGGCTCCCCATCATCATTGACTGTGAGTTTGAACATTGTCCTAAAGTTTTATACAATTGGAAGCTAATAAAGAATAATAGACCTCCACGGCCGGTACAAAGAGAGAAAAGGCTACGTGATTACCACCCACCAAGGTTACTCAAAAGACGAAGAAGCCAACTACTCAAATCTCCCCGGAGGTCCCAGCCCCAGAGTCCCACCTGCTAATGGGAGCTATCACGCAAGCCACCCTAGCACCTCTACCACTCTTACTGAGCAAGTAAATCCCGGAGCCACCGGCATAGCCTATTCGACTGGAAACCGGCCAGCAATGAGCATACTTTCAGACTACAACTATCCTCCACCACGGATGCATGTTGATACGCAGGGTGGACCTAGTAGCGGCCCGCCGACCATCTCCTCAACAATAGTCACTCAATCACACTTTGGCTCCCCATTGTTGCCAAGTATTCCGTCGTCACCGCTATTTCCCATACCATTAGGATCCTCCACTTCTCCTCAACCTTACCAAATGACGTGGGACCGACCAGGTGCCCATGAGACATATCAGTCCGAACAGCCATCGATTGAAAGTCGATTAGGGGACGGTGTGGATTCGAGAATCCAGTCGGGGACATCACAATACTCACAAAGCTCTGCTAATTTTGGAATATAAAGAAATTTTGGGGGTTCTGGTGTTTCGCATTGATTTTTACTTCTTCCATTCTCTTTCTTTCTCTCTTGCCGGCGTTGAAGTTGTTGGATTGATGCTATAGTTTTCTGTGAAACCAGAGTCAGACTAAAGGACTTCAATTTTCTGCAAATATACCCAAAACACAAATACAATATATCAGTACAAATACAAATACTACACGAACTATACAGGACACACTATTTGCCCATAGTCAGTCTAATGTACGCCAAGACCGAGTCCGCTGCGTGTATGTATCAAAGTATTTAATATCGATGAGAACATTAGTGCGTTCTTATCAGCTTCCTATACGTCTCGCATTCGCAAAACCATAGGCAGATACTGGTGGGGAAACTAAAGTTAGAACAGCGTGAGAATCAACCTCAATATCGGTCGTAAAAGAGCTGTGCAGTGAAATTACGACATTGACAATAATTATGGTAATTTGTGCGAAACCCTCCAGTATTGTCTAACGCAATATTGCGATATCAAAGGAAGTTGCGATACACCGTTCGCATGTGTATAGGATGCAGTAGCCTAAAACAATAAATATACGATTACATGTTACAGATCGATATCAAAATCGAGCAAATATATATCCTGCTGCTAAAATTCGCCCAAGTTGCAAACCCAAACTTTTCCGAATCCTTTGTTTGAAATGTTCCCGTAAACTTGTGTCAAATAAAATGCGTCCCAGGCGAATAATGGCATTCCCTGAACTGCTCCTATGCAAAAAAAAACAAACAGAAGGATAGAATAACAAAAGAGAAGGTATCTAGTCCAGCTAGTTTGACCCGTGTTGTCTGATGCCTTCCATGATGTACTCTGCAAGATCATCGGCGGGATCTGTTGGTTGAGAGCCAGCTGTTGCAGTGCCTGTGCTTCGCGAGGTTGTGTATGTTTCGGATCCGTAGGGCCTAGTGTCGAACTCCTTGCCGTCAAAGACGCAGACCGCCTCCCCAGATGTCTTTGATTCTTCGTAGCCTATTTCGATTGTAGTTTTTTGTTAGTTTTTTGGGGTCTTTTTTATGAATCCTGTCTATCTTGGAGAATGGAGATCAGGTAGATTGGAGAATTTTGTGAGAGCATTTCGGATCTGCTAGAATTGGACATTTATGCAGAACAATATCACTGCTCAATGCGCGCGAAAACACGTCAAGCGGATGGATTTGAGGTATATTTGTGTCCCAATAACGAGATTGTGGCTATGTCGCCGTTCGGATAGGGAGAGAAGGAGTACAGGGGGATTGGACAGGCGATATGAGACAGAGATGTCAAGCAGGAGGGGTAACTCACAGGTAGCACCCAACTTGACGCCGGCGGGCGGTATAGCAACAAGATCGATGGAGCAGGCGCTGAGTTTGCCCGCACCTCCCTGGCAGTGGATGATAAACTCGGTAGAATTCGAGTCTCCGGCGCAAAAGGAGCTTATGGCGGTCTGCGGGGGGCAGTGGAGGGTTCCATCGAGGTCACTATGAATAATGTAATGATGAATATGTTAGAAAAGTCCTACACAACAGAGCGTAATGCTGTAAGAGAAGATGATCCGAGGTCAAGCGAACCGGAGAGAAAGAAAAGAGGAAAGAGCGGTAACGGGGTGACTTACACTGTGACGCCTTGGTAAGCAGCGAGGATGAGACAGCTGTTGCCCAGAAGGAGAGCGAGGGCCAGGCGAAATGCGTTGCGCATTGTTGCAGATGGAGGTTTCAGGGGGATCCGCTACGAAGTATCTAGAAGGAAGACGAGCTCGAGAATATGGATTAGAGATGCTGAAGATATCTGCGAGAGATAGTATAACGGTCTAGTGGTAGTATACACGATCGGAGGGTCAGCGTCGGAAGGTTGGAAGTTCACGACGACGATGATGCTGATTCAGCCGCGTTCGCAGGACTAAAATAGCAACAACACATGCACGCAATCCTTCCTGCCCACCACCACCGCCATTATCAATCCCAACGACTGCTCTTTTGGCTGCACAGCCCTGCAGGTATAAGCAGGCACACGCTGACATGGCGATAGTTACACACACACATACGGCTTCCGGTCGGCATCCAGAAGAGCATAGTCCGAAGCCGACAGCGACGGCCAAGACAGCGTCTCCTCGGAGCCGAGCCAGGGTTCGCGAGAGAGAGAGAGAGAGAGGAAACTAGATGATGAAGACAAAGAAGATGATGAAGAAGCTTGGAAAGGGTGGTGCCCTGAAACAGCCCAGAGATCACATCTCGAACGAAGCGAAACTTGGGGGTCCCGACAAACGAGGACAAACGCAGACTGGTGGCCGTTACCTCTGTAACCTGGTTTGAACCCAAAACCAAGCTTGACATATTATACCATTCGATCTTATCAGTCGAGAGGAGAATGAGGAAGACGCATTCGCAAGATGAATTCAATCCAGATGAATTCCAATGTAGGAGGATGCATATGATTCTTGTTGCCGTCGGCGTTGAATCCTAAGCCGAAAAGGACTCGCCGAAAGAGACAAACGTGAATCGAGGCATCCAATGCGATTGGCCTTCGGATATCCTTTTCTTATTTCTCCTCGGGTCTCTGCTTCTTCTATTTTATATTTCGAACAGATACGTAAAATAAAATCACGCAGTCAAAAAAGAGAAAACCCCATCAGGTCGAATGCTAAGCAGCTAGTCTGTGTCAGGCTGACCCCCAACCGAATCGAATCCGCTGAACCTGCTGCTGGCCAGTCTTCAGGGCTCGCTGCCCATCTTGAAACGGCGAAAACTTCGACTCTTCTCTTTCGTCGCTTCTTCCCATCTTCTTCTTCGTCTGATTCTTGTTCCTCCTTCTTGCATGAACGGCCGCCCCGGCATCGACGTATCAGCCCTGCATGTGCAGCTCAAGCTAACTCCATCTCTTCTTCGTCTTCCTTCTTGCGGCCTTTTCCCTGGCCCCTGCTCGTCCTAACCATCTTGCTTGCCTGTGTCTCTACTCAGGCTTCCACATCTTCTCATCGCCTCTTGAGCCTCTTACACCCGATCCGATTCCCCCACTCATATATAGCGCTTTCGCCACTCCCAGCCGTCTTGTTCCTTCCATCTCTCAAGGGTTCGTCGCTATGCATCTGCCATTTTAATATTCGAGCCAAAATCCACTATCTCACCCTTGCATTACAGCTAATATATATTCGATTGTTACAGCTTAGGAATAGAAAGTTCTTAAAGGGTGCAGGCTGGTACTAACCCCATCGACTTTTTTCTTTTGACAATCATTATTCGACATTAATATAATATCTCACCGCCAGTTCCCAGATAGATATAGCTAGTTCAGTATTATATCTCAACGCTCTAATATATACGACAAATATAACATACAGCATATACTCACTCTCGCCGAACAACACCTTTATTGAAACATCTTTCCCATCGTTTAGAGGATCGATCCCAAGGGTCATCTTGGGCCCGCCAATATGTCCAGACACCCCAACCTCGTCGACATACCGGACCTCGACCATCAGTTCGGTCATATTCACACCTCCAATAATATGCATCACCGCGTGCAGTCAACCAATATGCTCTTCCCATCCAACGTGGACCCCATGGCCCAGGTTCCACGCAATGGTCTCAGAGTTGCTCCCACCGAGGCCCGTGCTGCCCGTGCCGCCAATCCCTTCGAGATACCCACCCAATGGTCGCACCAGCCAAAATTCAATTTTGCACAGCAACAGCAACAACAGGAGGTACAACAAGAACTCCAGGCGCAGATGATACAGACTGGCAACATGGAAGACGCATCATTTGCACAGCAGTCCTCCATCTACACCCCAGAGCAACTTCAGAGGGCTCAAACTAACGCTCGAGGCCTGCAGGCGGGCTTCGAAATTCTACCCATGTTTGGTGACAAGCCCCCACAATCCTCTAGATCCTCTCCCAGACTTGGTTTTGCTGGAACGCCAGGAGATTCCTCCCACTACAGCCTCGGCTTCGGATTCGATACTAGTGGCCATTACAGCTATAAGCCAGATGTCGCAAGAGTGTTAGTCGATAATGACGTAGACGAGTCTATGGCTGAATGGGAACGGGAGCTCTTCCAGTCCTATCGAAAGATGAAGTACTATGGTGAAGAAGAGGTTTCAAAAGAAAAAACTGTCGAGATTGTTGCCAAGTTCACAGCATCTGCCCGAAATGCTTATGAGAAACTTGAGGCGGCGGCCAACTCCGATGCTGTCAGTCAGGGCTTCAAGGTCTTCTTCAGGTCTGTCAAGAGTTTCGAGAATCTTACAAGAATCGGCTTCAGGAACCTAGACAAAGTCCTAGATGGCCAGACGCCGACCTCCCTCGTCCCCATATATAGCGTGCTCCACGTCGCCTACGCTATATCCCAGACCACTTCGGACAACCTCCCACAACTTCAGGAAGCTCCCTCCCTTACTACGTTTCGCGAAGATGCTCAGACTTACTGGAAAAGATGTCTTCAATCGGGGCCGAACAGTCTAGGCTTCTCTGAACAGCATGTATTTGACGAACTTCTTGCCGTCATGACCCAAGAAATCGACGCTGCTCTCGAATGGATCTCCACCAGAACATGTATGACCACCTGGACGAATGTCGAAGAAGATGAAGAAGAAAGCGCTTCTTTCAATTATGTTCTCTACCCTAGCCGAACTTCCTCAATTAGTGAGATCGACTTTCCTCGAAAAAGAGTCATCAACAATGCCATTTTCAACCATAGAGCCTCGTTTTCTGCAATTCAAAAGGGTCTTCCACCCGAGCGGCGGGCTTCTAAGTCCACCTGGAATGCTGTCATAGAAGGTCCAACCTTCAGCCACATGATCAACTTCCTCGAGAGTAAGATTTTAGCCTTCCTCCCCATAGCCACCTTACCATAACTAATATATCCCCGCTGCAGGCCTTGACTCCTTGGGATCAATGTTCAACAATCTGCGTGGCACACCACCTCAGCGCCCCGAGGCCCAGCAGCTCGTAAACAAGAAGCGGCGGTCCAGTTGCCACACCCCAATACTTCACGACTTCAAGAGCCTGATACTAAGAGGCGTCATCGGGCAAGTTTGGAAAGCGAAGAAATTCAGTTGGGTTGGCCACATTATGAGGGCTGCAATCAATATGGTGCAATTTGGCGTGATACAATACCTCAGAGATTTTGAGAACTATGTCCTTAATCTTACCAAAGTAAGCCCAGTCGCAGAGTTTTCTTATTTCTAACGGCACAGACTAATAAAGTTCCTTAATTTCTAGTTCTGCGACGAAACCCCTAAGAGGATCGAGTTTGCAGGTAGTTTCTTACAAATTTGCCAGTCCCTGGCTCCGATGTTTAGTGGTCTTTCAACCCGGGTAGATCAAGTACCATACTCATCTGACTACACAAACGTCCGCCTCACTCAGGAGATTCAGATGATTCGACGGAAGCAGATTTCTGAGGCTCCCTTCTCTTTCATGAGCCTCTCGCCGGAAGATATGCACCTGGCGATGGAAAGCCAGATGGGTGCTTCGGATATTCTTGTGATCGATCCTCCCCATACTGATGCCATCCTCCAGGATCCCCTCGATAGTCTAACTGGAATGCAGAGCTGGGATACAGCAAACACTTGGGTCCCTACAACTACTTCCTACGAACCTGTGTCATACCATGATGGTTATAGACACATGTCAATGGGCTGGAATACAGACTTAGCGTCTGTTAGCGAATCTGTGGAATCAACAGAGACAGAAGAGTCTAGCTACAAGCCTGAGGATACCCACTGTGGCTGGCTGAACCAAGTTGCGCTTGATGGGCTAGCCAAGTTTCAATTTCCAAAGAAAACATCGCCACTCGACCAATCGCAGCTGAGAAGGTTTATGTTTGATATGAACGAGGATATCTTCCATCCTTCGGAAAGGTTGGTGATCCATAGGAACTCTGTGCAGTCCAGTAATACTAATTGCTCCCTTTCCGCCAGCTCAACCTCCCCTGAGTCCATCACTTCTACCCGCGTCCCTCGGCGCCATTCCACTCCTCTCACAACATCTTCTGAAGGTGCTCCTCACCCAGGCGATAATATTCTTGATCGTCATAGAAATTCCCGTGTGCGAAAGTCACCGCGGGGCAGTCGACCAGCAGAAGGTCGTGTGTTCATCTGCGATCATCCCGGTTGCGGGGCAGAGATTCGCGGCTCCAAGAGCACAATGTCAAATAGCAACCTGTTGCGTCACAAGCGTTCAGCTCATCCCGAAGTGGCTTTGGAACAATGGCCAGACATGATATGTGAATTCCCAGATTGCAATGCGACATACAGAGGATCTCGGGGACGGGAGAACCTCAAGACACACATGAAGAACAAGCACAAGATCGAGATGGATTCTAAGAGGCGAAAGAAGAGTGATGCGAGTGATACGGAGTAACAGCTACGGCGCCCTTGAGAATAACACCATCGAATTCATCTTTTATCCAACATGGCGTGATTTTCCTAATACAAAGCTTTTTTCTATTTCTTCTCATTTTTCTTATCTTTTGATTTTGCCCTTCGACGGGATTTTTTATATTTTGGGTACGGGCGTTCACACTTTGGGTTGAGAAGGTTTTTTGGAGGTCTTTTATTTAGCTTTTTCTTTTCCTTTCAGCTTCTGTTCACTTAATACCCACATGCGGATTAGTAAAGGTCCCCAACGGTTACTATGTTCCGTATTCACAACACTCCGTTAGATTTTTCACCCGTTTCCCTTAATGACCTTACGAACCACGGAGACGGTGAAACTTCATTACTCACAGTTTGGCTAACTAGTGTGCCAATATTTTGCTGGCGGTTTCAGTTCTCCTTACATATTGCCCATCATACCCTTGGAGTATTTTTTGTTGTTTTACACGAGGCTCAACTAGCTCATTTTTGCCAGCATAGAGCGTATCCGCGGCATGCATGGCGCGGAAGGTATATATGTCTAAATAGATACCCCCTTGTACATCTATTTCTCTGCAAGAGCTCATTATATCGGTCGAGAAAGGACCTATCGCATTTCTAGATACACTAGCAGATATGCTTTTGATTGTAATCTGTGCTAGATGTAGTTTTTAGTTGGCATTCTAAATTAAATTATTGTATTCTAGAGTCGATAATAAGAAATGCTCGATTAATCAGCATGATAATTTCGAGAAGTAGTGCTAGAAAGAAGGTTTATTGATAGAGTGAACACCATGACGCTATGGGGAAGAAGAACTGCATCCAAGATCGCGGCTCAACAGCACTTGCAGGGGTGAATACCAACATGACGTCGTTGGCCTGTAATTATTGTGTTGAATGAACCCGCTAACTTTGGAAATGAGGGCCAGCCGGCAAACTCGGATGCTACCGATTGGGAAAGCCAGATGGTAAGGTCGTTCCGGCTAGAGGTTATCCGAGTTTAGGCATGGTATCACGAGAAGGTGATATTGAAGATATGAGAAATATGATTCTGAGTTTAACAGGTCCCAGAAGAGCATTAGTACCATGCGTCCGCCACAGGCTGGTTTTTGGTGGCGCATCCGTTGACGCTGCCCATTAGGAGAGAAATCTTACGATCGCCCCCGAATAGCACTGATCAAAGAACCCATCAAGAGACCCCATGATAACTGTGGGCTCTTCGCTTGCGTATCGGCAGGATTGGACAGGCGTCTGCAGCTGTGGGGAGGTGTTTTGAAGGGGAGAATTGAATATCTTGGCAGATGAGCAGAGAATGACGTCGTCGCACAAACAGAGACATACCCACACAACAGCCTGACACACCTTTCACGCGCCGCACAAGAAGAGGAAAGGAATCAACGGCATGCAGAATGAGCATCAATGACATACTGAGAGCAAAGACATGGAACAATCCCGGGAACCCCGGATTCTCATCACTTCTTGGCATTCGTTGTGCTCAGAGACAGATTCAGAGCTCAGGTTGTATCTATGTCACCTGCGCGCAAATTTTTGCTGCTTGTTGACTTTATTCTCAACCGTCCCAATGCGGTGGTTCAGGAAGGACCGCAGCCATAACCAGGCTTTTTCGAGGCCGAATAGCGTCATAACTGGTCAATGCTCCGACTCTGACGCTCTGGAATGCTCACCCTCTTCAACGGTAGTAGTATTGAAGATATAAATTCCCTCCGTCGCCCCAGTGAATTTCCTCGGATTTCCCCTGGCGTGTAACCAATATATTTTGTCTCCCTTCTCTTCCCCAGAAAAAAACCCTGACGGTGCAAATTACCCGTCAGATGACATTTGCGAGCATATAGGTAAGATTATGCTTTATGCGTACTAGTCCTATCTTTTTCTTACAGCAAACAGGGGATTTAAGAGTAAACAACGAATCTAACAAATCCTCATAGAGGAAATAATATATCGTTCAGAAAATCGCAAGATGGGTCGCTTTAAAAGCCAACGGTTCAGTGATATCAAGGCCGTCGCCTCAGGGCCGGTCATAGCTATTGGCTTAACAGCCAGCATGGGAGGTGAGTGTCTTTAGTCTATCACAGAACTATTTAGGGATGAAGTCTAATAGATCTATTAAGGTTTCTTGTTTGGTGCTGATACCGGTCAGATCTCTGGCTTTCTGATCATGCGAGTACGTCGTGCCCTCAGTTTTCTAGCTTTAAAAGGAAGAACATATTTTAATAAAGAAATCTAGGATTTCCTTCGTCGTTTTGCACAATCTGACCCCAGTGCGGAAGAAAAGAATGGTGTCCCATTCGGCTTCGACAACGTCCGTGAAGGTCTCGTCGTCGGTCTCCTCTCAATCGGCTGTCTCATCGGTGCTCTAATCGCTGCTCCAATCTCCAACCGTCTCGGCCGTCGTATGGCCATGATTATTCTTTGTGGTGTCTTTTTAATCGGAAATACGATTCAAATATCCTCTTTCACGGCATGGTATCAGGTCGCCATTGGACGGTTCATCTGCGGTCTTGCTGTCGGTGGTCTATCTGTTCTTGTCCCCGTTTATGTATCTGAAACAGTTCCTAAACAGATCCGTGGAGCTTTAGTAGCTACCTACCAGCTCTTCGTGACAATGGGTATTTTGACCTCTTACGTTGTTAATCTCGGTACCAGTCATGTTGATGACACACCATGGTCCTGGAGAGGCGCATTGATCATTGGATATCTGTGGGCTGTGATACTGATGGTTGGAATGTTCATCCTACCCGAAACACCACGTTATCTACTCTCCCAGGGAAAGAAGGAAGATTGCATCAAGGCTTTGAAATGGATTGCTGGAAAGAAGAACAAGAACAATAACGCCCTCATTGAGTCTCAATATCAAGAAATGTCGTCCGCCATCAACGCAGAGAAGACTCTTGCGAAAAAATCATTTTTCAGCAGTTTCAACCCCAAGGACAAGATTTTGTACAGAACCTTGCTCGGATTCGGATTGCAAATGTTCCAGCAACTTACCGGCGCAAACTACTTTTTCTACGTAAGTTTCTTTTGGTGCTCGAAATTTTATGTCACAAAGGCTAACTCCAATTACAGTACGGCACTACAATCTTCCAATCCGTCGGTCTTACCAACCCCTACGTAACTCAGATCATCCTTGGTGGCGTCAACGTCGTTTCCACTTTCCCTGGTTTGTGGTTCATTGAACGCTACGGCCGCCGCAAGCCACTCATCATCGGTGGTCTCTGGCAGTGCGCCTGGCTGATTGTTTTTGCCGCCGTCGGATCCCAGGGAGACCCCAACAGCTCCACTGTCGGCTCTATTCTCATTCTCTCCGCGTGCATGTTTATCTTTGGCTTTGCATCGACCTGGGGACCAGGTGTCTGGGTTGCCATTGGCGAGATTTTCCCACTCCGAGTTCGTTCGCACTCTGCATCCTTCGCGACCGCTGGAAATTGGTCTTGGAACTTCTTACTCGCGTTTTTCACGCCATACATTACATCTTCGATTGGTTATCGTTACGGCTATGTCTTTGCTGGGTGCAACTTGATCGGCGTTCTAATGGTGTTTTTCTTCTATTATGAAAGCAGCAATCTCACATTGGAGCAGGTCGATCAAATGTACACTGACCCCAACAATAAACCCTGGAAGAGCAGTTCTTGGGTGCCAAAGGGCTTCTCGAGCAGACGAGAGGCAGCAGAGGACGAGAAGGAGCGCATGGATATTGATGCTGGGTTGAGGGAGGATGCTCAACATATCGAGCATGCAGATAGACATGGGTCGATGGATACGCATACTACTAAGGAAAGTACGAATGTCATCTAATGCTCCATAACGGAATTCAACAAGGTATTTTTCTCAAATTTATGATGGGAGCCTTTTTTTTCGCTCTTGCTGTTTCACATAACGCATATATGTGTTCGTTTTTTCTAGGGTTTTAACGTGTTATGACGATATGGCTGTATCTTATTTGCATATGTCGGAGTCTATCCCACGACATTTGGATTAGTTTAATAGGACTCGCTGGCTTTTCCATCGAGTGTCTTTTCGAACTGATATTACAAAATTTTCTTATATTTATGTATTATTAGTTTCATATTGGCATTTTTAATCAAGAATTGAAAAGTCCACTTTTTGAAAAACGGCCGAACATAATCAATAATTTGCATAGAACCCCATATCCCATGAGTTTGATAGGATCTATTATCTATAGAATGTATCGCTATTCTATAGAAGTATCAATATTGCGAACCCACTAAATCTTCTGTCGCAATTGTATTATTTTCTGAAATCTAGGCATGCATGTCGCAAGGGAAAGAGTATGAAGCTCCAACAAAAAATGATTACTGCCCACCGTGTTCACACAATTATATTAACATCCCACTTTCGTTCTTGATAATCCTTACTCTTTTTACCAGTATTATTATCCTTGCACGTGGTTGAGGCAGAATAAAGTCGTAGATCGCAGCCAAGATTGCAGAAATCCTAACAACCAGACTTGAATAGCGCTTTCAAATCCTAGACAAATTTTCAGCATCTAGGATTTCTAACCTATAAAATATCAAATACTCAAACACAAATCTAGGACTACTGATAGTAGGAAAAATAAGAAAAATGCCTTTCGCATCTGCCTATCCTTCGTTGTTCATCCATCCGAACCCAGCCGTGCCGGCCTGCCTACTCCAATTCTTCAGCTGCCAGGAAACCACTCCTCTAACTGCAGCCCAGGTGTCCACTATCAATCTCACCCGCCGCTTCTCACCATGCAGACTAATCCTTGAAGTCCACGAAAAGTGCGCCGATTGCTATGCAAGGGAGCTGGACGAGAACGGATACCAGATCGAATACAAAAATTGCGTAAGTTTAGACTGTGAGAAAAAGATCATCAAGGGATCGGGGGGCAGTGACGGTAGGTGCTGGGTGTGTGTGTTTAGGGAGAAGGTGGAAGAAGAAATCACAAAGGCCGAGGAGGAGGAAGCGAGAACATTGAAGATTTAGTCACCACGTATTTGGTATTTAGTTATGAAGGATTGATTGATTGTAAAAGGGAGAAACAATTCAAAGGGGGTTTCTTTATTTGATCCTATTTACCAAGGGAAATTAGAAATTACAGGCTGTAGGAGGAAACAGTTTTTCGTAAGAAACATAACATATGGTATCTTGCGACCATGGAGAAACAAGAGCAATTTCGAAGGAAAACATAAAAAAAAAAATATCCATCGTATAAGCAACCTCCCGTGTCGGGGTTAGGAGCAACAAGAGGGTTTAGAAACATAAAGTCAAGCCAGAGAAGGAGATCAGATCAACAAGACAGTAGGTTTATGTCGTATTATCATCAGGTCATGATGGTGGCCTGTAATTACAGGAACATAAAACCGATCAAGGCGATGGCACCGAGGACGACGCTGTCCTTAGCAAGGATAGCACCGGCAGCATTTGGAGACTGGGTTGGGATTGGGAGGCTGGTGGTATAGCTGGTAACGTTGGATGGTGGTGGTGGAGTGTAAGTTGGACCGCTGGAAGATGTGGTCTCAATGATGATGGTAGTGATAGTCGATGGTGGTACATAGATGGCACTGGTATTGGCCGAGCTGTAGACTGGAGGTGGAGAGTAGGTAGGAGGGGCGGAGTAGGTAGGAGGTGCAGAGTAAGTAGTAGGGGCTCCATATGGGGGTAGAGTCGAGGTGGATGTGGGAGCGCCTCCGTAGGTTGGACCAGCGGCAGTGGTCGAAGTCGAAGAGGAAGATGAGGATCCAGGGATTGGGAACGAGTTACCAGAGTCTGGATAGACAATGCCGTTGAAAGAGCAGGCAGCGTCTCCGGTAGTGTTGGAAGTCTGGTAGCAAGGAGCGAAGGTCTTGACACCGACTGGTGGGACGCCGACGAGGTTGTCGTTGCAGTTTCCTGGCTGACCGACCTCTCCGGTGCATCGGATGATGATGTTGGTCTGAAGAGAGTCTCCAGCACAGAAGTTCTTGCCTGCAGCGGGACCAAGACACTTGAATACACCATCGGTACTATATGGCTGTCAGTTATACACCTTGCTGCTGATGCATGATGGATGCATCGGAGCGCAATTCGGAGACTTACGAGACGACTTGAGCGCTGACAGCTGTAGCTGCGGCGAGGGCAACGATTGCGACCTTCATTTTTGCGAGAGTGTATGTTATTTCTTCGAAAAAGCGAGGAAAATTTCTTTGCTTAATGTCGGAAACTTTAAAGATCAAAGTTTTCGACGGAGCTGTACTATGCGTATAGTGTAATACTGTATGCTGTCTCTGGCGAGTGTGTTGTGAAGGAGGTTGTTTTGCGTTGGCCGTGTTACCAAACGAGTGGACCTTTTTGTATGTCTGCTGAGCGAATGGATTAAATGAGATGGTGCTGTATAAAACAGGACTTTGAGAATAGCGAGTGGAAATTCGGAGAGCTTAAATATGAGAAACGAGAGTTATCGCGGTAAGCAATGGAAACGAGATGTTTAACCAGATACGAGATAGTGGAGGAGAGAGAAAGAAATCGAAGGCTGGCGCTCAAAGGCACCAGACCGCCCTTTTATCACCATGCATCAGCATCATCCACTTCATAAGACTCCCCGATTACGCATAGAATTCTCTCAGCTAGTCCCAGGCAGGCCAGAAAGACAAGTTCTGGTCCCTTTTTTGGGGTTGCTCGGCATAACCGTCACCAGCGAGTCGCCTCAACGCCCGTTAGCGTTACCTGCACACACCATTCCGCGTTCCCCTGGTTGGTTGCGGTGCAGGCATGCTCGATAGCTCGATGTAGCATCCGGAATGATTTCCATCTGGGGTGAGTGCCTGTGTGATGCTATTTTGAGCCACACTTCCCAAAAACTATTTTATCGATTAGTGATACCTTGCCGGCCACCGCCGTTCTTCGCAGTCATGAGGTACCCTCCCATCTTTTGGCCACCTCGTACTTGCGCTCTTTCAACCGGAGCTCCAGTCGATGTGACGACATTGTATTGGGGAGAAATTCCCAGAGTGTCCCAGACAGTTCATCCCAAGTTCCCGTTTTTCGCAGGCTGTGCTTCTTCTTCTTCTATTTTTTGGGGGATAGTGTCTCATCTTGGCGTGGTTTTTTCGTTCTTCGCCGGTAAAAAATTATATTGGGGTTACATTCGTCGCACAATTGCGCAGGACCTCGGCCGGGGGCCTGCATCTTCCATGGATTCGTATTCCATCTTGAACCTCTTAGTCATGTCTCTGTCGAATCGAACCGATTGATTTCCCTGCGCCGACAGGGTATATGCATGAAATCTCTTCCTCTCCTGACAGTAGCCAACATATTTTTTTTCCTCATGCGTTGGATAGGCAACGGCTCGTTCTCTCTTTTCTGCGCGCCAACGTTATCAGTGGTGAAGCAAATGCAGAATAGCTGATTCGACTCAATTCGTGCGTTCCGTGTCTGCATGTCACCTCAGAAGAGCGGGGTCATATTATCGTTGGACAATCCAATTACCAACGTCGGTGGGCCATGCACGTGCATAGTAGAACTATAATCGCAAGCGTATCGATTGTTTGTGACCTAAGCTGACATTCTGGCCGCGTCCGATCATTTCCGGCCAAAAGCTGCATGATCATGATAGCTGTATATAATATAATACAGGAGCAGTTGATCGGCTCGCACAAGGTTTCCGAACAGTTTCAAAAACAGAATTCTGAGGTTGAGCGCAAAATCCATGCGACACTCGCCGGGGAAAAAAAAGGTCTGGCCACTCTTGCGTAAAAAAACGCCGTGAATGTTTTTGATAGCTTTGGCGAATTGGGCTCCAATTTACATGTTGGTATTACTCGGATGCGAATGGACAATTGCTTCTTATTCTCCATTCCGAGACCATCATAATGAATTTCAGCCAAGGTGTCTACCTAGAAACCAGGGCTTTGGGGATTCGTTCCCCGCAGGAGGTTTTTTTTTTTTTCTTTCTCCCAATGATGATGGGTGAAGAGGCATCTTTTCTTTGGGGGTCACGATCACGAGACTGTAACTTTCGCTATCAGCATCCTCGAGACTAACAACACGACAACAATGACAACACTCCGCTGGACAATACAACCACAGGCGACATCACGGACATCCGGACACGCGATCCAAGCGAGAATTTGGCGGAACCGAAATGCAGAGTCCTGATTCATGGCCAGAATGAGATACATCGCGACAACACCAAGCTCACCAAGCTTTTCCGTTTTTTCTCGGTTTCCGATAAATTGCCCGTATCCCGCCTCCGACTTTAAAGTACGCCTCCTGATTCTGCAGTTTTGTGCTTTGATTGTCCGTTCTCAACTTGTAGCAAGTCCGACTAGGGTACTTTTGACAGGCCAATCTGCGATCAGGAACAGATTTCTCGATCTTCAGCCTAACCCTCCTGCAATCAAAACAATGTCATATCCGACGCCAACATTCCGCAACCGGCTCCAAACACCTTGTTTCTCGGCCCACTTCCTTTAAGATCCCAGACTCCAACCAACGCATTGCTTTTGCTTGGTGTTCGTGGCTTCTACTAGCCTCGTGCGAACGAAAGGGTTGAGAGTCTGCTTTGTTACAACCTCAAGGCAAAATCGATCGGGCGTGATCCGTGGTATACTAGTAAAACCACTCAAGAACAGCGAGGCATTGATTTATCGCTTGCAGTAATCTTTAATTTATCACCACATTGCTTTTGGTCATACATATTTGCAAAAGTGGAACAACTAAAATGTCTGTGGATGGCTATAGCATATTCTTATGGGTTGGCTGCACATAGGCGATATAAAAAGCTTGTCTTGCGGACCCTTAACAATCATTCCTAGTTAGAAGCAACTAGAAACGGCTGAATCCCCTCTTATTCTGTCACTAAACGGACTACGAAGAGGTCTGAGCTAAAACTTTCCGAAACCTACATAGTATATTGATATATTGTTTGTTACGCCAGGCTCAACAACCAAAGTCTTAGATGCTTTTCCAAAGTGCAGACGTATGGCAGGCGTGGCAGGGCAATAAACCGAACAGTCTACGCCCGTCTCAGAGTATGTATGCATGGCTTTGTATAGCTGTGGATATCGCAACGCGAAAGACAAAGTCTCCATATTCAAATTGCAACATGCATGAACACTATAGCTAAGTCCAGTTTTTACCCCTCTTTTATCGACCAAAGCAGACCCCACAGAGCCCATCATGGCCACCCTTACAAGCCTCCCTGCAGACATAAAATTCGTTATCCTCCAAACCGTCCTATTTAGTAACTATGCGGATTTTAAATGCCTCATATGTAGCTCCCGCGAATTCTATAACATCTTCCATGGTCATAGGAAGTACTTTCGGCGGATTCTTATAAAAAACACGAGAAAAACTTGGAGGGTTATTATCGAAAACCAACGAGCTATCGATGATCGCAAATGCTGGCCATAGCTTCTACATAAAATGACAAGATCCAAACCTAAAATTCAATCTCAGATGATATCGCCAAGTATACCATTGTATGATCCTAAGAAAAAAGGCGTTCAGCGGCGGAAGCTGGGCTACGGCTCGTAAACAGGAATATGGTTGGCCTTGCTCGCCCCGACACTCCAAGCTATTACTCTCGAGCGACCTAATTGGGGCGGACAAGGTCTAGGAGCTCCCAGGAACGAGTCATAGTCAGCGCGACGTTAGCTAGAAGGAGAAGGAATCTGCTTAGCCGTTTTTGAAATTGAAGTCCCACCTTAGTCTATGATGGTTTCCTACGGTCCTTCCGAAAAAAAAAAAAAAAAAAAACCACACTATTTATATATATATGAAGGCATTGTAGCAAACACCATTGAGTCTTTCTCCTATATATAGTATTATCATTTCATAAGTCGTGTTGATAGAATTGGGTATATCTATACAAAAAAAAAAGAGAATATGTAAAAAAAAAAAAAAAAAAAACACGCTCACCAAGCGCCCCTAAAGAGTATTTGCGAAAATGTTGCAGAAAACCTCCTGAGCTCGCGCTCCCCAACTCCGTAATTGCCAAAGAAAATAGTAAGAGATAATAATAAAAGGGTTAAAGATCAAAGACCAGCGCGTTACAAGCCAAGTTCGCAGCCAAATTGAACGATATGATATACCTAGTATATTCAAACGCTCTGCAGCTCATGCTCCTCTCCAGGTAACCGAACTACTGGCCGCGGGCGGAGCCCCGTGCCGAATGGGAAAAAAGCATCACTAGGAATCAACATTTCGTAAAAATTATCCTCTTCTTCCTCGCCGCCATCAGTTCCACGTATACTGACGATGCTCTTCCGAGAGGAGGATGAATGTTCTCCATTGTAAAAACATCGAGAATTCCCAATGCTCGAACGCGTTGGTGGTGGAAGCTCCTTGTTGTCGGTCGATGCGGTAGAGGTTGGTTCGGCAATGGCAAGATCGGTAGAGGGAGGATCGTTTTCTACGGATAGTATCTTACTGAGTTTTGGTTTGGTGGTTTCGACGCGACTGATATCAGAATGGATGGTGTCTCCCTTGAACCACTCGGCATCAAAAGAGTACTCTGTTTGAAGAGTGTCTATAGTACTGTCGGGATTTTTCTTTTTGCGATACTTTCTGATAGCGCGTCTTCCTAGAGTTTGGGTTAAGGCTGGTATCCTCGGTTTATTATATGCCCATTTGAAGAAAAGATTGGCCGTAGGCACGCATGCTATTCAAAGATATGGTTAGCTTTAGATAAATATAAGAGTAGTTATTATACCAAGTATTACCTGTGATCATTACAAGAAATATTTCGAGACTATTTGAGATTTCAAGAACAGGCAAATGCCCTATGATCTATGGATTAGCATCTTGACGACTGATGTAAAGTTGAGTGTTACACCCACATGTGAAATCATGCCATAAAGTTTTGCGCAAAGTTACTAGAACTGCGAGACGCGCGTATCCTGAGAACATTGTTCTATACGAACGAGCGTTAGAATAGCTCTTAGTACGAAGGGGGGAAATGCTAACAATATCATAAGGAACTTACACAATCCCAAACCCACAGAACGCTAGAATCAGCCGCCTTCTCCGCCGCGGTAAATTCTTCAACTTCCAGAGTAAAGGCAACGGGGAAAGGAGGATAATGGTATCAAACCCCGCCTGAGTGCCCATCAATCGAATATCCGTCCCTATAATATCGGCTCCATTTTTGACGGCTGATATAATATCAAAGGGTGCTTCCGGATGTTCGGGTACTGTAAAAACAAATGCAAATATGCAGATCACTAGCGTGAAAAATTTCCCAACTGCGAGAACGTCGATGAAGATTTTTAGTCGGGTCGTGATAGGAGAATACATGCGGCGGATAGAGATGAGAAGAGAGGCTCGACTTGTGCAGTAGATCCAAATCATAATGACATTCATAATTCCCGTATACTAAGTTCACGTGTTAGTTTGTTTGGGATTACATATTTTGTGCATCTTTTTATTATGTACATACCTTATATGCTTGAAGAACGCTGTTGTATCTGGCGTCGTAGATGTGCCAGCCGATTTGATATTGCTGCGCGACCCAATAAGTGGCCATGTAACTGATCTGTCCAGCCTATTTGTAGATAAAAGGTAAGTTATTCGCCTGCTCTAATTTATATCGTTTCTATTTCCATTCAAAACTAACCAGTGCCAAAAGTAATAGCCAATCCTCCAGAAACAACAATTTGGTTTGTCGAGTTCTCTGGGTCGTTATGACTTTCCAAGCAACCGTAATGATGTTGATTGTTAAGAGAACTGCCCCGGACAAAATATTTGCTTCCCTAAGTCTAACTGGTGGGACATAGTTTGGGTCTAGCAAAGCTGGAGGTAACCAGTTTTCAGGAAACCCAGACACTGATGTAGATAATTTGCGCAGTTGATCGAGAAGGATGAGATCCTGCAGCGTTTGCCCCGTCGGCAGGACCGTCGAAGCCGCATCCATATTGTTACCAAGATATGCTGACCGCAGTCACTGTTGCGACCATTCTGCCTTGGATGGGAAAGAAATGTTATCGAAATGATGTGTTGTGTGTGTGATGTTGAGAAAGGGGTTTCTGTCGAATCAGGGAGCTGAGAATGCGATCCGACGCCAGATTCAGATATCGAGAGGACGACACTGTTATAGTATATCGAAGCTGGAAATATTTGTTCGAAAGGGCCTTTTTACCGACACTGACGGTAATGTCAAGAGGTTTTGGTCTAATACAAGTCTGAAGAAACCGTTGCGACGATGCCCGATTGTTCAATCTTGCGCGAAATTGCGTGGAAGATTTCTACCGCCTTTTTAACGTACCGGCTAAAATAATTCTACCGCGCTCGGACCCGAATCTGCGTTTCCTCAAAATTTGGCGAGATATTTCCCAGCTCGTCCGCAGCTAATTAGGTTGTGCGCAAATGTGTGTGAAAGGTCACAGCACTCGACCAGGTTCTTCAAAACTCGCTCAGACCGCGCCTTAGAAACACATGAAAGTAGACTCTCTAGGTCAAAACCTGTTGAAAATTTATGGTATTACCAAATTGCAAAGGAGAATAAAAACGCGTGTTGCAGTGTATCGCAGCGTATCGGAATAAACTGGCATATTTGGTATAATTAAAATGCATCCAGTAAGTTTAAGGTTGCTGGATCCATGGAGTAAATTGCGGGATTTGTCGTAACAATATCCTGTAAAGAATTATTATTTTTGATACGTTTTAGATCTTGAATATCAAATCCTAAGTAGTCGACAGAACTTCACTGGAAACATGACAATTTCGCGAAAACCCGAAGGAAAAACCAAAAAGTCGAGATCGGCTGTCGCTGAAAAAACCTTGTATCCAGTAGCTTTGCTGAAGCGCGCTAGTTTGGCGGGGTTACGCCACTATGGAGGAGCTCTCTTCGCCCTTAGCTTAGCGAGCCTGACCAAAGACTAATTTGCGTTCTATCTCCACCTGATCAGCCCTTAAAAAAATTTGGACAAACTGGGAAACTCGCTCAAGTTCACGTGTTCAATGTGGGGATAATGCTAACGCTAGTTCAGCCCTCGCACGAGCAAAATGTGTTCTACTATGTAGTTGTGAGATACATGAGAATCTAAACGCGGAGGCAACAGGTTCTGATTGCATGATGCGTAGAGGTCGAGTGAAGTTCAGCCAATTCAGAGTCAAAATTTCAAAGCGCGGATTAGAGCGATCTCACGAAGAATCTTGGCTTAGCACGTGTGTCGTCTTTTCTCTAACCTATCGCAAGACAGTTTCCACAATGTGAGACCTGCCTCTAAAACCCTTCGTTTGTGTTGGCCCGATCTTATTCTATAGATACCCGACTTTATTTCCCGTGCACTTTCGTTTGTCAGACGAGACAATGTGATCGACAAAAATTAGTTTTAAGACATATTTAAGTACTACAAATAATTTTCATTATGAGTTTAAAATGAAATGATATGTACAGGTAGGATGAATATGGTCGACAGATCAGACATACGCCAGCACGTAGTTAAGAACACTTGCGATAAACGCCGAGCATCGAGCATCACTAGCTAAGCTTTCCAACGACGGCATATACGTAGTCCACCCTCGCCCGGCGCCCGGCACTGGGTCCAGTAATTTAACTACATTGAGAATAGTATGCGTTAAGAACCTTGCAGGTGGAACCAGATGCCTATATACGTATTTTGTTAATTGGATATTCTGAGATCTGCGCAATCAATAAGATATGGATAGAGAAATACTTACGCAGTTAGTGCAGCCAGTGTATCCTGAACCACCGCATTGGCCCCAAGCAGCGACAGTACAGCCAGTGTTACCTGGTGTTGTCGTAGTTCTCGTGGTCGTTGAAGTGGTGGTAGTTCGAACACTAGTGGTGGTAGTTCTAGAGGTCGGGGTGGTGGTGGGTCTCACGGAAGTAGTGCTAGTGGTTGTTGGTCTTGCAGTTGTGGTACCACCGGTGCTACCTCCACTCCAAACAGCAGGGCCGGGGCAGGTATAAGATGTTTGATCCTTTGAAGTGACGTAAATATCAACATTGACAGCAGGATCACTTCCGTAGTAAGTCTTCTGGAGATCGACTAAAGGTCCTGGGGTTCCGCTACCACCACCGGTTACGGTAAGCTGTGCGCATTCTGGGTAAAATTGCGGGTTATTGGCTTGATGAAGAGCCAAAAGTTCATGACGGATAAGATATTCTCCAGAGGGGAGTGCTGCTGGGATAGTAACAGTCCATTTGAGAGTGCTCATGACTTGGCCTGATCCCCATGTTCCTGCACCCATAGTTCCGCTGATAAGACCAACTTGGTTGATTTTGAACTATAGATAAGCCCACACATTAGTTTCAATGTTAAAGCCCTAGATCATCTGAGTTTGCATTACATACCCAGGCAGTTCCGGTACCAGTCCAGCCGTTACATCCGCTGGAAGGACATTTAGCCATGTATACCATGATGCAACCCTCAGCGTGAGTCCATTGCGACCAATAAGCCGTTATGCTTGAGCCCGCAGCAATAGTTGCTGTCAAGCCTGTTCCGGTAGCGCCAGCGTTGTTACATAGGATATTGATTGACTATATGCGTAGTGTCCAAAGTTAGCATTGTATTCTAGCCCCATAGGTTTGTATCAGGAACCAAGTCTAGTAATGGTCAAAGGCACTAAAGAATTACATACTTGCAAATTTGCAATGACGAGGGGATCAAAAGAAGAATATTGTCTTTCAATAGACGTTTGGCCGCTAGGGCTGTTATAGGGCTGCCATCTACATACGTTGAAGACTAGTTAGTAATAAACTCGGATTTCTATCAAACTCAGGCTCCTCTAGTATACCGTACCCTGGCCAAGTCGTTGATCCACTGGAGTAAGACACTACACCACCGTGGGCGCTGACGGTTGAAGCGGCCAACAAGGCCCCTAATGCAAGATACTTCATTCTTGATAAAAACTTGTACAAAGTCGACAAAGTAATGATATGTGTTGAATATAAACACGTAGCCAACAACCAAGCCCAGTTAGGAGAGAGAAATATTGTATTGACCCACGACTTAGAGTATTCAGAGAATCTTGGAGGGAATGGGGTCACGACTTGGGAGAGAGTGGTTGCGTTTTATAACTCATACTCTCACACCCGGGTTTTATAATATATTATTAAACACTCCGAAGTTCCGGTTAATAGCAGTATGTCATAGCAGAAAGCAATCAGATGACAAGTTTCTGGTTTCTGGTTTCACCCAAAGCATGGAATCGTATCAAAAATGATTACCGTCCATATGGCCTTTTCTGCAACCTTCCATTAGATGTATGGATGAGACGCTAGTGGGAGGGTTGTTGCTGTGATCCTATAGATCATGCGGCCCGACGGCGAGTGTTTGATTAGTCCGCCTGCCTATCATAGGGGCGCAGAATTAATTCTGACCTAAATTCTCATTTGCTGTTCTAGGGTTATTGCTATCCGTAAAGATGAGCGAAGGACTTGGCATCTTGAATCAGATATACAAACTTGAAGCAGCATTTCTTTTTAAGATGATAGCTTTAATGTATCGATAGATCTAAACTAGTCACGATAAAATTGACTTCAGAGAGAGCGACAAGACGAAGCTTCCTGTCAACATCACCAAGCCCTCGGTTCGGAGTTGCCAGATAATCTACCATCCTTGGCATTTCCTTGGCTTTTAAAACTGTATTTGTTGTTGCGCAAAGGCGGGTTGTTGGAACAAGATCCGTATTGATCGATTTGATTTGATAGGTCAGATCTGGGACAAGCAGGGGTCAGAGCTTTCGCTCGGCCCGTATCTCCACTCCCTTCTTGCATCGTAGGCATCACGGGCAGGGATATTTTTAAATCCCAACTAATAACGGCGAGACAAGCCCCGAATCGCACCCATAAACGCTAGAACGGCTTGCTTTGCCTTACCATTTTCTATTTTGTTCGTCTCTTAAGTTTCGGATCATTCCTTACCCTGATCGGTATCGATATGGCTCCGTAATCTATTTGGCACAAACTGTTCCTTTGGCTTGATTCGATTAGAGTACTGAGAAGAGAGTGGCAATATCTAATAATATGTACGTTTCGGAGGAAAACCTTTGTGAATGAGAAACCACTCATACGCCTCTCTAAGGAGAATGGACTTGACGTCACAAGGTTCGAAATCCAGGTATTCATCCCCATGCGGTATATTGTTAGACGGAAGACCGGCATACCTAAAAAATGCTTACCTATATAATCATAATTATGAGATAGAGCTGCGTTATGACCCAAGCTTTTGGTATAATTGTATAAAACCCACCTATCTCTGGCTTGGTCTAGGGGCTTGTTATTGTATGTGTAGGCTACGGCGCTGCTATACTGAAGCGGAGCACATTTTACATTAATTTGTACTTTTGAACTAAGTTTAGGTACTTTGTAGTTTTAATCAATTTAGATATGAATATATTGATAGACTGGGTATCTTAAACTAAGCATAATTATACTACATAAATGGGTATACGAAAAGCACATATACTGTAGTAATATTCTGGACCTATTATAGACATAGCAAAAGCTTCAACCTATAAAAATGAAGTTTTTCTGTAGTGTACGCAGTCTATATATCTTTTCAAACCTAAGCGCGATAGATTTCTTTGCACATTAGTTTGCACTTGTCGCTGTGAACATTTTTGGAGAAAGTGGGACCCTCGGAGGCGACAGACGAACTCCGCGTCGCATGGTTCCAAGCCTCGTTGTTGGAATCGTTTGGTTGCCTCTATCTTGACATTCCTTGAAATTGTTGCCTTCGGCATTGGTGTGGGTAATAGCTAATGTCATTTGATCAGCTAAGGTTAAACGCAGTACAGGAACAGATCCGGAATTGAACCGATGTAGGACTAACAAGTCAACATACCTCCACAGAAGAAAGCAATATCTCCTTTCAAACTGTTAATGACGACACGATCAGTGTTCGGTGAACCTCCTTGGTAGTCTCCGCCTCTGAGGACGGGAAACTCGTAGAACGGCTTGAGTTTGATGCACTCCTTATCAAAATCAAATCCTTCGCGGTTAGGAAACTTGTGAGGATAGTCATTGTTCCCAACCTGTCACATGCCCATATGTTAGAGCAGTATTCTGCCTGTCAATAGTATGCAGCTATTCTGAATGGCTTAGGATAGCATACGGTTGTTTCATCCTTGATATGGTCAAAACTCTCGTCAGAAGCTGATTGGACCTGATCTAGTTTCCACGCTTTGCCTCCACGATCTATTTCAGCAACACCTTGGAGTTTGCTAAGACAGTGTGGAGAAGTAGGACTAGGGCAATAGCAAAAATCAGACGCACTTCATTTTAGCTTTCATCATATAAAAAAAGCGCCGAAATATACAGTAAATATGAAACCGGCTATGAAAAATACACTGAGGTTTTGATTGGACAAGAATCTGTTCTGATATCCAGTAAGAAACAGTTGCAAAACTATGTCTTACTCTGATATATAATCGTCCATGTAAGAGCAGCTATTTTCTTATCAATGCACTGATGAAATACAAAAGTTCGACAGGCTTATCTAGCCTCAAGATAAACACGCTGCACTACATCCTGACTGTTGATGAAACAAGATAAGAGTGATCGGACTCTAATATGTCTGCTTCAAAGAAGGAGCTTGCTAACACGTTTGGCTTAGAGCTAAATTTTAGGTAAGGATGCACCCATATCAGAAGAAGCCTACGTGGTGAGTATCATCGCGATAATCAATAACGTAGCAATCATAGTGTTGTCGAGCGATTTTCGTTAAAGCATGTCACAGAATGTGGGAACTGGATACATGGGGAGGGTTAAAATATATGTGCAGGTGCTGCAGCGAGGATCGCTTTAGTGGTGGCGGCTGGGGAGGCGAGAGCTTGAATATATCAGCTACCCGATCCGAAGGACGGTCATCAGAGGGAATCGGGAATGTCAAGAGCTTTACTCTACCTTCTTGAGGTAGTTAGCAGAGCTGAGAATTGAGTTGGCATCCGGATTTGAAAAGTTACATTATGACTCTAGGATGTTGACACTGATAGAGAGTATCCGTAATATGTCATGCTATTCGATATTCCGCACTGACCAATACAATTACTATCTAATCTTATTCTTATCTTTACTTCAGTCCCTGCAGCCAACTTTGTGTTGTGCGTAGTGAGGAAGGTTATCAGCTCCAACCTAGATAATCTAACCAGTCAGATTGCATGAGGTACCTATACTAATACTAACTAACTAACCAGCGTGTGTTTAATCCGAGCCTAGTTCCGCGTCGTATTTGGGTATTACCAGAATGAATACTGGTATAATGTCTGGGATTCCACTTTCTCAGTGTATTAAATATGAACGATAGTACCTTAATTTTTTCTAGTGGTGTACGGTTTGTATTCATACTTTAAAGGGTTCACCCCAGTCTTGCTAGCAAGACTAGTCGACTGTCTTTGCACAAGTTTCGCAGCTAGTCGTTTCAAACATTTCCTAGCGAGTGTTTTGTTTGTTTTCTTCGCCATTGCAGGGTAGCGCCTTCGCAGTAGGCGACAGCTTATGCTTACCCCGCTCACGTCTAGCTTCTCCATCCGATTATGCAAACGTCGGTTCGAGAAAGCCCAGCCAAGACTCTTCTTTTCAATATATACTCGCAGATTCTCAGATCTTCATCAGCGACCAAATCACGGGCTAACAGATGCTTAGCATTTTCAACTCGTATATCTGCGTTTAATGATTAAAATATTCATCCATTTATCCTACTATTGTTATCAATTTTGACTAGTTGAACTTGAAAATCTTATCCCGACATATTCCAACCTCGTGGTCTTGTTTTTGGGTTCGCCTAGGATTACTGTAGATACCAACATGTTGGTTGCAAGCGCATCTGATCCAAATGCAACCTCGAGCCAGGTGAAAGTCCGCACCACAATCCAAGCCTCAGCATGCTGGGCTCGTGGGAAGGAGATATTCTTCTTATCACTCCTTGAATCAAAAAGGCCACCATCTAGGTCTGATATAGATGAATTTATGAAAGAGAATGCTCATCTAGATGGTACCATAGAAGATTGCAAGAAGATTCAAAAATCCGCAGATGCATCATATAATGAGAAAACGAGTGGGCGTTTATTGCGAAGACTTCTGAACACGCTGACAATCATTAAGCAAGTTGCAGACCCATTCTTGGAGTTCGCTCCGGAAAGTGTTAGCATTGCTTGGTTTGCCATTAGTTCTTTAATCCAAGTAAGGTTCTAATTGTCACCCATACTGAAGAAAGTAAAATAGATAATTGATACGACCGAATAATGCATCTAGATTGGAACCACTGACATCGAGAATTGCGAACTCATTTTGGGAACTTGCCATAATATTGCGACAATCTTGCTCACGTGCAGATTATACGAGAATCGCTACCAAGATGTCCCAGAAAGTACCACGGAGAGGGATATCGGAAGCAGGGAGATCGAGCAGAAGATTATTGGCAGCATACCGGATATCATTGCTTCTATCTTGGACTTTTCATGGCACGTTCGCTTGATGTTCAAGAAGAATAAATTTAGTAAGACCAGTCCCATATTTTACTCGGCTGCAGGGTTCTGGAATCTTAGAAAGGGTGTTCACGCAAGATATATCGAACAACACTACTGACTTTGAGTTTAGTCAGGGCCCTCAAGGAAGTTGTATCACCAAAACTTCGGGAAAAGATTGATTCTATCGACAGTGGATATGCAAACTTAAGACAGATCGCCAATGATGCTTTTCAGGAAAGAATTATGGATTCCGTAGAAGGTATTCTATCCTGCTAGCTAAAAAACTAAATCGCTCATAGACAACTTGCTTACTATAGATTGGGCACCTAGATTTGCGTAAAGGTATGAGTTAAATCCCAAGATGATTTACTAGTGGGCACGATGCTTGCACTATTATACGGCCTTCTTAAGTAGCCGTATAGCCTGCGATACTGCAAATATACTTAATACACATTGTAGCTAATTTTTAACTAGGTCTGCAACAAGACAAGGAAGAACTACGTTCGTTGATATTTCCAGCAATAGAGGGTAGGCAATAAACCCACAGTATCTATTCTGTCTTGTTCCGCACTTACAAGCATCATTTTCGAAAAAAAAAATTTAGGGTTGAAGAAAGGGCTGGAAGATATCTCAACTGTAAAGGCTGCGGTCGAGATTTCGAAGCTCCGAGAAGACCTTCGGCGGCATCGAGCAGAACTTCGGCCTTCAGAAATACATTCACAGCAATTTGATATAACATTTGACCCAGTGTCCCGTTACTCTGATCACATTTGCCAATGGCTTTTTACGGACCCTCACTACCAGATTTGGGAGCTTGAAGAAGGAAACGTAGACCGGAAAGAGCTTCTCTACAAAGAAATAACAAATTCCCTCAAAAATTCGGAGGGAGTCACCAAAATTCCTAACATATTTTACATTCAAGCACGCCCGGGCTTTGGAAAGTCTGTCACCTTGGCATCAGTCATCCGCCGCTTATCGTACGATCCTGATTCAATCATTTGTTATTTCTTCTTTAAACAAGGTGATGATGCAACTCAGAAGGGTTCACGCGCCCTAGCGAGTCTTGCAACTCAACTGTTTGATGATAGACATGCATCTTCCGAAGATGAGCTGATGAAACTTACGGCTGCAGTGGAACAGATGAAAATGGCGGTGGCATCCGCTAAGGCGGATGGCAAAGATGTCACAAATGCTCTTATATTCACTTCTGATATGCTCAAAGAGACGATTAAGAATGTAGGGAATGCTTTGAGGAAACGGATATACGTCGTTGTAGACGGAATTGATGAATGCATTGACCATGAAGCGGAAGCTTTTGTCCCCTATCTCATAGATCTTGCCCAAAACTCCAGCTTCCGAGTGATGGTATCTAGTCGAGAAAATGAGGACTTGGAGCAATTGTTCAAGGACAAACAAGACGATGAAGATTCGGAATCACAAGAAGTGGAAAGATCTTCGTCCTGTGTAGTCACAAAGAAAGCTACTATTCTCAACATTACTGAGGAACGAAATTCTGCTGACATGGAAATTTTCCTCAGAAAATCATTACAGCAAATCATGGCGCGTCGATTAAATAAGCATAATTCTACATCTAAAACAGAAAACGAAACGTCTCGCATTATCAAGAAAATTAAACAAAAAGCAAATGGGATGTTTACATATGCTGCGATTGTGATTGCAAGCTTGGAACAGCCTTCGCAGTTGACGCTAGCGCAAAAATTAACAAACCTACCAGAAGGTATGGATGCTTTGTACCGTCAGCGATTGGAGGACCTGAGCTTTGAAGAGAAGAAACTAGTTCTCGAAGCTTTGAAGTTCATTGTTTGGGGCTTTGGAAGTGTTACGACTATTGAAATCGCTGAGCAGTTTAAGCTGGTGTATAACGAAGTCAGCGTGCCAGACAAAGAGCAAACGGATTCACCCGCTGCAGGCATTGAGACAGATAGCGATGCGGAAGATAATGACGAACCTTTGCCGACATCTAATGGAAACTCCAATGGCGAGTATGACGCTATGATGGACCCCGAGATAGCCGAGACTGTCTACCATCTTACAAAGGCAGGACGAGACTTCTTTAAGTTTAGTAACAACCAAATGGACATTGATGTGGTCCACAAGACTGTGAGAGATTGGGTTCAAAATGAAGCTGAAAATATAAAGAACTGGCATGAGAAGGCTGGCGCTGCAAGGCCGAAAGTCGCGGTTAACGAAAATGGAGAGCTGACTGTATCATTGCCACTTCCTCGTGAGTTGATCGATCGACCCCTGATCAAATCTACTTGCCGTGAGGTTGCTAATCTTATTATTCGAATTTAGCTGGTCTTATTAGCGGTGGAAGAGGTGTTTCGATCGAACTGGAAAGCGAACGAGATGTACATCTTGATATCGCAATTAAATTGCGTAAGACCCTCTAGTTATGAAACCGAGTTTTTTTTTAAAAATGCATTATATGGCAGGATGCTTACTCGTTTGCCCTGCTTAGTTGCGTCACTTTCTAACCCACTATTTATTGGAAGGCACATGAAGTTCACCTTTGTCCGTGATGAGCCGGAACTTATTTCGGAAAAGGAAACATTGGGTACCAAGAACGATGAGCCCCAGAAAGGTGAAGTTAAGAATGGAGAGCTTGAAGACGTCGACAGCAAGGCTAAAGACGAACCAAGAGGCGGCCGAGTTGAGAACGAACAATCTACCTCTGGCGCCGATAAAACTCCAGCTGCGCCAGACAATCAACGTGCCTTTTCGTTCGCAACCTATGAAGAAGAAGAAAAGCCAATCCGATACGAAGCTCGATATATTTTGGACCATTTCAGCCAATTAGAGAAATTGTGGCCGAAAGATGAGCGCCAAGGACCCAAATGGGACAGATTCTGGGATCTTTTCCGCAAATTTCTCTTGCCTCACCCCTTCAAGTATTGGTTGGCTAAGTATTTACAGTTTGGGGACGGTTACTCCCGTGAGGCAAGCGAGAAAGAGGCTTTGAATTTCCAACCAATTCACATTTTCTGCGCTGAAGAGATGCCGATGTTTGTGGAGTTTCTTCTAGTTAACGAAAAGGTCGACCCTAACATACTGGATTCGAAGGGAAGATCGCCATTTTTATTTTCGACAAGTTCTAAAGAGGTCATGAAACTCCTGCTAGATAACGGTATAGATAAGAATGGGACCTACGAGGGCAAAAGTCTTTTTTCCATCCTCTGCAGTGAGATCATGCTTGATGGCTGGCTTCGGGGCAACATTCCACCGAGCCCAGAACTAGTGGAGATATGCAAGCTCCTCATTGAAGCTGGTGTCGAAATTAACCAATCTATACCAAGCATGGGACCAAACGATACAGCTACTGTACTCCATGTTGCCGTGGCATCAAAGTCTATGGATCTGTTTAACTTTATATTGACGAGACCAGATCTCAAGATAGACGCAAAGGACATCCAAGATATGACCGCGCTAAACTGGATGACTTTCTCTCCTAATCCAGGCTATCCGTTAGAGATCACGAGGGATATGACAAAGAAATTGCTAGAAGCTGGGGCGGATCCAAATAATCAGGATGCTAATAGCGGGGGCCCAATACAATATGCTGTTGGTCTTCAGGATAAAGACGTCGTGGAACTTCTTTTGCAACATGGTGCTGATGTTAATGACGATAACAACCAGGGTCTCACTGCCCTTCATTACGCAGCTTCTGCGTTAAATCAATCAAACAGGGGCCCAGAGACCGCAGAAAGTATTGTGAGGTTGCTGTTAATGTATGGTGCTGACATAGAGAAAGAGAGCAAAGAAGGCGAAACGCCACTTTTACGCGCCGCCGGCAGTGGCTTCGAAAAAGTTTTTATGATTCTGATCCATGAATATGAGAAGAAGTTTGGCTCTGACAAATCGTTCCTGCTAAGAAAGTTTGGAGCAGAAAAAGCAACATTCCTTCGAAATGCAGCCCGTAATGAGTTCGGGGGTCTAGCTATTATAAAGTTTTTGGTTAAAGACTGGACCCCAGAGCAGTTGCAAGATATGCTCCTCACCTCGAATTTGAGAAACGAGACCGCGTTACATGTCGCAGCCAATGCCGGAATTACTGAAATTATAGATTTGCTGTTGGAGCTAGGCGCGGACGTGAATATCAAGAGCACAACAGGAACCGCCCTTGATCACGCCATATTCGCCTGGGGGAGATCAAAAATGGAAATGGCGGAATACTCGGAAAAGATGCTGAAGAAGCAGAAAGATCTCGAGGCTGCATGTTTTTTCCTCCTAGAAAAAGTCCCACATTTGGCTGCGGAGTCAAAATATAACGTAAATTGGGCTATCAAAAGATACAACGAAGCACTAATCAACAAACTTATGGAGTGCGGCCATAACATAGAACAGGAGGATGAATGGGGTTGGACAGCGTTTGAGTACGCATGGTCAGAGAGACGCGTGGAAGACATGCGTCAATTACCAGGTTTTTCTAGTTGGCAGGATCCAAATCGGAAACCCAAGCCAACCAAGACCCCGACCCAAATTCTAGCGAAGGAAACTCCAAGTATTTACGTCGTAGCGGATGACGGTCTTAGTTTTGAGACTATTGAAGGCTTTGTGGATGGATATGGCTTGCGTATAGCCACCTAAAATCTTATATACTCGATTGAAGGAGATTCAATAAGCTAACATTATCCAACCCGATCATAGAATATACTGCGGAAAAGGCTATGTGTCTCCAAGCAGACTGCCCGACTCCCGCCCATCGTCCTATATTTTATTGGGAAATAACGTTTCTGGAACTGGAAAAAGGGTAAGTTGGAAGTCCAGGCGGTGTATTATCCTAGAAGGTTGATTTCTCATATCTGATAATAGAGATATCTCAATCGGCTTCAATGGCGGAGGGGGTGTCATGAGGGCACCCCCTGGGAGCGGAACGATCAAAGCTGAAACCTATGGTTACTGGGGAACGGGCCAGCTAAAAACTCTACGCGATGCAAAGCTTGAAACTCATAATGTGCAAGCTCGAACCTACATCACTAGACAAGGTGTGGTTCATTGGAAGAAAGGTGATACAATAGGTGCCGGTTATTCCATCGAAGATGGTGTGATATTTTATACATTAAACGGCCAATACCTAGGTCCAGCATTCGAGGATGTTCGTGGGCGGATGTATCCAGTTATTGGAGGGTACGTTACCTGCAAAGGAAGGGTGAATTTCGGGGCAACGCCCTTTGCCTTTGAGGAAATGAGAGAATACTATAAAAATTTGCCATGAGAGGGTATATAGGCTGGAGTATAAGTTAGGAATACCATAGGATTGAATCTAAGTCACATGAATATATAATTGTAGTTACGAGGTAAACTGACTCGTACAATATAGGGGATTTAGAGGGCTTACTACATGCTGCGAGTACCCATTCCATCTCAAGGAAGTTTATCTATATTTGTTGGAAAAATACTGACTTCATCAATTACTGATCGAGAGAATAAGACTAGAGCATCTAAGGCCAATTTGAGCTTGGTGACCTGGCTCGAAGTTTGTTTGCCAATTGATAGTATACATTCCATCTGTAGGGATCTTTGAAGTGCATCCTAGAAAATGGCTGGTATCGTTAAGAAATATCTCTTCGGCCGGAGAGTACGCGGCAGCATAGGCATAAGGAGTGCCTGTCGCGTACTCGCTTCTCAAAATCACTGCAGCGTAGAGATTTTCGATTCCAGTATTATTAGAAAACGCTAGGTCCAGTGTAAGGTTATAGGCTTGCGTATGGAACTTGACTTCGTAGAGTAGGGTTCCTTGGGCAAGCTGTCCGCCGGGTGGAACAGGGTTTGCACTATTGGGAACCCAGTAAAATGAGCGATCGGGGAGGTCTGTGAGCGTAAGAATGGCGTCGGTCGAGTTGGCTCCAACTGTTGGGGTCGCGTATTTCTCATTCGTGCTATCGAATATAGAGGTTAATATATTTCATGTAACCAGATACGAATGAAACTTAGAGTATTACTCTGGATCAGCGCTAGAGACCCTCAGGCTGAAGGGCCCGATATCAGGGACGAAGCCTTGTTTAGGGGTAGCCATAGACTCTAAGACAAATAAAACAAGGCTAGCGAGCTGGAGCTGCATTTTGAATTCCTTGTTTTCTATGATTGGTTACAAACTCGACTCAAAGGTATTGCTAGTATAACGTGTAGTATATCCGAATGATTCGCTGAGTGGTTGGGAGGGCGAGGGTAGATGTTAGTTCTTGTTGTCTGGTGACTGACTGCGCGCGGGTATTTATAAAGAATATTAATCCAGATGCAAATGGAACAGTATTTAGTATCAGTCCCTTGCATACTTGATAGATGACCTAATGTTATTCTCGTTTCATAATTATATATATAACACAACCCTTGAAGAACCAGGGCGCAAAGTTTTCGAGCATATACCGCTTCTGTATTAAACTTTGTAGCTTAACTTTTGTCTTGTTGCAACTTTCTCGACACACGTTCCAGATTGGGGCTTTTGTATTAAATAACTTTCGCAAACAAGACGCTACCTTGTCCGCCTAATGTCAAAAGGCGACAAATGCGCCTACGGAGACTATCGAATTCGCGAAGTAGGCATTCTGTCTCGGTGCTTACATAGTTATATTTCCACATAGTCCTCGATATGGATTTGCTAAAGATATAATAGACCTTTCACAATGCAACAAGGAAAAGCTTGATAATGAGTTGTCTGAAGAATGCCAGACGGAAATGGAGCTAAGAGTAATCGCCATGGTTGAGTATGTATATAAGCAATATGCTGAGCCATTAGAATTTCTGGAAATATCTAAAGTAAACGTAGAATTTGTAAGTTTATATATGCTAACAAGTAGGATAGCTATCACAAAGCCATGAGTGTGATATCGAGGCCTGGCGTTTCTTTATAACAACCAATAGAATTTATCTTACTATTTTGAATCTGCTAGTACTAGGACCGTGAGATAGAGGAACAGCCTGTTGTGCTAAGATTATGGGGGTATATGGGATCCCCTCTTTGGAGGTTGAGAAAGAGGGAAGTATTATATTATAGAAGAGCCTTCAATGTCTGTGTAGCCAGTGCGAGTGCTGCGTTGAAGCTGCACGCAACCGTACATGCGCCACTCAAGCTGCCATTGCAACGAACCAGACTTTCTGGCTGCTGCCCTGGCTACTTTGTAGACCCAACTCCGGCTTATACGCCCACAAACCATCTAACTGAAGCTTTTAATTTGAGACTACACAACCTAATCGTCCAAGCAGCATGCAACCCTGCTAAACCCCCTCTATGGTTGCTTGAACGTCCATAACCTAGTCTCGCCGCCGTCTCTATACTTGCTGAGTCCATCGACTATCCGCTTGTACTGCTATCCTGACTTAATATTAGAAATAATTGAGTACTTGGCTGACTCGTTTGTGACAGGAAAACCGCTTTCAATAGAGATCAGGGGTCTCCTCCTCCTATTTCCCACAATGGCCCCTCCAGCCTCAAAATGTCCGGCCGAGGTCTGGTTCAACATATTCTCCTACCTTTCCTACCACGACCTACAAGTTGGCGTCAAGCCTGTTTGTCGTGAATTCTACATTCTAGCTAGCGACTTCAAGTTACACCACCTCCATCCGCAGATCTGGACAAAGGCGTTTGAGAATCTCGATTACCAAACCCTCAAAACTAGTGCTCAGCTCGTATGCAAGGATTTCAACCGCCTCATCGCCGCGGCTCCATCGGCTACTCTCAAGCGGAAGCTCTTCATTACAAACACCAATGACGTCCAGGTCGACTCAGAGACCAAGATACAACGTCACCCTATATTCGAGATGAATTTACTATCTCGCTACTATCTCTCCGACTTTACAGATGTCCGTCTTAGAAGGAAACAGCTCCTCAGCACCTTACCCGTCGCCGGGGAAAATGCGACAGAGCCCCCCGTTTCAAAGCTGTCCGTTAATATGTGGACGTGGGGCCCCGTCATCGTGAACAATCGCAAAGGAAAGCTGGGTAATCAAGCTGTCACGGTTTCCGATGTGGTTAAAGCCGTGATTAGACTCTTGAAAACCAGATCCACCAAAGATGACAGGATGGCTTTTCTAAAAACTATTTATTGTCGCGAGTGCTGTCTAGAATCACGTTTTCGCGAGATCGTTGGTGAACGCCTTGTTACCATCATGGAGGACTGCTATTGGTTCTGGTTTGATAAGTGGGAAGTGAAGGATGATGGCAGTATTGCGTTGAAACTAGATGACGTCGAGTACCATTACGCATTCGATCTCTGATGTATTTCTTAATGGGGCTCAGCCTATAGCAAGTGTCTAGACTATGAAGTCGTCAAAATTCTGTTCGACATAGAAGGGTTGTGGCAACATGAACATGCCAACTGGTTCAAGAGACCGGCTAACCAGGCTCACGACGAGAAATTCTACAGTTTTTCGGTCAAAATGCTAGCAGATCTCGTAGTCATGATGCCTCAAATGTATAGATGCATATACGTTGACATGAAATTAAGTGATCCATAAATACTCTTCTAAGTTTTACATAATATACCTAGTCTGAAACTGCAAGAAACAAGATTAAAGCATCCAAACCACACCTCCCACAGTTAACAAAGCCACAAGGGCAATTGAGGGCGCCCCTTGTGAACCTTCACTTGGCGTACTGGTCGCATTATTAGTCGCCGCCGTATTTGCCAAAGTCCCTGTTGATGTTCTTATCACTGTCCCAGTAGTAGCTGATTGCAAGTAACAATCTGTTAGCGAACCTGTAAGAACATACGAGGATAGCGAAGCGAGAAAGAAAGGCAAGTGCCAAGAGAAACACCAAAGCAAACAAGAAAACCGGAATCAAAGAGAGAACAAAGGCAAGAATATCTAAGAGAGGGAGAGGGAATCAATTCCTCTTCAGAAAAGCGGAAGCTCGACGTCTCAATCTCGGCACAATTTGAGTAGGTAACAACGGAAACTCTGCCCTACCTGTCCCCGTTGAGCTTTCAGACCCGCTAGGTCCTGGAGGCTTCTCCGGCTGCCCACTCGGCACATCATCGACCTCTTCTCCAGTCCCAACCACGCCGTTATGCCCCACTATCTCGCCCCCACCGCTAGTCAATTCAGCAGCCACGTAGGGGTCATATTCAGACTTTGTGTCCACGCCAACAGTTATCCACGCCAACAACCCGTCGTTGACACTATCGCCCAGATAGGCGTACTTGACAAATGGATCATAATCATTCTCTGCCTGCTGATGCGCGATCTGATCGTCCGAGTTCAAGATTGCCCGCTGGGTATTGGTGTTATACGGTGGCACAGCTTCAACGGCAGTCCGAAGGTCCTCGTCGAAGAAGAGTTGGCCGACATGGGTGACGCGGCCGTGGCCTGAATAAGTGCCGTTAAGGTAGACAGTACCGCCTTTGTGCGACATGATATGAATATGTGTGGTACGACCGGCGTAGTGGCCTGGGAAGATAGTCTTGAATTTGATGACACCGTCCGAGTCGGTGAATTGGACGCCGCGGCCAAAAGTGGTGTCCATATTCGAGGGGTCATTGTTGCCAGCGCCATTGCCGTTGGCGACGATACCAGAATAAACGCCAGTGGCGTTGGCTGCAGAAAAGCTAATTGTAAGAAAGATGGTGTCGGCGATAGCGTAAATAGAAGACCTACTGTGCCATGCGTCAAAATACGCACTGGATACTGGCTCGCAGGTGTTTGTATCGATGACTTGGATATCCAAGTAAAGGGCCACACCCGCCTGTCCATCAGTGATATCAGTGCGAACGTATTCACCAGAGATAACTAGCACGGTTGTTAGAATCTCTATATGATTGTGAGTTGCGAAAGGTTTCAGACATACAGTAAGGTCCCTCAGTAACTTCCGGCATTAACAAGCAAGATGTATTTCCAGAGAATAGCACACCAGAGTCAGTATCAAAGACCGCGTCCGCGAAGGTACTATTATGGTTAATTTTCGAGACATCTTCAAAGCTCCGCTTTGCAACTCTGTAGGAATCCTCAAGTGATCCTACCGATTTCAAGGCGTCAGTATTAACCCTGCTGTGGAGTTTTAATACAGTATTGAATCAGGGCTGCCATACGCGCATCAAGACCTTTCTCCTTTCTAATTTGATTGACCAAAGCTTGTCTCCTCTCAAACGACCGTTTGAAGAGCGCCTTTGCACTCTCATTATCACGGCAGGCTGCCAAAGATCTACGGCTGATAAATTCGTTTCGTTTGGCGATAGCTTCATGACTTTCGTCGCCGTGTGCGAGAACCGATGCAATGGGAGCAAGGCTCGCGATTGCCAGCGCCGATAGTGTGGAATACCGCATGATTAGAGGTATATAATAATAAAAAACAATAAGAGTCGATTGTCGCTTGGTTGCAACTGATGATGGAGAGGACGATATGAGAGAGAAGCTCGGCGTGGTTTATATAGACTCGAATTGAGACCGGATAGTTTTTTAACGCTCCAGTACTTCCGTCCGAGAAAGAGCAGCACCGGCTTGCCAATCGCTTCTAGCCCAGACGAATATTCAGAGAGAGAATTATCAGCCGAAGCGCTTTGCCGATGAGAAACGCCCCTAGGCGTGTGAGCACACAGTTTCCACCTATGAAAATTGCTCAATATTCTGAAAAATAGACAGAGCTATCAAAACCTTCCCAAGCACGTTGCCGGAGATTTCGCCAAGAAGCGGACGCTTAAGCCGTCTCGGTCTCGATACCGATATCCTATATTATTTGCCGGGTCATGTTAGCCCGTAAAGTTTGCGCGTATGCTTGTACACCGGGATTTTAGCATGTATATTCAAGCCTTTTCCCTCCTGCTTCCAAGACCATATTGCGATTGCTATGACTTCTTCGTTTACATGGCATGTGTGCCTTCCCGACTAGGATGAATAGGGCGATTGGGGGTACAAACCGAGGGTTAAATATGCGCCAAGAAGAGAGCCAAGAGAATAGCCACTTGCAAACGTAATCAATCTATGAAGCTGAAACTCGGACTGATTTTATATATTTACACCGTTTTTGCTGGTGGGAAGTTGTGGGTTGTGTTGCATAGATAGAGTGTTAAGTTTTACCGACGAATGCGCGGGGATGCACAGATATGGCTTGCCCAATTGGCCAATGGGAAGCAGGCGAATTGTCGCGGAGTGGCCCTCGTGGAGGAGTCGTCAGCAAGGGGCGTTTTGGAGATTGGAGGAACCAGACGAACGACCCTGCAGGAATCCCCTTCAAAGGTCTTCTTTTTTTCCCTTTCCCGCTATGCTGCTGACGCGTACTTGGTGTTCGTTCTTTCCGACTGTGAGGAAGGCTTCGTTAAAATAAGGAGCGGTAAATACCGGGGCTCGGTGGATGATGGTAGATGGTTACAGCAGTCTTTGTGAATCTCGACTGGATCGATCGATTATGAATTAAGCCATGTGCACGAGTGGCAAGAGTTCTGAAACAGATTCGTTATCGCCAGGTCTCGCATCCGGATGACCTTTTTATATTCACAAGATCTTTACTAGCCGAGAATATTTGCTAGAATCAAGGAAAAGATACCAAATGCCGCCGCAGCACGCGAAGATATGAAATTACGATGGATAATTCGGAGGAGAGAATCCAATGAGTTAAATGCCTGAGGTATGGATTCCAACTTTCACTTCCATCATTCTGGCTAGTTACCTAATATCCCATGGCCCCCGCCAAGTGCTGTAGTCAAATGGCGACTGTAACATCGCGACCAAGACCCCGGCTTAGCTACATCGCGTGCACTTTGGGAACCACGCAGCGTCCAGATGCTATGAACTGAAGGGGTAACCGATTTGGGGCCAAGTGGGGAATCCTCATGCGTCCAAGAAGGCTGGGCAACCAATTGCAACACCCGGCCGAAAGCAGTCCTGGTCTGTGGTCTTTTTTTGCGTTGGCTTCGAGGAACGAAGGAAAGGTATGTAGGTTAGAGATAAAACATGGAGATCCATGACTGGCGCATTGTGAGAATCTGGTGGGAGAGTTACTTGTCCCTGATTCTAAGGCTCACTTTCGAATACTAGCAGGCTAGACACTAGACATTATACATTAATTGTTGGTGTATTGGAGATGTAACTGTTGATAGACTATATTATACAGATTAAGTGTGAAGATTTATAAAACGCTATTAGATGGAAACATATATAGACTTGATACGAGGTGAGAACAGAATAGAACCCCTTTCAAGTTGAATCGACGAGACTCCAAAACGCCGTTATCATGATGACTTTTTATCGCTCTAATCAAAACCATTACCATTCTATCATTTTTTGGTATGCTTACTATTTACTATTTACCCAAAGGGGTCCCCTTTTAGGCCTTCTCATCTGCTTTCGCTGCAGCTTCTGCCTTCTTCTTATCAATATCCTTCCTGGTGCTGACCCATTCCATAGTCAAAGCTCCGAAGATTGAGGCAGCGCTAAGTCCCACAGCAACATAGAACAGATTGACGACAGCATTGTTGTATGCCTCGTAGACCTGAGGTAGGAACTTGGGGTCGACCACGTTCCTGATATCGGTAGCACCGGTATGAATAGCTGTGCTCGCGTCAAACCCGTTGATGCTCATCAGACCATCAACTAGTTTATTTGCAAAGTTGGCTTGGCCAACAGCAAGGAAGACAGCACCGCCCAGAATCTGGGTAAACATGACCATGGAGGTGCCGATGGGTACGTCTTTCCGTTCGAGCACGGTTTGGGCGGCGATGGCACCTTGCTGCATACCGAGACCGAGACCGAGACCGTAGGCGACCTGGTAGCCAAGCCACTTGCTGGCGCCAACAGTGGGAGTGATAGTAGTCAGCAGACCAGCGCCGACTGACATGAGTACGGAAGAGATGATCATAAATGGAGTGTAGTATCCGGTGAAGCGAACGACAGAGCCAGCGATCATTGTGCCCAGAACCAGACTCAAAACGAGGGGGATAAGATGGATGCCTGAGTCGGTCGCGTCAACGCCTTGGATGGCTTGAAACCAAATGGGGAGGTAGTAAATGAAGATCATCATGGCACCACCAGCACAGAAGGTAAACCACATGGCGGATGCGACAGAACGTTGTTTAACGATGCGAGGAGGCATGGTAGCGTCATCCTGCTTCCAGATTTGAACACCGATGAATATTATAATCGTAACGCCAAAGAGGACAAGAAGGACAATGATGCGGGCGGAACCCCAGGCGTATTCGGTACCACCCCATTGGAGGGCGAGCAGGAGGCAAATCATGCTAGGAAGGAAAATCGCTGTGCCGATAGGGTCTAGCTTTTTGATTTGTTGGAGGATAGTGAGCTTTTCCTTGGTAGGTGTGGCCTTTGTGATAAAAAAGATGACGACGAAGGCAAAGGCACCGATGGGGAGGTTAATCCAGAAACTCCATCTCCAGGTAGAATGCTGAGCGAAAGCTCCACCCATGATGGGACCGACGACACCGGAGACGCCAAAGACACCACCGAAGGCACCCATGAAGGTACTTCGCTTGTGTAAGGGCACGGCATCGGTAAGGAGAACGATGGCACCGGTGAAGAGACCAGAGCTTCCAGCACCAGCGATAGCACGTCCGATAATGAAGGAAGTCGAATTGGGAGCCCAGCCGCAGAGGGCAGAACCAACCTCAAAGATGAAGATCTGGGTGAGGAAGACCCATTTGGTGGGATAGAAGGTGTAGATTTTGCCAGAGAGAGGTAGCAGGCCACAGCCGGTAATGAGATAGGCGGAACCGTACCAACCGACATCACCAAGGGAATTGAACTCGTTTGTGATCTGCGGGATGGCGGTGGAGATGATGGTACGATCGAGAGCAACGAGGAAGATAGCAAGGATCAAAGCGATGGTTATAGAAGCGAGAGCGCTTCCCGTAGGGTAGACATGATCTGGCTCGGCATCATCCAGGGGGGCAACCTCGCCAGCTTTCTCGTCCGTCAGCGCCGGTGCTGCTGCGATGGTGGCAGCGGTGCCTCTGGGAAGCTCTGTTGAGGTCTTGGAGTCGATGGGATTAGAGTGGTCTGCCATGGTGGTGTCCGAATGCGTGGACAGAGTTGAAGCCATGGTGTTGTCTGTGTTGCAGCCGATGATGGTGTGTCCAAGTTGTGTTGTCGATGAGCTGCTGAAAGGGGCAATTTGCCAGGGACAGGCCTCGCTCTCTGATTTATTTATCCGAGCGTCGTTGGTAGATGATGACGAAGGTGATGGTGATGCTTCCCAGTATATATAATCAGAACTCGATATATATGGGCGGAAAAGATGTGAATCAGAGAATGGTGTCCTTTCTCCTCCTTTCTTCCATTTCCATTTTATCTTTCGGCGTCCCTATGTATATATATATATCCAGTTAATTAACGTTAGCCTGCCGGTGGTTTTCACGGTTCACTCTCCGACATTTGTTTTTTTTTGCGCCGAGTGAATGTCGGCCAGTCGGCTCATACCAGACCGGGCCCTCCTCGCGAACGTGGCCTTCTGATAGGCTGTCCTCGTGGAGTTAAGCTTTTCAAATACCCGCTTCCAAGGAGCCTCCACTGATTAAGTGCTGAACTCAACGTCGGGGCCGACGAAAGTCCCCCATCGGGCCCTAAGACACCTGCCAAGGACCGAAAACTCTCACGGAGCTAGGATATCCCCTAAGAACGACAAGAATCAGAGTCATTCCTAACTTATTCGGTGATTCGCGAGCAATCTATTCGGTCTTAACGATACTCACCAAAAACTAGTCGGGTTCAAGGGCTCTTATAAAGTGCAGACGGCTGCCGCGGAGGCGACACGCCTTCGGCCCCCTCAGCGAGCGAAACGACCGACGGAAAACAACACGACCCCACAGCACAACACAGCACAGCACAACACAACACCTATCCCTTGCACGCTCTCACACGTTCGATCTCTATCTAGCTCCTCCGTTGTCTCCATCTATTATTACCGAATCAGCAGTGACCCGTTTAAATCATCTGCTCTATTCTATCAAGGAGTATTTATGCGTGCTCGCCTATTCCACACTTAGATCCTGCATTACATAATAATGAACGTGGTTCCGGGCTCTTCGGTGTCGCCTCCCGACCAAGCGTCCCCGGACGTCGTTCTATCCGCATCTGCATTATCAACGGCGGCGGCGTCAAAACTTCCCGCCTTCAATTGCGTTGTCTGCAAGAACAGAAAGGTTAAATGTGACCGCCAGATGCCCTGTGCCACCTGCACCAAACTGAATATTGAATGCCAATATATCGAGCCCGGCCCTCGCAAGAAGCGCAAGTCTTCCAGCAAGCACGAGAATCTCGTCCAGCGATTGAATAGATACGAGGAACTGCTCAAGCAGGTCGAGACTAATGTTAAACTCCTTGATGGGACCGGGTCCGAGCCCCCAGAGCCCGAGAAGAAAAGACTCAAAACGAAGACCGCCAGCCCAGAGCGTGCCAATAAGAAGGTCAGACTCGACCGACCTTTCCAGGAACTTGAAACTTGCATGGCGACGAAAGTCGGTGGCCTACTATCGTCTACCGGCCGCTCTAGATATTTTGAAAAGTAAGTCTCATTGAACAGTTCCCGTTGTGTATTTAATACGCCCCCTAGTCTAGTTGTGCTAACGCTCACGATTACAATCACAGCAATCTCTGGAACTCGCTAAATGAGGAACTTCAAGAACTCAAGGAACAGATCCTTTCTTCCGTCGACGAGGAAAAGCCAGACGACTGGTCCTTTCAACATTTCCATCCAAACCCAGGCACAAGCGTCCTCTTCGGTCCTATGCATAACAGATTAGATTTGGCCGGGTATCATCCTTCTCCTACACACTGTGTCATTCTTTGGAACTTCTTTCTAGAAAATGTCAACCCCCTCACTCTCGTCATTCATTATCCTTCTTTCCAAGAAAAGCTCATGGAATACAAGGACAACCCTCTCACCATACCCCGGAACATGGAAGCTCTGGTCTTTGCGATATATGCATTGACGGTCTCGTCGCTAGAAAACCGACAATGCCAAGCTATTTTCGGAGAGTCTCGAGACGACCTCTTAGGAAAGTACCGCTACGCTGCTCAATACGCTCTAAAAAATGCTGGCGTGCTTAAGACAACCGACATTGTGGTGCTTCAAGCGTTTGTCTATTTCCTTGTAAGTGGCCCTGCTCTCCCTTCCATTTCCAACTTGAACCTTACTCACCATTAATGTTTTATAGCTTGACCTACGTTCCTATTATGACTACCCTTCCCTTTGGGTAATCACTGGTATGGCGGTTCGTGTCGCCCAAAGAATGGGTATCCACCGCGATGGGGTCAACCTTAACCTTCAACCTTTCGAAACAGAGCTTCGACGTCGCCTCTGGCGCGAAATCCTTATCCTAGACTTCCGTACTGCTGAACTTTCGGGTGCGGGACTCTACACCATGGCGATGGATGAAAACGCTTGGGACTCCAAATGGCCCTCTTCCGTCAATGAAAGTGACATTTGGCCCGGCATGACTGAACCCCCGGTACCACGGGAAGGTCCCACCGAAAATATGTGGTGTCAACTCCGTGGCGAACTCGGGAATCTCTTCGTCGAGCGGTGGCGTAAAATGCACCGAATGAATCTCGCCAAGGGCATGTACGATAGTGCGGTAAATAATGAAGGCATCCGGAACGAGTTTGCAAACTATTACAAGGCCTGCGATACCGACGAACAACTCGAGAAAATTTCCCGAACCCTTGAGGAAAAGTACATTCGCTACTGTGACCCCGTCAACCCGTTACAACTCTTCACCTCCATAGTCTGCAGGTCAGCACTGGCAAATCTGCGACTGATGACCCATCACCCGGTGCGTCGTCCTGATGGCGGGGCAGGGATGTCACAAGAAGAAAAAGACATGCTTTTCTCGAATTCGATCAAAATCATGGAGTATGACAACCTCTGCCATTCAACACGATCCATTCAAAAGTTCCTGTGGCACACAAAGTCCTTTTTTCAGTGGCATGCCTTCATCTACCTTCTCGGAGAACTCCGTGTTCGAGCACAGGGTGTCGAAATTGAAAAGGCTTGGGCACAAGTAGACGAAGTATTCGAACATCACTACGAGTGGTTAGAAAGAAAAGATGACCTACATACTGCCATAATAACACTCGCCTTGAAAGCGTGGGAGTGCAGAGAAGGCCTCCTGAGCAAGATGGGCAGGTTGGAAAACGTTGTACCTCCGATGTTCGTCCAAACCTTAAGGGTAATGTACACCAGCGGCGGTAGCATTACTGCCTCTGCAGTACCTTTAAAACCTACGCCGCGGATCAAATGTAGCGCACCAACAGACATCCAACCAGGCGATTTCTCAATGATGTCGAAGCAACAGACTTTGAGTAACAACAGTGGCAGTGGAATCAACTTTATGCCACCTAATAACAATAACGCAACAGATGCCACACCCATTACATCAGTAGGGAACATTCCAGACCCAGTCAATACATCACGTCCAGCAGACACACCTGATAATGCCACTACGGTGTCTTCAAACGGGCTAGCAAGCTCGAGTTCCGCTGGTGTTACCCCCATAAATTGGTCCGAGTGGGAGAGTCTCCTGCAGAATTCAGACTTGTTAGGGTTCACCGGGGCCTTCAAGGTCCCCTATGGACAGTTTTACAACAACTGGAATGGATAGCGAGACATCCCGAAAACATTATTCCAGTAATTCTTTTGAAGATTTTCTTTGGCGCTATGGCGTTCTTCTTTTCTTTTCTTTCTTTCTTGAAGGTAATTTGATTTATGAAATGGAAGGTATTGCGTGCACGTACATGACTAGAAAAGTTCCTGAGGGGTAGATTTGTTTGTAATGACAACCACCACACCACACCATCGAAGCCCCTTTGCCTACCCCGCTCTTTGTCTTGGAATGTTGATCTCCTTAGAGTCATGGATTTATTAAATGTCTGCGGTTCATTAAAAGTTAGTTACTGGATGCTGGAACTCAGTTTTGTTTTTTCTTTGTTTATTTTTTTTCTTTCTTTTCTTGCTTATATTTTTAGGCTCCAGGAGGGTTGCTTCTACCATCTGTCCGGGATTAAGGAGCTGGAATTTGGGGTATGATACATAGGGGAATTTCTTTATTTTCCTATATACACTCTGATTACTCACTGTATGAAGATTTTCATATATAGCAATTACTAGTAAATTAAAAATTGCATATTTACTTGATATTTACTAGGACGCTTAATGAATGTAAAGATTTCACAACGCGTTGATTCGTCCATATATTTGTGAATAAAAATTATATACTATCTTGTATACAGAGGATGAGAAAAGGTCAACGCCTAGAGGACCAAAGAGACGTGCGTGAACGCCTCCCATATGCCAGAATGATATATACGACGGCGCCAGAAAGTGGGCCCAAGTGAATAAAGGAGTGAAAGAACATTCTTTTTTGTCTTGTAAGCTGAAGAGAGGAAAAAGACACCCTGCAAAAAAGCCATATCTGCGTTTGGGAGGTCATAATGTTGAAAAAGACAAAAGGAAAATCAAACCAATAAAAAGTCGTAAATATGCCTCCTTTACTACCTTAAAAAAACAGTTAACAGAATTTTGTTTCTTTCCCCCAGCGAAAAAAAAAAAAAAAAAAAAAGAACCCAGTGTCCAAGCCAGCATCCATTATAAGAATGTATGAAGTTAAAAGAGGCAAACAACCGTGACAAAAAATAACGCCAGCATGAAAAATGGTTTTGTTTTTTGCGGAGGGGGTATCCAACGAGAACCTTGAGGCTCAATCGCAAATCAGAAAATGAGGAACAAAAATTACAAAAAGGAGAAATATTTTGTTAGAAACGGAGACGACTATGAGCCACTGGTATCAACTCGTTGAATACCGCTACGGCCACGCTCTAGGTTACTAGCGTCGCTGTCACGCCGGTGGCCCCTGTTAATGCTATGCACTGGAGATAACGGCGATAAGGTAGAGCGGTGCGGATGAGAGGACGGCATGCCGCCCGCTGCAGCAATGTGTAGTGGAATGATCTCATTGACATGCATTGTATCTCTTTTGCGAAGGGAGGAGCTGGTAACGCTGGAGAGGCGGTTGCGTATTTTTGCAGCGGTACTGCCATGATAGACTCCGTCGACTTGTTCAAGGGAGATACCCTTGGTTTCGTGGATGAACTAGAAAAAATCAGTGAATTGTTAGCATGATGGAATGAATAAAGCGATAACGTCTTTGGGATCCCTGGAACACATCGGAGAAAATACTGCCGACTGCACCGACGGAGATAACATTTATTTCCTACCTTGTGCACGAACCAGACGCTGAGAAAGCAAAACCCTGCCCAGATAAAACAAATTTTGGAACCAAGTCTGGCGGAATCCGGGCTTTGGTCGACAAGGTATGGAGTGGAGTAGCTCTGTTGTTGTTCAATGACACCATGTTGTTAGCCATTATTCTTCCAATTTAATAGTGAGACTTGCGATAGTCGTGAAATATGGTGCCCAACCAGTACAACATTCTGCAATTTAGCAACCCATCGCTTTTCTCGCTTCCTTATTGTTGGAAGTCGAGCGATCGGGACTTGCGTGCATGGATGTTCCAGATTTGAAATCTGTAGTTGGGCCATTGGGCGAAAAGAAGTGGTGACCACAGGCAACACTGTAGAGGTAGGATGCCTAAACTTGTGTACAGACACAGAATGGACAAAATAGCCATCATTGTGAAACAGAACACAAGGCGATGCGAAAGGCTACGGGCGACCGCAGTCTTACTGCTGAAGGGATAGAAAAACGAAGTAGAACTTACCAAGGCCCAGTTTACAATCCAATTCGTTGCAGCCGTCATACTCATACTCTTCGCTCTTACCCTGAGAGGGAAAATTTCACCCGTTACAATCCAGCCACCCAAGCCCCATGTCATAGCGAAGAAAGCAATATAGACGCAAGTCAGACCGATGAGAACCTTGCTGGCTACATCGTTGCTGGTGGTGAGACCGACAACGGCAATTACGAGCTGGCAAAACCCCATTCCAAGCGCCCCAACGAATAACAACGGCGCTCTACCGGCTCTTTCGACGAGATACAGACCAGGGATCGTGGCGACAACGTTGACAATATTGGCGATGAGTGAGATGATGAACGGCCGAGAAACACCGGTCGATTTGAAATAGGTAGTCCCGTAATAGAAAATGAAATTGATGCTGGATCACTAAAATTAGTCACCAAATCCTTCGGACCATCAGCCAAGTATGGGAACAGGGATAAACCACGAACCCAGTCAACTGTTGCAGGGCCTGAAGACCACAACCAGTCCACAATCGCGTACCCAGATTGCCTCTAAAGCAATCTTTCCACGTCGCCTTTCCTAAATCACACTCCATATCGTGGAACAATTCTATTTCGACGAGCTCTTCTTGCAAGGTTGGATGGTCTGGTGGTAGAACCCTTAGTTTACTCAACGCGAGCGTGGCAGCCTGCAGGTGTCCTCTCTTGACCAGGAAACGAGGCGACTCTGGTAAAAATAACATCCCGATAGCTAGGGTGATCGAAAGAATAGCCTGCAATGATATCGGGATTCGGTAGGCACCAGTGTCTTCTCGTGAATGTGTCGCATTGGAAATGATCGTGGTAAGTAGTAATCCGATAGTGATTGAAAGTTGGTAGCAACCAATAATGGAACCTCTGATCCATTTCGGGGCAGATTCTGCCTGATACAGTGGAACTGTACTGTACATTAGCACTATGGCAAATTAGAAGCGCATGATGGGACAAAAATACCCATGACTGATATTAATCCAACTCCCATGCCAGTGACCATCCTTCCGATGATGAAAAGAGGAAGAGCAGTAGAAAGGACTTGAAGGACAACTCCAACCTATGACAAAGGTTTAGTATGGTTTATTTCTAGGTGGTAGAAGTTCTTACCGTAAATAATGTTGATGACAGAATTAGTCCCCATCTCCGACCAATCCAATCAGCAAAAAAGTTGGCAGTTAAAGCACCTAAAAGAATGGTTTATTAGATAAATTTCACCCCATTTAGAGCGATATTTACGTACCTATCACAGTGCCGGCTGATAGTATCGAAACAATCAAACTCGATTGGCTGGAAGTGATGTAAGGTTTCCCATTATCGTCAAAGTTTGTGGCATAATCTCGAATGAAAGAGTCCATTGCTAGGATGCCGTTGATATTGCCGGTATCCCATCTGGATGCGTCTGGTGTTAGTCAAATGGCATACATTCTGATTAGGAATCAATACCATACCCAAATATCATACCACCTAGAATCACCAAGGTTAGTCTTCAGAACTACAGATGGGGATGCAAGCATGAGAAACAAACCTATTGCGACGAAACATCCTATGATGATGCCTGGTATCACCGAGCCTTCCTGGAAGTTTATCCACCACATAGCTGTGATATCTGGTCGTTCAAATGCGCTTTTTACAGAATAAAATTTGAAAAAAATCCTCCGCTGCCCTCGAGAGGCAACGTTATCCCCTGAGAAGAACTATAGGCGTGCGGTTGACACTGGTTGGAAGATGGCGAAGCAGTTTGTGTTGTGGAGGGGGTTGCTTCGACGTCGTGATATCGAAGGAAGGTTCATAAAGAAGAGATGCAGAACCCCGCAGCCCAACTAACTGAGAATCGATCGAAAGATCGGGAATCAATCAAGACCATGAGCAGGTAAACAAAAGCCTTTAAGAGACAGGACCCGAAGTGGCAAAGAATCGGCCTATAGAGTACCCGGCAGCTTATTACGGACCCGGTTCCCTGGCTTGCTGCCACTCGATATAACTCAGATTGGTATATCCCTTTGCTCTCAAAATTCCAATGCAGTGTGCGCTACGACTTATCACTACCTCCTCCTGGATTCAACCCAATTTCAGAATAGAAACTGCTGGGAATGGTAAGGCGTTGGTATCGACTCCAAGGAATTATATATAAAGATAAACAAACGCAAATATTCGTAATCCGAGGCAATTGAAAGGGTGAAAAAGAAAACGAAGAGGCGGTCGTCAAGAATTTCTAGAAGTTGGCGTATATGGACGTGAATATTCCGCAGGTGTTGTCGGCTTCTCAGACAAGTCCCAGATACGAGGGAGACCCTGCCTGTCTGCACCTGCAGGTTTATTTCCCCGGATGTACAGAATAATTCGGGCTTTCCGCAAAACGTTTTTATGCCTTCCGTGTTTTTGACACTTTCGCAGCACGGTCCCTTGAATTGAATAGGCTTCTCAGGGCAATTAGGTATCTGGAGCTATCGCACTCTCGGTTCCTGCCAGCCACTCTGAGAATGTCGAAGCGAATGTCGCCCCTTGCTGCGCCAACCAATTCTAGACTCGAGAAAAGTTCGGGCCAATGTATAACAACGCAATGGCCAGGAATTCTAGCGCCGTTCAGCTGTTTTATTGACCGAGGATGGCTGAAATGCTTATAGATTCCTGTTGTGCGAGCGAGGGGCGGCGACCAAGTTTGTTTGTTCGAGGGTGTGCACTGCAAGTCGTTGCGGCTCGGATTTTTTGGCGGGGCGTAACGGCGTAACGAAGCAAAAAAATATATATATGTATATGTATATCTGAAAGAAATTGCAAGTCGCAAAGGTATTTCCGTCTTCGAAGATGGATAGAATTGAATTCCTCCCGGGGAGCAACGGGTCGTAAAGAATTGTTTGAGCTATACAGCAATCAGTTCATGTCGTGGTGATCGAAAGAAAGGTCGGAAGTTGCAATATATATCAACTGCTGGGTCAAGCGAAGAACCCCGTTATTGTCGAGCACAAGTAGGATGAGCAGCTAAAAGGTGCCTTCACGGCGCGGGACGACGTTGTTATCGAGTTGATGATAGAACAAAAATCAGCTTGCGACCAAGATCCGAAAGAGACAAACCCGGACGGGCGGGACTTTTAAGGTGCCTTTAATCCTTTAATCTTTCTCGAAGGTTGTATGCTGTCAGATCGATTTTGGGCAGGACCGATTCGCAAATCACCTCGTAATCGTCTGTAATTTTTCCAGGCTTGGGCTATGGCTGGAAAAACCACGGCTGCGTGCACGGTTTTCAACCTGTTCGGTCCTTGCGTAAATCTCTCGGGAACTTGATCGTTGCTTTTTCGATAGCAAAGGCCAAGATATTTATAACGTAACACCACCCAAAGGAGCCAAGAAATAAAACAGATTTTGAGTCAATGGGAGGCAACTGTCGGTCAATGTTTGTACCGCTGGTATCTGCTCGGATTAGTCGGCAAACGGAAACAAGGATAACGCTAGATTCGTCGAATCTGTGTCGCTGGTTACTCTGGACCGTTTGTTCTTTTCGTTCTTTCGAAACTTAAGTTTCCTGGGTGTCTTCTTTGTTGGACCTCAAGCCTGATCCACGGTTCGATAGCTGAGATCGCAGAGAGAGAAGAAAAAACGGGGTTAGAAACCTGGAGCTAGTGAAAAGAGCAGGACCTATCCCCCTCGTCAAGGGTCTGTCCGATGCCTTTATTTTATACGAGGAAGAAACGTCAAAGGTTTTCATCTTTATTCAGCAACGATTCGAGTCCCTGCACTCCACACCTTCACCCGCCAAGGGAAAAACCACTGCGAACCCGAGATATTTTTTTCGCTCGTGCCCATCCTGTGAAAATGTTGGGGTACCCCAGGGCCGCCCCGTACAAGTGGAGCCAGAACAACGTCCTCTCATTGGCGTACGAGAGACAACGTTTCTTGGTGGTTCGTTTTTTCTGCACTGATGTTTTCCTGGTGTTATGTACCGAGAGTGACATGCGGGCGAAGAAAAAGAAAGTCCGGGATGCAGAGACAGGAGGAAGGACCCAGTTGGCTGGTTGACAAACTTTGGGCATCTGCCTCCCCCCAGAACTTGCGTCTGCAGCCGGCTGTGCCCCACGGCTTCGATACATGGACAAAAGGAAGGTTTTCTTATGCCAACTTCGTTTTGCAAGATGCGTCAGGAGATCTGTGCGAGATCAAAATATAAAAGAAAACCCTTTATCTCACAAAGATATTTCGATAATTTATTCGTCGCATAAGAATACGTTGTGTTGGCAGTCGATAAAGGCAGGAAACACCTTTTACGAGTGCCCCGCTTACCTCATAGCCTAAGCGGCCTCATCAAGCGTCAAGCGTAGACTTCATGCAAAATCACTTGATATCGTCATTGAGGATCAAATACCGCAGTACTCTCGTGTACCGAAGCCGATCGAGATTGGCCGCATTGACGGGCGAGTAATTTTTCCACATTCACACCCACACTTTGGTGCCTGGGTTACTGAGCATCATCGATGTCATGTCAGTACTGCGGTCCTGTTGGGGATAAATTTCCTCGTCGAAGCAGGTGGCCACCAGGTAAAGCGCATCGTAAAGCTAGAAAATTCCTGAGCGTAGCCTGAGCGCAACAGGAACCAGGCAGGCTACCTAGGTAGTTAGCAGCTTGACGGCATGCTAACGCGAGTGACATTTTACTAGCCTCGAAATGACGATATGGGACTAACTGTGTGAGGGAATAGAGCCGATGCCCGGCCTGCCTAAGCTGCTCCGAGTCGTCAAAGCAGCCGAGTCGCGTGGTCTGAGTGTCGACCAGGTTAACGGTGAGGAGAACCAGTCTTCGATCAGATGATCGTGTAGTTGAAAGACCTTGAAGCCCCTGCACGAGTGTATCGTGAAGTTTGCTCTCTCACTGGTTTGCGTATTTAGACCAACAGAGATTACGATTATTATGTTGGCAATCTCAGGCGACCTGGCGGTTCTGTGTCCATTCAACGACGAGAAATTCTTGGCTACAATGCACCGCTTAGACCTGTATGTTTTAATTTTGCCCTGAGTCGAGTCGTCAGTCGACACGGCTTAAAAGCATCTTGTACCAGAAGGTTGTCGCACTGACTCAAGTTGGATTCCGTCCGTCGAGATCCAGTAGAATCGCATCCAGTCCCATAAATCAGTCCCTGCGCAGGCCTGCCCATTTGTCAGCGCCCTTGTCATCTCTGTTTTCGATATCGTCTTCGAGTTCGAGCTCGACCTCGAGACCTTCTCCCGAAGGCAACAACGCCTCCCCGCAAAGTGGGGCACGCCACAGAAAATTCCTCCTCTTGCAACATCCCCGCTCGTTCTGTTTCTGTTGCATCCCAAAAAGCAATCATACATGCAGAATTCAGCGTCACGTCCTTCAAACCCGCTCCTGATGCATCCGAGGTGCCGTCGGCGGAGGGCAGACCTGTTGCAACTCGAATGTGCTCAAGCATACAGAAAAGACGCAGATAAAAGAGGCGAAAGCCACAGACCGGATCAATCCGAATCCTCTGTATAACCGTCACGACACTCGCAGTGTTTCCTGACCTCTCTTTTTTTTGCTTTCGGATTGCCCGGCTAACTCGCTCGTTCGAAATGTTCGGGTTTCTGATTGAAACACCCCTTTCTCGAGCTCAATCCACAGCGCTCTTGATCCAGCTCGCCAGTGAGAGTTTCCGATACCGCAAGATCACATTTCGATCGCGGAAGTATCTCAGTTAGTTCCGTGCCGTCAAGGGAATCGGTATTGTGGATATTATTGAGATTAAATTTAACGGCAAGAGCTATTCAGCTATAGCTCTTATCATCACAGTAACTATGTAAGGGGTAAAGTGCAAAAAGAATCTTAACCGTTATTAGTATTATAGATCTCGAAACAATAATAACCACAATAGCGGAGAATGCGAAGGAGAAAGTCATTACCTTTCAACGGAGTCAATGGAGTTGAAAGCCCTATAACAAACGGTGTTAACCCATTTATAGCCTCCTCTTTGCACAAAATCACTTGGAGATCTACATTACTATTCCCAGCTTGAGAAACGGAACTCGAATTTACCCCCAAGACCAGAAGGTAATCTACAATTTGCCAGTTTACCAGCCCGCGGGAAGCTTTTTTTTACTTCCCACGCGCTGGTTTAGGTTCGGGCTCTCAGTTTCTTCAGCTCCCTTTTTTTGCACCCCAGAGCTCTGACTTGTGCAGAATTGCTCGTTTGGGGGTATCTGTTTAACAGGGACCCTTACCCTAGAGTCTATTGTAGACGAGTCTTGGCATCGTCCTGTCAATTTGGCCCGCCAAAAAAGGGAATGTTTTTTCTCCCAACGGGAGCAGAGATGTCCCGTGCTTTGAAGAACAGCTCTAAATGCTGCACGCCACGTTGAATTGTGATGATAGTTATATTAATTAAAATTCTAATTTTGAAAAAAGGCGGAGAAGCATGCGCGCAGTGTGTTTTGAATTTGTGCGGCTTTCAATATCTACCCCTAGCCATGTGGTCTCCCTCCAGTGGGGAACGGGGCCATAATTGTTCAAGTGCTTCGCACACTTTGCGTGCCGTGTGAAGAGAGACAAGAAAGAAAGCAAAAATTAAGTTGAATTGCAAAAAGTTTCTGATACACAATATAACTCTGATCGATTTTTGAAGTTTGTGTTTGTCACTGAATACTCCCGCACAGGCGGATAAATCCGATAATTGTGACCGCGCTTGCTTGGTGTCTCACTGCTAAATCTTCAAGCGTAAAAGATCGCCAATCGGGCTTGGGAAATCCCCGGGCTTTCGTTTGGTTGATTCCCGGGACACCTTTTTCCAAAACTTAGGTCGGAAATGCTCTTCTCACATGGCAATTATGATATGTTGATCTGCTGATCCCTATAATGGAGTGAAGCTTTTGTGATTTTCCGGTAATCTGTGAATCAAAATCTCTCGGGGTTAGTGGGTCGAAAAATTATCAAGTCTGATAAAGTATCCACGAGAATCGAAAACGTTCACAGATAAATCTAGACTCTAAGCTCATTAGCTTCGGGACCGTGCTACCACGACTTGCCAAGAGAATGTGATATCAAAGTAATTTCTGGCGTTTTCACATTTTGGTAATGTGAAAGTTTCAACACGGCTTGGTAGTACGTAATATAAAGTTAAGTTTGTGCCAGGCATTTCAACCGGTAAGCTCGAGCGCTTAGGTAGCCACGATGAGCATCTCCGGCAAACGTGCAAACAAATAAATTAGGGCTTTTTTTTGTTAACATCGAAGCTCTGGCTATCTGAGACGGGTCGGGAACCGCCGAAGAGACTCAAAACTATTGAAGTCTAGGCTACACTGTTGAACAGTGTGAATATTTAATTTCAGTATATTATCACTATTTCAGTATACTATCCACTTGGTGGGTCGCAATATTCAAACGATGCGATACGGGTGGGTTGAGGCTCAGACTTGGTTTAGTAGTTTCACAAACCATTAATACAAAGCTTCTAATGCTTTCAATTTAGCCAGCATTTGCGAGATGCATGCACACGGGCCGTGAAAGGGACGAGCGTGCATCTGTTCGCATCAAAATGATCATCGATCGCCTGCCTTGGAACGCAGATTCTCTTGCGAGAGAATGACGAACATTGAGAAACAGAAAGCGTGATTAATAAAATGCTTCAAGAAAACAGTTGGTTATTGATTGCCAGGTCATTAATATCCAGGTAGGTCATGTGTACTTGGTAGTCTAGAATCTAGGTAGCTGGGGTCTCGAGGCTATGTAGCTGGTAGAAGAGATTCAACTTGCTGCATGCGATAACTATCAGATTATCCGACCGGGCACGGTCGAAACGTGGTTGACAGCCGAGTTCGAGACAAAAGTGATCAGCTCTGAAAACGACCTGAAGTCAAGTTTCATCCTTTGACGGCCGAATGCGACAAAGGGGGAGTTAAGAAAGTATCGGGATGTCAAGGGGCTCTTCCGCAAACGGCGAGACGACTGACGGTTCGAAATGACAACGCAGCTAACTTGTTGCATTTTTTCGCAGCGAATTACGATGTCATAATTCACACCAAGTGTTTTGCTTGGTAGAGGCTGGGAACGAGACCAGTCATAATCGTATATCGCGATATTCAATCAAGATATCTTGTATAATAACAACTGTATCCCTTATGATCTTCGCTGAATAAATCCATGTCATGGTAAGGCGCTAAGAATTAGCCAAAATAAGTGCATCTTACAGGAGACTAAACATAGCTACTACGCATCCTATTCCATCATTCGCAATGCAAAGCAATATTCTCCTTCCAAATAGCAACATTGCCCCGTTGACAGGAGTGTCCCGCTCTGAGGATACAAAGTCAGACCAACATCACAATATTCCCGAAAATGACCCCGATTTTCTTGACTCCGAGCTCAAGAAGGGTTTGGCGAGGGTCGGTCACAAAGTCGGAGTGATCCCTAAGGTCTGTGACACACTACTGAAATCCAACACCCAAGGTGATATATTCGTCCCCCTTGCTACATGCAGGGCCGAATGCACTGTTCCCTTATTTGGGATATAGAATGAAGCTGACAGTTTTTTCGACATGTATTCCATGTGCCCATATCAGCACCGAAAATCTTCAATCACACAGTACTCATTGGACGAAGACCCAGTCTTGGAGGCTCAGTCGCAAGGCAAGAAACGAAAAGGATCAGTATCCCAGTCCAACAGCTACCCAGCCCACCAGAAACGGGCTAGTTTCTCCCATAATGAGAGCCAGCCAACAGAAACTCTGGACGATGAGGCCATGCTGGAGTATGGCAACGCACGAATCAGAAGGGCGTCGATGGAAGGATAATAAAGAAAGCAGAGCGACGAGAAGGAGATACGTATAGGGAATAACCTGGATCGGCAGTAGGCTGGTGCATATATGCAGCTGCATGGGGCCATCTGGGATTATGTTCCGATGTTTTTATGAGGCAAATGATTATTTTGGTGCGGCGTTTACGATGCTGTTGGATCCTCGAGCGCCGGTCGTGCATGCATGGTGCATAGGTTAGTCGCTCATAAATCGGTTTAGCATGTTCGAGGCAGCAAGAACGGCACGTGCCTAGCGCATCTATTTGTTTTTTTGGATCACTAGAGTTGAAGGGCTTGATGTAGAATATAGAATATCGATTTTAGGTTAGACTGGCTTTCCGCTGGTTCGCAGCTCCATGCATGTTTATCGTTGCGGGGTTTTTCTCATTTGTAAAACCAATCATAAAAATACATGTAATTTTTGGTAGGGTTTGGCGAATGTACAGCTATAGCGACAACTGTTTAATGCAGTTGAGGCGGTATAAAATTGCCTCCAGGATACATGTTGACGAATTTGGACGAACAGGAAAGCAAGGAAGTTATTGGTGTAGTATTTTCTGGTATTTGTTTATATAGCGGAGAGGAGCCTGGTGGGGAGACCATGCAGACACTGAATTCGGACATAAGTCCGATAGGAGGGAAGGATTAACCTGCGGAAAGGAGAAGACAAGTCATGGATATGCAAGTATTCGGTAATTTTTGCGTGAATGTGAATGTTTCTTGTTGGTTTGTTGACAGGGTTCAGCTGCTCTATATTAAGGGCTAGCATTTTAAGTTTTCGAGCATTTGATGTGCTGCTGGGCATCCTTTGGCGACTGGTATGCTAATGAGATATGCTCGCGTCCGAATGTGCCCCGGCCATGGTATATCGCGAGTTGGCTTATCCTTTAAGGCATACGAGGGGTGGTACTGCGATTTAATCGATTGTTTACAGAGGTAGTTGAGTTGGATACATGCAGGGACAAGAAGATCTTGTAATGAACTTGGCTTACTGGCGAATGTGATATTAAAGTAGAGGGGGAATTAAAACCAGTAATTGCGCAATAATTAAGAAAAACTTTGAAATCGGGTTAATCTTGTATTTAAGTCTATGCTGCCAGAATAACCGAATGTCCGATGTCGCCGCGTAAGCATTTGAGGTTGATCTTCCAATACAATTTCCATTGGATAGCTTGGAACTATAAGAAAATGAATGGATCAGAACAGTCCAACAGGTAAATATCGTGTTTGACAATGCGAGACGAATGCAAATATTATTGATAGTTTTAGTAGAGTGAATTGATATACGCGATCGAGACAGGAGCTCGAATCGGCATATATTGTGAGATTACAGTCGGACGGCGGGCGATATCAATTTCCCATCCAATCGATAACATCGGAGGTCGGACCTTAGCTGGGGCTCATCTTCAAGCTCGAGACGCTGGCGTTATATGTACCTGCGGCGTTTGATGAGCTTACGTAGGCTCCTTCTTGGTTCGCAGCCGGACGGTAGCAAGTGCTTAGAGAGTGCTTGGTTCGGGCTTGGGTCGGGCTTGGTTCGATCGAGGCTTGGCGGACTGGCGAACTGGCGTGAAGTCGACCAGTCTTCACGTCATTCGAGTTTCGGTCGTCGGAGACGGGAGATATCAACCTCGACGGGACCCACCTCGAGGTCCTGCACCTCCCACACCATCGGCCAGCTTACGCAGCCTCCAGTTGAATTTCTTCCACCCTTCCGGCTGCTCCCTCTCTTGTTATCAGGGGACTTTATAACCTGAAGAGGCTCCTGTTGCAAACTGCGAGAATCCGATATCTTTTACATATTTTTTGTGAGCGGATAGATGGGCACCTGTTCCTGTTGAATCGGTGTTTAATTTCGGTGCTAAAAAATGAAGGTCTCGCTTCTGCTGCCCGTCGCCGCGTCCGCGGTTCTGACGGCTGCCCTTCTCGTCATCCCCGACGAACAACCTCACCACCAGAAGGTTATCAACATCAAGAAGGCTGCCTTCGATGACCATCAGGCCCCAATCGGTTCCGACGACAGGGAACCAAAGTATTACCATGCCGACTCTGATAAAACTCACGACCACCATGGCAAACCATGTCATAAGAAGTCTTTCGGCGGTCTTCACCCCGAATTTGTCCTTCGCAAGCACCATCGCCGTAACGGTCACACAGACTCGCCTTTCGTCGATCTGAACACCTTCGAAGGCTACCATCCAGCCGCCTTGGGTGGATATGAGGAGCATTACCCTTATCTTAGTATATTTCAAGCCTTCTTGCAAGCTTATCGCACTCCCGGTGAACGTGATCATCGTCGCCATTACGGTAACAGCTTGGATGGACCTCCGGTCGCGCACGATCAGGATTGGCCTCCAAAGCCTCCATCATGGCCTCCAAAGCGACCGGACGGACCACCGGAATGGCCTCCAAAGCCGCCAGGCGACCTTCCAGAACATCCTCCCCTACCCCCTCATTGGGACGGGCCACCCCAAGAAAGACCACCTCATCATGGTCCACCTCACGAGCCTCCCCATGGGCCCCCTCAATGGCCTCCAAGAAAGCCTGGTGAACCACCTGGACACGCGCCGCCTCACCACGGTCCACCTCACCACGGGCCTCCCAACCGTTGGCATCACAGACACAATGAGACTATCTGGGAATTAATCTCCAAGTCGAATTATACCTCCAAATTTGCTCACTTTGTCTCCGGGTTTGAAGACATCGTCTCCATTCTCAACGGTACCATCGCCAACTACACCTTGTTTGTACCTACCAATAGAGCCTTTGATAAGTTGAAGAAGCCTACGAAGGATTGGAAACCATCTAAGGAGCAGATTGAGAAGGCACTGATCTATCATCTTTCAAACGAGCCATTCCCAATCTTCAAGTTATTACTGGCTCATACCATCCCATCCGCTTTGGACGCCCCGAATCTTGGGGGCCCGCAGAGGCTCCGCGTCGGCCTTGGCCCCCATGGTCTCGCTATCAACGTACATAGCCGTATCATCGCTGGAAATATTGTAAGTCTATCTCTGTCTATGGATAAATAAATTAAAGAAAGAATAGATCGGTCGCTAACAACATATCTCTAGTTTGCGAGCAATGGCATCATTCACGCAGTTGATACTATAATCCTGCCACCACCCAGGATTAGCCAGATCATCGGGTTCCTCCCGACATTTTTCAGCACTTTCAGGCTTGCTTCTCATCTCACCAATCTTTCTTCTGAAGTTCCAAGCACTTTCACTGGGGCCACCCTTTTCGCTCCTCCTAACAGTGCTTTCGAGAAACTTGGACCCAAGATCAACGCATTCTTGTTCTCGCCATGGGGAAGAAAGTATCTTAAGGCGCTTCTCAAGTATCACATTGTTCTCAATGAGACTTTGTACTCGGACGCCTACTATCACCCTACGGCAGCCGAATCGGCCACCGATGGTCCTCGACATCGCTTCCCTAAAGGCCACTATCATGTCGACCTTCCGACTCTTTTGACTGGAAAGCATCTCAGCATTGACATCTCCCGCTTTGGAGGTTTCATCAGCATTGTCATTAATGGCGTCACGTCTGTTAAATTCCAAGATGGCGTTGCCAAAGACGGAGTTATCCAGGTCGTTGAAAATATTCTCGTCCCACCAAAGGTGCCACCACCAGGCGGCTTTCAGACTGCCAAGGAGAAGATGGTTTTCGCTGAGCAGGAGATGATGGAGGATACATATGGCATGACGGTTGAAGAGTTTGTCCAAAGATTCGAAGGATTGGTTGACGATGATGATACCGTGGAGGGAGAGTACAAGGAGGAAGACGTTATTGCAATGTGGGATTAGAATGGTTCTTTACAGTAGCTGTTCTAACAATTTTTAGGGTTTTGGGTTTACTTTTTGTTCAGGGATGTGGGGCCAGACCTCCGTCAGGGAATAGGATGCGATAAAAAATCAAAAAGAAAGAAAAACCTTCCTTCATGGCAAGGATAGTAAAAACAGAGCTCCTTGCGGGCACACTTGTGATATTAAATACACTCTCCTTTACATATATATTCTGCTCTTATGATTACATGTTTCTACAAACTTATTTTGGTGCGAAGATACTGTAAGAAATCAGTATCGAGATTGAATTAAATCGGACGACATGGTGCTACGATCTTCCTAGCTGCAATGCAACCTGGTCATGGATTGCGCCCATCATGGGAAAAGTGCTTGGCCAAACGTCGGGATCTTTTTGCCGGCGAGATTGCATTAGCTTGTAGATCCATGCCTCCAATGCGCTCGCCGAATCCTTGAAGCCAGGAAGCTTGTTTTTCAGCAACCCCTTGACTATTCACAGACTTTACGGAGTATTGTGACATTGTAGCCTTCAGCTGCATCCTAATTTTTCTGTGCAACCTGTCTTTCGTGGTTTTTTTTAGAAGGAGAGAGCCAAAAAAATATCGCTGCGAACCCCGGATTTTCTCCATGCTAAATTATTTTCTTGTTTAACCACAAAATGTCCCAATGTAAATATCTAAATGTAACCCAAGAAAAGGCTATTGGTTCTAAAAATGGGTAATTCTGCGAGGGAGGCGAGCGGGATGCGCGATAAACGGGCTACCTACCGGGTATTTAACTTGCTGGATGCGGGGTGCCGCTAGGTTGATAGTGGGAAGTGATGTGCCAGGGCTGACGTAGAAGGTAGGTAGCATTTACAGGCATGAAAACATATCGGTTAGATTTCGTATGGCATTCATATCTTACCGATTGCTGAAAAGAGTAAGAAGAAGAAATGTAGAAAAAAGAGGGATGCAGGCGCATTTATATAAAAGCTGGCGTATTCCGATCCTGTCTGACGAGATTCATCAACGATTCATTAACGGTCCCAAGAAGATAATCATAAAATCATAAAATCTTGTTACAGTCGAGATAGTTGGGATACCTTTCACGATGAAGTTGCTATCTACTATCTTCGCTACATTCTTGTGTCTTACCGCTGTGTCAGCGATCAAGAATACCACCCGCGAATTCCATCTCAAGACCAAGGTCATCAAGCCAAACCACCAGAGCTCAAAATTCAACAATCTCTACTGTACTCACCTCCTCTGCCCTCTTAATATTTATAAAACTCACATAACTGAAAGTACTGATGATATATAATAATCTATAGTATACTCGTACCATACGGGCGCCGGCCTCTCAGATGCCTGCTTCGACACCGCTCCAATCCCCAACGGTAACGGCATAGCCTTCTACAATAAGACCGGCACGACGGTAATCTTCCAACTGTCTGACGACTTCCCATGGGGTCTGTCCCTCACCTACGACGCAAGCTACAACCAGTGGGCTTCCGTAACCATCAACGGCGGGACAGGCCAGGACGGATGGAAGTTCAATGCAAGCGGGCTGGTTAGCAAGTCTGAGCAATGGGGTGGATGGATCGTCTGTGACTGGGCCCATGGAACACCGCAGCTGTTCTGGCGGTATAGTTACTATTTGAGCGGGACGCTGCCAAGTAGCTGTGGGAGCGTACAGTTGCTGCCAGAGTATATATAGACGAAGTTTGTGAGAGGGTTGTCGCATTCTGTGGGTTGAATGGAGGATATACATATCACGGGGAAAGAAGGGAGGGCGAATAGCATTTGATGTATATTAGACCTTCAAAAATAACTCGGGAACGGGAAGGACAATGGTATTTAGCGGGCGGAGTTTACCTAAAAGGCTTAGAATATGATGAGACTGCGTGCTAATGGGTAGGCCAACGCGTTTAACGTGTTATATTTGACTGATGGCCGGTTTGAGCCAACTATACCCCACAGTGTGAGCTTGGGGACAGAACTTCTGCTAACTAGCTGCAGGTCTTGTAAACTTCTAGAAATCATACAGTCTACACAATCTTTGACTTAGCGTTCAGGACATTTTGCCGCGCCTACTAAAAGATGGCCATTAGTTCTCTTCCGATTGAGCTTCTAGAACAAATCTTCTCGCACGTAAATTGGGATGACCACCTCCGATGCACTAGAGTCTGCAGACTCTGGAAGTCAATCATTATCGCAAACAAACGGCTAAAGGACAACTGGTATACCCTCTGCAGTAGCTCAAACACCGGTTCATCTATTCATAAGATTTTGGTTACGCCTGGCGTGGAATGCATCTGTAGAGAAGAAGGTTTCCGGGTTAGACTCCCGCCGTGTGGGTTCCCGGATTCCGAAGCAGGCGCGTACCAGATGACGATCGCACCAGAATCTCTATTTCTATCGGATCCGTTATTTACAAGGTCTTTAACTCTAGAGATACCTACCGAGGGGCATTTATGGTACCATCTCTTCATGCGCATGCCCTTCCTTACCATCGGTTTTACGCGGATACCGTGGGAAGATGTCAAGGGTGTTTTGGAAGAACAAGATGCGTATCTGAATATACCTATCCGAGGCCTTTTCGAGTACCTGGCGCGGCTGATAGGGTCAATGATTTCGCTTGACGAAGGGGAACAATACGTGATGAAGGTTTCTTGCGTGTGGGAGGGTTATTGGGAGATAACCTTGGATGTTGAGTTACCGGGGAAACCCTAGTTGATGCACTTCGGGCCTTGCAAAGTCACTTTGGGTCTTACCCTTGTACTGAAGCTGGCTTGCGATATCTAGATTGGGTCTATCTCCGAGACGGAGTCTATTTCACTGGGGCGCTGGAGCTTGACATATTTAATTCTAGCAAACCTTGGATAATATCCTGTCTATGTCTGTAGCTAAACTTGAACTGTTCGCTGCAACAAATAAATTACTTTATTACGTATACTAGTAACTTCGCTATGCATACATATATGCTTGTATAAGTACCGCTAGCCTTCCTATAAAAAGCCCGATAACTCCGTAGAAAATCGCCTCATAACGACAACCACAAAAGTATTATCTGACTCAGTATGTACAAATTCTTGGCTCTCCCCGTCTCTATTCTAAGCGGATGTGTATCACTATTCTGACGGAAATTTTGGCATATTTTAGGGTAGTGGTCTTCACCGAATAAGCTCCGAATACCGTGCCTGCAACCCTACTATATGTATTAAAGCCTCTTAGCTAGATGTACTTATTTCCTATCTTGGAAAGGCGATATGGGATACGCCGCATTAGTTTATTGAATAGCTTACGACTGTCTACCTGGGTTTGAGATTGGCAGGGGGCAAGCGTCAACGTTTCTGGACCCTTGCCTTGAGCCCGCAGATGGGCTGTAATGCGAAATTCAACGGCGATGGCGTATATTTGGTGTCTGGGTTAACCTAAAGCTAGTGGGAACCAGTTACAATACTCTATTTTAAACTAGGATAAACTTAGAAATCTGGCAGGGCCTAGGGAAATTCGCAGTTCTAATAGTCATAAAATTTAGGTAGCTATTCAAAATAATGTTTTAATATTTGTACCCTCTGAGGTTGAGGTCACCAAGCAAAGTATGGATATTGTTTTAAGACCACCAGTCAGGGTTTAAATCTACACGTAGTTTCCGGTAGCTCGCAGAGTATTCCGGTATTAATCCGACCGCGAATACCGATTATGAATTTCGAGCCGTCTGCAGGGTCTTGAATTTATGCATGGGATTGCCTATATCTAAGATCTAGCTTTGCACCGAGGCGTTCCGGATACTGGCCTATAAGTATCCGTTTTAGTAGAAATATGAGGCCTGGAGGTGGTCGATGATCGGGCTGGTATAGTGGCAAGGAGTAATGGGACTTAGCTATATCATGATGTATATTGGTCCGTCGCGTCCATCGAATACAAAAAGGGCGATTCGGAATCATCAGAGCTTCCTGTTACTCCGATGCAGACTCAAAAAGTGAGATCATCGAATATTTAATTATCAAATATATATATAGGAAATTATTGCAATATTTTGTGTCTTATGCAGAGGGACTGATCGAAGTGTCAAGTCTACAACACTGAATCAGCTTTAACTAGATGGCTGGGAAGGAGAAGCATGGAAAGAGTCATTATTGGGGCTTCTTCTTCTTCATTCGATCTAGGCTGATAGTATACTACCTTAAAGAGACATGAGTTTGCCAGTGGAGGAAGTAAACAGCGTCTTGTGGAGGAGATATTCGTTCGGTTGAGAGTCAGAGGCTCTAGTTTGCTCTTCTGCCCTGTGTGGTGTTAGATAAGCCTGAACGGCCGGAGGTTCGCTTACAAGGCTATAGAAGAGGAGATACGAGTTGACTAGAGTATAGCCTAGTTGACCCAAGATAACTAGCAGTCGTTAGCGTTGGCAATGGACCCGTAATTGTAACTTCAGTTCCCACTTGTAGTTGGCCACCTGAGCTCTCTGTAAATCCACTCTCGAACAAGCTGCAGAAGACTCCCGCGTTGTTTTCACAAATTCAACGCTCCGGTACAGTCTCGAAAGCAAACCAACAAGCAGCGTACAAAGCCAGTAAAAAGAGCACAGTCGATCAAATATAAGAACGAACTAGGATTGATAGCATACTGGACACCCTGCGCCAAGGTTTTGCTTGCATTACCATGAATCTAAACGGTTATAATTGTTCGTAGTCTGTTAGTTCGTTCAGTATTAGATAAGTAATTCGCCCCTCTCCTGTTTAAATGCATTTGTGCTTTTTCTTTGTATGCATGCACATGCATGCATAGTAAATCGCCAAGATATAGAAGTGTATAGCGTCGATGTTAGGGTGTTGAACGAAAGCCGCATCGTGTGGATTCCTATCTTGTTCGCAAGCTGAATAGAATCTCCTGCTCATAGCGCTGTGCCATTCTAATATCACCCGCCGTCATAAAGCGGAAACTCTCTAGTGAGGGACTATATTGTGATACCAACCTCTAAGGTGGAACTGCTTAATAGGATATTAAATCCAGGAGGGCGACTACCAGCCCAGCTTCAATCACCTTCCAGTCCTGCGAATGATCAACTACTCAAGCAACCTACGGCGGTTCTAACTAGAGACGCTTTCTGAAATTCATATTGATTGGACTTAATATGCGTATTCAGCCAATACTCGGAGGCCTCCTATGGGCATTTGCTTCGCTCAGCGTAGTTTGTGCAATTATTACAAATGAAGGTCACCTCCAACTGCGTGAACGGGACTATGACTGGTATCCTTGTTGCAATACTTTCGCCTCAACTTGTCTAAGGTCGAGCTAATTGTCCTAGACATTACGGTTACTAAATATGTGACCCGCACGACGACAAAGTTCTCCAAAACTCTGACGTTAACTGCAAGTCAATGTACAAAGACGAGTACAAAGACCTCCACCAAGACTTCCATAAAGACGTCTACAAAACTACTACAAAGACGTCTACGAAAACGACAACCAAGTACTCCAATACTAAAACCGTGACTGCTGCTGGTAAGGCGGTTACAGGGTACGCGATTTCGTTGCCTTGGATGACACTTACGCTACCAAACAATGTCATCACAAACAATAAAGTTGCCACGACACTACCCAGCTCCGTCATTACTATTGCCGCACGTACAATTGTTGCGGTAGGGTCAAATCAGATTGTACTACCAAATCCCACTTTTCAAGTAGGTGGAAAGACGATCAAGTTGCCAAACCCAACTATTACAATTGGTGGTTTCGTCGTAGAAGATGGCGGTAAAAAGTTTACACTTCCAGGCGCCATTGTAACAGTAACCAAAATTATCACTTCTATTCGTGGCGGTAGTGGTGCTGCGGTGAAAAAAACTCTTACAAAGTCAGGAACCGTCACTTTATGTGGTGCCACGAGAACATTTACGGTGTCTGGTCCAGGTTCTACGGAAACGGTCACCTTGAACGGTCAACCAATCTATTTGCCCTCAAGCGTCGTCACCTTCCCCGATAATACAATTATTAATGGAGTAGCACAATTACATTACCGAATTCAGTCGTAACATTTGCGGATACGAAGCTAGTAGGATTTGATTCAACTTTAATCTTGCCGAACTCTGGTTCGAAATCAGGGCTAGTAGCTAGCACCAGCACTATTCCATTGACTGGATCTACAATTACCTTTCTTCATAAGGTGGCTCTTCAGGTCGGAAGCTCAACTATCAGCATCCCGGGAGCTACGACACAAACATTAATTAGCACTATAACATCAGTATCAGTATCAACTGCCGTCACGACAAGCGTTACAACATCTACTCTTCTAACCACGCCATCCACCACGCTGACATTTGGATCAAGCGTCCTCACGCTTGCCACGGACGTAATCACCAATGCTGGCTCAACGATAACTCTACCTCAATCGACAATCACGATTTCTGGTTCAATTGTGGGTGCTTCGGGAAATGTGATCACCCTATTGCAAACCTCCCCGGTTCTCAAGGCTGCGGGCGTACAGATTCCGCTCATGGATTCTCGGATTACACTGCCAGGTCTATCACCCCGCATTACGGCGAGCTCTACAACAGTCGTTCTTCCTGGATACACATCAATTCTGCCGGGGGCGGTTATCAAAACTACGATAACAACAACCCCTTCGACAGTTCTCACCTTCGCGTCAAGTGTTTGGACACTCCAAAGTGATGTAATCACAAATCATGCGTCTACAATCACATTACCGGACACGGTGATTACAGTTCCGGGCACTATTGTCGGCGCCTCAGGAAATGTCATTACTTTGCTACAAACATCGCCAATTATACAGGCTGCAGGTATACAAATGACGCTTCAGGACCCAGAAATCACGTTTCCAGGTCCAACCGCCAGCATCACGGCAAATTTGACAACCGTTGTGTTACCGGGATATACAACGATGTATCGAGTTACCATTAGGTCAACAATCACGGCAACCACGGTATCTACAAGTGTGTCTATATCTACGCAATTGACAACTTCCACCATCGTATCAACCTCTATCCAAACTGTGACTACAACGCAGAGCGCATCTACGGAAACTGTGACTGCAACTCTACACAACTGTCAACAACCACTACCACAACAACCGCAACCACGACAGTTGTAGCCTCTAGCTCTACATCTTCCTTGACACCTAGTATTTGTACACAGGGCGGCTCGACGAATGCTGGCCTTGAGGTAGCATTATATGTCAATACCTACCGGCATCCTACGCCGCTTACAAACTATGATGATTTCAACGTCGATACGTTTAAAACTCGCCAGCCACTCAATTCTACACAGGCGAATGCCTTGGGTGTATATTGGGCGGCTGACGGGGTTAACACCGCAGGTCTGAATCCACATGGTATGCACGCAGAAAATTCTACATACGCGCTAAACTATCGCGGCTACTTTTTTGCGCCAATTTCAACAACGTACACCATCAAGGGTTACAACACGGATAATATTCTGATTCTCTGGCACGGCTGTACCGCAAAATCTGGATGGGAACGAACAAATGATGACGGCGAGGCGTTGAGGAACGCAGTTGCCTTGACATATAGTAACCTGACGTATCAGATCGCTCTAACTGCTGGGGAGTATCTTCCTATCAGACTCATGTTTGGCAACTCAGCAGGTGCTGCATATTATGATATCGAGATTACTGATACCGCTGGAAATTACTATGTCCGGTCTTTCACACCCTCGCCATACCTGGTTTCTTACTCCTGTGACGGATCGGCACCAGAGTTCCCGGGTGTATTCGGCGCTGAGAATGTCGCGGCTACATGTGCGAGTGCTACGACGGTAACCGTTACTGTAACTTCGACCGCGCCCGGATGCTCTTTGACCTAACTTTATGATTGGGCCGAACCCGAAGGTTCAGCCATTCATTACCTGTAATACTAGCAGTTTTCTCTATCACCTAATTTGAGATTTGTTCCGTGACGTTTGCGTTGTATTTTATTGAGTTAGATTAGTGACCGAAGGGATATGTATATAGCACTAATTTTTGTAAAAGGCTCGTTTCACTGGCCTCGTTTGATTATATTTGGGGAAAGAATTGTTTTGAGTCGGATTAGAATTAGGGCTACCTAGGCGGCGCTGGCACTTACACGAAGTTTTAGTGGTCCCGCCATAGAAAGACGTTGTCTGCTATATTGGGAACTGGACATACAGCAATCTTCGTATCTCTAATTAGGAGTTACATTGCGTAACAATTATACTACGGGATCATGTTAAAAGAGTTGTAAATATCTCGATAGAGCTTCTGCGATGGATAACAAAGAAGGTGTGAATGTCCGAAACTGTTCAGCAGACTTTTAATTCGGCATCGCGTTTATAATGCGATATCGGTGAGGACACACCTCCTGGTCAAGGCGGTTTCTACATCCGCAATTAGGCAAACAAAGAGGAAGAAGATGGCTACTCAGTGTGTACTAAGCCAAACTCAAAGCTAGAAATTTACTTTGATATAATTAAGCAATTTAACGAAATATTTGCGTAAATAATATATATATAATGCCATGGACTTGAAAATAAAATTTGATGTCATCGACCGAAACTTCCACTGGGGTGATCACATTTCCTAGTACCCTCTGGCTTGGAGACGTCATATATACTTATGTTTAGCTGTGGGACTTCATCTAAATAGTAATACATTGATCAATTGAAGCAGGAGTTCGTCTTAAGAAGGCAACGGAGCTAGCAAAAATTTAGGAAGGTATATTTTCTAGATCTATATGCTTACAAATATGCAAATTATATACATCTATTCTCTAAAACACAGATTTCTAAAAGGGATAAGCTTGTTAAACCACCAACGTGACCAACACAAAGCGGAGCTTTGAGACTAAACGTGACTAAAAAGTTGTTATGATTTGATGCCCGAGCGAAGATATTGTAGATCGCTATTATTTTGCCAAACGCCGGGTGAAGATACTACTTCTAATAAGTATCCATAGGATTCGACGAGAAAATTCTACGCTGGCAGCAACGCAAAAAGTTGATTACAAGGCGTAAATTTCAAGTTGTGCGTCCCATCCATTGTAGTCATAAATGAGACCACCAGCAGTATCGGGGTTGCTTCCTGGACATGCCCAAATTAGCTGGTACAATGTGTTATAGCAACTGTCCCAGCTCCATGTGTCGTAAGGTGCCGCCCAGATGGTAAAGAAGGTTTGGATTTGACCGCCATTTGTATTTGTAAGATGAATCCAATTGCCGCTTGCATCTTGATAGTGCTCCCACTCAACTCTAACTCCATTGCCATAATTGACCTGGCTATATGAATTAATCCAATTGCAGACGGCGTTTTTAGCGAGGTATAGATTGGCTTGGCTGACCCAGTTGGCGCCGGTATAGCAAGTATGATAATAGGCGCGCTTTTTGATAGCTGGTGCTTTGGGTGCTGTTGTATTTGGCAAAGTCCATACTTTGCCGATTACCAATTCGCCGTTTGGTGCACTGGGATCGATATCCTTAAGATGGATAATTCCAGGGGCAGCTTTGTCATCTGGTACAGGAGCAGGGTGGCTTGCTACTGCGGTGATAGCAGCAAGTGTACTGAGGAGGATTGAAAAGCGCATTTTTGTAAGATTTGGGGATCTTGAAAAGTATATAAAAGATAGTGTTATTGATAAAGTCTTAGGCGGCCTCTGATCTTGTTCTGGTCTGGTCTATTGATTGATTGATGACTGGTTGAAGTAGAGGGTAAATCGACTGGTTTATATAGATGCACAGCACACCGTCAAGAATGATTCTCCATGCCATGAGGAACAAGCTCAACGACCTGTATCCGGATCTATATCCATCGGTGCAGGATCCTAGGTGCTCAGATGGCATCCCGTTGCATGCCAAGACAGGTACAAGGGTGGAATATTGTGCAATTTGTCAATTTTGCGGTTCTAGCGCAGGGCCAATGCAATGGACCTATCATTTCATTTATATTAGAACGTTTACTCCAAATCGCCTACCATTTTCTTATGAATTTATTGAGCCTAATTTCGAAGCCTGGATACCACTTGATGACGTCCCTGAGCTCGCGCGAGATTGGGATTGCGTTGCCAATATTGTGCTCCTCGTTTCGGTAAGGCTTGAGCTTCTTTCTAAGACAAACTGCAAGGGCCGCCTGTCAAACCTGGAGAGCGGTCAAAGCGGACGCATGAGCAACGACTCCTGGTCACACACGAAATCGGTTGGAACCTCCAGAAATGCGCGCAGCGAATGCTTTGTACTCACCTGGCACCTTAAATTAATCGTACATGCAAACAATGGATATTGTAATGCATTATACATCATTACATTATTATCTATCCCTGTGATCCCGAGCTCTTTCAAACTTTAATTTAACCGTAGCGATATTTTATTAAGTAATCTGCAGAAAATATGGCAGCTTGATGCTATTTTCCGAACCAGGCCATGGTATTGCATCGACCGGATGGTCTGTTCGTTAATTCAGCACTAAGGTGGAGAAAAGGATTTTAATATCCTATTGGCTGTTAATAGCGAGGGTAATCGACATTGATTGAATCGGCATTGAAACAGGTGGACCATACTCGTATGATATACGACCACTCGGATCTAGTGTATCAGGTATGAGCTCTGTAACTCCATTGAACCAATCACCGACAGTAGAGTTAAAACCAAATATGGTCAATTACTCAACTGGACTTGGATATTGGTAGCTAGCTCATAATGATTGTTTTAGAGTACGAGTTTGATCAGTTGCAGGCTCGAGCACAGACCCTCTGGAAGTTTCTCCGTTCTGTTTTTCACTATCGCCCGCTCAAGCTTTCCGGAGTTCTCCCTTGCAGGAGATCGGTTATATGCCAATGCACTGTAGCGAGCTATTCATTCCGATCGAGCGACCCACTATCTATATCCTTGCCTTGTCTCTAGCATTCGTTTCCGAGAAGATGAACCTGATTGAGATCAAGAGTTTAGTCTCAATGATGTATATAGCGATTTACTACAACTTAAATGTCAAACATGTTTTATATCTCAGATGTTTCTAACTTTCATGAGCATAATTCAATGGTCACGCAGCGAGCTGTAGATTTCTCCCTTTTTTCTGATAATGGTGATTAGCGGTAGTATTGGCGTAATAAAGTTAATTGCCTTACTAACGTTAGCGGAATAAGAAGAGTTAAACAAACAGTTTAGATGACAAGCTTTTGTTGGTGGCCTAGCTCGGCTGTAGGTGCTCCTGGAGCAGGCCTTCTAGTAACCCTGCATCACGACCCTTGGTCCTGGATAAATCGCTTCTGCGCGAAATACCCTGAGCATAATGTCCTTTTTCAAGCTAAGGCTAACTATAAGGCGCTTTGCTGAACCCTTCAGATTATATCAATTGACTGATCCTTGCCGTAAATCATACCCGCCCACCTCGTAGATTGCCATTCTAGTCTTGGCTTCAACAAATGACACATAAGTACGCATCGCAGCATTCTTATTTGGCAGGAAAACACAACTTTTAGGACAGCATGGCTCATGTTTAAGCCCACACGCTGATGCAACTTGTGACTCTGCCTTTTTTCTAAGTCTTAAGGTACTTCGCTTCACTGAGATAAGCTCTAATATTAGTCGCCTATTACGGCCTCAGCGTTGGTTCACAAGACCTACTGCGATCTAAGAATGATATCGATACATGCATTAGTTGTTGTTCAAAAGTTATTAGCTTAACGATGCATGCGATGATACTGTAGGACCCTTGGGTTTTAATGAGTCAAAGAACCTAAGCGTCTTTTAAATGGCACCGGTGATCCAAGACTAAGTGCAACATTGGGCATTGCTAATTATCTAGGCATACCCGACCCAAATATGTCCTACGTCTATATCTACAGAGCAATAGAGCAGCACAGTCTCGCAACCTGACGTTATTGGTTGGCAACACAGCCCACAGCAATCTAGATTCTGACTCGCAGCCCGTGTTGCGTGATATTTCCGAAAAAGGCAATTTTAACATCTTGTCGGCAAACACAAACCCAATACCTAAAAGTTCTCTTCAACCAACTATGAATCATAGCCGGCAGGACAGTGCTCTATTTATCTTCGACATCATCTCGATACCTCACTGTAACGCTCATACCTCATACAACAACCCAGGGAAACACCAACTGGGCATATATAATATCAGATGGGCGCCCAGCAATCGAGCCAAGATCCCGAGAACAACAACAGCAGTGGCCAGAACAGCGGTTCAATGAAGCAAGATTTTTATACACTGCTTGGGGTGGACCGCAACGCCGACCAGGATGAGTTAGTTGGTGTTTCCCTGCCAAGCTAAGATGGCACATTAATTTTGCAGGTTCTAATACCATGGCTACTTGATTGATAGAATCAAAAAGGCCTATCGGAGAAAGGCGCTCGAATTACATCCCGACAAAAATGTTAATGATGTCGAGGCAGCCACAAAACTCTTCTCGGAGATCCAAGCCGCGTATGAAGTTCTCAGTGACCCGCAAGAGGTCAGTCGGACACTTACAAATGAACTTTACCACACGATCTAACAATTTTTTTGATATCACCTCTAGCGAGCATGGTACGATTCACATCGTGAACAAATACTTCGAGAGGACGACGACGGCGATGAGGATGTCGCCGCAGCTGCTAGAGCTGCGAATGCAACAGTAACAACTGCCGAGCTGCTAAAGCAGTTCGCTTTATTTTCTAGTCGAATGGATATGCAAGATAGCAACCCTAAGGGTTTCTATGCTACCGCTAGTAAAATTTTCGAAACAATAGCTCGAGAAGAAGAATTCGCGGCCTCAAAAGCAAACGAGGATCCTTTCTTCTACCCGACCTTCGGGAACTCCAAGTCAGATTATCAGGATGACGTCCGACCGTTCTACACGGCGTGGACGGGATTCTCAACCATGAAATCTTTTGCATGGGAGGATAGATATCGATATAGGGATGCCCCAGATCGAAGAGTAAAGAGACTGATGGAAAAGGAAAACAAAAAACTCAGGGAAACAGCCATCAGAGAGTTCAACGACACTGTGAAGGTTTGTAAACTCCTAACTCTCGCCATATACTGGCCCAATGTTAACGTCCAAACCCAAGCAATTTGTTTTGTACATTCGAAAACGAGACCCTAGATACCTACCTAACTTCCAGTCTCAAGAAGAGCGTGATTCTGTGGCAAGAGAAGCCTCAAAAGACCAGTCCCGACGCGCAAGAGCGGAAAACGCAGCAAAACTGGCTACATATGAAGAAGCCGAATGGTCAAAGGTGAAAGATGGATGGCAAGGCGACGAAACTGACGATGAGGATGAGGAAGACGAAGAACTCGCTGTAGAGTTTGAGTGCGTTGCTTGCAATAAGACGTTCAAAACAGAGAAGCAGATGGAAGCGCATGAAAAGAGCAAAAAGCACATCAAAACGGTTCAGACGATAAAACGCCAGATGAGAAAAGATGGTGTGGTGTTAAACCTAGACGAAGATGTGCCATCAAAGCAGAAAGCTAAAAAGGGCGCTAAGGATTTGAAGGCCGAATCTGAAGAGGATGAAGACGGCGTGGAATATTTGGATACGTCTGATGAAGTTGGCTCCGCTGGGGAGCCGGACATTGTTGAAGAAAACGATGAGTCGGATGAGTCGCTCGTAAAGGATGTTGAGAAAATGGACACCAAAGATAATACAGATGCGCCAGAAACCAATGAAACTAGAGACACCAGCAACGATGATGCTTCTGAAAATGCTGCAAACCCATCTCAACAGGTGAAACCTACAAAGAAAGCAAGAAGAAAAGCAAAGCAGGAAAAGACACAACAAGAGGTACAGTATTTCTAACTCCTCTTTCCATAATTGTATGTGCTGACGTGCGCCCTAAAGCCTCAAAACAAATGCGGGGTCTGTGGTGAAAGCTTCGAATCCCGAACAAGACTTTTTCATCATATCCGGGTTGAAGACCATGCGACCCCTATATCAGCTAAGAAAAGTAAACGATAGAGATGAAAAAACAGAAAGAGTAATACAATCGATTCATCTATGCAACTGTCAAGCCGTTCCATCATGAAGTGCTGCTAAACCCCGTTCGATGTAAAAGATGGAAGAAAAATGAAATAGCCGTTGTAATGCAAGATAACGCCTACCCAACTTTGCGAGATAAAAGAATTTCGATTTATTCAACTTGAAGCAGATCCAGGAGGAACCCATCAAGCAGAATTATGCGAAATCGGGAGCATAGAAGCTTCTTCCACGACTTGCTTAGAGTGCGTTTGAAGGCAACCAACTCAATATTCCAACCACCAGCCAAGCAGCGCTCTATTGCTTTGTAGAAGCCTTCAGAGAACTCTGTAACGTTCCCGTCGCCAGTGGCCAAGACAATTGTGGAGGGAGGATAGTCTATAAGAGACTCCAGAATCTTCAGAATGATCACCTCATCGACAGCCTGTTCTCCAGTCCGCTTGATGGAGGATTCATTTGAAGGATCCGAGCGATAACCGCGGCTTGTCGACCGGGGCCGTCCTGCCACATCATCCTTCTCGACTCTCTGCAGTATGCTGATTTCGTATTTTAGATTGCGAGCTTCAGCTACTAATTCCTTATTCTTTGTCGAGCCTACGAGAACTTTCTTCTCTGCATGGCGACCGCGTTCGAGAATAAGGGCGAGAGTTTCAAATGAGAAGCGGAGACCTGGAATGCTTTGAGATTGTTTGTAATCGATTAATTTTTTGACGCTTTCGTAGAACCCGATAGAGATCTGGATATGCAAATTTAGTTAGAATAAATGACTTAGTTGGTTTCAATTCCAGAGGGCGGTTTTACGTTTGAATAGTCAACAAACACATGGATTTTGGAAGTATCCCTCTGCTTGGACTTTTTGGAGGTAGCGGCAGTATCTGATTTGATATCATGACTAAGGGTTTGAAGGCGGCTATTCAAGTCCCCCTTTTGCTTCTGCAATGCAGAAAGAAGGGACCTAACTGTGGGGCGTTTCGATGGTGATGATGAGGTCCTTTTGCGGGAAGGGCGGCTTGGCTTTTCCGTGGCTGGAGCGGGAGGAGGAACGGAGATTGAGCGTGCCTTCTTCTTTTTCCCCGCGGCTGAAGTGGCTACTTGATCGGGAGCAGAGTCGGTGGTGAGAACATTATCTGGCGAAAGTAGTTCGAGGAAAGGATTCTGTCGAGAGGAACTAGGCAGGCTACCTTCAGCTGCCGGGGTTGGTGAAGCGGGTTTCCAGAGAGTAAATGTCGGCTCAACATTCAAAGGCGTAATGAAAGCGTCCGCGGCTTGTGGTGGATGGGACCAAGAAAGCGAACGTAAAAGGTCGATGGCAGAGGAAAGATCGAACGGACTCCTCTCCTCCGTCGTCGACGGATCCAGGAGAGGCGTCATGGAAAGTATATCGTGATGGCTGGTATTTTAAGGTTGATGACTTGACGAGGTTGATGTCAAGTCGTCATGGTGGGAAAGGCTCGGTTAATTTGGGCAGGTGCAACACAGTCGTCCGCAGGAGTCATCTCGCACGATCAGACAAGGCGTTACCTTTTTCGGATGCCTCTTATCGGTTTGGGTTTAAACTGATCCCGGCTTGAAGTTGGACATTTGCATAGGCTGCGCGGCCGCACGGCGATTCGGTCAGGGGGCGTCATATGGTCTAGCTTCTTGGCTTCTTCTTCTTCGGTGTATTGTAACACGGCCTCGATCGAGTATACGAACGGTTCCTATTTCGGCCATATTGTATTGCTCTTCTATCCCAGAAGTGGAATGTTTCGTTTCATGCAATTGGATAATTGTACATCCACCAGAACCTTCGTATTCGATAACATCGATATGGCAATTACTATTGATATTGGATTAGATCTAACCATCGCAATAGCCGTATCAAAGCAGTAAAATTCTCTAGAGCTCTGTGCATACTTATAGCTTACACTGGCATCAAGTGAAAATTCTGTACTGCCTTTTTCCGAAATTACCATTATTCATTAATCCTTTCATGAAGCACCGTATTCTATAATGTTGTAAACCCGTCACTCGATATCGAGAAGAGAGGGAGATAGGGAGATAGAAGTGGCCAAATAAGAATCAAAGCACTCTGGTTACCCAAACATCTAGATTTAGCTATAACCGCCATTATTATTCTTACGGAGATTATATGGACGGGGATCATGTGGATGTATGGCCCAATCGCGCGCCGCTTCCATAGAGACATTCTTACCTCCTGCTATGTTGCTGATTTTATGAGTGGCAGCGAGACCAAGTGGCAGAGGAACTTGAGCCCTTGGTCTAGAACTCAAATCCTAACAGTTTTTACCAACTCGGGAATCGAGCAAGAGCTAAGATACGTCCTAGTCTGGTGGTGAAATGCCACTTCTTTTGACAACTCACCGACATATCGGACAACGAGAGAGAAATTGTCCGCCCGAGGCTGGACGCAAAGATATTAACGATCGTCGGCGCTGATATTCAATACTTGCGACCCCAAAAGGTCCTGTCAGTCGCTATTTATGTATATATTCTGTCACATATGCGTATTTTGTTCGGAACACCTTTGGTATATCGATTGTTCGCACAATATTCTATCAAAATATACTATTTATTATTTCAACGGCTAGCGCTAAATCTCCTTCATGATGAGACTTACATCATTGCTAGGATTAATATTTTACTCTTATCTCGTTAGCAAGGCTTACCCCCAAGAGCCTGCAGCCACGAATAATACACCTAATGTCGCTGACCGCATAAATGTCCCACCTACACAGAGTATTACAACACCCTCGAATGCGATCGATGGATCATTCATTGGATTTTCTATCCAGGCTCAAGATATTCCGCGCCTAGTGCAGAACGACATTACAAACAATGTGCTAGAGGTTTTGTCAAGTAGAACAGGCCATCTACTCCCGCTACGTATAGGTGGCGGAAGCGTGGACAAGAGCTATTTTGTCGAAAGCCAGACTAATTCTGTGAATTATTCTTCCACACCGGTCCCCGGATGGTATATGGGGCCGTCTTTTATATCCAAACTCGGTAATTACTTTGGCAAAGATGCAGAGATCACTTTTGGCTTAAATTTAGCTCATGTTGTTGCGAATTGGACCAACACTCTCGAGTTTGCCATTGCTGTCAAGCAATATATCCCAAATGTCGACCTGTTCGAAATTGGAAACGAGCCAGATTTATTCGTCCAGAATAAATTGAGGACAGAGCCCTGGACTACAACTCAATATGCGGACCAATGGATCGAAATTGCCCAAAGTCTCACGAGCAAGATGCCAAACATTCGTTTTCAGGCTGCAGCCTACGCAGGCATCTCGAAACATGACTTCAATCTCCCAACGCTAATCCAAAATGGAGTAAATAACCGGCAGTTCCCGGTGCCAAGATACTCGATCCATTTCTACTCGCAAAGCGGTTGCGGCGCTAATAGAGACCGCACAAGACTCGATGACCTCGTAGACCACGAAATAATTCAAGCACAGTTATCGCCATTCCGCCAAGAGATCAATGCCGTGCAAGCCGATGGCAGTCAGTTTGTCTTTGGAGAAGCAAATTCAGTTAGTTGTGCAGGTGTATCGGGTATTTCTGATACTTTTGGTGCAGCTCTCTGGTTAGTTGACTGGAGTCTCTCGTCAGCGTCAATAGGCGTTGAGCGACTCTCCATCACGAACAATGCTGGTACTGCATATGCTCTGTTCCACCCCAAAGCCTATAATGGTTTTGGACAAGGAGTTCGTCCTATTTTGTACGGGATGTATTTCCTCGCAGAAGTCCTCGCGTTATCGGAGCCGAACTCCGCCACAAAGTTCTTAGTTACTCCCATAACAGTTGCGGACAGCTTGTCAGATATATCCGTCTACGGATTATATTCGAATTTTGAACAAACCCCACAAGAGCATAGTATTTCGTCCATATTTCCACGAGCTACTATCACCGGTTCTCCCACGACCTATACGACGGTTCAGACAAAAACCGGAGTCACTATTTCCATAGTCACCGGGCTCCCGATCATCTCTGAGCTGCCGATTCCTATTATTGCTACCCAGGTTGTCACTAAAACGATCACATTGGGTGCCACTCCAACTCCGTCAAACTATCTCGCGCGTGCTGTAGTACTTAACCTTTCCCGCTACAACACTTCAGAAGTGTCGGCTCTCAATTGCCAATCCTGCAAGGAACCCGGTGTCCAAGGTTACGGCACCCTCGAACTCAGACAGAAAGCTACTTTGACACTTTCAGGGTTCCAACCAAATCACAAACTAAAGCTTTTGAGACTGCAGGGACCAGGGCTCAATGCGAAAAGTCAAATAAATGTCAGCGGTTTGACATTTAGCGAGGATACCGGCAAGATTGCGACTGACATCGAACCCGAGACTGTGACAGTGGACACTTTTGGTGATGTCAGGTTTAGCATACAAGAGACTGAAGGAGTATTGCTTGTGGACGAGACAGTCAAATGATTATTATATTCATCATGAGCTTATGCAGATATTCAAGACAAAGATTTATGAGTTATGACCTTTGAGAATTATGAGTTTTTCATGAATGCAGCATATTTAGTTGTTTTTTTAGCCAAATTTAATATTAGAGTATTCGGTTTTAAATACCACCGTTACAATATTCGGTCTCCGAATTATAGAAACAGTCAATACAGTGCTTCTCTAACCCACAATCGATCAGGACCTACGCAACCGCTATGTGTATGGCAGAGTCAGGTAAGTTGAGTATTTATAAATTATCGTGTAAGCTCACGTTTAATTCCAATCCGAGTAGTGTCGAAGGGTTCTGGGATCCTTGGGGTCGAAAGGGGTAGGAACAGGCAGGAAGTGGCTCTTATAGCCCCATTGGCCGGGAACCGGCCTCCTTAGCCCGTTGACAGTAGATGCTGGTCTAAAAACAGACCCCGCAAACAATTCTTTGTGTAGATGCCGACGTCGACGTTGTTGAAGTTTCCTGCGTTGCCACCTGTTGCAACCACCCAACACGGTTCTTCCGTTGTGTCACAGCCTCGCTAGCTAATGAAGGATCCGACAAGATGTACTCCTTTGGCAATCCTGCATAACAGCAGGCTTCCTTTGGGGCCTTCTTCAGCTGCAGAACGTCGCTTCGTCCTGCGAGGCTGCGTCAGCGAGGCTGCTAACAGGATCCACACAGACCGCTCTCTACAAGGAATGCAGTCTGGCTGCAGCGCTGGGACCAATCCCAGCCGTATTCAACATGTGCGGGGTGGAGAGCCACGATTCCAAACATGATAACCGGCTTAAGCTTAACTCGGCATAAAAGAGTCATTCTGTAGAAATAATCTGCTAATCTAATCTCGTTTTGGGCCTCAAAAAGGACAGCCCGTCTTTCAGTTACTCTTTCGACGAAACGTTGAGCGCTTTTGTTGCGTCTCTTGAGCCTTCTGAGCTGCGCTGATTAACCTCGTCCCTCCAACATCAATTCTACCGCAAGATAATACTCGACCAAACCATAGTCTCCTAAACACTTGCTCCAAATTTCTATCGAAACTTGACCTTATCAGACAGCGTAGGAAATATCCAGGTATCATCCTCGGGTGCTGTCTGAAACCGGGTTATCAGCTTTTCTCGCTTTCCTGCTGTCAATCCCAGTTGCAGTTCAAGTTTTGGACCCCGATTCTCTCGTTCTCTATATATTTATATCTCTTAGCGCAGGAGACTCGCCCTGGACGCGTTGATAAACAAACCGCAAATATGGCAATAGCCTTTTCAGATATCGGTACACCGGCTTTACTGAATTCCGCGTCGATAGGTGACCTCCCCATCGAACTCCACGAACAAATCATCTCCTATCTCCCGTGGAGGGACCGGGTGAACTGTGAGCACGTCTGTAGGGTTTGGCGTGAAGTTATTCGCAGTCGCTTCTCCGAAGGTCATCATGCCATTGCCCCATGGCTTCCAGAACAAAACTACGCCTTTGCTTATTACGCCCCACTTCAAATTCATAGCCTTCTTGTAGACCGCAAGACCTTTAGCTTCAAATGTGAAAAAGCGCACAAGTTCTTTGAAATTCCCTATCTCATCAAGGACGACGTTCTCAAGGAACTTGGCGGAAGCCTATCCATGGACCACATTGGCACCGTTCAATTCATCTCGTCGCTCAACATTATCGAAAAGAGTAGCGACGCCGAGAACTCACCTACCATCACAAAGCCAATTGCTAATCTTTCTATTTTGAATGACATGGTCGTCCTTCCCGCCTGGGTAGATGAAGACGAGATTATAAGGTTGTATGGACGTTTCACTCGGCAAATAACAGAGGTTATCCCAGAAGAGACCAGTACAAGCAACCAGGAAGCTGTAAACGATGAGAATCAGGATCCCGTCACGAATGCAGATGGCACCGTCGCGAATGCGGATGGCACCATCCCAGCTACAAATACGAGTTCCGAGGCGCAAGCTTCTGCGGAAACTGTCCACGTACCCCGTCCTTCTCGAGTCAATGTGTCGGACGGAAACTTTACATCTGAAGTTTACAAAGACACCGATGATACATACTTTCGGCTCACTCTTGGGGGTCTCTTGCTCCAGATTCGCCAGAACTTGCTCGACGACGTCTTCCGTGAGGAAGGATTTGACGAATCGAATACTGCTTCCGGATCCACCACGTCATCTAAGTCAGGAGATAAAGAAGCAAGAGATAAAAGGAAAAGGGATCTCGAGAACGCCACAATTGTTGTCGAAGGCTTGGATTTCATCAAGATCAGAGAAAACCAGGCCTTGAGCATTGCTTTCAACGCTATGGTCCTTCCTGACGAAAGTGAGGAGCAGCTCGCTAAGAATTAGTATCGATATATTTTGAAGCTGGTAGGTCCAGCTGATTTTATTTTGCTGTCAGAGGAACTGTATCTCATTTAGCTTACCGGCGAGTTGGCCTGTTTATCTTTTAAATTTTCTCAAATCTTCCAAAGCATGAATTGTTGTCTTCTAAATCCCACCAGGAATTAAGTCAGTAACTTCGAACCCACCAAGTTATCACTAATAACATATTATGCTCTCTTTTCGAAGATACGCAATCCGTCGTATTGTGACACCCAGACTCAAAGACTGTAGGTTGCATGAAAGTGGTCAAAATAGTCTTGGAGATCTTTACCCAGCACTGCAATACAGGGCGAGACAAAACCCGTATTCGTTTTCAGAAGCAGCAATATACAACATAATTCTTGGCATTACACAACTCTAGCTCTATTGAACCGCGGTCTATAAGGCTTATATAAATTGGTATCGAAGTATGATTGCAATATTATTATATTAGTACTATGGTGGGTGTTATATATATTTAGTTGGCCATAACTAGTTCTAGTGGGCCTGTGTACACGTGTGGTGCTGCGCTACCACTAGCTTTAGAAGCGGTTTTAACTCTACTCACAGCAAAATAAAAGGAGTAGCATTGATTCACTACTCATTATATATTTAAATGGTTAATTAACAAGTGCTTGTTGGCATTGATACCAGATCCAATGTAGCTTCACCACGATTGTGTTGACGATTTGAGATTTCTGTCATTTTGTAGCACCATAGGTACGCATGCCGCAGGATACCCGACCTAGCATAGCGCTGTTTGGAAACCGCATTTCGAAACAGTGCTCTTGTTTGCGGATGCAGGATGTTAGTTTCCTATTCTAGTTTCATTCTCAAACTGGAAGCTGGTTTCACTCGCAGGAAAGTGTACGCGGGGAGCGGACCGCTTTATGCTGCACTCCGAGTTGTACAAGAAGAATCGGAATTGGTATCTATAAGCTTTCGGAAGACGATGTATGCCATCGGATATGAAATAACAATTAAACTAGGGCAGGAGGAAAAATACTACTTGTGGCGTAACCTCAGGATCGCACATTCCCGTTTCAACATGCCCCAGAGAGCTAACCTCAGCAATGTTTAGAACAGTAGCAGACGCGACGTCACCGCGCGGCCGTGAAACTTCGAATGGAAACTCATGTTACATTAAGATACATGCCGTTGAATAAAATTTCACCAGCACCGAGATGCCGCAAAGTATATAGATAGCGTACTATAACACTTAGACAGCTCCTCCTTCAATATTAAAGCAATTAAATATAAATTACAATCCTAGTTAATTACTTGCATCTATCTAATTCTTTCTTTAATGGTAACTTGCTTTCTTTCTTTGGCTGGACCAATTTACAACTAATTTTTCTTTTTTTTTACTTTTAAAGTCCTTTCAAGCTTCCCTTTCATTAGGGCGGATTTCTGGGAAAGGATACGCAAACAGCAAGATGAATAAGACCCTGCTTCCTTTTGGTGCTCTTCCTCCTAAAGAAGGAAGAAGCTACTCAAAAGCATGCCTAGAAAAGCGGAAATATCTCATGTTCAAGATGTTAGCTATTTCAATAGCCTTGATGTTGGCGACTTATACGCTGCTTACTTCAATTATGGAACCAGGAATCAGTGCTCAGAAAATTGAACATGGGAGAAAAGCGCCCTGGAGAGACACAAAAAGTCCCTTTGCAGATAGTTCGAAGACTTCTTGCGAAAATGACCTGAATACCGACATCACAGCAGAATATACCCCTGCAGCAGCTTCAACAAGCAATACGGAACTCAAAGATTTGTTCGCACATATGTTCGAATCACTGCCTGAGGATATGCAGATGAGAGAGCTCCTACAACCAATCGAAGCCACTGGCAAAGAAAAGCTTCGTGAAACTGGAATTCGCGCTAGGGCATTTAAGACCATTTTCGAGGCCTGGGAGAAGCTCCATCTTGCGAAGATGATGGGCAACAACAAAGACCACATTATAACCTATATTATCCAACAGCTTCGCGAGAACACACCGGCGAAAAACATTGCGCAAACGATATATCTATACGAAAAGTACCATCAATTCGTACAATCTTTTACCAGCCTTCTCTTCCCGTATATATCCCCAGATATCGTTGGCCATACTCACTTGCAAACTCTTATGGCCTTACACGCCCGCATTTACAAGGGCGGCCGTGGTATTGTTTTAACAGCTGGGAGCAGACAAGCCCCATACCTTCTGACTTCAATCCCGTCTCTCAGAAAACTCGGATGTCAGCTTCCAATCGAAATTATGTATATCGGAGAGAGCGATCTAAGCCAGGATTACCGTACCAAACTTGAGCTGCTCGAAGGGACAGTAACACGAGATCTCGCCGCTATGGTTAACACTACCGGAGCAGGCTGGAGCTTGAGTGGGTGGGCCGCAAAGCCTTTTGCGATCCTCCTGTCTAGCTTTCGCGAAGCTATTTTTATTGATGCGGATTCTCTATTCTTTAAAAATCCTGAGATCCTGTTCGAGGATAAGTCATATAAGGAAACCGGGGCGTTGTTCTTTAAGGACAGAATTCTTTTCCCAGAAGATAAGAAGGGCTGGTTGAAAGAGATCATGCCTACAATTTCGGATACAGCTCGCCAATCTCGCTACTGGACCGGAATCAGTGGACATCATGCAAGAATCCGGCGTATTAGTCGTCGATAAGTGGCGTCATTTCGTAGCTATGCTGCTTGTCACGAGAATGAATGGCCCAGATCGAGATGGTGACAAGTCAAAAGGGACAATTGGTGTTTACGACATGGTATACGGCGATAAGGAGACTTTCTGGCTCGGATGGGAGCTCGTTGACGACACCGATTACACTTTCCACCAAGGTGACGCAGGTGTCTTGGGCCAACTAAAGGAACAAGGTCCGGCAAAGACAGGCGACTTCGAAATCTGCGCACCTCAGCTTCTCCATCTTGACCTAGATGGCAGTCCACTCTGGTTCAATGGCTGGATTTTAGTCGACAAATTTGAAAAAGATCCGAAGAAGCGCCGAGCAAATGTCTTCCAGAACTATCTTCGCGAGAATCCTAATCCGATGAGCAAAACGGAACAGTGGGCGCTGAAAGAGAACAACATGTGCTGCTTAACCGCTTCTAAATCGTTTTCTTTTACCTCACAAGAGAAGGACACTTTAGAGACCATTATGAAGCTGGCAAGCGGGATTGGTGCATTTTAAGTGCGATCCATACTTATGAAACCCAACATATAAACCCCCCCCTTTTCCCTCCAATAAAATTCCCACAAACGCCACAAAATCGGCAAAAATTATATGCATTCTACTAGCTACTATTGGTCTCCATTCTTCGATTTGAAATCATATAGCAGCTTGGGTAGCAGCTTGAATAAAATCAGCTTTGGATTTCTAACGATGTATTAACGATGTTCTGATTAGGTTTCAGTTCTGTAGAGGTTCTTTCTTTAGAAGGAAGAGCTCAAAAAGAAGCACATGGCCGAGTCGACAGACCCTCAGCTCTTATAGTGGGTATCTTTTATAGGAGAGGGGTAGCACCAAACATTGTCCTTTTGGGAAAAAATTTATGACAGCGTGACGAGGACCGCTAATACTGTACATATATTTAAGAAACAAAATAAATTGCATGCATTTCATCAGCATATAATTAAAGATTCTATATCAAATAGTAGGATCATAAAGACTCTCCTTAAGAATTCCTTTTTCCTCCTGAGAATTAAAAGTTGCACGTTGTCTGTCATCGATTGCTCGAAATGACTGATAGGAACCTTCCACCAATCCTCCGCCTCCCTGTGGAAATACAGACAGAGATTCTTTTTTACACCTCACCGGTCTTCGACACGCAAGTTCGCATTGCATCGGTATGTCAGCTTTGGAAACAGATAATTTCTTGTCACAAATACTTCAAGCGGGAAAGACACATTGCGAGGTGGTCTTCGCCAACCGCTCCTCCCAACTGCCATACCGCCCTTAGAGGTTATCGAGCGCTTTTCTTCCTCGAAATAAACGGGTCCCGGCCGAGATATAAGTTTTCAGATTACAACGTGGTATTAGACTTCCCTTTTCTAGAAGACCCAATGTTCTCGCCATTCTTGAGAGATGGGTATTGGCCGTCCAACCCAGAAATATCCGAATGCCTTGGCAAGCCGCATACGCTGCAGAAGCGGAATTCTTTGCTACATTATGGAAGAAAGGTGATATGGGCTCATACTCCGATACTCAAAATTGCAAAATGCATGATGCTGTATACTTCAAAACCATGATGGGAAAGGGTGTCAGTAGCCTAGATTCTGACCAGATTTGGTGGGAGGGTATTAGGATGAAAAAGAATGCCACAGTGAAGGAGTGGCTTGATGCCATATATAAGAGGATTCGAACCGTTTTAAAAGAGACTGATATTAAGGAAATCAGTTTTATACAAAGTCATTCATCGTCACCAATCAAGGGCTGGCATCTAACTGCAAGAATCACACTTCACCCACGGTGTGGGTATGGAGAACTGGATCAGAAGGCGAGCATGTAACTGCCTATGTATGTTGATAATATCCCTATAGGTATATTAACTATAATTTTGAATTCCCGGTCTGCAATTGGCATATATTTCGAGAGTAATCGGGCGCAGAATTAAATCCAGCGACCGTAGCTAGTAGGCGAAGTATATTAATATGCTAATGATCAACTTTCCATGTATATTCAAAAAAAAAGATTGAAACATTAAAATCCGATATTTATTTGTATCGGCTCTCCAGGAATATTGACAAGTAAGACTCGAACAAACAGCCCGCGAGAACGAACTGTGTTGTTGAGAATTCGAACCCAGGCCCTTACCTACATTATCCAGGCGCTGAGAGCTGGTCAAACCCAAACGCCTCTACAGAATGGACCAGACCTAAGTTGACCTTAAGGGCGTGCATTTTGCTGTTTCAGTATCAAAGTAAAACGGCACGGAAGAATGCGCACATGGTGGGTTTTATGTTCCTACCGAAACATGCGACAAGCAGCGCGGGACTAGTGCTGCATTCGAGCTAGCAAAATACCCAGCTCCGCAGAGATGGACCACCCATGGTATGCAAACGTCTGGACACCTAGAAGCTAAGAAGCTCGCGCGCGCATAATATAACCGGATCAACATGCCACGGAAAAGCCCGTCAAAACCAAAAGTATCCTAACTCATCAGGATGGACCCGGATCTTGGCTGATCGAGACTGAAATCCATCAGTTCAAGAATGTCAGGCATGTAGGTACGAGAGATGCCTATCCAGGAGCGATATAAACAAAGTTCAAACGCTCCAGAGATAATTCTCAATGGTTAGCTCTTTCGACATTGGGACTTTTTGGAGCTCCTCGTTCATGCACCATTCCTCATTCAGATTAGCAGATTTACACTAGATCACTAATCTTGACTTCAAATACTCCAGATTCCCGACAACTTTTTTTTTAAATTCGATTCCTCGTGGTATTTGATTCAGTTTAGAACAATCCCAATCTCGTCGCATATCGCATTTGCTTACAAATAATTCCTTAGCGCAATGGAAACGCCAGCCCCAGTTCTCACCCATCTTCCAATTGAAATACAATCGCACATTCTCTCGTATCTCTCAGATATTGCGGATCAAGCCTGCGCAAATTGTACCTGCGTTCTATGGAGCAATCTCGTTTGCGACAAACTGCTCCAGACAACCAGATACCATACCGACAGAGGGCCATTCTCACCGACAGTCCACAAGATATTCGACATAAGCGCCGGTACTATTAGCTGCGATGCTAGCAATGGTTCTCTTTTGAACTATAGGTTGAAAACCCACAAGCGCGGGTTAGTAGATGTTAGAGCCTTGATCCAAGATCCACTCTTCTCGCCGTATTGCGGGTTCAGCGGATCTTTTGCACCGATTACTGCCGAAGACGAGAGGGACGCTGGGAATGATAAATCCATCAACACGTATGAAATGGGCGATACAGACCCGACGGTTTGGTTTAAAATCAGGATTTTCAAAGATTATAGCCCGCAGGCGTGGATGGGGTGGGAGAGGATATCGCTGGGTAAAAAGTCACCAATTGAACATTGGATTAATGGGATTTTTGGAAGAGTCAAACATAATCTCGAAGAACAAGGCATCAATCCGCAAGGCGATTTTGAAGTTTATTTTTGCGAAGGGACTGGGTACCTTGGGAGGGGCTGGATTTTGGACATCTTTGTCATGCTTTTTTAGTATTCGTGAATTTAGCGGGTTAACGTGTCAGTCAATACAGTCATCCTCTTATTTTTTATGTTTACTGCGTATTACTTTATAAATTATTCGAATATTCAATAAATTCACCACCTGCATTGTTCGCTTCAAGCTTCCCTGTTCTCGATCCGGAAGTTGAAGGTAGTAAACATATCGTGATATGTACACCACAAAAACATCCACGCACTACAGAATACCAGTCATATATGCATATATAATGGCAACCACGCCCGCGGTAATCACATCTCTTCCCATTGAGCTCCAGAGCCGAATAATTTCTTTCGTGGCTTCGTCTATATCAGACCAAATAGCCGTCAGCCGAACCTGTAAACTATGGCGCTCCTTACTGCAAACGAGTTACTTCTACCAACGCCGCTACTTTCCCGAAACGAGCAGCATTGGCCCGGACAGCATCCCCTCCACACACCGACTTCTAGATATCTGGGGACCTTTTATATTCTCCAAACTAGGAGTCACGTTCCAAAGCGATAGGGTAGAGGGTTATAAATTATTCGAAGGGCTGCCAGGTCAGCATCGGGAGGAGATCGGGTCAACTTTCTCGGTTGGAACGATCCAGACCTCCGAAGAATTTCCAAGCAACATTCCGGCAGTGGATATATCGGATTCTGAATTCCTGGATGAGCCAATTTTCTGTCCTTTCCCCACGACTAACACGAAGAAGAAACCGAGTGGCGGCGACAAAACACTCGACTTTTTGCCAGGATTCATCACTTGTCTTTCAATCACAGATGCTAATGACCGATATCTATCTATGGGAGTACCGAGACACTGGAAGCCGCTGGTAAACCCAGATGACGCAAATGCATCAATTACCGTGCGACAGTTTACAGAGTCTATCGTGCAAGGCATACAACCGGATCTGAGGACATGGGGAGTCAAACACACTGGGTCTTTAGATGCAATGTTTCATCATTGGATAAATACTAGTGAGGGTATACGAGTACTTCAGTTTTCCGTACTCATCAAGGACGAAAAATGGTGGGATGAGCCGATGCCTGCTGGAGTGGAAGAATCCGATTGGGAGCATCGTCGAAAGGAATTAGAGAGATGGAGACTCGACTCCGCTAATTCTTAACCAGCTTTCAAGAAGACAATCTTTTACCTTTTAAGTAATATTATATATGCTCGGCTTAGGATCAAATATGCTCTTAGGGTTCACCGATAGAAATAAGCAATTGTATTTAGTCTTTTCCCTGGTGAATAACCTGCATGACACATATAAGCGACAATGATGAACCGGTGAAAAAAAAAAAAGAAAAAGTGAATACAAGGAAAGGGATATTGATTATATGACAAGTCGGATGAGGTTAGAGAGTGAGGAAGGAGAGAAAGAAATATGGGTAAAATGAGGTCTTCCTTGGAGTGCTGCTTCATTCATATATATGGTGAGGCGATGCGGAGAGAGAAATGGATGGAGAGTTGAAGAGAGCGCCGAAAGTGGGAGGAGATGGAGAATTAAAAAAAAAACTGAGTTCCCATTTCCTGCAGCAGACATGTCGAATTTCTATACCAAGTCCATCCATATCTACTATCCAAAGAAGAGGAGTCCATCGTTCATCGTCGAGTTAAAAGGAGGTTTTGTTGTATTGAGATATCTCGGAACATCTCCGCCAAATGAGAACAAAAAAAGAGTATAGCACGTAAACGCCCGACTGCTGCAGAAACAACTTTCCCCCAACAGAAAATCGTCTACTTCCTCAATTGCCTCTGGTAGAAAGCCAACTCATCACCTTCCAGGATGTATCCGTCAACTCTACCGCTCTGCCCCGGTCTCGACGAAACACAAGCGTACAGTCTACCAGCAGCGAACTGGCTCTCAAGTGCGGTCTCAACTTTGGCGGTCTTCTGTCTAACGGCCAATTTTCTCTCAACAGACTTGCTCTTTGCAACCTTCTCCTCCTCGGTAGTCTTGGCAGCAGGGCCCCTCTTCTTGCCGACAGTCTGGCCGTAGTGGGCTTCGTACCACTGTCTGAACGGGGCAGCGTCGATCTGGACAACGGCGGACTTGGTCAAGGTGTTGGTACGCACGAGTTCGTTGTTCGACGGGTGATAGACGACACCGATGACACGGGTCTTCTTTGCGATTCCCTCAGATCCCCAGGAGAAATTGCCAGACTCGAGACGGATGGCACGGTACTTGGTGTTTCCTCCACGGGTGCGGACGAGATGGATACGTTTAGCACCGATACGGGTGTTGGTGTACTGACGGCCGAGCTCGAAAGCACGCTTCTTGCGGAACTGGGCGCGCTTCGCACCAGTGGCGGAGCGTTTATGACGGGAGTCGCGAGAGATACCCATCTTGAATTATTCTGGAGAGTCAAAAAAATCAGGCTGTTAGTTGATTATATATTTTTTCTTTATCGAAATTTTAGAATTCCAGGTCGACAGGATTGTGAATAGATGCCAAACGCCAGAATCATTCATGTTGCAAGTGGGAAGCGGTATCGTACCTTAGGCGGAAGGATTTGTTAATCGACGATGAAGCACACAAAGATAGTCGGAACTGGTCGACAAGTCGGATGATTGGAGGGGTTGTCGTGAAATCGTGAAGTCGTCGAGGGTTGGAGGTCTGTCGGTATGAGCTTCCTCGCACCAAAATTTTGTTTGTCGTCCCACACAAAAGATTGCTACAACACAAACACATGCATCAGCCACAGAGTCGCCACACAGGGTTCGAACCCTTCAACACATAGTTTGGCTACGCCAAGCCTGTAACTCGGCTCAGATCTTGGCGTACGAAGAAATAGGCAGGATTGCATTAGATATTAATATACTTAAAGATCGAAATTGTGTTTAAGCGGATATAAAGCTCAAGGCGTCGGTTTTTATATTAAGTTATTAGTGCTATTCATAAGCTAAGAACAGCTGAAGCAAATAAGCCGCAGAAGCGAGATCTATCTCATCACAGGAAAGGAGAAACCAGGACTCGCTATGCTATGTAATGCTTCAACAAACAGAAAGAATCGAGTCGGACCGAGGTAATATCACGTAATTAGAATCGCTGCCATCGCAGATATAAAGCGAGGAGAGAACAATTGCTATTAGAGCATCGTTGTTCCAAATAAGGTTAAGTAAAGAAACGCCAAAAAAAACCACCTTCAACATCCTCGAGCAAGAAAGATTTAAGCTCGAGATGTTAATTTATAACTAGGCAGTAGTAACCGGGGCAGAATCGGGAACAGCAGCAGGAGCTTCCTGAGTCTCAACCGGAGCTGGGGCTGGTTCAATAGCAGTCAACCTGACAGGATCTCCAAGCTCCTTCAACTCCTTGACTCCCTTTCCACCATAAACCTCTGGAACTTGGTCTCCCAGCTCGGTGTGTAGCTCCTTCCCGTAGCTGAGAACTCTGAACTTCTTGACGGTAGTCTCTGGCAATACTAGCGTGGTCGCCTTGTACAACCAACCCATGATGATAGGAACATTAACAAAGTACTTGCGACTAAGCATTTCTGGGTAGAAGTCCCTAAAGGTGGCAATGGTAGCCTTGGAGGCCGCTTTGGCGTCCGGGTCCATGCGGATGAAGGAGACATTAAGATAGTCGTGGATCTGAACGATTTGATACGGATCAGGACCCTTTCCAAAATCTGGGATCGGCTTGGTAGCAGTTGGGAGATTGAGTTTGGCGATAGCGGATTCCATGAGAGCGACGCGCCATTTGAGGAAACTAGACGGCGATTAGAATTAGACTGAGGCTGCAATGAGCCGGCAAGACAAGACTGCAACATACCTGGGGAGATTTCCGAATGTCTTCTTGTAATCCTTAACAGAGCCGTAGATATTCCAAGTTAAAACTTCGTCGTTGATGACCTGAACGTATCCAACCCCATCAAAAGCGGAGCGATCATGTTCAGCGGCCAACGAATCCAAAGGCTTGTTCTCTTGTCGCCATTTCAAGGTAGCCACCAACTGCTCAACAGCTTTCTCGAGATTGTCATTGTTGGCACGTAGGTACTTTTGGAGAATCAGAAGAGTGGTGAAGGCGGGCTCCGTAGAAACATCATCATAGACGAGTGTAACGCCGAACACTTCAGAGTGTCCACCTTGCTCGAGGATTCCGGGAAGCTTTCGGTAAAAGGTAGCAAGGTTCGATGAGACTGCACCCCATTGGGCGTTTGTGAGTTCTGGGAGAGCAGGTTCAGTGGGAGCAGGCGCATTCGTCTTCTCTTCCGGCTTCGCGGCAGGAGTTGTTTCCTCAGGTACTGGAGCAGGGGCAATGGCCGTTTCAACAGGTGCAGGTGCAGGTTCCTCAAGAGGAGGAGCTGCGACCTTCTCGCTCTCTGTTGCAGTGGCAACTGGTGGCTCAACTGGCTTTACTTCGTCTGCCATTTCGAATGATGGATAATGAATACTGTCATCAATATGGGATTAAATTAGTTTCCATCTTGTTGTTCAAAGTTTCGCGTCTGTTTTCGAACAAATTCTAGAGTTCAGGAAAGCTAGCTGTTTTGGCGACTTACCGTTGAAAATGTCGACGGATCAGATTAGATTACGCGCCTGGTTTTCGATGCAAGTCCCCGCAGGTTAGCGATTGGCCCGAGACCAACGGAAAGAAAAGAAAAAGAAAAACTGTAGGAGATAATTGCGAGGCGAGGCAACAATCTTCCTTCCAAACTATCCGGAATATACTTACAGGTTAATGAGGTTGTATCTGATGACCGATGTGATGATATCGGGTGGTTCAAAGGGAGATGATAGGAGGAAGGAGAGGAGATGAGTAACAGCGCTTCGGAAGCTGTGAATGATACCACCCTGCTGAAAATGGCCCTTGCTCCGTATCTCACCGGGCAGACCACTGCCAGAAAGCTCCAACACATTCGTCTTTCAGTCGGCACGGCGATGCCACGAAACCCGATATTAACATCCTAACGAATATCTTCGCACCACAGGCAGAGTCTCACGAAGATATGCCAAATCATCAAGAAGAGACCGGAATCACGATTAAGCTGACTCAAATATGGACCAGCAGGTCTTCGCCTAGTGGACCCGCAAGTCTTCGTGATGTGTGACCTGCGTGTCTCAGGGGTACAAGCCCAATTATCGATGGTATTTCAGTAACAGTTGTTCATATATAATACGACATTATCTAGCATTACTATACGCCTTCTCATGAGAACCCCCTGTAAATAAAAGATCCATATCGCCATGCACGCACTTTTGAAAACAGAAAAACGATACATGAAGGGGGAAACAAACAAGCACCCTGTACAATAGTCGGAAGAGATCCTAAAACAATGGTTTAGAACGTGAACAAACCGGTACATCCTTTTGGAAGCATGCGATTCGCACCATTTAGTTGATCCGCAAATAGACGCGAAGAGAAAGACATGTTTCTAGCAGTCTGCACTAACAAAATATAGATAAAGAAAAGAATGGGGGCGGATGGTTGAGAAAGGTCAAAGGCGTGATCAAGTCTCCGATTCATGCTCGTGGATCGAGCCGCAATCTGTTTCACCACCAGAGTTGGAATCGTGGCCAGGCGGGCGTATTGTGGAGCCCCGACTATGTGGCCGGGTGTCCGGCGCATCGGGTTTACGCGCATAGCATACGTATCTGTGGTAGCACAATCCCAATCAGCATCCGCGTCCCCCTTTTTTGAAAAAAGTGAAGGGCAAAGCAAAAACTTACAGGCGGAAATAGCAGTGGTATTTAGGGTTCTTCATCTCCGCTTTGACATTCTCCAGCAACCTATCGATTTCGTTGATGCTCAACTTTCCTCACCCAATACCATTAGCTATTTACTACTCCAAACTCTTCACGGAGAGATGTGCCTTGACGTACGTTGGCAAATTTCGTTAGTAGCCGCAAACTAAAGCCTTCGCAGGCGCTGAGCATATTGGCCAAGTTGTAGGTTCCAACAAGCTTCTCATGTCTATTTTTTGGCCAGGGCCCAATTGGGATCTTGAACATCCTTTGCGTGATATCTACGAAACCGTGTTCTTCACACCACTGCTCTAGATTACCAGCAACAAGGAAACTCTTGCCGTTTTTCTCACCCGCCTCTTTCATGATATCAACCCAGTGCGTAACGGCAGCACCAGGTGGTATGCTGCCATCATCACAAACAACTTCGACTACTGTTTCAACGGATTCAAACCAGGCGCCAGGCTTTAAAACCCTGTTCGCCACAAGATAAGTATTAGTTTAGCCCAAGAAAAAATATGGCTCTTGATCTGGAGAAATACTTGAAAGCTTGTCTAAGCAGAGCATCCCAGTCGGAGACGCTGCCATAGAGCGCTCTTGCATGGACAAAATCAAAATGGTTCGCAGGATGAAGCCATTCTGCATTAAAGTCATCAACCTCAAAGATGACGTTTGGCGGCACCCTAGATAAAAAAGAAATGTAGGTTTCAGCAAACTGGCTTTTCACGATCCGTTATTAAAGGGTTTTACTTACCAGGATGGTTGAATAGGAGATAGATCATTTCCTATGATAGTTGAATCTGGATAATCGCTAGAAATAGATGTGACTGTTAGTAAACGCAATCCTCGGGGAATGTATGGCGGGTTGGCTATTCGTGTACAGGGAGACTTACTGGGCCATCTCAATGCACCAGTTGCCATTTCCTGTTCCAAGATCAAGTACTCTCTAAACACGTCTTAGTAAGCAAAACAAGCCATCCCACAAGAATCTTCAAACAAGGGATTGTTCTACATGTGGCTTTTCAGGGATTGGGGCAAGGTGTAACTTGCTATCCAATCTCAACAGGTAGACATGGTGACTAGACAAACACAAGCTCGATTATTAGCTATAGTTTTGAACGAACGGATATATCTATTAAAGAGAACCCGTTCAAACAAAGCAACAGAATCACTGGTACATCTGGAATTCGTACTTACAATAGTTCCTCTTGATTCATTTGGGCCTATTGGTACTCAATGTTAGCCAACAAGCGTCGGATAAGGCTGAATTGGAAAAACCCGGCCGTCTGGGCTAGCCGAGCAACCGGGTGTCAGGCGAAGGCTTGTTCACCAAAACATCCCAAACGGCATGTTTTCTGATTCCCAGCTCAGATTTTCGATCCGGACAAATCATACCTCATCGTTTGGCGCCCAATAGTCCGCCGATACGGAGTGATAAGCGTGATAGCGGCGTCCATTCTCCCATCTGTAGTCTATATCGATGAAAATGAAAAGCAAAGCATGCGGACTCGTTAGTGAAACAGATCAAAAGGAACATTAATCCCGCAAACTGTGGGGAGAAGAAGGGGGGTTTTTGTTGGTATGAGGGATGCTCGTGGGTCCAACATAAACAGCGCAGTGTCGGCCCTCGGTTGGTAGTAATCATGAAGCCAGGCACGGGGCAGCAACATGAATTTCTACGTTCGGGTGGACATGATCTCACAAAAGCTGATCTGGCATGGCGCTTTAGGGACCTACCCGTGACTTGAGATGCGAGAGAAGCAGCAGTACTCGTGCTAATTAACGTCAAGAAGACGCAAAAAGTCAGCGTGCATTCAACATTATGCATGTCATAGGTGACAGGCTTGCATCTCGACCATTGAGAGATGCGTCGGTGGTACGACGCCAATTCACAGAGCTCCATCCCGCGGGAGCACTATCGAGAGGGAAAGGGAATACAATGCTATTGTTCTCTGTGACAATGTGACGTGTTGTTCCGGAGAGAGAGGTTTGCCTTACATTTCACCGTCCTTGTAGTAAGTCTCGTAATCGGTATCGTCACTCTAAAATGGCCGCAAAACATCGGAACAAGACGAAGAACACGGTTAGTAAGCGTTCAAAGGACCGTAGGTTCCGACGGTGATACAGGCGACCGAAATTTGTGATGCCATAGAACGAGAGTGCGTTTTCAATTGGTGTTGTCGGGGACGTGGCTGTGAGAGAGGAGAGAAGAAAACTTACGTCGACCTGGATGTCGATTGTATCGTTATAACGTGAAGGAGAAGGGCTCGACATCGTCGCGAACAGGCCCGGAAACCTTCAGAGGGCCTCGAGGATCCGAGGCGGCACGAAGAGGATATTTCGCAGACCCAGAGTATCGGGATTCAGGATGGATACGTGAAACTGTGGTTACTGACCCGACAGATTGGTAGAGCAGCTTTGCCCTTCCGTTTTTTAAAAAAGAACACCACCACAGAAAGGAAATAAACAACCACCCCCAAAAAATAGATAGCACCAAACAGCGGCGCGAGAGGAATTCCTTGGTTTTGGAGGAAGCAGGCGTCTGAATTCCAGAAGCCCCAAAATCCCGACGGTTTGGTTAAGGAGGGGGCACGAGCCGAGATTAACGGAATTTCCACAGCTGGAAATGAAATATCAAAAATAAAAAAATAATATCAAGTACAGTATCCGATTTCTTTTTCAGAAATCAGGCACGGGAAGATAAGTCGAAATTTAGCGGAGAACAGTGGTCGTGAGAGAAAGTGGAGAAAAGGGACATTTAAGGTTCTCTCCTAGTAAGTGAGAGCGAGCCAATGCTGAAAATGCTAGCGCGCACGTCTGGCTCCCCGATGATATAAAGACAATTGTACGTCAGGCAGGTCACTGGTTTTGCTAGCGAGAAGCACGGACGGAATCACCCAGCACAGCTGGGACTTCTTTTGTTTTTATTAGCGGGCTGGCCTTCTAGCGAAGCCTCAATCCAAGAAATGTCTTGCAGGGAGATTTATGCGAGGGCTGTAACATGTATGTACAGCTATGTGGGAGGCACGCACAAAAGAGAAGCTGGCATTTTCCGTTGCACGGAACAAAATAGTCTCTTCTTGGAATCACCTTTCTCTCTCCTGTTTTTCCCATCAAAACACTCACGGGTGGGCCAGAAGGCGGACTGGCAGACATGGGCAGCCAGGAAATTCAGACCGGGCTAGCTACCTATCGTGATGGATCACCCTTCTCCGCATACGGAATAGCGACAGCAGCCGGCTAGGTCTTTAAGAGATAAGGCGCCAGCGTCGATTGGAAAAGGTCTCATCAACAGAGCTAACGAGAAAGGAAATGGGAGAAACTAGGAAAGACCAAGGGAAAGGAAGATGGGGAGCGCAGGCGTTTGCACGTTTGCTAGGGCTTCAGATTGCTCTTTTAGAGGGTCCATCCAAGCTTACCCTTGCAGGATGCAGAAGCACGAGCAGAAGTTACTGCGGCTTCGATGGTCGGAAAGTATATCCGCTGGATTTTGGTTCCGTCAGTTTCGATGTCGAACATGTCACACGTTTTCGCCAGCAAGGTCGCAGTCGAGCCTGGTCCGCCGAATGAGGCCGAATGGGGCTGTTGGGATAGTTGAACAATGTGATTGTCTCTCTCAGTCAGGGATGCCATTGGCTCAAATCAGCGAAAGAGGTTTGTGAAGACAACTGCATATGTCCGACCAGGATCGGGGTCTTCAGGCTGGCCAGCCAGTGCCCGATTCGGTTTATCCTGAGCTCAGAAGTATTGTTGTCGTCGGTCCAGGGTCCGGAGAAAATACATGTCCTTCATCTGAGCTGCCAGCTAGCGTCGTGGATTCGGTGTTAACATGTTAGCTCGACGCGGAATGTCGTCTCGGGTCGTCGGCATCGCAAACGCCCGCCAGCTGTCACTGTCAAGCATTATCTTCTGCATGGGATTCCATCGATTGGTATAGAGATTAGTAAATTGTCCAGATGGAACAATTAGCTCAGGAAGCGAGCTGCTAGCATGCTCGACATTGCATTTGCAGTCGAAATGCATGGTTCTAATTGCCCCCTGCGAAACGAATTGAACGCAAATTTTGGAAAAACCCCGCAAATCGGTATTCGACGGATAGTCGAGAAGGAAGAATAAGAACATTCTCTGCCTCCAATCTGCAGCGCTGACTACGATCCTCCCGGTCTGTTGGTTTTGATCCGGATATCCTAGCGCTGTAGCATTATACATAGCTGCAGCTGTTGCCACTTGTCAAGATAGGATGGTACACCGTATTCTCGAATGTTTCTAACTGGTTCGAATATACGACACTTGCCTAGAATACGCGCGAGCAAGCCTCAAGCCTCGACGTCTTTCAGCCTCAATGCAATGGCTGGTCTGGCTGGTCACAACACAAATGTGTGGAGAAACGGCTCAAGGACTGACAGCCGAATGCAAGCCATGTTTTACGCGGAGATTTCAGACTAGTCGAACCAAGCATCTCGCAGCCTCGTCTCCAAAAGGTGAACGGTACCTCGGTTGCATTGCATCAAATGCTCTCTCTTGCGACAATGGCACATCGCCTGAGCGCTATTTGAGACCCTGCCTTGCCACCCAGGACGGACATCTCAAGCCTGCCACTCAAGTTGCAGACCATGAGATTCATAAATTATTTAATTGCCTCTTAAGTCTGTAAGCCATAGCGCGGTCTGAGGAAGAAACACTTACATCTTACTCTCTCCCTATCAACCCATCTCCTCAATTCGCCTTGTGATTCGAAACCCAAATGAATACTTCAACTTCTTCCAGCCCATGATCTTGGCAGCCCGTCATGCACCAGCGCCATTGTCCGAGCCTGGTAAAACGCCAACTGCTGTGCAACATGACCACGGACATCACCTCCTTTTGCAGGAGCGTACTATCGCGTACCCCCGAAGTCCCAACACCAATATGCCGTAACCAAAAATCTATCCTAGCAAGGATATAAGATTTTACGACAGACACACTTTCTCATACTATCTCAATGGGCCAGATAAGCCTCAGTTTTACGATTTCAACTTCCTTTCCGCGTTGCCCAGCCCTCTAGTGGCTGACTTTCGACCGCTAATGACTAAAAACCGGGTCGTGATTGAAAGCAATACAATAGTGGAAAGACAAAGCTATCGATAATGCAGTACAAAGGGACTTCTTTAAATCTTACCTTACGAAAGTATACGGAATGTTATTACTTTACCTGTCCGGATTGTACCAAAATGCTCAAAGCAAAACGAATCGCTGAGTAAATTAAAGTCATTGCCTTGCCGTCCGACGGATCCGGGGAAACGCCGCGACAAGAAACTTGGGGCGTCCGACATTAAGAGAAGGCAAGCTATAAAGAATTCTTGCACTTTCGGAATAGTTATCAAAGAAAAAAGAAAAAAAGAGAAAAGGCGAAAAGCAGGTCTCATCGGTTTGACCGTTCGTCTTGGACAGAGCTGTTGATAAATGTAGAGTGGCTACTAGCCTGTCACTACATTCAGTATCAAAAGACAACACTGTTTTCTCTAATAATCATGAGAGAGAAGGGTTTCTCCGGTATTCTCTTTTCCTAGCTATGCGTTTTATCATTGGATTTGAAGAACTGCCTTATGTTATATGTTCAAACATGGATGAACTTTGCTAAAGCACCCTACCAGCCAAAATTTGGGCCGACTTTTCGGCCTCATGTCGTTCTCTAGTTATCATTTTCAGGACGTAATTGTATTGCATAGCCTGGGGAGTAAGAGTTTGAGTATTCTATTGACCAGGGTGGGAGAGAAAAACGAAGGAATGTCAATGCGGCTAAACTCCTAGACGCAACCGGAGACAGACAGAAGCTGCAAAGCGGCAGAAAGTCGCGGCTGAGAAGGCTGGATGGGGCAGTTCTATAGAGCCATCAAGTTAGAAATGAGTCCAAACCATGGCAACAGGAAAGATGAAGCTAAAAGACTTGGGGGGTTTTCTGCTACCTATCAGGCATCTACTCGGCTAGGTGCATATCCAACGGTCACTATCGTTTATCAATATATCAATATATCGCGCTCAACACCAACCAAGCGCATCAACCAAGTCCACTCGCCCAATATACGATGGGTCCAACGTTGGAACCGACCGGGGTATGGTCGCTCCCGACCGAGCTTCACCTCCAGATTTTCTCATACCTTTCGTATACAGAGCGTCTAGCTTGCGAAGGCGTCTTGCCGATATGGTACAGCATGTTTCGGGACTCGAGCACATACCTGTCCCGCTACACGCGAGGCGAGGCCCCTTTCACCAAGACGCTTCACGACGAACGTTACTATGTCCACCGACTACTTCGGGACTACTATTTCGTCGTGCACACCGCCCTCAAGACAGATAACTCAAATGATCACTACAAGAATGATTCGATGACCGTAACACTACTCCCAACTACAGCTATCCACCCAACTATAGCGGAGCAATACCCTGACAAGCTCTCGTTCCTGGGCTCGATGCCTCTCAAATCTCCGCACCTCGATTCACTCCCCGGTTCGATGGCATTTACGGATGCCCCTTTTTTCAATGATCCCGTCTGGATAGACTCTTGTAATCTAGCATGCTCCGACGGTCTGGAATTTGACTGTAATATCCGGTTGCGCTCGACAAATTGCTGTCACCCATCGTTGAAACTTAGATCCCCAGTCCACAGATTAACAATCAAGGCTATGTTATTAAAGGCCATTTCGTTCTCCGATGCCACTTTGCAAGAATCGCCTCAGGGTTGCCGAATGTGTCCGGACGAAAGTGCGGCGCCGAGGTCCCTACAAAAGGAGGGTGCAACTAGGCGTATTCCCATTCCGCGGTTATTCATTGAGAATGAATTCTTCGCACGATGGGTGTACCATAACGCACCCTTGTCCGAGCGCGACGTGAATGTTTTTGAAAAATATTTTGTCAATATTCACAAAATTGGAGATTATTTTGCTGGGTTTGAAGGCAGGTTGGTCAAGGCGTGGCCATGGTCGTTGTTTTTGGGGGATGTATTGGCTGCTACTAGTGAAGGGATCGGACCAACGAATGAGAGTCACGGCTGCGTGATCTTAGGAATAGATGACTGTGTTGAAGGCTAAGGAAACGAAGGGATTATATTATGAATTCATTTGTGCAATATCACAATTGGAGCTATTTTGCATCGTAAGCTAGAAACTCGTCTGGGATATCTCCACAAGGAGTATGAGGAATAACTGGGGTTCTGCATTTCGCAGAATCTAGAATGCGTTGGTGCGGATATCATCAGCATGTTCGGGCACGGGGTTGACTAATCGTCTAACTGCCGTGTGGTGCAACGTAACCGACCGCGTGGAAAAATACGTTGTGCAATAGGATCCCGGGAGAGGCAATTGCAAAGGTACAGCTGTTGGCAATAAAACAGGATATATATCTTCGGGAAAGCTTTGTACCTCTTCTCGCGATCTTGACGCAATCAATATTTAAAAAACTAAGGGTGACCAGCAGCATCGTCGCTACTTGGAAGCTCTAACCGTTAAGCTTACAAGTTGCAAGGTACGCGTCCCAGAATCCCATTGCCCGATGATGACGGTAATTCATCATCATTGCTATCATTGCTGAAAGAAATTAGCATATGTAGAATGATCAGAAAATATTAAACCAACGGTCCCACCTAGAAAAGAAAAGTCAACCTGTCTACATGGCGACCTACTCCCAGTATCCCACATTTTCAACACATTTTCATTTACAATGATGCCACAGCCACACATCAGCACGTTCCCCACGGAGCTCCTCGTAAACATCTTTGCATTCCTCCCCTGGCAAGACCACATCGCTTGCTCTCTCGTTAGTCCGCTATGGCTCTCAATCTTCCTATCGGAACCCGTAAGGTTCAACCGATACGTCCTCCTGCACCCGGACTCAACCCCGGCTCCCTGCCCGCGGATCCACAACCTCTTCTGCGATATCGGACTCGAATGCGATATCGAAATCTCGAGGGAACGAGTCTCACGAATCGCATTTGTAAGAAGCGAGAGAGAAGGAATCCAGACCGACGAGGAGAGAGAAGGTGCGACGATCGATATCACGAACCACCCTGTCGTCAACGAACCGTTGCTCCATTTTCAAGGGTGGCGGTATCGCGACGGTATCCGGGAGGAGGATTGGAAGATGTGCGCGTTGCTCATGTGGAATCAGCGGGGGTATGAGTTCGGGGGCGTGAAAGATCGTCAGATACAGCGGCAGGATTGGTTTACGTTTACGCGATCGGATGTGTTTGCCCGCAACGGGGGGAATGTTGATAGTACTAGTACTAGTAATATCCGGTCTGGGAAGGTGGATATGGATATGACAGTGAGGGACTTTATCGAGGTTCTTGGCCGGCATGTGTTGAGGTTTGATGTATTGAGACGGCCGGGCCAGCAGGTAATGAAGGTTCGTATGGGGATGTATAATCGGCTGGGTGTCGTCGTTGTTAGGAATATAGAGCAGGCTTCAAATATGTTCAACTTGAATCTGCATGACAGTTATGGGGAGAGTGCTGTGAATGTAAATAATACGGCACCGGCTTTTGTCGGATCTGGTGTGTTTTCGTACTGAGCTGATTTACAGACTTGTGTGGAAGAGGAAAGTGGTATCTCTTATATTAAAAATTTCACTATTTGGCTGAATCAGATAGAAAATGGTATAATCCTGATGCCCTTGGAATCTACCTTCCACATGTACATACTTTCTCTGCAACGCCTCAGAACGCCTTCAGAAATATAAATGAAAAAAATGATAATAACGGAAACCTTCAAACGCCATGGCGGCAATAGCACAACTAATAGGCAAACCTAAAGTCCCTACGCTTATTTCCCGAGTCGGTCGTCGTCTCGAGATAGTGTATCTTTTCGTTCATAGACATCTTTTCCCACACTTTGTCTCGCGATTTATTCCTCCACATATAATAGCCTCTACCAAGACAGTAAACAATCATATTCATACAACAGATGGCGATGAGGTCCCGGTTTCCGCGGCGGTCTGAAAAAAGGTGATGTTAGTATTTTGAAACATTACCATAGTTAGGTCTAAGGGAGGGTGTTCACTTACACTCGGGCGCATCGTCTTCTCTGTAAATGTTTGAATAGACAACTCGAGCGACCTGTACCATCATATTGTATAAAGCAGCAGATACAGCTCTCGTGCGAACGGAATTGGAGTTTCGGTTTGCCCAGCCGACATGCATAGCGTGAGCTATTGGTATTCAAGTTAGCAAATAATCAAATGGAAACATACAAAGGGGCTACATACGTGAGGGATAAGATAGAAGTACTGTGAGGATTGCAAATTGCGACCAGTTGTAGTGATGTGCCGATTGCCGTCTGAGTAGAGCCAAAGCCAACAAATTTGGTAGATACCATAACTGGGTCACAATACCAAAAAACGCTCGCTCATTGTACGCGACCGACATCCAAGTCATTACCAACATCTAGATGGCTGTTAATAAATGAAAACTCTTAATCTAATTCTGGTGGAAACCTACAGTGACGGCGCCAAAGAACTGAGATGGGATAGATAGCAAGTTGGAATCAAAGGTACTGAATCCCAAATGCCGAAGATTGAGAGTCAAATACTGGTCCGGTGGACCGGAAGGTAGTTCCCACAGCATTCCGAATATATAAATTGGCCACAGATCGAAATCACACATTGACTTCCACAAGAGTTTGGGCGTAATTCCCTGTCGGTTGTGCATATCGCCCTTCGATGGATCGTCTCTGATAATCCTGTTGACCATGATTGCTTCTTCTCGGTCGTCGAACCAGCCTTTCGGACGGTACCATGCTCGAGTTTGCGTTGGCGAGGGAGGCATAAAAAAGGCGGAGAATATACCAATAGTTATCATGATTGCGCCTTCCGCGAGGAAAAGCCAGCGCCAGCCTTCGTACCCGAGAATCCCGCGGAGTCGAAGCACCCCGAAAGCTATAATCGGCGCTATAATGTCTGTAAAACGTCGCGTACACCAAAAGATCGCAAGTCGAAATGGCAGTTCGGTGTTTTTGTAGAAATAAGTCAAGAATCTATGTAGAGGGTTCGTATTGAAATGAGTATGAGGCTCTTTACTTAGATAGTTCTAAGGTCACCAAGTATTTGGTGACTAGGGAAGACTTACAAAACCATCTAAACCAAAAGTTAGTAAACATTCAGAATTGAAGATAAAAAGATAGAAAACTGGTGGTGAGAATACGAACCTCGGGGATAAATCCACCTTGTAATAATCCCAAAAGGCATCTGCAGACCAGAAAGGAGGTACGTCCAGCAAGAAAGAATTGCGAGCCCGAAACAAGGGCCCACGAGCACATGAGAAATGGAATCCATCGATCAACACCAATCCTTTTGCTAATAATCTGGGAAGGCAGCTCGGCACAGACAAATGACAACTGAAAAACGGTGTTTCCCAGGTTGTAGTCGTTTGTAGTAAGTCCAAGATCCGGTAAAAAGTTATCTGTGTTCGCCTGCGCGAGATTGCCGCGGCCTTGGATAGCGTGATTAGCTAGAGAACCGGAATATTGGGGGTGTATTTAAAGGTATTATAAAAAGTATATACCTAAATCTAATCCAAAGAAGGCGATACAGGCCCAGACCATGACCTTGCGATCAAGTCTGCTGATTAAAGGCTATATTCTAGTTAGCACCGAGCCACAAAAACAAGCTTTAACCGGACCACCCGGAGCGTGCAAGAACTCAACGCACCAGTTCTTCCCTCCATGTCCACCGCGCATTCGTATCGAACCGATGCAGATTCTCCCATTGCGGATGCGGTTCAAAGTATTTAGCAGTTGCAGGGTCATCGTATACAGAAGGCTGGGTCGCGACGCGGTCCAGGTCGTCGTCTGTTAATTTACGTCGGAAGAAGGTGATAAACGGTAGCTGAGGGGCATCCTGCCGCACTAGCGCCTGGCGCCGTAAAATACGCTCTCTGGCAGCCTCTAATTCTCGTTTTGTGGTTGCAGTTAGTTGAATGACTTCAATGTCGCCTGTGGCAGTTGATCGTGTTGGCGTAAGGACAGACAAAGTTGGATCTTTGTTATCCTCGGACGTTGTTCTAGATCGCGACATCTTTTGCAACCAGACGGACGAGAGTGGCAGGTTCAAATCCGGACCAAAGATGCCAAGTTTGACCTTCTGGTTTGTTGGAACAGTGATAATAAAGAATAAAAGCCTTCTCTAGTCTGCCCCCATCGTATCATGCAGTGGATACTCGTTTATCAATAAAGTTATCAGTGGGTCAATCTCATCGTTATTGTGCAGGGCCATTCTTCATATACAATTTCACTTGACTTCAGTGTTCCTACTTAGGGGATCTCGAGATAAATGGGAATCGGATGGCGTGCTAGTCCTGAGGCAAGGCTTCCTGCTTCAAAAAAATTTGTCTCTCAACCGGCCATCCACTTTCGCACCTGCTGCATTCAAGACCGCCATAGCCCTGGAAACAGGGAAACCCCCCAAAAACCACCCAGAAAGAAAGAGAAAAAAAAGTAGCCGAATGTGCAGCTGCCAGAGCATGCATCAGTACATCACAATCTCAGTGTTTTTTTTCTCGGCTTGTTCCAGTAGACTGGGTGATAATGGGGGTGTTCAGTTGCAGACTGTTTGCACAAGGGAGTGGTAGGACTTCTATCTCCTATCATTAAGATTTCGATACAGCTACCGCCTGGCCGAGATCTTTGTTGACGAGCCCACCAGACTGGGCAACAGTAACATGGGTGATCGCCGTGGAAGGCACGAGCTTTGGCCCCCACGGCCTCCAGCGCCTGCGGCTCATTGGTCTTGAGTATCGCGAGATGAAGTCCTAAAGAAACGGTTGTGTAACGGCTTCCTTCAGCTCCATTAAACTGGGATCACATGCCTGTCTGAATGGGTCGCTTCTTTGCGAATTGTCGCCAGATTGGGGGCATGGCAGACTGTGGGGAGTGGAGCAGCATCATCATTAAACCAGATCCCATGTCTCTCGCTCGTCAAAGGATATTAAGTGCATGTTGGAGAAGTGGAGGACGAATGGAAACCGCAAGTGTTCCAACATCGGATGGTGTTATTGGGATCCCAAAGCACGTCAGCGCAACACGATCAGGTTGGTCGTCTGGTCGTCTGCGTTGGGCTGCCAAGCCTCCCCAAGACCCACCAAGACCCGCCACCGGATTCGGACAGGGTCTGCGGGCCATCTTATCTTATGTACACACCAAATTGGAGGCCCTTTGGAGTTTGGGCTCGGTTCGGGTGGTGGTGGCCTCGCCTGTTTCCTAGCTTCCGATGATGCTAGCTAGCTTCATTCCATTCACCCCACCAGACACAAACCGCAAAACAATTTGATCCTTACAGTTTGCCTGTCTTTGCTAACTACGTCGTTTCTAAGGGGCAGAATTAGAACCCAGCGTTTCCCCAAATTTTAAAATGACGAGATCGAGCTCATGAATGATGCCATTCGCGGCTCAATCCATTTGGAATTGAAACGCGTTAGCTAGGCCTCTGCCTGAAGACTCGGTTGAATCTTAACATGCTATACCACTACACTACCCCACGGATCTGAGTGAAACGCGGGTCTGGAAGCTACTTAGTTTCTCGGTCTGGAATTTGATTAGAATGTTCCGAAGCTGCAGCGTCGGCATCCCAAAGCTTACGTAGACCTGCATTAGTCTAAAATATCGCATTGTTATACCATTCAGGAGCTAATGCATAGATCTGTTGAACTGCGATATTGTTTAGCATCGTATTTGCTAACCTCGAATTTAAGTTCCTGGGACAGTAGCCAGTACCACGGAAATCCCTGCGTTCTCGCAGTTTACCCGGCGCAGTGTCTCATTACACCGCTCAAACTGATAAAAAATAGACCGCGGTATTGGAAGTACTCTCGTAAGCCCCCAAAAAAACCGCCATCCCATATTAAAAAGAAAATGGCGTGATTTGCTCTGGTGCTTGATCGTCCGACATCAACTTCACAGCAGCCAGCCAATCTTTCGGTTCGCACAATCTGATACACTTGCGCCGCGCACAATCCTCGGCATCCCATATAAAATGTCGGCTCTTTCCAGCCCCGGACCCTTGGCCATTCTGAGATCTAAAACATCTGACTACAGATCCCGCAAGCAGATGACTAGGCGGACATTATACCCGAGTATCATAACGTATCCGAAAACACCAGATGACCTTTTGTGAAAATCTAGACTCAGCTTCAAGCAATTGTCAAAGCTGAATACCAAGTGGGGGTTTAGAAAAATTGCACGAGCGTTAATCTCATTTCTTAACCACATCCGTGCACTGTCAAAATCGACAAGCCACTACCTTATATTCGAGGCTAAGAAATCATCCGATAAGGGTAGCTCTTCTAAGCCTTAGGCCTGCAGGTACACGCGAGCGAACCAGGAACAGTCGAGCTGTAGAAACATTTTATATTATATCAAAAAATGAAATCACAAATCTATTCAGTAGACCTACCAAGCGAATCATTGGTCCTATTCTAAAATTCCGCCATCGGTCCCTGACCAGACGACGCACGTCGTTTAATGATCCTTCTTTTCTCCCTTCTTTCTCTTCTGCGCCTCCACCATCTTTTTCCACTTGTTAATCGCAGGGAATCCGCACAGCGAGACCTCAAATGTATACAAAAGCGCAGTTCCAAGATCTATCCCCGGAACCACCCAGTATTTTGCCAATACCTGGGTCGTAAACCATATCGTTTCAAGGACATGAATCCCCACAAAGATCCAGAAGCCGGCGGGGGTCTGTCTAAACATCCATTCGGCAACCTCCCCATGATCTTTCAGAACTGTCGAGCGGAGAAATCCGCCGGGGAGAAGTGTTGAAGGGAAAAACAGTATATGAATCGCTAAAGCCAATATGAAGAGAGCAAAGTAGTCCTGGCCGCTTTTGGGCGGGACCCAGACAGGCTTGATGTTAACGATGTCGCGATCAATGCCAAGTGAGGACTCGGCTGCCTTTGTCATTTCTACCAATCGAGTACGAGAGTCCGACAGACTGTTCATCGGGGGGTTTAAGGGGATTTCTTTCTTTTCATCATTGATAGATACGGTTAGGTGGGTGGTTTGGATGTCGGAAAGGAGGACCGTGGAGGGGTTTGACGGTAGGAGAAGAGATTTGGGATATGATAGGCGATGGATGAGATAGAGTTTTGTGTCGTATACATGGTCTTTGTTCATATGGTTTAGAATCCGGGTTCGGGTGGCGTCTTCGGAAGCCATATCGATAAGCGTTTTTATAGGCTAGAGGCGGGGGAAGATGCAATGGCGAAATAAGGTTGGACGATCACCTAAAGGAACAGCTTGGTAAGACGGCGATGCTCAAGATATCGGCGGACCAAATGGGATATATATTTACTTTCTGTCCGATACTTCAATGTGACTGCTGAGGTCTGCCGACGTTGTGGTGAGTGTCCGCGTGGTTGTTGCCGCGAGGTTCTATTTTCTATTTTTGCTTTGGACCCTGTGCGACGGCAATCAGCACCCCAGTCCGAGCCCGGAGCTTTGCACGCCGGACATTCGACCAGCCACCAAGCTCCGCTTTCGGCCCCAACAGTCAAGCTAGAGCTCGATATGAATCCATGAAGCACGACGTTTAATGGCGAAATTGGTATCTCTGAATCCCATTTGGTCCGAGAATCGTTGAATATTGTTGGGCTGGATCTAAATCGAATTAAAAGTCGTGGTTGGCATCGGCTGACCACTGACCTAACAAAACTAAACTAACCGTGAGCCTGCCAAGCCTCGGCACAACAGTCAATAATTCAATACTCCTACTTATATGGCTTTCCATATAATAGTGGTTTACTGTAGCTGACACGAAGATCCTGTCATGGTATTTTAGTATTCAGTTATTTTTTTTATATTTTAAACTCATAAAATTTTGCGAAAAGGCATTGTATCTCATTCTCTCACAAGTACTGCGCTGCATGATCTTTGGTTAATGCCCCATTACAAGAATTCATGATCACCAATGCTTCTAATGCTCCTAAACCAAATACGCCTTCTCTCTGGAAGTACGATCTTCCTATACTGCTGGAGTCGGGGATTGAAATCAATTGCGTTCTTGCAATTGGAGAATTACTGATCTGTGCTAGCTTGTTTCGCAATCAGAACTAACTAGATATCAGCTATTAATACGGATTCTACTTATTTATCTTGAAATCTATAGTATAGCTATAGTGCAAACATGGTAGGCCTAGGCTTTCTCAAAGGGTATAGCTGTTCAACGACATGCCTCCAATACTTGAGCCAAGTGAAAGGCTGATCACGGCTGGACTAATACACTGCTATGCTCCCTGGATGGCACGATAACTCTGATTGACTTGAGTGATTTACAATTTAATCTCATCTTTGTTAGTGTAAAAGTACAATCGAGTACTGTGCGTAAAGTGATTACGTTGGTAATAGGTGTAGCAGAGCGGCTTCGAATCAAAAATAAATTAAAAGAACACAGTTCGTTTCTTTCTCTCAATGGCCACCTTGTGAACGTTACTGCCGCGTCGGTAGATAAAATAAGAGGAAACCAAAAGAGTATCGGAACAACCGGTAAAACTCAAATACCAATGAAAGACTCAAAACTATCCGAATTCGTATCTCCATACTTTCTTGCTGTTGTACGATATTTAATAAGCGTCGGGGCGTAACTGTAACGCATTGGTGTGGGGAGCTCGTCTCAGAGCTCAAATGTTCGTTACAACTTCTCGAAGGTTGGACCAACTCTTCGGCAACGCAAATTCATGCATTGATCAAAGATGAGCCGAATATATGCAGGTCGTAGCTCAATGGATTTCTAGAAGCTCGCGTATTACCGCTTTGATCGGATTGGATGTCTTATGCTTAAACTTCTGGAAAGCTTCTCCTCAATGTAACTACCCTTGATTTGATCTCAAGCTACTGTGCCAAGATTTGATGCGAAAACCGTGTGACTGCGAGACCTTTCGAGTTCGAGACAGTGGCCGACTGCCTCTTTCGGTATAACCTGCACCCTGAACACAACCCGAAACCAGAACCATTCTAGAAAACCCCAAATCTCTACCACTGGGGAATTTGCTTTAACGCTTTTAGTTCCGGCAGCCCCGTTGAGTTCCCCCAGCAAGGCCAGACCCGACAGCTATGATACAACACAAATTCTCCTTGATAGCATGTAGTGGCGTTAAAATTCAAAGCTAGGGATCATGGAGGTCTTATCTAAGGTATGCTTGAGAGATAGAAGATACGCAAGAAAACTAATCTGGGCGTATATAAAGAATTGCGAACCTCCCAGATTATGCCAACCATCAATCAACCAATTTAGGCTTTATCTCGATCTTGAGCTGGTCTCGATCATTCAAGCGCAGGCGCTTCTAAATATATTACAAAACAATCGCAAAAAGTTGACCTTTACAAGTTATAAAAGCTGTCTAACTACCAGAAAAAAAAGTAGTACCTACAAATACGAATAATATTATACCTTTGTCAACACTAAGCTCCCTACCGGAAAGCTCAAACTTTCTAAAAGGACGATATTCGATATCACACAAAGAACCACGATATGGTAAGCCTGACACCAACAGCCACTATTACAGATATTTATTTATTTAACTGGCATCGCTAATACAATTATAACAGGGTTCCATCTCAAAGTTTTTTTCTAGATTCGGCTCTCGGTCATACTCGTCCTCAGGTAGATCTAGATCTAGGCCAAGGGGTTATATTTCCTCTAGGCCTTCTTGGGACCGATCAACCCAATCATCCGACCTACGCTCTGTGTGCCCAACATGCTCTGAAGAATATTGCGTTTGCGAAAGCAATCTTTATGACTGAATAGATCAATAACCGTCATCCAAAGAACTTTGGGTTATGGGGTGTCCGCTGCGATTTCATAGAGATGGAACCGACGCTATGAATAGAGTGTCTCTGGGTTATATATCTGAATCAAGGACGCCGGCTGGTCCGGTTAAGCTTGCCTCCAAATCCGCAAAGATGTTCACGTTATATTGTATTTTCAAGATAACCTAATAATGCCAGGGTTAACAATAGGTTAGGCACCTCTCAGTTGAGATGGGCTCGCGTTTCTCTCCTAATATATCTAATATAATATTTCACGAACTTTGGCATTGCAGGAAAAGCCTTGATGTAGCTAATCATCACTGCGAGCAAGCCGAAAACAGATATGTATATAGTATGCTACTATAGTTTCAAGGAAACATGTTGAGAGCGTTCTTTTTGTGAGCTATCAAGCAAAGTTTTACTCAAAATTGACCATTAGGCTAAAATATGCCATCCGTACACGTGTTCCGTCAGGATAATCGTTAAAACAAAATTTCTATGACTAGCTAACTCCATGGCCGGTCTCCAAGCTGGGTAGCCACTAGCAATTTAAAGTTCCAATGATTAGGGCGCGCGGCTGCTGCGAAGTTCTCTCTGTGCACGGAAGGAAACCAGAAATTGTGCACGACATCAGTCTTCAAACCCCAAGTTTTTATCACTGGTTTCGTCTGTTTTACAATTTCATCGATCAGCTCCCGGACAGTTGTCCTGTCTCCTATGAGCGCGAAGGCCCGGTATATATCACCAGTACTAAACTGGCGGTTGCTTATGGAGAGGGAAACTTTGAAGATGTAATTTAGCGGATCTTGGTCGTCGAATTCGGTGTAATCTATACGTTCCCAGCGTTGGTATTCAGGATGGGTGCCGTACATAGCATCTTCGGGACGCCTCATGGCCCCGCCGACTAGTAGTGGGGGCGGCGCGGTTCCATAGCCCTGATACCGAGTGAATATGTCGGTGGTTTCGGAAAACGGCGAAATGACCGGTTCATCCAGAAATTTGCAGTCAGATATAACACTCCCGCTTAGCAGACTATATCTGTCTACGAGCCGGTACTCCGTCACGGCTGCATTTTGAATGGTGCAGACGAGGCTTCTGGCGTCCTCCGCGGAGTTTTTGAGGAAAATATGAATGCTAACATGACTTGAGAGTACAGCGTATCTGTTTCTTTGGAAATATGTATCGCGCAGGAGAATGTCGTGCCACAATTTGCATGTTTGGCTGATGACTATCTGGTCCTCGAGACTATAGAAATACGCTAGAATTTCGATCTGGATCTCGATGGGCAATGCGAGCAGCGTTGAGACCCGTGACATTGGAAGTTCGGATGCAGAGTGTCTTTTTCCTGGACTGTGGAGAGGACAGGTGCTCGAAGGTTAAGCTTTTCGCTTTGGTAGCCTCGTCTAAATGCCGAAGACAAAACCGCGCAGGAAACACCACCACTCGCACCACCATCACCTTTGATTTCTGCAGACTGAAAATATCACTGGATTTATGGAAATAGCATTTTTAAGCTCTCCCATCGGCAGTATCTCACACAACCATCAGCGCGCTATAACAGCGGAACTATTACATTTGCCAACATCGGGAGCTCGGATGAATCCAAAGGTTCACGCAGCTAGCTAACGAACTAGGATCCAACAATTCCAAATCGACGCAAGCCTCTATCGTGCATGAGCCAGCGAGCTATGATTCTCACACTCCCGGTGGAACTCATGATCCACATCCTCGAATGTCTCTCCTTTAACGATCATGTTCGAGTCGCGAAAGTATGCACCTCTTGGAAATCGATCTTGACCTTTCAGTCGCTTCTACGGTCTCGATACTCAAACGTTGACCTGATGCGCGGTGGTCACAAAATCGTCTGCTTTGAAAGTCAACTCTTCCGCTGCGTTGTGAAGGGCTATGCTGGCCGCCAATACATCTTTGGCGAAGACAGCATTCAAGATAGCCCCTTTCTCGATGAGCCGTTGTTCGCACCATGGGGTTTTGACAATGAGGAAATCAGCCAAAATCTGAAAAACCTCTCGGTCCACCTTTTCACAGCCTTCCCTGGTGTTTATCGTCGCAGCTGGGCTGGAGTCGAGCCTTTCGGGAAAGATATAACGGTGAGGGAGTTTGTAGAGAAGCTTCTTGACCCAATTATGGAAGAAACGGGGGGGAAAGCAGGCGCCAAGACGCGGACTGAAGCAACGGACATCGAGACCGCGACAGGCCAGAACGATGAGGCTGAGCTTGAGGGAACCCTGAAATTTTTCATTGGACTTTCAACCCTGGCCGCCGCTTTTACAATGCCGCCGCGACCACCGGAGTGAATCCTCAACTTCATAGGCTTGGTTCCGTCCTGGAAGGCAAAAGGTGTCTTGCAATGGCTGGGTGCGCTAGGCTGGTTACATAGAACAGCTGTTAATCTCCACTAATTTCACGCCACCCAGCCGTACCATAGGCGCCACCACCTAAGTTTTACAAATGACCTGATCCGAGAATTCCCTGCGGCTCAAAATCCCATATGACCAAAAGAGGATATAAGGGAGTGTGAGGGAAGGACAAATTCATAATGAAGCTTCCAGAGTAACTTAGAAGTGAGAGGCTAGAGGCAGGCTCTCTTTAAGACATTTATACCTTATTTGATATTCCGACTATCGATCAATCATAATACTTTTAAAATGCGGCAAGGCTTGCTTCTCCTTCTGGGCTTTATGCCTCTTCTTATCTCTGCGGTCGCATTACCAGCGCCTTCAAGTGAAGATCTATTCGCTGGAGCTGATTTCTCAAGAGAATATGGACCTTCCAACTTCCTGGATCAGTTCAAGATATCGGACGATGAACTCTCTCAGATCAGATCCCGACAGAATTTCACGAGTGATGAGCTATCTAGACCGCCAAAAAGTCTTACCAAACGAGATACCGTCAACGTTCTTGGCTATAGCATCACCATAAACGGTATTGGCAAGGGCAACGTTATAAATTGGAAAATCTCCGGTACCCTCATCATGCTGCCTCCAGTAAAATCTGCTGGAACAAAGAACGGAAACAACGCGGCCGAGTTCCTCCTATACGTTGGTAACCCGGCGGGCGCACCCCAAGCTGGTGCCATCCGTTATTACACGAACAGATACCTTTATCGTATCTCTAATGTATTTGATTCCTCGCGGCTCGATTTTGCGTACGTCACAAAGTCCGGAAATACGTTTACAATATCTCCTGATATCAAACTTGCCGCGATAAACGACCTGAGCGCCTTTAATCAGAAGTCAGGAGTTCTAGCATCGATATTCAGAGTCACGAACGGAGTGATGAAGTTTACCGTCTCCAAGGACTGGAAAACGATTTCGGGTTCGATTCAGATATATGGTCAAGGATACTGGTGGACTGATACGAAAGGTTGGGAATTCGGCACGGTAACCGGAAAGCAGATTTATTCTAGGAAGATTACCTACTAAGACAGGCAGTTATGTTAATTTACGTGTAATGAATCGCTATGTTTATTTAAATCGTGTAACGTTAGAGACGAAAGCAACGAAAATTCTACGTTCTATGAGAAATCACATCATCTGTGGTCACTAGGTTATTCTCGTAATGTAGACCCTGAGCAGATATACAGGTAGCTAAATCGATTGGATTTTTCTCAGGCGTGTGCAGTCTGTAGTTGAGACCGCCCCAATAATCATCAGTAATATTAGACGTTCAGCGCGTTATGATTTCTGGTCTTCTTCGTTCTACTAGGTTAATATCGTGCCTCACCCATCTTCTGTATTTCTCCACTAGTCGCTTAACAATCCATACCGTAGATATGCCCAACCACCATCTTGCTCTGTAAATCCACAGTGGAATGTGTGATTTCAACTTCTTGCATTATATCTGTTCTAATGTTCTGCACTTCCATCTAGTCTTGAGACATTTCCACATACTCGTCGGTAAGTTCTCTAATAGTAGAGGCCGGAGGGGATGAGTTTCAACATGTCATCGAGGAGCAACACTACCCCTACTGTTTCTAAATCAGCAGAACAATTTTGCAAGGCGGACGCATGTGTTTCATAGGAAATTCAACCTCTGGCCTCGCGTTGAGCGTTTGGTTTACGAGACAACCTCTGGCGGCACTGCTTAAAACGGCATATCGAACGCCAAAAAAGGATTTTATCTGCCCATACCCAGAATGCAAGTCAAAGCATTCTGAAAAAACAAATTTCATAGGCAATCTTGTAGTGGAAAAACATCGAATCAGCATTTCGAATTTGCGAAAATAATTAAGCGTATTAAAGTCTTGGAGACCTTATAGGTTCGTGCCCAACTTGAGATTTCGTTCAAAATAAGCCCAGTCAAGCCTAGTCATGTTTAGATTTCTACTTTGGTCTAATTGGATTAGCTGATATGCTCTATACTCCTAATACGCTATACTACCATGTTATATTAATACTTGTATCTTTCTAACACTCGAGTCTGTCCATCTATCGACTTCCTTGTATGCAAAAAATACTAAGCCAATTCATTGGCCGTGGCACAAAATTTCCTGCAGGCTTCCTTGAGCTTCACGATTCTAGGACAGCTCGAATTTTCATTCTTGAGAACGAATTAACTCTTTTGCTTTAATGCAGTAAACTGCGACACCATATTTATTAAGCGGTTGGGTAGAAAAACTCCACAAGCTTTCGCCTGCAGTCAAAAAAGCGTGCCCGTGGATGTGCCCTTCGTATGCAAGAGCAAGGTCCATTCGAGATTTCAGAATATTTCCTGTCCATTCTGCAAGTAGATTGATAACGTATATTAGTCATTGGTGAGCCGGAAATATGGTAGAATTTTCTTTTTTGAATGTATCAACTGATCTGGGATACATTTATTTATGACTATTAAGAAGGGACAGATTTGGCACTCACGCTCTTGTGCATAGCCATGATCATATGAGCCTTCTCCCAATGGTATGAATTGCGTGGTGTTGTAAGTAGGCGCATATGCATGAGATGGGGCATAAGCTCCCAGATCTCAGGGCTCGCACATGGACCTGCGAGCAGTTCAATACTTATAGTTCTGATGTTGTTCAAAGCTTCTTCGTACGACATTTCCTTATGTACAGGCGTACTCGATAAAGATTCTATTAAAGACCAGTGACACATTGCTGGTTGAGACTTCGAAATCACCGTCATCAACCATCGTGGTTTTCATGTGTTTTCTGGACTGTGCTACTAGCTAGTTATGATGGTCCCGCGAAAACTATTGTAACTACTCAGGTCTTTTTAGCTTCGTGGCTTTTGTGGATTCGGTTATTTGGACGCATAATGATTCTTTGTGGTTATCATGCGCCGCACGTGTCATTTATAGTTTTATTCTGGTTGTTATGGGCTGTTTGTTATTGAGGAGGTCGGTTGACGATCTTCTTGCATAATTTATTAATGTCAATGGGTAATAGATGGTTCTGTAGTTGCTTATAGTTTGTAAAGGGGGTAAAAAAATATTGGCTATTAGACAAAATATGATGGCTAAGGATCTGATAGATGTGCTAGTTAGTAGAAAAGGGCAGGAAGTGGCTTTTATAGCACTTTTGGGCTGGGATCCGGGATCCGTAACAAGATTATATTTACAACGTATTAGAATAAACAATAATAGTGATAATGCGTAAAAAATTATTTTCTGATCTCATATGAAGCTTAATCGATCTTGCTATCCTCTCTTTGGAAGGGGTATATCTGCGGGTTCTTCTGAAGCCGCCCGTTTCCTTGACCGAGTTTCCTTTCCTTCATCTCTATTTCGTACGACAGAAAGCAATAACTTTAGGTACGCGGCAGCCGTAGCGGAGGCATATTCCTGCCAGATATCATTCTTTCCTGAGTCCGCGTAATCGCAAATTCCTCGGATGACCAGGCAGGGAAATGCATTCACGACCCCGGCTGCTTCCATTTCAATGCAAAGAACGTTATACTCTTCGAATAGACGATTTCTTGTCTGAGCGCTCTTGATAACCTTGTTTCCGGAAGCAATTAATCCGTAATGAATCTTCGTATGATTTCTAGACTGGTCGCTGCACCGACTGCATGTTCCATGATTTGGGTCATCTAGACAACGAGTAACCAATAGTTTGTCGTTCTTGATTCCTGGAAATCTGTACTTCGGGTTGCGTACTGTAATATCTTCAATGTACTTTTGAAGCGGCTGAGGGGATAAATCAGGATCAGATGTTAGGTTACTAATTGCAGTCAAGATGAAGTGCGGTAGACGCTGTGAGGACCCTGTTCGTTCAAACTTATCGCCGCCGAGATCCTTGCCTAAATCGTACTGAATAACTCCACTATGAATACCTGTTGGATGACTGACTACAACGTCACCTAGACGTATATCATTCTTTTCTGAAGGGACTCCGGCCCCGATGCCAACTAAACAGCAAAACTGAACCTTCGTGAAACTTCTTGTCAGATGGGAAATAACTTGGGCGGCTGCATTGGTGCCGTATTCACCGGATGGCAAACAAGCAGCGACTACATTATGTGAGCCAATACGTCCTAACGCGTAGTGATTTGTGTCTTGCGGGGGAATGCGTAATGAATCGGATCCATGTCTGCTGTCAAATAGTGCGCGTACAGCTAAGAGTTCCTTTTGCAATGCGCAAAGAATTCCAACTGTGTAGTCGTCACGAGTAAAACCTAGAATAGGTCCTGCCTTCCAACTTGACACTCTGGATATCCGACTCAGTTCGATTCCACTATCCCAAGATGGGGCTTCAGACTCATCGCTCGGTGGTATGGACTCTTCCTCTTCAAAATTTCGAGTTGGTATCAAGATGGGGTCTCCAGTGTTGTTGTTCCAAATCCAAGGGGAAGCGTTGTTATGACCGAAAACTACCGCGCCGCCATTCTCCAATCGAACCGAACCATTATTGGGCAATGCTTTGCCGAATTTCGATGGAAGAAGAACCTGTACAAGATCCGAGTGCTGCTCCGGTGTGTTCTCGAGGACCATTGGGCTGCCTACCTCCATACATTTACACTGTCCAACGGCGGTTTGCGGGTTATGCCAGGTAATGTTGTCGGGGAGCCTCATAGGCTTCATGCTTATTTCTTGGTCGCTATCAATCTGCATGATGTTTTTGAGATCACAAACGTGCGCTGCTAAATAGTAGTTATCTTTCGGTAGTTCCGCCCAGTATGCACACATCGAGGTAGTGGGCTTCATGATATCGCCAAATCCACGCCCGAATAAGGTAATAGCATGGATATCCCTTGCAAATTCGACCCAGCCCTTACTAGGTGTTCGGAACATAGTTACGCGAGGATATATAGGATCTTCATATGTGGCCAAGTCGTTAAAATCCCAACCCTCCAGGTATTCACGAGATTCGGGCTTCCGAAGGGTGCTTTGCTCTGTTATACCGATTTGGTGATCGATAATTTTCTCGAGGACATTGTAAAGCTCTTCGAATCTGTCTTCAACACGGACAAATCCATCCTTTTCTGGATATATTTCCTGCTTCATGTTATTCTCATTGAGAAGCACATCTATAGCTGAAGATACTGTGTGAGTTTGCCTCGATTCCTCCATGTACTCCATTTTGAAACAGAATTTAGACCTGAATTCATCAGCACTATCATGCACTAGTGCCCGACGTAGAAGATGCAGCAGAGCACTAGTGCCATTGACAAGCCAACCTCGTTTATCTTCTTCATCCCATAGCACAACATATCGTTTGTGGATCCATTTAAGTCCCGGTATATATCCTCTTCCCTTCCGAGTTATACGAAGCGGTATATCTTTACTACCAAAAACGAACTGAGAGCCACCGCTGAATACGTGCCCGCTAACCAACCTGACCGATTGAAGAGCACAACCCCCATGTGGTCGTGAAAGTTGAGACGACTTTACATTGTAACATGCATTGGCGGCCCCTATGAGATGATGATTGTGAGCGGAAGGCGTCTCTTTTCCGTTTCTTAGAATTTCTTGGGATAGCGGCTCCGGCCTAAATCCAAGAAAGGGTATTCTTACCAGCATAGTAGTCGACTCTTGAACACCAACCGAGAACATGACGAGTGGTTTCCAAGTGTGATATATTGATATCATCTACATGAGGGATGCCTGCACTTTCTAGGTAGGATATGCGGTCTCCGTTTGGATTATAGAGCAGGTGCCAGATAAGCGCATCTTCATCCTTTTGGGTCGGAACTAGCATGGCCGAATACCCCTTGATGAAGACCCTTCCATCAAAAATATTTGCACGTTTTGTCTGGACCAGGCCGGCCATCATATTTAGTGGAATCTGAAGACCAGTATCGGACCTTAGTCTCCGAGGTATGGGATAGCCTTCAACAACGACCGGGTTCTGAAATATGTTGTGCCAGCATTGTCCATTAGAAAGAACTTGGGTTTGTGTCTCCTGGATTTTGAAGTCGATCTTGCAACAGATTTCATGATAAGGTGTTGTGTTGGGTAATAGCGAAGGATCTTCGTGGCTAGGTTGTTGGAGGAGATTGCGTTGGATGGAACTAATGAACGGTATGCAAGAAACAACTCCTGTACCGTGCGGTGAGGAGCGAAGAGCAGCCCCAAGCCATGCCAGTTGTTGGCCAATCTCTACAACCGAATCACCGGTCCCTGTTGCATTAACCACAAGTTGTGAGCCATCAACTGATGCTATGAGCCTAGTTTTATCAGGTAAAATACCTAAATTCTTCATCAGCATCAGGTTCTTACGGTAGCAAAGTGGAGAAGCCTACGCTGTACAAACCCATTAGCGTAGGGGAATAAGTCTTGTAGTAGTTGAATAATATGCCCCCCACTTGATGGCCATACCTGATGCAAATACTGTGTACAGGGGAGAGCCTGTGCATCCGTGGAAGATCCAGTTAGTGTGATCGCCTTCTCGATCACATCCCTGAACTCTTCCTTATATTCTTGCTTTTCAATAAATTTTCGTAAATCCCAATTTATAACAAAGGTCACGCTGAAACCCTCAGCTGGTTCTCTCTTGCTGATTCTACGACGTGACGGTAGATGTTCCATAATTTTCTGTCGAACAGCCACCATATGGTTAGGTTCTTTCGTGTTTAGGCAGACCTCTCTACGCAAACTTTCGAGGAGCCAATCATATGCCGAGGCTTTGAATATGAAGTCCCTATAGGCAGGGAGCTGGGATGCATCTGCTTTATGCTCATCTTCTTTTTCTGACCCCTCTTCAGAATCGGATTTCTGGGTGCTATTATTAGAAAATTCCCCAGCTTCTATATGGGTAATGTCGCAAGGGCTTTCAGGATCTTCTGAATCCTTTAACCCTGTATGCCAACGACCTATCAACTCATATAGCTCCATTTTATCAGAAGTCGTGGTCGGAGCATCATCGGAATTCTCCTCTTCGTCATGGAACTTTTTGGCGTTGAAATGCTCCACTACATCGCTAACAAATAACAGAGGTTAGCATCAATTTACGTATTGCGCTCAGAGGAGAAGGCCTTCTAGTTTGAAAAGCTGAAAAACTAACCGATGATTCTTATGAATAAAAAACATGACATCGCGATGCATTTGCGTCGGCGCGTTGTAACCAATTTTAAGAGCAAAGGCTTTAAGCAGCTCAGGGAGAATTTCCGATAACCTCTCCATAATCTCAGCATCCAGTTTATCGGAGTCTAGCTGACTGGACCAGACCTCGCTGAGTAAAGCGTCGGCTAACTCAGATATGTACGATTCTTTTGCTAAGGTAGGCACAGTTGATGCATCCGAGTATACTGTTTTGGAATCATCCGATTCAAGGGAAATGCCTGCCGTCGCTACATTTTCTAGGCTATCTATAGGTTTGGGTTGGAACTTTTGATCGTTTCGTGCGTCTTTAACATTGTTATGGGTAACAGAAGCATATCCAGAGTCCGTAGTCGGCCCACCTCTTAACTCCGAATGTAAGTCGTCTAAAGCCTGTGCATCTCGTGCTCGTGGGACCGTTGCCAGTGCAGCCATGTCAAAATCTTCTAAAATAGCACCATCTGTTATGGTTCGATGGTTTTCAGACCGCTCGAAAAATCCAGGATTAGTAGTAAAGGAGTTATCTTCAAAGGGAACATTGGCTTTGATGGGGGGAAGGTTGGTAAATTTGGGGTCGATAAATTGACTATTTAAAAAGGGACCACCGGTTCCGATTATGGTTGATAAATGGGGAAGTAAGGTGGTTTTGGGGTCGGTAAAGCGATGAATTTCAGAGAAAACACCAGCTTCGATTGGGGGAAGTCCAAGGAGAACATTGTCTCCGAATACGTCTTGAAAAGAGGGAAGTTTTGGTCTCGTAAAGCGATTACTTTCAGAGAAAACAGAGCCTTCATCTTCTTCTACAGCTCTAGTTTTATTTTTACCATCCGTATTATCTCTAATACCCTCCAGCTTTGCGGTAGGTCCTGTTGTTGGAGCCGTTGCTGGCTCTTCTGGAGTGGAGTGTCTCTGCGTTGACGGATTGTTTCTTTTTGTTTTGCCGGCCAAGCTAGGAGGAGGAGGGTGAGGATATCTGGTGAGCTTGGACTGACGGTCTCTGGCCCGTGTAATCTTAGCTTGCGTTAGATCTCCGACATCGCAGTAGCAGCAGGTGAAGGTGTCCGGAATGTTCCTGTGCGTTAGTTCGAGACACTGCGCGTGCTGCCAGTAGAGGCACTTGTCGCATTGGATTGTGAAACCGTCATCGTGGCCGTAACCGCAAAAACAACGGACATCACAATCGGAAGTAGGTGGAACCGGAAGATCAGAGACGGAGACAGAGTTTTTAACATTAATAGCATTTGAAAACGGATTAAAACCACTATCATCTAGAAGAGTGGAGAAGGCGCTGGTGCTTGGGGGATCAATAGCATCTGGAAACAGATGAAAATCACTATTATTTGGAATCGGAAGATTAGAGACGGTGCCGGTATTTTGGAGATTAGTGGGTCTTTTCTGGCTTGAGGATCCGTGATATTCACCCATAGACGAGCAGTCGCTTAAAGAGTCAATCATCTTGGTTTATATGAAGTCTTTCCCCAGGTCTAAGAGTTTATAGGAAAAACGAAAGCATCGGTTTGTCAGGTCGCTGAATGCTCTTTTTCGTGGTAGAAATAAGGCACGAACGAAAGACGTGATATGTTTTGAACAGGATCCTAGGAGGTTTTTCCTTCAAATTATTGGCGGGGTTTGGCAGAAGGTGGCGCTGTTCGCCCCAGCTGATAAGAGTTGTGCCAGGCCGTGCTCAGGAACACACCGAATAAATATTGGAAGAAATTGACTAAATTGAAGTGCCAATATATTCAATATATATATATATATATATATATATTGACGAGGACTAATCGATCTCATAGGGAGCACAGGTCTCTCATACAAAGTCAACGAAAGACTGAGAAGCTGAATCTATTAATTTTGAACCTGAGCAAAGGTTCATCTCTGCCAAGGCCTTCGCAGGATATGTGACCAATCCACAAATTATGTTTCTATACTTTTGAGTGGCCTATCGTAAAATAAAACAGTGGCTTCCCAATTGTTTTCGAAAAAATGGCATCCAGCAACAGCCTTGCTAACCCAAAACAGAGCTTCACGAGGTGAACTCAGAGACATTCCCCAATGCTTCAAAGACTTCATTGCACTAACCTCCTTCAACATATTCTCTATCAAATCTCTAACTGTAAGTTTGTCTTTAATTTGTAATCTCTTCACGACTCCCACTCTGCTCTGTTCTTTGAACTGTACCATGAATGCCCCTAAGATTGTAGCCCGTAACTTTTGTTCCTCAAAGCAGCTATCAAGCCCCTCGTTCCCATTTTCATAGCAGCCGATACCGCTTATTTCTTCGAGGGGGAAGAAGAAGAGCTCGCTGAGGAATGGACACTGAGAAATATCCACCCATTTCGATATTTTGTACCGGCGGACCTCATTCTCGGATCCGATCAAAAAACTGCGTTGGGGTATAGGTATCCCGCCCGTTTCTATTGAACCAGTATCTTCCTCCCATTCGCAATCTTCGAATTGTTCACTCGCGCCACCATCGTCGGGACAATACAGGCGAAAGCTCGTTATTCGGCCAGATTCATAGATGAAGCCGAACCGTAGGTTTTCACCAACTATTCCATGGATTGGTGGAAGTTTTGAATACGGGCACGTAACATATCTCGCCCTGAATATCGTAGGGTTGGTTAAAATGATATGATACCATAGACGACATACTTGGCATGCAGAAGCCTGATCTGTCGCTGAAAGGTAAGAGAAAATCTGGATCTGGAGCTCAGCAGGCAGATCCGTAATTACCATGACTTCCCGTCTCGAAACGTTTGAATTAACGCTATATAAAGGTAATTTAGGCGGCTTTCTCAGCTGTAGTTTATTAATTAAGGTTTGCGGATTCGTCGCTGGGCACTTCTTCTGTTCTGTGATGGTGAAGATATACGAGTGCGCGTGCGGGGTGGTGCTAGGTGTTGGTTAGATCATGGCCGCCCATACAATTCTCGCTGCTCGTCTGCAACGCATGAAAATATGTATGCTTAAAAATGACACTACGTTATATTGAAAATCCGGGATGAATTGATGCTCGCGCTCTAGATAATAGGGTGGCCGGTTTCTTGAATATGAGTCTAAGAGGGTATAAGATTCTAGTACAGATCCATTTCGCAATTCCAATGGTTACAAACGCAGACTATAAATCGATACAGTTGAATATGTTTTGCCTTGGACATGTCGCTGCTGTGCCACTCGATTCTGTCGCGAGTGAGAAAACATTCCCCAACCCCATGAAGGCTGAATTCAAGGTTGCAAGGCTGAGCGGGGTATAGTGCCAAGACAAAACTGCAAAAAAAGGAAGATAACACTCGTGCACTCAGGCTAGCTGCTTTTATGATTCTACAAGAGTATTGAAATGTATGCAATCGCAATTAATCAATAGCCTTAGAGCTTGATTTTACACCAATATATTATTCAAGAAGTCTATCTTTTAGCGCTCTGGGGCCATAGCTAATCACCTTGATTCATCAGCTTACAACATAAGATATTCATAACAAAGCTGGTTCAAACGCCTGCTAGGTTCGCAATTATATGGAGTTAACATTGGATGACTACACTGTCGGATGGATCTGCGCCATACCGATAGAGAAAGCAGCCGCAATTTCTATCCTCGACGAGGAGCACAAGACCCTTCCAACAAATGCTGCCGACACAAATGTCTATTCCTTTGGCCGGGTGGGTGAGCATAATGTGGTAATCGGATGTCTCCCGGCTGGGATCTATGGAACAGTCTCTGCTGCGAATGTTGCAGTCCAGATGCGAAACAATTTCCCCAAACTGAGATTTGGTTTGATGGTAGGCATAGGTGGAGGTGCTCCGGGGTCTTGTGATGTTCGACTTGGCGATGTCGTTGTCAGCCAGCCGGGGAATGGCACGAGCGGTGTGATTCCCTATGATTTTGGTAAGACGGTAGCAGAAGGGAAACTCGTGCGTACGGGATTTCTAAACGCACCGCCGCCCATTTTACTTAGCGCCTCTTCGGCTCTTCAAGCAGTCAATCCAGATACCCTCGGAACTCAGATACTAGGTATTATACAAGAAAGCGAGCAGAAGGACGACCGATTCACATATCCTGAGAGTGAAGATCGTCTCTTCCAAAGCGACTACCCACATACTTCAGGGAACACTTGTGCTAGGTGCAACCGCTCCCAGATTGTAAAGCGCTCAAAACGACCGGACGATTATCCAAGAATTCATTATGGCATCATTGCATCGGGAGATCAAGTTATGAAAGATAGCATAAAGCGAGATGAAATTAGCCGTGAAACTGGCGCCATTTGCTTTGAAATGGAGGCTGCTGGTTTGATGAACGACTTTCCCTGTTTGATCATCAGAGGGATTTGTGATTACTCTGATAGCCATAAGAACAAGAGCTGGCAGCCATATGCAGCGGCAGTGGCAGCAGCATATACTAAACTCCTTCTTGCTAAAATACCAACGAGTAATATTACCCATCTATTTTTCTCGATGAATCGAACAACCACGCTAATATTGTGGCGACTCAGTAATATCAAAAGTGAAGCCAATCGAGATTCATAAAGAAGGCACGTATACCACTTCAACCAAATAGGTAATGTTTGGGGTCCGGTACCGCGGTGGTACCGCGGTGGTACCGCGGTGGTACTTTGACTAACGTTACAGCGCGATGGAGAACAGTTGATTCCAAAATCCTGGAAGCGTTAGGGTCAATTTCTCCGGACTCAGAAATTGAAAAGTCGAAGATTGAACATCGAAAGGACCGCCTCATCGAGGGTTCTTATCAGTGGTTGAAGGATCACCCACTCTTTCAGACCTGGTTCGGAACTACTGGTCACCAAATATTACAGATAACAGGAGGGCCTGGGAAGGGCAAAACGATGATTATGAGTGGTCTGATTAATGACCTTACTATGAATTTTACTACCCCTTCAGCAAACTCATTACCTCTGCGGCTTCCTGAATCGACTCGAGTCTCGTATCATTTCTGCCAAGCCACTCGTGATGATCTTAGCAGCGGGACCTCGGTCCTCAAGGGACTTTTATTGTATCTTCTGAAGATAGACCGAAAACTGATTAAATTCCTACGAAAACACTACGAAATTTCCGGAAACGAAGGGTTCCGAAGTAAAGTGGAATTTTTTCTTCTCAGGGCCATTATTTCCGATATGCTAAGCGACCCGACCTGTCCAAATATATATTTCTTAATCGATGCCTTGGACGAGTGTACGCAGGAGCTTCCAGACCTTCTAGCATTCATTTGTAGAACCACCAAAGAATATCCAAAAGTAAGATGGCTAGTATCGAGCCGTCATCACGATAATATCCTGTCAGAGTTCAACGGGAACAACCTTCTCTTTGAAATATCTTTGGAAGAGAATAGGGAATCCATTGACGCTGTAATCGAAACATATATTAAACTCAAAGTTGACGAGCTCGATAATCGCCACCACTTCAGTCCAACAGACAGAGCCGAAGTTACCAAAACTCTGAAGGAGAAAAGCGGAGGTACATTTCTCTGGGTTTATTTGGTGTACCAGGAATTAAAATCGGAAGACGTCCTAGCTTCCGACGCACTGGCGATTCTTCATGATTTTCCACCGGCGCTCGGTGAAACGTATGATCGAATGCTTCAGCAGATTCAGAATCGAAGGAATTCCACTCGATGTATGGACATCCTTGCAGCATTGGTTGTTGCACACAGACCGTTGCATCTGAGGGAGATGGCAGTAGTTGCGGGTTTGCGTATTGACTATATACCCGACCTATACCGCCTTGTGAGGCAATGCGGTTCTTTCTTTATAGTTCAAAACGACATCGTTTATTTCATCCATCAGTCAGCCCAAGATTTTCTTGTTACTTCACCGTTTCTTTTTCAGCAGGGAGAAGCGAATATTCACGGGAAAATCGTTAATGCGTGCCATGAGAGCTTCGATAAAAATTTAAAAGAAGACATTAGCGATCTAAAGCAGCCAGGTTTCTTGTGGGAAGATCTAACCTCCGAGCAGCGTCAGATCGTTGAACACCTTGAATACGCTTGCTGCTATTGGGTTCGACATCTCAAAAGCTTTGCCGATACGGAGGACATCAATGTCTTCCTTGGAGAGAAAGGCAAAGTTAAAGAATTCTTTGATGCTAAGTTTCTTTTTTGGGTAGAAGCGCTTGTTCTGATGGATGAGATTTCGGAGGGAATACTACAGATACAGATTTTACTGACGATAGTGAAGGTGAGATATTCACTACATCCCTCAACATACTAAACAGGGTGATTTGTTAAAAATCATAGGCCGACGAACACCCAGTGCTATACCGGCTGATTTCCGATGCTGAAGAATTCATTCGCCATAACCGCCAGACAGTCGAGCTCGCTCCATTGCAGTTGTACTCCTCCGCACTCATTTTCAGTCCTCACGAAAGCCTAGTTAGAAAAAAATATTCAAAACACATCCCAAGGTGGATTAAAACGCAACCAACCGTAGATCAAGCGTGGGGTGCATGTCAGCAGGTTTTCGATAAGCCCAGATATACATATCCCAAGGCGTTTGCGTTCTCATCGGATGGTAGTCAAGTCACAGCCCTCTTGGATGATAGAACTCTGAGGTCTTGGGACACCTCAACGGGGGGATGCATTGATGTTGTTGGGGATGTTGGCGGAGCCGAAGATGACTCGCGATGCATCTCGCCTGATGGCAAATTGGCTGTTTGCGCCTTGGGCCTCAAAAAGGTACAAGTCTGGGATGTGGTCACTGGTCGATGTGTTGGAGTTCTTCGAGCTCGTGTGCATCAAGAGTGGGAGTCGCTAAAAGTTGCAATTTCTCCTGATGGCAAATTCGTCGCGGCTATATGCGATCGAATGTTAACACTTTGGAATATAGCGACAGGAGAAAACATCGAAAATTCCATAATAATTCCCCCGTTCGAACATTACAGGACAAGCCGAGTAGCGTTTGCTCCAGATGGCAAATCAGTTGCATTCACCTACGGCATTTCGGTCGGCGTTGTCCAGCTGGACGGGCTCTGTGAAACCGTCGCTGGAGGAGGAGGAGAACAGATCCCGGTTTTAGAGGTGAAACTTTCCACCGATCTCTTTCCCCGCCCTGTAAGCTGGTTTCTATTCGCGCCCGACAGCGGTTCGATCGCGTTCATGGTTCCAGCGGCCGGATTGTTCATATGGGATGGTGCGACAGGGCAGCATTATTTAGTCTACGAGCATATAGGCCTAATGTCAAACATGATAGCATTCTCATCCGATAGTAAATCAATCGCTTATGGGTCCAAGATTGGGCTCATATATATCTGGGATACGGCATCGCACCAGTTTCTTGGGTTTTTTCAAGGTCACAGCGAACAGGTTAGAAGCATCACATTTTCGCCCAACAGCAAATTAATGGTCTCCGGTGCCCGAAACGCCACGTTGCGTTTGTGGAATCCAGAGACAAGGGAATGTATTGGGATTCTCAAGGGTCACTCTAGCCCAATTGATACAATTACATTTTCACCAAATGGCGAGTTCTTTACATCCTCTGCAGGTAGCAATTCGCTACGGCTATGGGATACGAGGAAAGCAATAGGACGAAAGACGCGCGAACTCGCGGACCCAAACCTCAATCATATTTACGCAGTGGCCCTGTCCCCCGATGGTAATAGAGTCGCTACTTTGTCCGCCAACCACGTTGAGTCACCAAATTTCGCAGACGAAATAGGCTATTCTATAGGTGTATGGGATCTGAGAACACAGCAATTCTTTGGATTTTTAGAAGCCCTTCCGTACTCGGGACTTGCGCCAGATATACTGGCGGAGGAACCAATCGGCGTCAGTGCGTTCTTGAATCCTCGTTCATACTTTTCAACGTTATTATTCTCCCTCGACGGTAGATCAATCGCATCCGCCTATAATGCTCGGAACGTTGAACTGTGGGATGTTGCGACAGGGGAGATGCAACGAAGGCTATTTTTTTTGGATGACTGGGTCCTTTCCGGAATCTTTTTTTTACCTGACGGAAAACTAGTAACGTCCATTACCACAGAAAGGAGAATACGTTTGTGGGATACCACAGAACACCAACACCTTCAATCTTTTGAAAAGTTAGCTAGCCACACCGCGGAAAGGATAGTCTCATCGCCTGATGGAAAATTGATCGCGTCCTTCTCAGACAAATCCAACAAACCTCAAGATTTGCATCTATGGAACGTAGCAACCGGAGAATTCATCCGAGCCCTTGGCGACGGCAACTGTGTTGAAACAGTGTTATTTTCGCCTGATAATAAAACTGTCGTATCTGCCTCTCGTGGCGCTGTACGGGTTTGGGACGCCACAACAGGAGCATGCTCTGGTGAATACGCCTTTGTTCGGGAAGTTTGGAATTGTAACTTTATTGGCCAACTTGATCTTCCCCAGTCCACGTTGGGAGCAATGCACAAATCCGAACAATCTTCAGGGGTCAGAACTAATGCCGTTGCGGGTGCATATAACCTTTTATATCTAGGTAAGAATTGGCTGTCTGTCAACAGAGAAAGGCTCCTTTATCTTCCCACGGATTATAGATATAAGTGTGGTGGTTCTCAAGGTGTGAAAATTGTAATTGGGTCGCCTCCAAACCGGTTCTATACATTGGAACTCGATTTAAACTATTTACCGAAGTCTAATTTGCCCATCATGAACTGTTGAGTGTTGTGCTTACAGACGTTGAATGGCGTAGTTTACGAGACAAGTATTCTCAGGGTTTCATACCAGAATATTCGAGCTTGGAACTTTTGAAGCAAATATTAGATATGAAAATATGAAGCAGATTATAGAAAATTGGATAGGGTAGTTAACTTGAAATCCAGAATGAACAGATGAGCGCGTCTACACTGATACGCAGGAAGAGCAATCTCGTTACCTGCCGCGCCATGTGAATGGTGGGTTGATAAATTCGACCTCGGCCCAAACTTGGCTCTGCATAATCCACGGTGCAACCAGATTATGAACAAAACCTGAGTAATCAAACACCAAAGAAATCCGATTTAGATAATCCAAGGTTCTAGCTTGTCGGTTTGTAACTGCTAGTCCACCACTTATAAAAATTGTACAAATTTGCACCATGGCTCCGATAGTTCCCATAATCATCGGTGTGGCAGATGTCATCAATCGTTCTACAAAGGTCGAGGATGCACGGGAGCCAGCCGACTTAATGCACCAGGCGATATCAGATGCATTGTTAGACACACATGCCGTGGAACTAGACGCCCTTAAATCCAGAATTGACAGTATCGACGTAGTAAACACTTGGACCTGGCCGTATCTTGATCTTCCTGGCGTGTTATCTAAGAAGCTGGGAGTCAGCCCACGGCATAAGCATACCAGCCCTCATGGCGGAAACCAGCCGGGTTTACTTTTCGATGAGGCGGCGCGGCGTATATCGCAGGGACAAACGAAAGTCGCGGTTCTCACGGGCGGCGAAGCTCTTGCTTCATGTAAGTTTAAATAAATCGGCCGTCCACATCCAACTACCCCTTCACACAGAAACATTGCAATTTGCTGACAACACATAAAAAAAAGTGACGGCATGTGCTGCTGCAAAGAAGATGCCACCGCCAGGTTGGACTGAATCAAATGAACAGGTCGAAAGCGTCTTTTCTCCGACTACGAGAGATCTTGGAAGCGGTACAATTTGTGTCTCCGCTCGATACTAATACCGCCATTTATTAATGATTATTTAACTATAGATCTTGGAGCTCTGCACGATATCGGAGCTCCTATTCACATCTATCCTCTCTTTGAAAATAGTTATCGCGCCCATTATAAACAGACCATCGAGGAAAATAACAAAGAGTCAGCCAAAATTTACGCAGAGTTTGCAAAAGTTGCCGAAAAGAATCCAAATGCATGGAATTATGGGAAACACATGACCGAAGAGACGATTGGAACAGTCAGCAAGAAGAACAGAATGATTTGCTTTCCTTGTAAGTGAACAATATGCTCTTGATTTAGTACTACCAAACTAACTGATTGACCAGATCCCTTGCTTATGAATGCTTTCAACACCATAAACTTGGCTTGCGCTGTTATTCTTACCTCGACGGATTATGCAAGACAAATAGGTGTACCAGAGAGCAAGTGGATATATGCTCTAGGCGGCGCCGGAACCCAAGATAGTGGGGATTGTATGTATCTACTACCGATATGAATATATCGCCCTGCCTGGGGAAGACAAATTATTAATGACCTTGGTCAATCTAGTCTGGTTGCGTCCAAATTATTACTCATCTCCCGCCATATCTCAATCCATCGATACCGCATTCACACTGAGCAAAGTCCAAAGGTCCGAAATCGACATTTACGACCTTTACAGCTGCTTTCCTATTGTTCCCAAAATCGCAGCGCGGCATCTAGGCATTGACGTATTGAACCCACCAAACCCGTTAACAATCCTAGGAGGATTGACATCATTCGGAGGTGCAGGAAACAACTACTCGATGCATGTAAGCAGAACCCATTTATGTGTAAAGCTTGACCAGCTCGCACTGATTTTACTAGGCAATTACGGAAATGACCCGCCAGATGCGTTCTGGCAGGGGCACAACGGGTCTGATACTTGCTAATGGCGGTGTGGTCACGTACCAACATGTCATCCTGATATCGAAGAACCCACGCGCTGATAACTCGCCCTATCCATCCGCTAATCCACTCCCTACGACAATCACCAACGTTCCCGTACCACCTATTGACGAAACGCCTGAGGGTGAAGCTGTTATCGAGGTACGCAACCATCCCCCCACCCCATGTGGAAATGAATTTTTTTGTTGTTCTGTTTGTAGCTAACGTTATAACCTGCTCCCGGGTGAAAAGACTTATACCGTTTCATTCGAACGGTCTGGTGAACCCGAGCTAGGATATGTCGTTGGTCGCTTGAAGAAGAATGGCCGTCGGTTCGTGGCAAATCACGCGGACGAGCAAACCCTCAAAGCATTGTGCAGCACCACAAGTGAGCCTATCGGCAAAGTTGGATGGGTGACATGTGATAAGACTGGAGAAAGGGGGGATACGGGTAGATGTTACTTTAGTCTACATACGAAGGGAGAGTCAAAGTTGTAGGAATATTATATACTGAAATAAGCCTAGTGAAAGGGTTTCGAATCCCGTCGAAATCTAAGACGAAGTGTATGTATATCTTTCATTGGCATACATTGGGTTTTTTGTACGTTTGGTATATCAATGCAAGAGTCTAATAAAAACTAAGAAGTGAGAGATCTTGAATTGACCTAAAAGTATGTTTCCAAAGATTGCATCATCTATAATGGCGACATATTAGATCAGGTGGTGGGATGCAGCTAGGGTTAAATGTCTAATACCGCAATTTGTTCACAGAATACTTCTCCTTCAGGCATATTGTTCGATTACTCATTAATCGTATATACCATTTTTAAAATCTTATTATGAAAATAGTTTAGGATCAATAGACTGTTATTTCAGTATTCTATCCTTGATAATCCTGAATCCGCTAAACGAAACGGTTAAGGGAAAAAAGCAATCCGACACGCGGTAATTATTTTGCTAACCGAAAAAGAAATCTCGTCAAGAGAACGGATAGCTGCGCGGTCGATGTAAATATCCTTGACAAAAGAAAATGAAAAAATATGAGAAAATCATTATAAGGTAAAGATTGGTCTTTCAAAATTCAGTAGAAGGCCTCCCAGGTCCATTCGCTGACAGGAGATAAAGACACATGCATATAGTTGATATCTTTATCCTTCTTCCACTCTCGCATATACCAATACCCATTAAAATTGTATTGTTCTAGCAACTGTCGTTCTCTCGCGACAATTTGCTGTAGGGTAAGTGGCTGAGTGAAACCGTTATCCATATCCCAGTCACCATCGTAGTCAACGCCTGTGCGGGTCTTTGTTGCCCAATTTCTGCCGTTCCAACGTTCGTTTCGTTCAGTTGTGCTATCTTCGTACCAGTGATGGGGAGATTCGAGTTTTCCTAGGACTCCGAGAAGAAAATCTCCGATTCTGCAGGTACTGTTGTTTTGAGGGAATGGAAGATTAACGGCCATAGCTTGCCGAGCGGTGAGTCTGCTAAAGCTGGGCTGGACGTAACGGGGAAACTGTATAAGAGGAGCGGCGAACGGGTTGGGGAGAATGGGTTTGACGGGCTTGATGGTGCTGGCGGTGCTGGGCCTGCTGCCGACACGGAGCATGAATTCGTTCCGGAGTGGTTCGGGATCGAACTCAATGGTGATGGATGGGATGACCGCAGGAGACGAGAATTCGCTGGAGGTATATATTGCAATGGGGTCGTTCATGAAGCTGAGATTGGCTAGCTTGTAGCGGCGGGGAGGCGCATGAGGGTGGTCTGGGAGGTATGTTGTCATGAATTCGACGTAGCTTGTGCCTGGGATCTGGCGGAAGGCGAAATTCCCATCCTGGAGAAGACGGTGAATCAAAATCTGGGGTTTTTTGTTTATAGAATTTGGAGCGGTGGCAGCTGTTCTTTGCGGGTGAGGCGTTTCTATGATTCCGGTCCATGTTGAATCATTGACTGTGGTATAACGGAATGAGCCACAATCCCTGCGAATAATGGTTCGCCAGGTGCTGCACACTCGCTCGCAGGAGAGCTGGTCGAAGAATGTGACTTTCTTCAGGATGTTTATATGAAGCTCTACAGGGAGGCAAGTGATATCGGTTGGTCGATTGGGGTCTTTTAGAAACCACTGACCAAGTGGGTTTTTTGTCGTGGTATTTTTCGCAAGTTTGTTGAGAGTAAAGCTTGACTGGGGGAGTAGAATCTCCGCAAGAGGCGACGGCTCAATCTCAAAACGGAGAGGGGCGTCAGTCTCCTGCAAAATACCGGGAGAAAGATCTCGCATAATAGTAGAAATGGCTGTTTCGCCTGTTTTTTGGGGGCCTCTAACTCTATGCTTTCTGGCATAGTTTGTCTTTGGACTTCTATCCTCTGACCCCGGCTGGAGGGAGGCCGGTTCTTTATGTTCCATGACAGGCAGTGTTTATCTGACGTCTGGCAGTGAGGGAGGGTGATGTGTGAGGGTCTATAAAAACAATAGAAGTTAGTATCCGGTCGATCTTGCAACGTCAGATTCCGTGTGTGCAATATTCGACAGCATCCCAAAGGTACAACGCCGGATTCTGGCCCCGAAGCCTACCAACAGATATGAGAGGAGTGGATTGCTGGCTGCGCCTATTCGAAGTGAGTGCGTGGTGATTATGCTGACAAAGCGATAGAACGCCTAAGAAATAGAGCGGCGGGGTTGAAGAGGAAGAGTATACGTCGACAGAGTGTACAGCCGGCATTTTGTATTCCCAAAATTGACTGAAGTGTGCGATTTCATCGATTTTGCGTTGCCGTTGTGGTTGTTTAGCTGTGTCACCTTGTTTGGAAGTCCAGAGACCAACTGGGCCGAAGAAAATAATCATGATACTCGAATCATTGACAAATTACGTAAATCACGACATTGCACGACTTCTGATAGTATATGTATAGGGAGTGTCCTATAGATATATACATATTTCACAGATCCGTACACATAGCTACATCTTCGGCAGTACGTGGCGGCTTATAGCGAGCGCAACAACACCGAAAAGGAATACGCCGGGAAACTTGTGCAAAATATTCATAATTAAATGACAAAATAAAAGCAAAACAATATGATTACTCAATACACATGAAGGGTACAGTATACTGGGGTACATACACAATTTTTGGGGAGTGATGTTAATGTCTAAGTGTTTGCGATGGTTGGTGCGCTCCTTTCGCTCTTCACCACATATTTAAATGGCTCTCGGCTCGGTTCCGCAGGATCCAGCAACAAGTGACCAATAGGAAGAAGGCTAGATATCAGATCGTACGAGCAAATCCAATGTTCCTGGCAGGACTATTCGAGAGTTTTTGGCAAGACCCAAAGATTGAAAGATAAGGTTTTAAAGCGAGACTAATCGATCAATCTGATATTCTGATTCGATTTAACCTAATATTCGGATTTAACTCGGAGACCCACCAAGCTCTAGGCTCCTCGACATAAAAAAATGAGATAAAAGTCGCGCATTGGACGAAAAGCCATCATCTTAGAAACAGTAATTGAGAATCACAAGCTTCAATTATGTGATCTATCGCCATTCATCCCAATATTATATATATATATTTATTGAAGCAGATGAATTCACCGGGACAAAACGCAAGACGTCTCCGCGCCCTGTATGGGTAAAAATTTATTTGCTAGGCCGGGTCGCCCGACGAACATCCAACCTGAATAAACCATAATTTTACTTCGCTAAAATAACAAGAGAGAAACAACCAAAAGTCTAGATATAGGGTATGAATAACGGTTGCTTCATCAGCTTCGAGTATGCGCCAATCCGCAACTATGTGTATATATAATCGATGGGGTATTCCATGCAAGTTGTGCTCAATCTTCCGACCATTCAACATCCTCGTAAAGCTCCAACTCAATCCTCCCTCCAATCCGGAAATCAAAGAAACCGTGAGGTATGTACTTGATGTATTCTTGTATACTTACTCCGTCCATCTTCACAAAGAAAACCCCACCGTGCTCGTTTACTTCTGGTTCTAGCCTCTTGATCGTTGTAATGGATCTGCTTACCGCATTGACGAGCTGCCGAACGGACATTGGCCCCTCGTTTTCGGAATCCGATTCCGGTAACCGATGCAAATACTTCCCGTTCCGCACTCGAGGATTATACGGAAAGTTTCTACGAGCACTCTTGAATTTCTCGAATCCGCGGCCGTAATGCACTTCGGTATCACACACTCCCGAATAGAACATCCGTTCTCGCCAATGCCACGACGAATTCAATTGGATCGAAAATCGGCCTTTATCGTTGAATATAGTGTCCTCCCTCTCATCTTCACTATCTATCGAAGAATCCTCCGAGCTACTTTCTTGCTCCGCCGATATTTCGAGCTGTGATATGCGACCTTTTCGCCCTCCCAGCGAATTTGCATGTGTGTAGAGTTTCTCGTTGCCAATGAGAAAAAAGCCTTGTGGTATCGAATCTCGATTTGACGGTGCGCACGGTACGCCCGGATCCACCTTTACAAAGAACCCCAAGGAATGCTGCGATCCGTCCATAAAGTTATGCAACAAAACGCCGGAGCTCCGTCCTAGTATCGAGCTCTGGGGGATAGCACCCATTTCGTCATCGAGCCCAGTTTCGCCACCAATGGCGATTTCGGGTACAGAGATGCCATAATTGTACGAGTTGTGGTTTTCATGAAGGTTCTTAAACCGCTTTGTATGGCTCGATTCTGGAGAATGTAGGCAAGATACGTAACGTTTGGCGTGGACGTTGTATTCTGAAAGATGATTTCGCCAACGCGTGCACACCTGCGAGCAAGCTACGGTTTCTGTCCAGTCGAGTTCGTTGAGAATCTTCCACTCAATTTCGAGCGGGAGACTTTCGTACCCCATTGTTTTTGGGAAGTTGGGGAGTTGGACGTTGGATTTTAAGAAGGGGGGATTGATTCCAGAGGAATGGTCTGGTCTTACGGCGTGGGAAACACAGAGATCAAAAAATAGAAAAAAGAAGCCGTGAAACAGTGAGAATCCGATAGGTTTTTAAGAAATCAGCTCCAGAAAAAAAGGCAGGAATGCTATAATGTTAGCGGCCCTTTCCTGTCCCCTCGGAAACCCGACTTGGAGCCTACTCGCGACGCAGTCGTGGTACAGGGCTGCCACGAAGTCTGAGGCGAGACCCGGAATTTGGGACGAAATTCCTTGGAAAGTATGGCATTCTGCATGCCTTACCACCTGCTTGGTATTTATTCATGATTTCTGCATTACATTTTGGGAAGTAAGGAGGACGACCACCAAAAGGAAAGAAGAAAAGAAGCTCCAGCGAGCGAACGAACGGAAAAAAGCTAAAGAAAGGTTATTAAAAGCGTGCGAATCAAGATAGTTTCTCGAGCCAACTAGTTCCGTCCAATTGGTTAGATCCAACACACACGGCTCGTGATCCGCTGTTGGAAATGTTGGTATTCTGCGAGTTCTGCAACCAACCAAAAAAAAAAAGAGAAGTTCTGTGCCCTCTCTCGTAAACCGCGGGCCGTGCGCACAGAGCCGATGTGAGAATAACAGAACCAGGTGAGCATTTTCCTGCATATCGAGGAACTTTCTCATACGTACCAGTGGCGTACTAATCAAGCTTGGCATTTTGTAAACTAATGCCGACTCGACGCTTTTCGGCCGCATCAGGATCTCGAGCTTTTTCGGGCGCTTAGATTCAGAAACTTCGTGACCACCTCACTCAACCTGAGCGTTTTTTATTTTGTTTTTGACACAACTTCAACGGAGCCAAGACCAATGCAAGGTGCAGAATTGATCGAAAACTGCAGTATTTCTCCCAGGTTCGGCATCCTGGGGCGTGATAGTATTTGCTATTTATGTTGTTTAAGTGCAGCTGAATGGCAGCTATCACGCTCTTTGTGTCACTAGCTTCGCTTGAAAATGTGCTGAATGGGATGTGACCTAATTGCCAAGCCATATAGGAGGCGTTCCCTGGCCGCCAAGGAATCTTCATTATAGATCGGATGGAGGAAGGTCAGTTCCCCGGATCTAGCGGCACAGTTTGCAACACGCAAAATGCAACATATTCAGCTCTAGACCAGGGACGATGATATTTAGGTAGAGTTAGTCTGTAGTAGATATCTCCGTTAAAGAGTATATGTGGTTACGCGCGTCATATATGGATGTCATCGAGGTTTTGAGAAAGGTAAGAAAAGAAGTTTTTTTTTTCAATTGTTGGTAGATATTACAAAATTTATAATGTCAAGTACTCGCACTGGCTCCTAACCCCTTCCTTCAAAGGTTATTCAAGCTACGTCATACATTTATGCTTCTTCTTCAAAGTCTTCTTCTTCTGCATCAACCGGCGTAGGCTCCGTGGTAGTCACGGTAGGGGTGGTTACGTCGCCGGTTTCTTCTTCCTCCTCTTCGACCTCCTCTGTCTCATCGTTCTGCTGTGGAACATCTCGAGTTGTTTTGGTACCCCTTGTAGAATTCTGAGGAGCACTACCGGTTGCCTTTGTGGCTTCTTGGGTGGTCTTGGAAGCCTCGTTGATAGTCTTAGTGGCAGACTCGGTTTCTACCTCTTCCTCCTCTTCCTCTTCGGGGATATCATCAATCGGCTGAGTAGCATTGACAGGCAGCTTCACAGGAGTGCTGTCTGTTCTCGTAGAGTTTGTAAGGTCAACGACTGGTCGAGTGGTATTAACAGGCCCGTTTATGATGGTGCTATTGACTTTGGTTGACTTCCCACTATCGACAATTGGCTGGGTACCGCTGACAGCCCTCTTTACAGTGGCTCTGGTAATCTTTGTAGAATTGGTACCAACGATAATTGGCTGAGTTCCATTCACAGGTCGGCTTGGAGTGCGGGTATTGATTCTGGTAGAGTTGATGGGAACGACGATTGGCGCTCTCTTGGAGTTATCGATCCTTGTAGAGTTATTGTTTCTCGTGGAGTTCTTAGCACCGATGATTGGCTGAGTCGCATTGACAGCTCGCCTGGCATTATCGTTATTTGGTCTAGTGGAATTTCCTCCACCGACAATACCGGTAGCCCTTGCGGCTTCAGTTGGAGCTGCTTGCCCATCGCGGACAGTATTCGTTGCGGTTATAGTGATGGTTAAGACGCCACCGTTACCCCCACCGACGGCGTTCCCGACAGTGCTGCTAGTACGAGTGTTTTCTTCTTCTCCAACGGCATTGTTGACGGTAGTCGACCTGCCAGTTTGACCGTCTTGGCCACCTCCAACAGCGTTATTGGCAGTAGTGGTGGACCTGCTGGTCGGAGCTGCATCACCACCGCCTACAGCCTGTCGGTTAGTGGTAGGCGCACCTTGGATTTGCGAGAAGCCGCTGGGGAGTGTAGCCGATGCAGTAGCGCCGCCACCGGGAGCCACCTGCTCGTTAGCCGGTGCGGTTACCGTTACTGTCTGCACCGGAACAGCACCACCGTTACCGCCACCATTACCACCGTTACCACCACCAACTCTGTTGCCACCGCCGACATCGTTTCTAACGGTGGTTGTAACGACTAAGTTGCCACTGCTGTTGCCAACGCCGCCACCGACCCCCCCACCGACTCCACCACCCACAGCGTTGGTAGGAGCAGCGACAGTAGTTGAAGTACTAATGGCACCACCAACCCCACCACCAACCCCACCGCCTATTGGAGCTCCATTAACCGGGGCGCCACCGCCATTAGCGCCATCGATAGTGAAGCCTTGCGAAGGGTCGTTATTCGAGCAGGCAGCCTTGTCCAGGCCTTGAGCAGTAGCAACCAAACATGTTCCTTGAGCGTTCATCGGTTTCAACTGAAGTGCTGAGGCGGCCGGATCACCCATCTGGAAGAGCTGATCGTTCGACACAGTACCTCGGCCGTTTGCACGTCCACCACAAGAGAACAAGGTAACACTTGGGCCGATAAGATTGCGATTATCAAAGTTCAAACATCCTTGCGTCTATCATTTGGAAAAAAACCATTAGCATCATAATAACAGGGTATTTTGGGATTCTGCTAGACTGTTTGTTTAGTCTGGACTTACAAGTGCACTGACCACCAGCATCGTGCCTGGCTGGTCGTTGTGTTTTCCGGCCGTGATGACATCAAACTTCTGGGCTTGGCTACCGTCACACTGTCGGACTTGGACTGGGATATCGTTAGCTCGAATGTCACCAGATAAAGGATCAATGTGGAGACATTGTCCGTTAAGCGTCCTCATGGCAACATTAGTGAATGCTCGAGTGGCGGTTTCATCACGTTGGTGAGCTTGTTGGGTGAGACGGTCGTTGAGTCTGAGAACAGCACGGGCGGAGAGTACTGGGATTGGTAAAGCGGATGTGATAGCGGCCGAGGCGCTAAGGGCGATAATATAGCTGGAGAAATGCATCTTGAGAAGAATAGACGAAGAAGATCGAAGTTTTCTCTATGGGAATCTTTATAAAACGTTGATATAGCTGGATATGAAGGAAGGAGATATGGAACCAGTCCACAAAAAAAAACAAGCGTTTGGGAAATAAAGAAAGAAGAAAGAAAGAACAACCTCGCAGAGGTAGATAGAATTGAACCGATGAACCTGATCGTGATGAGGAGAGAAGAAGGGAACGAATGTGGTGGGGATCCAGCGTTTATATAACAGTAAGTGTGGAATACAGGTTTGATGATCTTAGCCTTTCCATTAAGGTACATCGATCTTGCCACAGCCTAATTTGTTAGACCAATGCAAGCCTCTCTGGATACAGTATCTTACGCAGGATTCATGAGGTTGGTTTGAGACTGGGCTATGTCTCTTAGGTTCCTAGAAACGTCGAAACGGCCGGAGGGTTGATGAGCCCCAAAAGCGGTTAGCTCTCGCTAAAATACAACAAAACTAAACTAAAAGAAGAGATGGGCTCCTTTTAGGGATATTCAAACATTTCCAAGAAAGGGAATTTCGAAACATGTCGAGTCTAATGAGGCATTGGGAGGGGTCGGTTTGCATAGTTTCGACACACTTGGAGTTAGTTGACTTGCCTCGTTTCGTTTCACTAAACATAAATCTATGGAGGACACCTGAGCCTATTTTGGGTTGAGCCATCCGAGGCCAAGAGGTTGATGAATACAACAAAAATTGAATCGTCCGGGTTTCATAGGTATCTTCCGTGGCATGACGGTAGATTGTCGTAAACAAAAATCTGCAAAGGAGTTATACCCACCACCAGCTATTATTTTTACATCAAAGTTATGGACCGCAAATAGTATGACTTGCACACCACTTTTTTTTTCAGAAAAGACTGGCATCCATTGAAATGTTTTAATGTTACCTACGGTTCTACCTTTAAACAAGTTTGAAGTTGTTAATCCGTTTGAGCATGCACTATATATGTGAACGTACGTACGTGCGTAAGAAATTTGATTTCATGGTTATTCTGCAGGTGCTCAAAGAAGTATCATAAAGAGCATTGTCGGAGCTGATCTGCTAATTTAGTAAAGGCAGCACAACATGATCTCGCCTACACCTACGTTATCGTTATCGGTATCAGCAGCTGGACCGAGAGGGCGTCAACTTGCAATACATTTACGAGTCCAATGTCCAGAGTTCATTTCACTATGACGGTTATAATCCAAATTTCGATTAACAGTTCGATAATCTTAATATTGCACCTAACCTGTAGCTATTCTTTGTTGAATTATGAACATTTCAGTGACATAAAAATAGAATCTAAACGTAACCTTTTCAAAATTGTGGTTATTATCCTAACAACCAAATATGACGAACCATTATCAGGCGATTATGGCATACTCGGTGACCCCGTTCTCGGCGGGAACTAACCCTCCGTAAACCAGTGTAACAGGAGAGTTTACTCAGCCCTAGAGTTGCCACCCATCTACATAATGGTGGTATCCAAGGTACATCTCTCCAAACCTAGCGCCGCGCGGCAGCGCGCCAAGCTACCAAAACTTCCTAGATTCGTCCCATGGCTTCCCCTGCCAGCTCCCATCATACAGCCAAGGGTATTTGAACTCCAAATCCGAGACGGTAATACTTTCCGGTGCACCGTGTGGGAACCCCTCCGTCACGCTATCGAGACTGAAAAGCATTGGCGGTCTGTCTCGAAGCTGATCCTGAATGCTATCGTATCTCTTGCGGTGGCAATGCTCTTGGTAAAAGTTCAGATGGCTGAACATGATGACTTTTAAGGCTGGTAGAAGGTTTGGTTTCACAAGGTTTACGAAATCCGTTGCTTTCTGGTGAAGGTAATCTTCCCGAGTCGGAAATGAAAACGCATTAGGCTCATCGATGGCAATGTTGTCCCAGTCGTTGAATCGGTCCGGCTCCCTGAGAATATGGACTAGTTGGAGGCTTTCGGAAGAGATATCCCATTGCTATGAATGTCTGTTAGTACGACTGCGTAGGAGCTTAAAGAAGAATTTCCTACGGCTGGTATAAACTTACGAGCCACTTGATAGTCAGTTCAAGAATTTGCAATGCCTTTAACTCCCCAATAATCATTTTCTGCCTTTGACCGTACTGCGCTTCGGTTACCCAAGGGTTAAGAAAATCCATCCCAAACCAGTCATTAGAGCAGACCCTCAGCCGTCTCAAGGTATCCTTCGCCCTAAACAAACAATGATTTGCAACGTTAAACTCCGCCATTTGAGGCAAGTTGCAGACTCGCAGGTCTTCCAAGGCCTCACAAGTAGCAAGCATCTTCTGGAATCTGTTATTTCTTTCCACGTATCGCGAGTACTGATTCGGGATATCTGGATCGGAGTATATTACCCCCAAGCAGAAATGCCAACGCTTCAACGTCCGTGTATCCACGCGCTCATAGAAGAATTTATCATCCATATCGCACATTCTCCCGTCTGCATCGCCTCGATCCACCATTTCCGTCTTCCAGGCCGTCCACCCATTTCCGATTGATTTTTCGGGGTTCGCTTTCGCCCAATACCCGAAAGGAATATCGGTGCCAAGTAAACCTACCTCACGAAGAGACTCTATGCCGAAAATTGTATCGAGCAGTTGCACACCAGACTCCCAGAGTTCCGGGTGTGTAATCGGAACACGAAATTGCTCTCGGAATTTAATATCAAGATTGCGTAGATGCTTTAGTTGCCGTAATAATTGGATCAGGCTGGGGACGTCGAGTTTACGGGCAGGCGCCACCAGCAACCGAAGAGATAGCGTCTGTAGTGTTTGCTTGCAATTCTCTAATTGAGAGAAACATTCTGTGTCTCTCAAATTTTGGTTGATATCTATGTGGACCGCCCGAAGATTATGCTGATAAAATAGCAAGTTTATTGTCGTGGTTTCGGCGCTAACGGAACCACAGAGAGACAGAGAAAAGAGCTGATTGGTACCAAGAACAGCTGAGAACATAGAGTCAACCATCTGGATGGTTCTCTCGGCCACACCCTTCCCACCCCTCGGATGGGCGACAAACAAATTGCGAACATGTTTTAAGTGTCGGTTCGCATTTCCCGCGTAATAGAGGCTGCGGCCTTGATGTGATGCCAATCCTAGGATAGTATGAGGATGTAGTAATATCGTGGTGTAAAGAATCGGGACAGCAACTGAAGAAACTGCTTTGGAGACCAAACAAGCCTGGCAAAGATCTGAGGGGGCAAGCTGATGGTAAAATATCAATAGTTAAAGAAGTACTTTTTAGATCCTGCTACTTAATACTGCGTATACGTATAGCCTTGTAGGTGCAGATTGCGTTGCAGCGGGGATACTTTAGAACCAAAGAAACTGGGTGGCATACTAGACGGAAAATTAATCTCTGTATCTCAACAGGTAAATCCAGAAGATGCGACATGCTGTTAATATTGATGATGCCGTCTATCGAATTTCGTCGCAGGGAGGATTCAAGTACACTTGGATGCAGGACAAAGAAAGTTGATGCGAGCGCCAACTCCGGTGCAGGATTGTAACGCAAGGCTACATCCCCTCCTTGTGGCGGTGCAACTGTGGCTTGTAAAGCTTGTTGTGGAAGTTCTGACCGAGTAGCTGGTTCAACATGCAACATGCTCATGCGGAGAGTGAAAAACATAAGAGTATTACTATTATCGATCGAAGTTATATACACAGATATGTCATTCATTCTAACTATCCAACATGATCAATAAAATATTTGATATATACCAGCTTGAAAGACCTGCGTATCAATACCAAAGCGATCCATTACTTAATATGATAACATGATCAGCAGTCTGTCGGCGAGATTTGAACAGAATCCGGAACTTTGTGGCTTACCTATCAGACCAAGGTTTATCCTGTCGTTCGAATTCCATAATATGCAAATTAGGATATAGCCAACGGACATCATCAATCGTCCCTAGTGTTAAGGTAGGAACTAGCTCCCCATACTCGTCGTGATAATCGACAAGATAAATGGTAGGATGCATTGTGGCGGTAGATAGAGCAGGAGGCACCAACGTAAAGAAAGATATCACAGACAGTTTGCTCTGCTTCCCTCTAATTTCAGTATGATGGACATGACTCTTTGCGAGAGCCAAAGCATCGGAATAAGGTTCGTATAGGGCACCCCTTCCAAATCTAGGTGTTCCGACAATTCGGAGAACCCGTAGATTCTCAGGGAGAACAATCTAAGATAGCTCAAGTGAGAAAGTATTCAATAGCAGTTTTATAGACCCAAGATTAGGCGATACTAACTGGCCTGTTATCCCGCAATAGATCAACTCCAAGAGAAACTTCCTCTAATAGAGACCAACTCTTCAAGAAAAATCCATCATACCCACTCGCTGGAGGGGGTTCAAATATGATATTTCGCAGCAAATTATCAAGCACATAGCTAGAGTTGTTGTGTTCAATCCACAGCCTTTTTAAAGACTTACTATGATAGGCCTTGATCTGATCGTACTTTGGTAAGTTTTGTTCCAGAGGAAATACGATATAGAGGGTATCTAGCGGTGATAGCCTCGGGATTATTGTTTCGAAAGTCTCTGGTGAGCATGTCTCGACAAGTTGTAAAGACTTGAGGTTAGGCATTTCTTCAGCATTACAAACCGTCTGCAATAAAGATTCAATTCTTGGGCACTGTTCCAGCCTTAGCATCCTGAGGTTTCTGTAATCAACTAGGTTTCTCGCACACTCATTCAGGAATCTCCCCAAATTGGGAAATCCCAAGACATAGAGATCGCGGAGTTGGTGCAATGCGACATCAGTTTTAGGGGAATCGCCAAAAACGTCGGGATACCCAAGCCAATCCTTCAGTTCGCATCTCAAAGGACATCCAATAGCTAAAGATTTAAGAGTATCATCTTTTCCAAGGATCAACATCCATAACAATCTAATTTCGGCGGAATGGGACAGGTTCATAATATTAAGGGACTCAACCTTAGGTACGACATCAAGAAGAAGTTGACGGCTGAACACATCTATCGACCAGAAATATGAAAGAGAAGGAAAGCAAACATGGCGGAGGTTGGATTGCTGCCGAAGTAGCACCGCCCCAGGGAGTAACTCGATATAGTTATCAATTGCCCACCCTTTTAGACTAGTCGAGTTCGTGAAAATCAGTAAACTAGGGTCACTATCAAAAACACACGGATCAATGCAGAGTGGACCTACGCAAGACTTTCCAATTGGTTTTCCCGCGTAGATAAAAGCATCGAATTCAATTGGACCGATAGTTTTTTTGCATGGATGTAGTTAGGGGGTACCGTTTCCGGAAAGGCAGATATACGAAGACTCGTAATATATTTCGACGTGGGATTATTGATATCCAACAAATTATGAGATAGGGAGGTCTCGACGCCACCATGATCGCATCTAAGCACTACATCACCCGAGTATAGATATCTGATGGCAATATCCTTGAAGAGCGTACAAGAAAGACATAAGTTGAGAAGAGTCCCCTTGGCCGGAACCAGCTATAGAAAGGAAAGGTCAGTATTGTGATTTTGGATTGGATGCTCGTGTACACGTGCCATATCCTCGAACTTCCGGGCGCTAAAGATCAGGCTGCAGAAAAACTTACAAATTGAAATATGAGATGGAATATCTCAGGAGGCAGCGGTGGACTGTTTTCGGCTGGACTTCGGATATTGGCTGTGTTTATTTGCGGAGCGTCTCCCGAATGACCCCTGTCATTCACGGGGGAAAGGGAAGATGGAAGAGTCGGTAAACTCGCCGTGAGATCTGGTGCGTGCACCGTGGTAAATGGAGCTATCGATTCGTGAGCCATGGCAACAGAACATAGAAGACGTGATTAAGCCAATATATTTCCCCTATTTACCGACAGCTTGAAGAATAATTTATAGAGAAAAGCGGAAGGCTTGGAATGCCATGACGTCGGGTATTATGGTGCATGATTGCTCGCTAGCCTTAGCGGAGTCTCGGGACCAAAATCGCCTGGCCAAGTATGCATGCAAGACCAGACCTCAGCCAACACAACCCACCGGAATCGCGAGGCACCAACCTGTACAGCTGTTTTTCACAATTAATTTCGAATATTTCAAGTTGTGCTGTAATAACTTTGCTGAAAGTTTCAACTAGTTTGTTGGCTGCATAAATTTAAGAAAACTTGATCAAGCAACTAGCTATGTAATAGGTAATACGCAAGGGTAAGCAAGAAGGTCCACGGTCTTCTGTGGTTGACCTAATTCAGATTGGATACCTCTAACATGTTGCTTTGGTCCCGCCCGGTTACATGGTCATACGCATCTACGCTTTAAGCTTTAGCTTTCAATATCCCCATGCTTATTTTACAATTTCCACCGTATTGAATAATGTTTATTACTCGATGAGTTACTTGATGAGTTGAATAGTAAGGGCAAGACTGAACTGCCATCAGATCGAATTGTACATACGTATATACTAAATTATGTGCTTGTATATACCTGGGTATTCTCCATTTTTGGTCTTTCAATGCCAGTGCTGCACGCACCAATTCTGCACGCATTGTTCTCACTCCTGCCGGTCATGTGCCAGTACAATCAACAAACAAAGAGGTTTTACAGCCTTCCCCAAACCATGCTTCTTTCATCCATCCACCCCCTCTATACTTGCTACCATTGAGTCGATGCGTGCTTCAACCGAACACAGCACACAATCAATATCTTAGGATTCGGCTCCTGCCCTAAAGTACATACCTCTGGGGCTAACTCTAGGTAGCTAAAGAAAACCACTCTCGGGAAGGGGACACGGAGTCTCGGAAGACACGTCCCTGTTTTTGAGCATAGGCAACACATTTGCCATTGTCGCAACAGCTCTGGGGTGTGAGAATGCAAAGCCGTGTCGAACCGCAACCGCAACCGCGGCCACGCAGCAGCGACACAACGCATACTGTTGTCTTCGATTGGGTCGGCCTTCCGGTCGAGATAGCCTACTTAATCCTTGATACTCTTGACTGGCCGTCTCATTCAGCTTGCCGACAGGTCTGCCGAGGTTGGCGCGCTTATTTGGATCGACCAAAGCTGGTTCTTCAGCGTTACCACGCCCCAACAGTCCCGACAAGAGCTGTCCATCGTATTCGGGATGCCTCAGGTGTTGTTACAACACACATCTTTGAGACGTCCGGTCAAGATCCGGCAACTGCAAAGCAAATACACCGCATCCTAGGGGAGCCAGGACTTGGTTTCTTTCTTCATATCGACGAGAATACTCGTACAGCGAGGCTTGGCGATAGTTGTTACTTTGCCGTGGAGGATGGAGCGTATCAGTTTCAAGCCAAGAAAAATGAAACGGATTTGAGAGGGGTGTTTCACAACGCCGCCGTAGGGAGGATGATGCGCATGGCCTTCAATCCGTACGACGAGACAGGGAGTGAAAGTGATGGGTCTGTGGATGAATTCACCTTGCAACAAACCGGGCCCTGGTGCATTCGTATGGGCCACCTTCCCTTTTCGAATGACTTGGCAATCCTGGGAAAACCTAATCCCATCGAGGTACGATTCGTCTCGATCGCTAACATCAGCGCTGGCATTACCATTCGACACGAGCTCAACGACTGTCTCAACTCCTTGGCATCAAACATCCCAGAAATGCTCACAGTTGGCCGGATCGTACTTACCGTTGCTATAGTTCTGACGGAGATGATCCGCAAACGAATTTACTCTGATTTTGCAGGCGATACGTTATTCATACGGCTAGGCGGGATGCGCAATGCCCCGGATCGGGATTTCCCCGGAAAAATATCACTCGAAATTTCTGCTCAAGACGAGTGCGAATGGAGCGGAGAAAAATATACAGGAAGAAAGGAAGAGCGCACCCAAGATGACCATTTTGAAAAAAAAACTAAACTGAAAACATGGAAAGAAATTTATGGACCTTCACTCCGAACACATAATGCAGTCTAACATGCTAAAAAGCAAAAAACAACGCCAGCAGACATACTAAGAATGAGCTGAAACTGGTTTGATCGAACATATGCAACACACTACCTGATGCAGAAGATGGCTGATCCGCTGTGGCTGTTGGTGGAGCCGATGTGCTTTCTGGAGTGGTATTTTCTATACCTTGAGTTTTGCTAGAGCTTGGATTTGCTGTTTGGATGACAAAAATGCCAGAGCTTGAATCTGGTGTCGGGGTTACTGTTGCAACTCTGAATTGACCGGAAGGCACCTTTGTTGAGGCAACCGGCTCACGACCGGTCGAAGTTGTTAGCTCAGTAGATTTCAATGATATTGACTTCTGGGTCGTTTTGATATCAGATGATGCAGGCTCATAACTAGAGCTTGATTCGGTAGAAGGTGTAAAAACCAGAGAGGAACTTGTTTCCAAAGAAGCTGTAGACCTTAGAAGAGAAGTCGATTCAACAGTGGTTGTAGCGACAATTACTACTTCAATAGAGGACGTTGCTTGTTTGGCAGAAGAAGCCTCTATGCTACTAGTTGTAGAGGCTGAGGCGACAGAATATACTGGTGTAAGAGTTGGACCCACAGGAGAAACAGACGGTGGCACTGGCGTAGGCTGTACACCAGATGCAGAAGTAGCAGGAGGCGTATCCTCGACTGAACTACTACCAACTTGCTTTCCCACTCCGCTGAAAAGCTGAGCGGAGTTAACTCCAGCCCTGTTGCAAAATTCAATGCCAAAGCTCAAAAGATCTATAAAAAGAAGTGCAGGCATTATTATCTATTCTGAAAGTTTTATAATATTGATTTAGGCAACTTACTTGCGACATCTGAATATCCGCATGTTACTAAAACACAAGATAACATGGATTGGTAGAAGGACTGGTTGTCGCAAATGCAAGCAGCATCATCTGCTGCACATTCGGTTGCATCGACAGCTGCAACAAAGCATGGTTGCTAAGACGGACGAACGGAAAAACCTTAGCATTTCACGTTTATTGATTTATACGAGGCGAACCAGGTTGGTGGTATGATACATACCGCGCAAGCTGGCAACTGTGCTCTTTTCAAAATCACACTTCTCGCCAACACCATCTGGGGTAGCGCTGTGACCAGGAGTAGATTAATAAATAGTAAAGGCTGCATTTCGTTTATGTTTCGGGTGAATTTTTCGTTCAAGGGATATTGCGAAACTTTTTTGTTTCGGCTATGAAGGATATCAAGATCAAGAAGCAAAATATGAACACAAGACTCGGAGCTCTAGAGGAAGAGGGGGGAGCTGAAAAAAAATAAAATAAAATAGAAAAAAATAGAAAGGCCCTTGTCCGCACATACCCTCCTTGCGCCGGAAATTATTATCCCATCGTGGCGGTTATATATATTTAACGATTTTTGACAAGAAATGTGATAAAACAATCCTGGCAAAAGCTTAAAGCCTGAACAATATCAGATGAAAAGAAAAAAAAAAATAATAAGACTGCTTTTCGGGACTTAGTTTGCGGTAAGCCTCGTGAGTCTTTCGTCAGCCTCTTTTTTCTTTCTTCGATGGCAAAGAATGCAGAAGGCCTAGTCGAATGATATGGTCATGCGGTTCCGCGGATGCATACCGGAGCTTTAGCTCGTCGGGGTTACCCACGCTCTCGCTAGCTGCAAATCAAGGTTGAGCTGCAGCCTGCGTCCTTGTGAGCAGAAAAGTACTTCGTCCCGCCCCCTGCAGTCGTAGGTCTAACCCCTCCATGAAGATCTCAGTCCTCTGGCTGGACCAAGCTTAATTTGATATCGATAATGGAGGGGTAGCTCCACTTTTTGACCGTGCCGTGCGCAACATTCGCCTAAGCGAGTCTGCCCGCCAAGAGGAGACAAGACCTATCAGCTGCCTAAGCTTACGAGACGGGAGAGATCGAGGAACCAATAGTTACGTCAGGAGCTAGGAGTTGGAGTCAAAGATGGGAAAAACCCGTCAGACGGGACCTCCATGGAACCGGGCTGATGCTCGTTTGGAACTATCGCCATAGCCGTTGAGATAAAGCAATCACCTCGCTCGGGACTTGGAAAGTCCATGTTTAGATGCTAAGCGAAAAGCACATTACTGTGGCGATACTAAGGAGCTTAATCGTCTTATGTCTTTTTCTGTTAATTTTTCTGCGCCGCAGAACGGACGAAAATGCACGTCATACAGGGATTTGCTTAAGGCGCATGCATGGACGGACAGGCCATGTGAAAATCGAGGCACACTACGAAAATCTGATCCCGGAGGTAAAGTGCTTTGACCTGCTCCCGTCCCAGATATCGTGATCAAGGAGCGGACATTTTGCTAACGTTGTGTCAAGTCAATCTCTTCATAATAGTGATTAATCGATTACGAAATGAGTCTGAGCGCTGTCGGTGTCGGAGCGTTTTACCGGATGTTGCTGATAGCCAAACCAGACCATGACGCCTCAGTTGAGCGGTTTCGAAGGAAAGCTCGCAACACAAAATGCGGGTGACAGGTCTAGCCGTCCCGGAGCTCGCGGGAGCTAGCTGGAAGCTTAAGTTAAGGGAGCCAGGAGAAGAGATCGCTTGCTTCACGTATTTGCTTCTGTGTAAAACAGAAAGGTACGGTTATGAGTGCGTTTCAAAGGGCGTTTCATTAGTTATTATTTGAATGCGCTGAAACTTCATTATTACAGCAGTATAAGAAAATATTAGGGCTCGGAAGGAAACCGCCGCAGTAAACTTTGCTATTACATAGCCGTGTGCTCGAATATGCGTATTTTAACTTCCAAAAAGAATCTCAATATCCTCCGTAAAAGGTCAGATTGATGTATCAAATTTGATATATATTTTCTTGTCTTTAGCGCCCATGTCGGCTTAATAATAGTCTCTCCGTCGGGTTGACAGGCCTTCCAGGCTCTTAACGGTTCTCCAAACTGGCCCTGGTGCTACGCCAACGGATAAGTAGACCGTGCCGGTTTCCCCCAACACAGGTTTCTTCAACACGAGAACTAACGACGCAGGGTCCCTCCAAAACCCTTTGACCTCCTCCAATGCCGTCCTTCTAATCAATTCAAGCAGATCTCTCACTGTGTAAGCTCCTCGTAAGGTCGTCGGAACATTCTTATTAATCATAAACCGTAAATGACTAATAAAATAATCAAGAGTTTTGTCTTCCGGGCAACGATACCGGAAACAGTCAATTGCGATGCTAGACATCTGCATTGGAAACACGGGCTGCTTCAGATACGAAAGATTCTTGATGCGGCGGTAGGAAGTATCGGATATCGTGCAATTGAGATCGAGTTTCCATTCTCTCGCTCGTTCGCTATCGTTTCTCATGCAGGCAGCCTGATGCGATGGCAGGTAGATCTCTCGAGGTCTCCCGAACCAGGCGTCGCCGCCCGTTGGCGTCGTTTGGACGCAGAATGTGAGTCCGCCGCGGTATATCAGCTCGTGGACCAAGATAAACGGTGGAGGTTCGTGTGGGATAATCCGAAAGTATGAACGGGGTATCGAAATGGATTCAATTCGAACTTGTGGGAATGCTTTATCATGCTGCTTGCGTGGAGCCGGAATTGGCCGGGGCCAGCGGTGATAACAGGTGGATTTGCCCTTGCGTGCGAGATACTTTCGCCATAGTTTGCAGACTTGAGAAGCCGTGTGATATTGTGACCAATGCAGTTGGTCGAGGATGGATAGTTCAATTTCCAGAGGTAGTCTCGTCGTCCAAAAGATCGCTCCACCGTGGTAAACCATATTGTATTACCCCAGATTCTATCTTTCTCTAGGTTATAACTAATTTAGTATATAGTTTAATAAGGAGAAAACGCCCTCTAGGTTGTCTGACTCTAGGGCGAAGGGGCGATAAAATAAAAGAGTAGAATTCTTACACTGGCAGTGTATGGCTGTAAACTCGAATATATTTAGCTCAATCGCTTTTATCAAAGATTCTACGGCTTAACTCGTCTACTTCGTAGTCGTGTTATCTGCTTCGTGGTCTCATACGCCGTTCAAGGTATTTTGTGTTGGCGGTGGTAACAAAGCGATGGAAATTATAGGTATAAAGAATCAGGCTGGTCAATGGCGCAATGAAATATGGACTTGGTACCCATGGTAAAAAACAAGAAAACCTGGAAGCGAATGCGAGCCTTTTATCATTGACCGCCTGAATGCTGGTAGCTAATTTATAGGCAGATGCTAGGGGTCTCGCTCCCGTCAATTCCTGTGATTTCAATTGCGTTTTGATATTCGGGTTTTGTGGGTTGAGTTAGGACCGCATATGCACGAAATATTAATATGCAGCAGGTGCATTCCGCACGTACAATCCTGCAGAGCACTGCTGCATTTAGAATGATTCGCTTGCAGTTACAGGTATCGATATCGCGAGCAAAAGAAATCTGTTTTATGACTAGGCCACAAATTCCAATCGATAAGCAGGCTCGGTTCTGCAGTTCACAACCGCCGAGCGTTCAAAAAGGTAGCGGCGTATTTAGCCTCAATCGAGATACCGATCCCCCTCACGGCCTCCAAAACCTAAGGAGACACCGGGATTCCTTACTAGCGTAGTGCACGTGTACAGCCTAATTAAGCGAGTCGCAGGGGACTTTGTCGATGGTGAGATGTGGTTCCGAGATCAGAGTTATAAAGAATTTATAAAAAACGGGGCGTGTCGGTCTCGTATCCGGGCAACTGCACAAGTCAGTGCGAATACCTTGCATATACCAACCAGGTTTGTTATGCCGGCTAGCGAGACGATTGAGAATTAATACCCGTATATAACAAGGAAGTCCTTGTGTAAAGCAATATAAGTGAACGCCACCTGGTAAAGAATCATATGATCAGGCTGCGGCTTTATCTCATCGTAATCTATATATGGAGCATATTAAAGCACGGATAACACGATCACTAAAGCTTAAGGCCGTTAATATGACCGCCAGCTATTGGTCGCTCGAATACGGGACCGACAGGATCTGACTCGTGATTCTTGTGAATAAATTAAATTTCGCTGGGATATCGGGCCTTGGTAATCAAAACGTAATGCAAAGCCTTGAGGCCGCTCATGTTTCGCCTTCTTAACAACCTCCGTTATATCTGCAAGATAAATATAGTAAGCGATTGGTTATCAGAGTTTCGCTTCAAAAAAGGTTTATTTCGGAGTCTGGCCGGTTCTTCACCCCGCTAATTAATATATTCACGTGTATATTCATTGTATTGCATTCTAATAAGACCTCTAGGGCCCCTCACAGCGTAGATGTCTAGACGCATCGATATCAGAATTACTAAACCATTTCTCATAGTATAACAAAAAACTTGACAGGCTTGGCGGCAGGATGTATCACATGGTCTGGATATTTGCCGACTCCATATTCGCAGACCGCGGGTGAAACTTACCCCGGCCCAGGCCTCGACGTCGCGTCGAGCTGTCTAGCGACTAGGCAATGAATGGTTGTCTATTCCAAGCGAATACCCAACACAAAATCTGATGTTGGAAATTTTTGTGTTGGTGACCATGCAATCTTACTCTGTCTGAATTTTGGTGAGACTGATTGGCTTCCAAATCGAATTTGATTCCCAATATGACGATCAAACTATTTAGCTAAAAAATATAGTTGTAATCGGCGTTTAGCACCGCTCACTAATTTTCCGTAAAGGGTATACAGCCATAGCATTTCGAACTATTCCTATCATGCTGGCTTCCATCGGCGACCTTCGAACGCGGGTACTCAAGGTAAAGTACATCATAGCTAGAGCATAATGGACGACCCAGACTCAAGTATCAACCTTGTAAGTAGTCTCAGCCGATTCATAAACCTAAATACCTGTCCACCACGGCTAACTCTAACTTTTTTTCAAGACCCTGGTTAGCATGGTGATTCGGGCGCAAAAACCTGGCCAGGAATTCAGAGAGGCTGCAACGGAAACACTGGGAAAAACCTTCCCAGAGATGCCACGAGATTTGCTTATTGAAAAAGTTGAAAATTTGCAAAATGCTAGGGTATGTATCATTAAATTTGGTGGAGTGGAATAACGCTTCAACTCGTTGGCTAATTGTAACTCCCGTTTCTTCTTTTCCTAGAATCAGATAGTCGTTACCAAGTATGGCAATATAATCACCTTGAGGCAAGGATCCGAGAACGTTTCAGCAACCTCTCAAATTTTGCAAGCTTCAGAGACCGCGTCCACTGGTCTTGAAATTGATGCCAAATCAAGCCTCCAGGATAAACACCACTCAGAATGGTCACCATCCCGTCCCAGCCCAGGGAGTCGAAACAAGCGTTCATCTTGTAATCTCGACGACCTTGACGGTTTCATAGTGACCGATAGCGACATTGAAGATAATGACACCAATATAGCAAAAATCGAGAATCCGAGGGTAACGGATCTTGCCATCCGCTCCCCAAAGAGGAAACAACACCAGAAACAGACAGGACTTGAGCCTCAAACACCAACTCCAAAGAGGAATCGGATATTCTCCCCTCGAACAGTCAGAAAGCAAGAAACCCAGCAAAATAAACTCAAACTCAAAGTCCCAGCTACTGCTCCAGTACTGGCTCTACATACTAAACTAGGGCTAGATGAGGACCCTCCAGATCCTGTCTCTTCAGAAAGCTCCCCCATAAAGCGCCTACTGAATAACAAAGCATCAAGATTGCGAACTCGGTCAAATCTTAAGAAAATATCCCACAGTCAAGATTTGAAGCCTCGGCTTAACTTTAACATGAGTTCCCCACCAAAAAATCCGCACGTTCCTCGCCCAACGACCGAAGAACCATCAGAAGCCGCAGAGACGTTCGCGATCATTGACAGCTATTTCCAACGAAAGCTTGGCTCTGCACAAAACAGTGAGCGAATTTCTGATGCGCGAGAAGAATTTGGACCAGTTTCATCTTCTGCCTTTATAGAGTCAGTACCGCGAACTCCAGAGCAAATCAATGAGCCTCTATACGGCGATCTTGGCCCGTCCACGCTTGTCTTCCCTATGGATGAAGATATGCAACTACAAGAAAAGCTCTCGTGGGCCAAAAAATCCAAAGTATACAATCCGTGTGTAGCTATGAACAGCCATATAACAGTGTTTCAAGATTTGGATGTCAATCATAGCACATTAAACTTCGTACCAAAGGGCCATTATTCAGGCATAGTCACTAATGTCACGGATGAAAATACGCCAATGAGACCTGAGACTGTATCCTCTCTGCTCAACAAGATCGCGAGCCCCAAAGCTGCGATCAAGAAAGAAAAACAGGATGGTTCCAAAACTGCCAATCTCGTGGAAATCGAAGCGATTGAAGCAAAGGATGAGTCTAAACCGTGTACGCTCAAACTCAAAGTCGGCGCCGGTGGTGTTGTGATCAATATCCACTGCCTTGGGGATATGCCAGCAAATGAGGGATAGGGCAGGAAATCCTAGTGGTGAAAATTTTTTTGGTTCGCAATTCGAGATTTTGTATTCGGGCGAGGGTTTCTAGTGAGCTAGGATCCAATATTGCTATTCAATCAGGACTAGGCATTGAGATAATAAGAATTACGCGTATTCCGCATTATCAAGTCTGCAAAATACGGACGAGGTTAACCGGAAAACCAAGCTGACGAGAATGATAATTATAGCTCGAGGCTTTTTTTTGTTTCTTCCTAGGTTAGTTTATTAAGGTACACTGCGTACTGTACACTCTGAGATGATCAAATCGGGATAAATTTCTCACGAAATGTTTGATATTTAGGTGGTTGTAGCAGTATACGGTTTTGAGGTCATAGATAAGCAGCACACAAGACATCTCATGCTCGCGATAGTACCATCTTTTGTGTTGGTTAGACTGTTTCTGAGCAATAAAGAGAGCGAGTTACAAGACAGGTACAACAACGTCTCCAAACAGCTAGTCTAGTCTAGATCATTTACAGTCTGAGCCTCTCAAAATTTGATCTCTCGCCACTATCTGAGCCAAGCTTTCTAGAAGTTTATGCATTCTGATATCTGCGGTCTGGTTACCCGATTCTGACACCTTTGAATCGGGCCTGGTTCAAATTCGAATTTCGATCCATCTTGGTCTTGGCCTGCAGTGGCTTTGAGACAAAGCTAATCATCAACTCCTTCTAGAAGACACAGAGCCACAGGGTAATATCAATTTCGCTCCTTCTTATCCCTATTTCTCCGAAGAGCGTCCCAAGCGGAATTCATCCGACCGAGTGATCCTAGGATGTTTGGCATCATTAATGCAAGTATAAACTCCTACATCTATGTGAATGATTCTTTACCGGGGTAGAGCGACGGGAAGAGCAAACTTGAAGGAACCCATCGGATCCGACTAGACCAATCTGGTCGCTCTAGTTGCAGATACTAGCATAATATCAATCATGCATGGAACGATTGTCTTGGATTTTATATCAGATGACGATATCTGATATCCCAATGCACGACAACAACTGCAATCCTAAACCCTGCGTTGGAAGAAGAAATGAGATTATAGCCATATAGCAGCATGTCAAGACATCAAGGGAGGGCAATCATTCGACCGATTCATCGCACAATCCGACAGGACAGGGGCCGGCTGTTTCGAGACCTTCCAGAAAGCTTCGATGACAAGCAGTTTTTGAGTTTTCTGTGAAGATTCGAGACGTCAGAGCCTTATAATGATATTTACGTTAGATAATGTGTTCAACTTTCACACCTGAAGGGACAGGGGATATATTTCGACAAGGGTGAAATCTAGAAAGTGGAAGATGGGAAAGGGTCGTATTGTCTGCAGGAACAGACGAATAAGTATATTGAAGTCTAAATCTCAATCCGCTTTTGCACTGACTCCGATTGCGATTCCTACTGACACTCTGCAAAAGGGGGCCAGGAGTAGCATCTTGGCATCGCGTTATATGCAGTTGAGTGGGTTACCGTGCCTGTTTTGGCGGTTGTGTTGAGAAAATGGTTGGATCGGCCTTTGCTCCTCGTTTCAAAAGTGGTCCTGTGGCTGACGGGAGAAGACTTCTAGAAAAGTACTGCGAACGAAACTGGCTAATCTAGATAGTGAAGAGTCGAGATCCTCGAGAGCAAGGTCGGGGATGTTTCTGTCAATGCAGTACTGTCTATGGTACTACATGCGACAACGGGGTAGACGCGCAGCGCAGATGAAGTAAAGGATTAGGTTGAAGAGACCTCCTGATGTCAGCTGGGTACCACAGCTCGGTAACGACTTTCGCTTGCCTGGGATATGTCTCTATACCAGCATTACTGCAGGGGAATCCTATCAGCCACCACGAGTCCAGAAAGCTCTTTAATTTACCCCTGGGCATTTAAGCCAACGGGTATCCGGGTCAATATTACAAAGTCTTCATGATGTAAGTTTGGAGATGAGGTGTAGCAGGAGAAAGAGTTAGCGGGGGCAAAGAGCTTACTATGATTCTCTGCAGGACAAAATGATATTAATTTAATGGTCAGCTGGAGCTCGCCGTTAAGTCTGGGGCGCGGTGGCTTCTTAGTGAAATTTCGAAAACACTAAAACGCCTGTCACTTGTGTTTGCCCCGATTTCTCTCATGATGCAGAACGGCTGCTACCGAACACCTTCCATATAGAGAATGGCGGAATACTCAATGATCTTTGCTTGGAACCAATCCTCTAAATCCAATCAATCAGCGACATGGGCTACAAGCTCTGTGAGATCACTGAAGTTTGATATTCAAGAAGACTGCGATTTGGTAACAGTATGAGGAAGAGTATAGGCTTTGAAGATAAAGTGGCTCAAAAGCTCGACATCAGTCTCGATCTTGATCCATAGCCGTAATGCATCTCTGGCATTAAAATTTAGCTGGCCAGCTGAACCGTCGCTCTCCCCGTATTACTTAGATCCCCGCCGCACTTATTCAATATACTACCCCCAAAAGCAAAACAAGGAAGAAGTATATTACAAGGCGGTGAAACGGCTATCGGGGACCAGGGAACGACAGCCAATCGGCGGAAACTACTGGCGAGCTGCAGCAACAACAATACACTATGCTCCATTCACTTCGCTTTAGGGCATATGAAATATAGCAATGTCGAAAGGTCCTTGTTTCTTTTTCCAAATTTCGATATCGGCGGCAGGTTTTGCCTTTCGCCTTGTGGAGAATGGCTGCGTCAAAGGTTCCGGGCTAGTCGAAAGAAGTGGGCAGCGCACCACACCTCAACACACAAAGACCCCTTGTCATCCCTTGACTTCAAACATTGGTCTGTTGACTCCCAGCGCCCAGCCCCAATGCAGGATGCTCGAGTAGTCCAATCGAAAAGCCGAAATAATGGAAAGAACACCGTTTATTAATGGGAATTTCACACTCTTGCCCATGTCAGATTCAATGCTGACTGCTACATCCTTGATCGTAGTCGACGCACTGCGGCAGACTTCTGATACAAAGGATAGATTCGAAAAAGAAAGTATTACAAGAAATAAGCACTCTCTACTTCGATTTCGTCAAAGCCTGTTTGCATGCTAGCCCGTACTCAAGCAAACTATACCCGACACCTTGGGGCTGTTACGTATGAACCACTCTTTTAGGCTTTGCCGGAATATGCCAACCCCCAATCTACCTTGCAAGCTTTCAAGCGGAGGGGTGGCTCACGATGGCTATCAGGCTTAAACACTGCTCTATACTTGCCTATATAGAGCCTTTGGTTCGCCTGAGGTACTTGCCAGAAGAAAAAAAACTCACTCGTCAGTCGACTAGTAGTGGAAATATCTATTGAACCTTGTACCAAACAAGTAAAGTTTTCGAACAGCACGAGCCAACCTCGTCAACATCCAGCACAAAGAGAAGAAAGCCTTGAGAACAAAAGTACCCGACTTGCCTCTACAAAAGCAACCGAAGCTCCCACCAACCATTTTCTTTTCTCCTCTTTCCAATCTTGATACTTGGGTTCCCTAAAACCGCCTACAACCTGGATCCTATAGACTCCGCTTCCGCCGCTCCCTACTCGGCCTATTATTCTGAGGATATCTACCAAGTTCCTCCTGAAGATAACATATCTTTAAATATGCCAGTTATTCCTTTTTTTCCAAATTTCCCAAGGTTCGTAAATACCGGCGGACGCCGTCGAAGACGCCGCGATTATAAAACTACATATAGTAATTATCACCCAACCGACAGTGATGGCCTTGAACTGTTGGGGAATGCTGTGTGCCAGGCACAGATTTCTACACCTGCAGCTCTGAGCGCAAGCCAGTACATTCCTCAGCAATATACATCACAGCTCCCTCATACGCCTCAAACACAATACGCTCCTTCTCATTACGCATCATCTCAATATTCTCAAAGCCAACCGACGTCTCCGTTCGCCTCTACACAGCAAAGGCCGATGTCTGCTCCTCAGCCGAGTGGGAGCGACCCTTATCTCCTGCCTTCATTGCAGCAGTCACATTTGATTGGGACGTCGGGATACCAGCTGCCTAGCCAACCTGCTCTATCTCCTTCACTCTACCAGCCCATCTCAACTTCTTCGATGTACCAACCGCCTTTAGTCACTCCCATCTTACCTTCATCCAACTCAAATGGCTACCTTCCTTATGTGCCATCGGATCAAGGGCACAGTCATTCACTTTCGTTGACTTCAAATCCAAGTGTCTACGATCAGAAAAGAAGCAACCCGCGCACTTTACCACAGCCTCTCAGTGCTGGTAGGGTTCTTTCGACGCTAGGCGCTATCCCACCCTCTGGCCTTTCTCTATTTGGCCTCACTCCAGAGCAGCAAGCTTTCTTCCAACAACGAAGACTCCCACCGCCTCCTCCTCCGCAACCTCGAGTCTATAGTTTCGAGAACTCGACGCAAACTACTATTGCCGAAACACTGGCTTTAAACAAAGAGAAGAGAGCCAGCTCTCCACGCTCAAGAGAGGTATCTGAGGACCCCGCTGTCCAAGTTACTGCCCAACCAGCACTGGTTGCCAGTCAAATTTAACGAATTTCTTTTATTACTTCACTTCTCTCATCATTGTCCTCATTTTAGCTCGAGTCTAGAACACTCATAGCAAACTCCTTTTCTGAAATTCCCTTTGCATATGCTTCATCTGCTACTTGCATCTTTCATACTCATCTGGCGGCGCAGCTACTCACTGGCGTTTCCACTAAACTTTGGTCATTCATTTGTATAGAATCGGCTTAACACTTGTTTTAGGGTCTCTTGTTGTTTCCATTTCTGTTTTAGTTTCAGACTTCATGTTGGAAAGATCACGGGGTGTCGGTGGCGTAAAAGACAATGACTTACGTCTAAGCATGTCAATACTGTTAGAAAAGTCATCCTTCATTGGTAGAACAGTTGTAGCTTTGTACATAGATTTTTAACATTACCTGATTGAAAGGGTTTCAAATTCCTCAAGTGTATTACACCTGATTCACTATAACCTAATTCTCGTCCTTCTTTACTTGAATAGCGAGCATTATAAAAATTCCTTGCGTTGATTATCAAGAAGTGCTTTTGTGAATTCTAGTATTGTTTCCAGACTCTTTTCGACAATTTGTCAACAAAATTTTACAAAATATTCACAATATCACGCGCAGGTCGCAAACTTTAAAAACATTTCTCGACACTTCGCACTCACGCAAAAGAGAGCGTGTAAGGTTTAAACACCGCCATAATGTCTCTCGATAAACAGAGTTTCATGTGGCTGATGACCATCGTTTCCCTACAATACCCACAAATTAATAGACGGTATAAGTCTCTCTAGCCACTACAATGACCGCAGAAACGGTTTTGCGCTCTATTACAGCTGAAACACTGGCACGCAAACTTTTCTCGTTTATGAAGGCAGGTTCCCAGTTTTTTTTCTTTCCCACGAAGAGGAACGCGAAAAGGACGGAATTTGCCTTTGGAAATTTGACTTTAAGGTTTTATCCAAAGATGGCATTGCCGTGGGTAAGCGGCAAGGCAGACGTTCCTACAATGATTTCTTAAGGAAAAAATAATGTCTATTTCGTCATGGCGATGAAGGGAGGAAAGATCTACCAGGCGGGAAAATACGATAGTATGATTTTATCTCAGTATAGTGTTGGGCGGAAATTGCCCCTCATGAGTACTGGTTCGTCTTTACTGATTAGTGCTCCGATGCACATGTACCAGTGATTCGAGTCACGCTAAACAGTCATGGTTTGATCTCAAGCTTAAGTTTCGTTAGCCTAGTCTAGAGATAACCAAGGAGAATAATTGCTAGGCTCCTGCTAGTTAGGATCCTAGGAGGCGGGGCCCGGGGCCAAAATTCTGGGTTCTCAAACCGATTTTGTGTGGACCCAGAATGTTTCCTCGTGATAATTTTAGCTGAAAACCCAATTCTAGATCTGCAGGTGTAATACGAGCCGCCATGAATTCGATTTTTATCTAATGGTATACATCTGTACCTTCTATGCTACTCATATGGACGGGATTATTAAGGTTCATTCTAAAATTTGCAAAGAAACTGCACCACGGCTCGCAGAATGTATATATTAGTATGTTTCAGCTTCTTTACTGGCGGGTCAATTATACGTTAGGGACTTTTAGGAAGCTGGAAAAGTACCGTATCCTTCTAGCGTGGGTGGTCTGTCTGCTTTAGCTGCCTTCAATTTGCTATCACTCACAATGGCTAGTCGTTGTATAGTGGGGCTGATGTGGGTCTGTCTAGCTCAACATCAGAGCCACAGAGTCGTCTTCACTTTCACATATGTACATTACTTTTGATAAACCAAGTGCAGTATCCCGGGTTTCAACTGAGGTTGGCAAGATAACTCTTGGCAATTCAACATGCAGTGCGATTATGCAAGTGTAGATATATTGGCTGAGAAAATGGAAGGTCAAATCTGCGAAATGCATGGACTGTGTCTCTTTACTTCTACTTACGAACGCGAACCTAATATTGCCGAAACTAAAACCGTATTCTATATCATCGAGAAATTTTTAAAGGGTATGTGAACTACTACGAAGATGCTTAGATCCGTCTATCCCGGGTTCTGCGTGCCACGAAAATCTTCTCAAGTACAAGTTCATAAAATATTTAGCTTAAGAAGGTGTTTCGTGAGCAAATTCCTGGACAGGGTTACCCTGCTATAACTACCATTCTGGAGAACTATTTCCAAGAGAGATAGCTTGTCGAAACAAGGGACGATAGGGGCGTTAGCCATGGAATGAGGGGTAGTTGCATGAGCTTACATTGATACATAATCAGAAGCCACAGACTGAAACTACTATAGGTACAAATTACCTTTGGATTGGATGCAATCACACCGTCAATTACAGCTCTTGCAAGCTAGACCACACTAGGAAATTGAAAAGTAGGATAATTTCTCACGGATACAATCATCAATGGTACACTAGTGGAATGGCTGAGAAGCCTGTTCTCATGTTTTCTTTACTATCTTACCAGTTTAGTTCTGCCATGCTCTATTGGTGGAATTGGTTTAAATACCCATATTGTCTACTTATCATAATAGAATATGTATAGTTAGAGAACATCTGTCATTCATTTTACAGCAAATTGAGGGATATACAAGAGAAAAGGACTCTAGCGGTGCGTTAAATGTTCAAACACTACTAATCGCGCTGTTTTCTACACCATCTAGACTCTTAAGCCTTCTCTATAAGCTCCTGCTAGCGCCATATGAAAATTAGAACCGAAGTTCAACCTGCGATTGTATAATTCCCTATCTCCTTCACTATTTTTAGGTGAGCTGAAATAGTAGTATATTAACCCCGATCTAGACTCCTATGGTGCCACAAATGAGCACTAGATTGGCGCTGGTGAAACCGAAACTACGTCCAACCAAGCTAGCTAAGCATAATATAGACTGGAACTTCAGCGTCATTTGGCTAGTTTGATATTGCGATATTATGCTACTGTTTTATCGGTGGCTTCTTTACAATTCACGTACGTAAATTCATACCCTCCCGTAAAATGCGTGCAGAAAAGGGTATATAAGAACGTCTGCAGCTACAGATTGAAAAACGAAACCAAATAGATACATAATCAGCGGCTCAAAGATTCTATATCTAGAGCCATCAGATAATTTCGTGAAAACGATTCTCCCCAATTTATATCTTTTAGTGCCCCCGAATTGAACAAGGGATTGTACACAGATAGGAAACTCAAAATACTTCGTGCACGGGCGGCCCCGACGTATATGTAGGCCCAGGCTCGAAAGCAGGCACTGCGTGCGAATATGTGGACCACTGATGCGCATATACTGAATCTTTACCCTTACTTGGTGCCCATGAAGGTGGCTGTGGAGTCATCCGATGTTTACGCCTATTTAGGCATAACCAAACCAAAGGAACAACCAAAATCGGATTCCAAATAGCGAAAATGGCAATTGCTACTTTAGAACCAACGGACAAATTTTTACTAGCCACAAGTTTCCACGTTCCAACTGATAAACCAGCCAGCACCCCTATCAAGGCGAGCGTAAAAAGCATTTTCGGTAAGCTGGTAAGTATAGTCTTTGAGATGTGTATCCACCGAACGGTGATCTTACTCACCCGCCGGATGCTCATGTTACGAACGAGGCTGGGAAATCGCGACAGCCCAGTAATAATCTCACTCCAGTAGAGGAAAACGTACGTCGTAGCACTGGAAAGAGTGGAAATGAGAAACCAGTGCCACCAAGAGAGTCGACCTTGGAATTCCTATGTCGAAGTGCCTTTATATCAGCCGGGACTAATACAGATAAATTTCTTACATGACTGCATCTACTGGGTAGTCTCAAGGTACTTACGTTGATGTTCATACTAAAGATCGCCGCTACCAAACTAAGCGGGATAAAAAAGAATGCTAGATTTGTAAGCTTCGAGACTACTGCGGCCTCAGCGATGGCGCGTTCGCTCTCGACGATGCTCATGCTTGACATGAGCGCTTGGTGATCGCTTTCAACACGCTTACTCGCGCGACCAAGAGCCGAAGAGAGTATCTGCATATATGCAAGAAAATCGGCATGGTCTCGCTTAGGGTCACTAGCTGTAGTTGAAGAAGATGTTGCGACGGGTTTCCTATAACTGTCGATTGCTATTTCTGTGGTTGCCAATTCTTGGCCAGAAGATAGACGGCGCAAGGTTTCGCTTTGATGGAAAAGAATGTTGCGAAATCGGCCCAGTTGGACTCTCCACATAACTAAGAACCTCTGCAAAATGAGATCGTCGTGCAGTGCGAGCTCAATTATATCGAGCGACTGGCTCGTTTTACTGAGGACGCGCTTAAGGTCTTCGCAGGCCAGTGTTATTAGAGCTCTCTCCATGAGGCGGCGTGGGTTCTTAGTAATAGATTTTCCACTAAAACTCTCTACTAAGGTAAGAAACGTCTGCAATGGCGGTCCACTGAGGGCGGTTTCCCTTCGCTTAGGCCGCTTGATGTCGCTCTCGGGGTCCTTCTCAACACGTTTGAGTGATTCGAGAAAACATGGGACTCGTTCCTCGACGCATTTACGCTCACCGCGCCAAATATTGAAACTGACATCTGAAATATCGTGATGCCGAATCGGATCGTATAGTACGACGCCTAATCTGAAGATTAAATATCGATTCATGGACTTGAAGCACAATCGCTTCTCGTATCAATGAGGCTCTCTACTTACTAGTGAAGATGCCCGCAGCTTCACCTGAATTAAATGACATCCGCTCTCGAGCAGCATGATACAGAACATTCTGTTCCTCGTCGCATGCTATTATACCATAGTTTCGGTAGGGAGAGTTAGGCCATCTAGAGTACTTCTTGTGGTCGAGTTTGAGATCATCCGGATCACGGATAGTATCAGTATCGTACGGTCTCCCCTCCACGATTCGGGTTTCAATATCGAACTGAACCCTGCTCTGCGCTACTAGCCGCTCCCACTCAAGAAAAAAGACGGTTGGGCTTTTTTGGGACAGTTCGCGTTGTAAATCTTCGCCATCATCAAGATGGGCATCAAGTAGCTGGTGCCAGAGTTCCTGGTCAAACTGAGACCAAGGGCCTCGGTGTGTCCGTAAATCCTCACAATTTGAACGACGGAAATACGGGCTTTGACACGAAGGGAGCTTAATGGCGGGATTGTAGAGGCTGAAGCTAAGTAGGATGTGCTGATGGAACCCGTGTCGGTGATTTCCACCATATGTATGCCAGTCTCAGTGTCCGACCTGAGTGCAGGGCGTTTGGAATCTACTGGTTTATCTAGCTCATATGTCGCCATCGGTTCTATTGTTCTGTTCTGATGTCTTCTTCCTTCTTATAGTATAGAGCACTGGTTATCTGTTCAGCGAACTCGCAATACCATCGGCCGGCTATTAGCTTCTAGCAAACGGTTGCGAAAATTACATTAGAACAAAGAAAAAACAAGAGTATAAGATTGGTTAGTTAATTACACCAAATGTTGCGTGAACAACCAAGAGTTTGAGGGTTGGCCAGTGATATATATTACGCCTTGTACAGCTCTAGGTATACCTTCAAACAGGGCTTCTTGTAAGGCGGATATTTCTATGGATCCTTCTCTTTGCAAACAAGATGTATCGACGAGGCTGATACCAAGCTGCACTTTTACACTAACGGGTGGTGTCGACTGTTTAAAAATATGTCTGTGCTAGGTGCGCTAGATCTGCCCGAAACGATACCTCGCCCAAAACCCACCAACAACAATTGTGATGGGACAACACAAACACTGGCGTCCTTTTTGCAGGTGCGACCTGGTCTCGCAGTGGGTGCACCCCTGCCCAAAACATGTCAAGAGTATGGCTTCAGCGATATTATATAACAGGTTTATATAATAACTATATTAGGAAGGGTAGCAGAATAGCAGATATAACGTAGTAGCAATAGCCAGCGAGTTTTGTATTTTTTATTTCCAAGAATGATTTTTTTGCTTTATCTTGAAATAAACACTGCTAGCGAAAACCCGAAAAAGAAAAACTTAAAAAAAAAAAAAGGGCTCAGGAATCAGGGAGGATATGTTGACTATATCAGGAGCGCCGGAAACAAGGAAAGATGTGCTGAAGAATGGCGATTCCGGGTTAGCTGTTGAAGTAGCCGAGGTTTACCAGAAACATTAGTTCATAACATATTCCCGAGACAAGAAAAGTTGATTACCATGACAAATGGCGTGAGAACCAGGATTAGAGGAATTCCGATATATAAAGACCCAGCTCTGGCTTCCATAAATAGGATAAGAAAACCCGCTCAACTGTTAAATTTAACATTTCGAAAAATCGATATCCCTCAAGATGACCGTCAAGCAAATTCCTCATTGGAGGCAACCTTCTCACCCAGCTTTTATCACGATAAAAACATACAAGGAAGGAACATTCTCTGAATATGCAACAGCATCGAACCGTATCTCCAGGGATACGATAATCGCCGATTTTTCCGCCGCCACCCCTGCCTCAGCGGTGGCGTACAGCTCCGTGCAGGTCTCGGAAACCGAGCACATCGAACTCAACTCTGACCTCCTATATTCCAACCATTCTTGCAATCCGAATGTTATCTTTGATACCGAAAACGGGATCGTCATGTCTGTCAGGGATATTGAAGAGGGCGAACCCATTACATTCAACTATTTGAGTACGGAATGGGATATGGCACAAGCCTTCAAGTGCGAATGTGGGACTATAAAATGCTTGGGTGAGATACAGGGTGCAAGATATGTTCCTACAAAAGCTTTGGAGGGACAATTTGTAAATAGCCATATTCGAAGATTGTGGGAAGAGAGAGACAAAGGTTCGCTTAAGTCTTAAAGACTTAAGGCCTTCTTATATACACTTAGAAGTTATTCTATATAGAATTTAGCTGGGCTCAAAGCTTTTTTGAGGGACTAGCAACATGCAACCTTGCTAGCAATGAATTAGAAATGTTACCCGTACCGTCGGTTGTAAAAATCTTGTTGGCTAAATGACTAGAAAGCTAAGAAGGCCATAACTTAGAGGGTCGGCTATCACTGATTTGGTCACTTATATCTGAAACTCTTGGTGCTCTCTTCCTTTGTGGCGGCTGCCCAGCGCTTGATTCAGCGTTGCCAGAGAGTGGTTCGCAGTGTGGGCCGTGAGCATTAGGCGTTTCTAATCCAAGCGGCCTAAGAGTTGGAAGTCTAGGGCGACTGGGATGCTTCATGAGATTGGGGAAGAGGAGATCTCGCTTTCGCTCAAATCGCAATCTCCCAGTTCTTTCAGCTTTTTCAAAAGCATCAAGCTTTCTTTGCATCCTTCTATCATCTTTGACACGGTCAATCAGAAATTGGCGAAGGTCAAAGCTGAAAGTTGGGTAGTCTGTCAAAAGATTTTCAAACGTCTCGTAGAGTTTGCCATCTTGATGGACGAGAGAAACTATAACGCAAAAAGTGTCAGTAATAGACGGAGAATGCAGATGTAGGTTCCAATGGTTTCCACAGCCCATGCGTAACTAACCATCACGACACCACCCTCCTAGGACTCGTCCCCTCAGCTCTTGAACCTTACCACCCATCTCAACATACGCTTCTTCGATACTATACACCCACTCCGTCATTTTAACTCGCATCTCTATCCCCTCTGCATTGATGCGGAACTCGAACCCTTTATAGGCCTTCTCGAGTCGGCTGAGAGCTAACTCCCGGGCTCCATATACCCCAAGATAACAACAAGTCCATTCGACATTAGTCAGCTTTTGGAAATAGTCTTCGTTATCTTCGATTGTCTGAAATTTATCGTCGAGAGTAAAATCACCAGAATAGAAATATTGTACGACTGCGGAGACGGCATACGGTTTCAGCCTACTTTCGAGCTTAAATTCCGTTGTATTTGGACCTAAGCAAGCTGATAAGAGCTCGGACTGAACCAAAAGTCCTTTGTGAACGTGGAATGTGACCCTTTCGGTATGTCCAGAAGAATCCGTATGATCAAGGATAAGGAAGACTATAGGAGAAGACATCACGGAGTGGCTTTTCACAATACCCACAATTAGTGTCTTGTCGTATTCTGCGAATATTAATAAGAGCTTACTCTAAAATAAACTTTGGCTTTTCTCCAGCCTCCTCATCGACCCATTCATTGTCGTCGTCGTCCATCATTACTTCACTGTCATCAGCTTCAGTCGCAGCTATATTTTCCTCATTACTGCCTTGCTGTACAGTTCCCCCTTTTACAAATTGGTCTTTTAACCCATCACTCCCCTTTTGTCTCTTCACCCCGGGATTCTCGAGGCCGTGTGGGATTACCATATCAGCTGGGAATCCTCCAGTTTCAGCCGGACTCTCTGGGCGTCTTCCTATTAGAGACTTTCGAAAGAGAGGAGACTCTTGATTTTCAATTCTGTAAACTGCAGCAGTGGTGTCTGATAATATAGCTGGATGCCCTTGTGGATGTTTTGGTTCGACAACGTATTGGCGGTTGGTTTGAATTGGTGTAGTTACCGGAGTGGTTGTAGCAAGGGATTGGCCAGTGGGGTTATCTGCAGCCATATTGAATTTGGTGATACTCGTTTGGCTTTTTGAGATATCTGAGATTTCTAGTTGGCAAAATTAGGGATAACTATTGGGCGAGGCAAATCAGAGTACTTGGAAAGGCCTACTAGACTTTGATGCTCGAAATGGGTTCAAATGTTCGAATGGATCTCGACCCGCCATGTTGAAACTATGGCGGATAGGAAAAGAGAGATTATGTGAAGGAAAGTTATTAGATTAAAGATTGTAAAAATGTCCAGATGGAATTACGGTTTGATTAAGTTTAAGGAAGATGGTATAAGGATCTATCTTGAAGGGATTCACCAATAATCGAGAGAAAGAAAACTGGATGCTTATAATGGCACGCTTTTGACATTTTTAGCACTTACTTCATCTTTCCTGCTGAAGCATCACCAGGCTTAGCAGCCGAGCGTTGGTGTACAGCCAGACAGTTTTGCACAACAGAATAACATATTGCCTCCAATACCATCACGAGAGAAAAACAAAAACCGTAAGAGTATCAGATATTATGGTTTATTAGGGTATACCATCGATTTCGCTTATTATAATGACAGGGTTACATTTACGGGCGATAATACTTTGACATGTATTCGATTTTTCGATTAAGTGTCCCTGCTCTAAGGTTATATATTTGAAACATTGGACAGGCGAATTCTTAAGTGACGCGGGCGTATAAGAACAGGGTCTCTCGGTTATCGATGATCAAAAAATACGTTTCAAGATGGTTCGAGCTCGAGGGATTTTATTTATAGTCGTTAATTGTGGGCTTCCCATACACAACTGCCATAAATATGCCAAGTTAACAATCACGCTAACAATAGTATCTGGGAATGTATATCAAGAATACAGCACCTTATTATTAAAGGTTATCTAAATAGTATGAACAAGGAAGCGGACAAACGAGAAAAAGATGAAAGACTAATAGAAGATACAAGAAAAGCAGGGAAAGATTAAACCAAAACAGCTGTAGCTGTAAAATAAAAGAAAGAAATATGACTCTAGGAAAGAGCAGATAAGTACTATAAACCACAAAAGAGAATTGAACCCAAGGAAAAGGCCTGCTATGATTTTTTTTGGAACAAAAGAAAAAGAGGAAGCTCGAGCTATGAAAATCCAACAGAAACAAAAAAAGTACAATCGCTGATAAAACTAGCAGGGAAAAAAATTTGGACGGCAAAGGAAATTAAGAATCAAAGTTTTGGAGTCACCGGAATGCAGTGCGAATACCCAAAATATCATTTATGCTATAAGGACCAAGTTAGGATAAAGAGATAAAGAAATAAGGGCGAAAGGCTGTGAACTCAAAAATACCACACACAGCATGTTGCGTTGCAAAGTCATCATTCCTCAATAATACCTGCCGCTGCCGAGGCCTGATGATTTCTGTCTTTGACATTATTCTTGCTTCCTTTTCTACCAATTCCTAGCGTACTCAAACGCCTTCTAACTGTACTATTAACCCTGTCAACCACATTTCCGTCTTTTTTGCCATCATTGCCGGCGCCGTTAGTAGAGGCGTGAGCATTCACTACCTTCTGTGCCCCGGCGGAGCTGGTTGTGCTCGGTCGTCTCCCACTGCTCACCGAGCCGGCTCGGCCCTTCGATCGGCTGCGGCTTCTCTCATGACGGACATGGAATGGAACTCTCTCCTTCTCATTGCTTTTCTGTATGGCTGGTGCTGGGCGGCCGCCATCTGAGTCTTTAGGTTCGTGATGATTGTTTAGGTTGTCTTGTGATTTCCCAGAGAATATCAAACTCAGCCTTTCCCGCTTCGAGTGTTCTCGGGTTTCTGGCGCGGAGTGTAATGACGGTTCTTTTCCTGTTCCAATGGACAAAGTACGATGCAGGTCGGGTGCAGAAGGTGCCTGCTGAATCATGGACGAAGTGATAGTGAGCGGCGGGGCGTCAGACAGCGGTGAGAATAATGGTTCACGGTTGGCCGTTGTTGGTGGAGGCGATAAAATTCCAAGGTTTGAGTCGAGCGGCGGTAAAGGTGTAAGTATCTTAAGCTCAGATTCAAAATTACGTTCAAAGGCTAAAGTCTGATTGTTAGCATGCTGCTCTAGCGTTTCAAGCAAGTTGACTGCGTCGGAGTCGGTAATACACTTACCCCTCATTAAAGTCTCATGAGACCCTCCACTCCCAACAACCTTTCCGTGCAGACTTAAACATCTTTTTAGCACGCCGACATGATCCAATACTGCGACCCTCAGGGCCTCGATTTTCTTGGTGTCTTCTCGTCCCTCAATGCCTTCCAGAATCTTCCTCTGTTCGACTTCTAGAACCCTCTTGCAACGTCCAACAGCTCCTTCCATTGCCTTCGCCAATATTGCGGTGAAGGCCTTAACAATCATCTCTCGTCCTTGGCCTCCCCATTCTTCGTTGCCAACTCGCCACTCGAGTCCGACAATCTCTTTCGTTCTTCTCACGATATCTTCCGCGGAGATTTGTACAATTCCCGCATATACCTTGCTAGTGCTAACAACCTCGCTTCGCTTTAAGATTGTTGGAAATTGGTCCTCGCACACATAAACAACCTTTTCCATGCTCGCTTCTACATCTCCGTTCCAGCCATTAACTGCGTCCTCAACAGCCCGCTCTCGAACCTCGGCAAAGGTATGCGGCCGACTAGTCTGCAAAAAGTCTTTGACATGTGACGGAACTCGAGTCCGGAGATTGATCGGATGGCCTATATCAATCATTGGCGTAACTTCGCGAATGCCCAGAAACTGTCCTTCTACACTCGTGGGCGAATCTCCTTCTCCCAAAAGCACAGCAGTAGGCCAGGATCCCTTCAGTCTTTCCTCAAACTCTGCTCTGCCCTCGAAATTGTTTCCTTGGACTACAAAGGTTCGCTCTCGCAAGCCCACAGGGAATCCCATTCCGTGGTACCGAACTAAGAAGTGCCGTACAGAGTATCTATCGCCCCGTAAAATATTCTCTTGGAGCCGTGCTATCGCTCGATGTGTTTTAGCCAATTTTCCAAAGTCGAAAACAACATGCTCATACTGTTTCGCCAACTCCTGGAAGACATCAATCGCAGAATCCCAGCTTCGTCCTTCCTCGAAGAAATCGATCATCCGAAGGGAGAGTGTTTCCTTGCGTTCGAACATTGTCTCCTCTGCAAACCGAACACGATCATTGACAATGATAGGCGACAATAAAGTGTCAGTATCCCAAGTATAGAGATCGTTGTGGAACTGCAAACTTAATCCGGCTTCAACAGGGTTTCTAGCCTTGACCTGGGTATCGACAAGTTGATGGACATATTTGATGAATAGTTCCTCTTTCTGCATATCCTTGAGGAATTCCATGAGTCGGAGGGTATTGATGATATCAGAGGCTTCGCCAAGTGGCGCGGCATGGACAGCCGAAAGGAGATCTAAGAAGACATTTACGGTTCCAAGAAGCTCCTGAATTGCTTGGAATAAAGGATCTTCCGGCTCTTTGGCTAGTGGCTCAAATAGGAACGATAGATCTGAAAGGAACTGCTTCTGAACCAGGGTTTCTGTCACGCGTTTTGACTTGAATAATCGATCCAGGGCCTATCCACCATTGTTAGTAAATTTGCTGTTAGCCCGAAAAGGAAGACCATCTCCTTACATCTATAATTTCCGCTTGTACTGCCACTAGATTTTGGCTCAGTGTCCACTCGGATATCACCATGCTTTGCATAACCTCCACGGCCATTTTCCTCAAACCCTCATGCGCTCCAAGACAAAGCTCGACAATAGGTCCTACCAGCCCTGGTACATACTGTACCTGGTACCCACCGACTCTCTCTAGCCCAAACTTAGCTCGTTCGTCTGGTGTCGTCTCCCATCCGATCGCTTCCCATGTCCTCCTTAGTAACTCAGCGCCATGCTCTCTGACATCTCCTGCAACTTTCCATACCGTCCTTCTCTTCTGCTCTGGGAAAGTCTCAAGCGTCAAAGCATCGGAACTGACTAGCTTCAATAAAGTTTCAAAAAAACTAAGCCAAAGCTCCATGTTGAATTTCTCTGCATCATCAGGTTCGGGTAGGAAACTCTCGATCAAAACATTTGATATTGCCTTCAAATGCAGCACTGTCCACCGATGATGATACACATGAACGCTCAGCCAGTTCTTGGGGAACGCTTCTCCACTTAGGATACTGTTGTGAACCGCGAGTGTGTTTCCCAAACTTAGCGCCATCTCTTCCTCGGCTAGATCAAGCAACCCACTAGGTCGCATCGTCACAGCTGCAAGGACAGCACTCAGCTCCAGCAGTGCCTCATCAAACATCGGCCTTCCAGGTATAACCCTACTTGGGAACGGGTAACTCTTCGGGAAGAGCAGACTGAAAGTTTCCCTCTCTCGAACCCCACAACTTCGGATCGCAAGATAAGATTCTATTAGTTTGGGAACATAATCTGCAATCTCCTCGCTCAGATCATCGATCTGGGTACTCAACACGGAGCAGCAAAGTCGAACTTGGTCTCTGTACTGGCCACTCACGTCATCCGTAATCCCCCAACAAGGGTCCAGCCACCTAACAGTATTGACCGCGATGGCTCTCCTTGCCTCATGGTGTGCAAACTGCGCCAGCTTGGCAAAGTTGATAATCAATACCAGCTTGTAGAGTACCAGTTTTCCCTTCACGCTACCACAACTATCAACAAAGTCGATACCAATATGTAGAATCTCGCTTGGAGAAAGCATTTCAGTCAGCTCTGGCAGCCAGGTATGGAAATGTTGTACCGCAAGAGTTTGACTACCAATCAATATTGGTGCTGGGTTCTCCATCAGCGCTTCCAACATCTTGAAGATACCCTTTATATCCTTCCCAAATAGCCCCGAGTTAGTGATCCCGATGGCGGCTTCCTTCGCCTGCTGTTGCGTTCTCGCAATACTAATAAACCGGAAGACATGCCGCGCAACTTTAAATGTGGCTCGTAATCGTTTGCTAGATTCTGCATCGGTAGGATTGGATAGCAACCTCGAAAAGCCTCTGATGAGGCATAGAGTCGCAAAGGGGTATTCGAAGTGCTTGGAAGCATAGTCGTCCACGATCGGCTCGAGGTTAAACCGTCTGTCGTAAACTATATTGAGAACAGTAACCAGCGCCGCAAACACCAAATCTTCAAACTCATCCCTCCCAGCTCTTTCCACCAGAAGTCCAAACAACGCATCAAATACGCGGTTCAGAAGCTTAACGATTTCAATCTCAGGAATATATACAAACTTCCTTAGCACAGCGATCAGCTCTTCTTCAGACTTGTTAGATTTCCAATGTAGCAGACTAAGTAGCGTCTCGTCTTGCGAAAACCGTGTGCTGCAAAGATAGGAGTTGATTCGGAGCATCGAGAAGTTCGCCGCATTACTGCCATTGTTCCATCGGTAACTGAGATATCCACCATACTCGCTCCCAGGCACGGATAGAGGTTGAGAAGTAAGTTCATCGTATTTGTAGAAAACCGGGGAATGGTCGCCATCGGTCATGAACGTCTCGTTATTCCATAACGGCATCCACGCCAATGCAAACGGTAGACCCCCTGTCTCAGCGGGGGATGCAGATAACCTGATGAAGATGTGCGATTCCTTGACCAAGCTATCTGGGATAACCAGTTTTATAGTTTCATTCCACGCCTCGTGGGCGTGCGCCAGGCAGGATACCCATGTAGTAACGCAGCCTTTGTTTGACGCCATCGATATGCAATCGCTCACAACAGCGCCGTCCTGGGTTCGCACCTCCAATGCAACCTGTAGCGTTTTGATGTTTGGGAAAGGGAATGATCCCGTCTTCGGGTGGACGAGCACGCCATGGCGTGGTATTATTGGGGCTTTAATTGTAATATAGATGTCCGAACGCGGTTTTGTAGGGGCGCCTGAAAAGCCGATTTTGGGCGTGATAGAAATATCCTGAAGTATCGTGGGAAGAGATTTGATGAGACCGTCGGCGTCGGGGGATATAAAGGAACGGAGATTGACAACTATTCGGTCCGCTTTGGGTGAAGTCTCACTAAACGAGAATGTCAGGTGTGTGGTCTTCAGGTTGGTATTAACAGATACTCACAATCGATCAGTCCTACTCTCGATAATATCTTTCACAAGTCCATCCCAATCTAAGACCTTTTGGTTACTAGCCTGAAACCCCTTGATAGTTCCAAATTGATGGTGGTCATGTAATTCCTTCGCTGTAGGAACAAATATCCTCATAATATGCTCCGTCGCTTGATCTGGTGCCAGTAGAAATCGCGTGACGTCGAGGACGCCCACGCCTAAGCTCAGGTTCATAACATATTTCTTGCCGCCGTGTTCCAGTATTAGTGGGGCGCTCTTATTCTCCTGTAAAGTACCCAGTTGAGGCGATCCGTTCGACATGGGTTTGGGGTTTTGTTGTCCAGGCTGTAATTTTTGGTTGGCAAACATGGTGCTGAAGCGAGTGGATGACTTCTCTTGATTCGCAGTAGTCGGCGTTTTGACGGGATTGTAACCGTTTTTGAGAGTACCATAGTTACCATCTCTAGATACCGCGGGTGAAGTTACGTAAACAGTCGAGGATGAATAAACGCGAGCAACAAGATAAACTTCATCAGCGATATCCTTTGCTGACATATCCGTGAAGAGAGTCTGCATCTTGTGAAGCTGATTAGGGTCGAAGGGAACACCCTGCTGTGTGAGTTCTACGGTGTAGTTCTCACTTATCCTCTGCTGGCGGGTTGCAAGATAGAATACAAGGACAGTTGGATCGGATGACACGCCAGCGAACGCTTTCATATCGAAGTACAAATGATGAATCGTGACACCTTCGGTCTTTTCAACTGGTGGAGCGTCGAGAAGGGCCATTTGAGCCTGTAACGCCGTAACAGAAATTGCAGAGTCTAATCCAGTAAGTATACCGCCAGTAGCAGGGTCCCGAACAATGATTTCGCGATTCAACATCTTGTTCCCTTTCACCATATCCCAAACGGTTTTTTCGCGGGTGACTGCTAGCTCTGTTGCAGTCAACACTCGATGGGTAAGCTGCCGGCGCACTATGTCGAGCTGGCCGATAAGCGAAGATAGGTTATTGACCGTAGTGTAGTCCCGCGATAGCAATAATTCGTGGAAGCTTGAAGAATGCCATTCCCGGAGACAAGAAGCGATTTCGTCAACTAAAGGCTCACCAGCCATTGTGGCCGTCTCATCACCGATCTTGAGCATTGGGACCGGCGCAGGGAGCTTGCTCCGTCGACTGGAAGTTCTCTTCGTTATGGTTTTGCTAGATACCTTTCGATTCGATCGTCGAGGTTTCACGCCATTGACCTTGCCAGCAGATCGATGATGTGTCGGTGGGTGCAGTCCGACATTGTGAACAGAGTAAGAAGCTTCCGTCTCCGTATCCCCGTCGACGTCGTCATTGAACTGCCGCATGTCCGCCTCCGTTCCCCCATCTACTCGTGTCGAGAACTCGCTGACGGACTTGATATCATCTTCAGGCCCAATCTGCGCATTAACGCGGATTCCATTTTTCCCGCCTTCCAAGTGTATCGCGATTTCCTCGGCAGAATCCTCCTCGTCCTCTTCTTCGGCTGTATCGGTTACCTCATCTAGGCTTTCGTCAAGTTCCTCATCCTCAAACTCTTCATCGCTGTCGTCGATAGCCTGGGGTATAGCCTCGCCTACGAATTCCAGAATCTTGACACACGAGCTTGGGAAAACGCCAGAAAAAACTCTAGCCTCAAGGGTTTGTCCTTTCCGACTGGTCAAGCCAGAGAGCAGACTTGGGGCTGCGACAAGGTATCCGCGAAACCACTCGCCATTGTTGCAAGATTCGAAAATGTAAACCTCGTCGCCGACTTGTAGGTAGAGGTCGTGGGATTTGTCAATGGCTTCGTAAGGGTGTGTGACTTGCGCGAAAGCTATCTTCGGGAGTGGTGTCCAGGGCATTGCGACAGCTTATCAGGAGGTTTTTATCCCTCTAGATCGCGCAGTTTTGATGGAACGTCGTTTTCGGGATAGAGGATGCCCAGATCTCTAATTTTGAACGGAAAAAAAAAGGGTGAATTAAGGGAATAAAGTAATTAAAAAGAAACCGCTTGTAAGAGAAAGAATTAATCCACAAGGCATCCAGGTTGGAAAACAGGCATGCCTTCGAAATTTTGGAGATAGAGAGAGCCCGCGAAGGAAAGGAGGTTCGTGGGGATGCAGGCCGTGAAGCTGGAAGAGCGGCGTCGACGAAACGCAAAGGACGTCGGGATGTATCGAGATGTCGCCAGGAGAAAGGAGGAGCGGTTGGTCCAAATCTGTCGGTAAGGCGTAGGAAAGGGATTGAAGTATAGGATACGGTTGGATTCGATGCCAATGCAGGCTCTAGTCGTGCATATCCCTATCCTGTTAGCTTGATGGTTTCGAGTCGAGACAAGTACACGGTACCTTCAGCCTGGCTGCTGTCCCGACGGCCTGTTAACCCACAACGGAAATAAAACAAATAAAAACTTCAAGCCAAAGACCCGCAGAGCAAACAGCCAGACGCCGCCAGCTCCTGAGACGTCAGGAGTCGGGAAGGGAGCATGACACGGGAACACAGGCGGAAAGGAATACGCCTACGGATTAGATAGTGCCGACCCGATATTATATGGTGGGTATACCGAAAGAGCTCGATTGTCGCGCGCGCCCCTGATATGCCGGCAAAAGCGAGATCGGGCGCGAGCGGGAGATGGAGAGAAAATCCAACGGGATGAAAGGCAAGTAGATGTCGTCAAGATGTCAATTGAGATCACGAACCTCGTGGGGAGGGCGTGTGGAGGTTGCACGTTGGAGGAGTGGAATGTACCAGTACAAATTACTTTTGCAGCAGTCGTCCGCCCGGCCTGCGTCAAGCGATTTCGCCTTTAGCGAGATAATTAACTACTCTCACGCACACTCACTCTCGTTCAGGGCATGGCATCCAAGACCAGTCCGCAGTTTTTAATCTCATCACCAAAACTCTCAGCAGGTACCACTCGGTTTCACTCTCAGTCGACGGAGATTACCATTTTGCTTTCTTCAGTGCATGTTTGCTATACAATCCTACACTACAATGTTAGACCCCTCTGAGAGAGGGATCACATCCACCGACAGTGTCTACCAGGGCAACCTATCCGAAAGCGCAGTCGCATACGAGCCTGTCTGATATCAGCCAAAAAGGGAGGGAGACGAGGTGCAACCGAAGAAAAGCAGCACTATCCCATGTCCAGTCACGTCCTTCCCATCTCTCAAGCGAAAACCCACAGGCTGTAACATATAGTCGTTGATCTACACGGAATGCTTCCTTGGAATTCATGGAATCGAATCGCAGGCGAGATTGCTTCGACAGAATGTCATCCATTCCCAACGACTCTCTTATCTGTCTTTTAAGATTAGAAGATTCCCGACTGAGTCTTATTAGCGAGGGATTTGTCGGAAAAAGGAACTTCAGGGGTAACGGAAAATTCTCTGGATGGACCATCCAACATGCTTCCGCCCTATGAACCACTCTCTCAGCGCATTGACTATGAAAAAACCTCCGCTGGCTGGAACAAGGAGTAAGAGGAACCGTGACCTCTGAATTTTTATTTCTCGTTTCTGCTTCGTACGCTAGTAGCAGCGTTTTTTTTGCCATGTCGTTGGCATTGTGGCATGATTTTATCCGGCCATAGACAGCGCCTTTTTCGAGATACGAAATTAAGGTCAAAGCATACGAACAGGTGCGTCTCCAATATTTCTCTTCTCTGAATGCACCGACATACCTCACGCTATATACTGAATAAGCCAGGGCCTGAATCCGGTCGGCTAGGCTTCCTCTAGAAGCAACCCTGAATCCCAAACAAGCAAGCCATGAGACAAGATTGAACCTATCAATTGCTTTGCCGGAAAGCGAAGGCTCAATCCATACATCATCACGGCCAATCTCATATGTTCCATGTTATCGAAACCTCGCCACACTCGTGCATGCTGGCTAGCTTCGAAACCAGGTGGTCGAGGCAAAGCTTAGCACATGTCAACACATTTTACAATGAATGAGACCTTCGCATACATCTTCAGCCTAACGAAACAAGACAACATTTTTCATTGAAGAAATTTGAGCTCTTGAAAAACTCATTGGCTTGCCGCCATTCAATTTCGCTTTATATGCTACAAAAACATCTAAAATAAATACAAGAGAAAAACACCAATGCTGTAACCGTCAGAGTCATATCGTCATATATGAGTTTAAAGAACATATAGAAAGCTTAAAGTTCACTCCTGAACAGCACAGCTGCGCCCTTCAGCTCCAGTCCTGCCACTTCGGAAATGAAAATAGAAGGAGAAACGAGTGATATGCCAGCCTTGTCCACCAAGCTTCACCTGCTCGGCTGCTTTACTCGCAATACAATTCTACACAATCCGCCACAAGTTTAGAGTCTATATCTGTATCGTCTTCGATAGTAGCCGTCATCAGAAGGAGCCGATTCAGGTTCAGTCGTCACGGTCGAAGACACGGACTCCACCTTAACACTAACTGGCGTAGTCGTTGGCTCAGTGGTAGTCTCCGGGGCGGTAGTGCCGCCGGCTGGTGTAGTGACTGGCTCAGTGGTCTCTTCAGTCGGGGGACCAGTCGTAGCGCCAGTACCAACTGGGGTGCCTCCAGTTGTCGGCTCACTGGTGGTTGCTCCGGTTGGAACAGTAACTGGCTCAGACGTGCCGCCAGTTGGGACACCTGTCGTATCAGTGGTAGTGCCAGTGCCTACTGGGGTGCCCCCACTGGTTGACTCCGTGGTGGTGCCCTCATCCGGAGTGCCAGTAGTAGTTCCAGTTGCGGGCTCAGTGGTTTCAGCGCTTGGTTCAGTTGTAGCACCAGCTGGCGTAATTGGGCCTGTGCTAGTTGGTGGACTAACCGGCTCTGTGGTGCCTCCGGATGAGGAACCGGTTGGTTCGGTGGTAGTAGCGCCCGTCCCAACTGGAGTGCCTCCACTGGTAGTGCCGTCAGTTGGAACATCAGTGGTTCCAGTTCCGGGCTCGGTGGTTCCAGTGCCTGGCTCAGTGGTAGCACCACTTGACGTAGTAACTGGCACTGTGCTAGTCAGTGTAGTACCTGGCTCCGTGGTGCCCCCAGTTGGTGAAGTGCCTGGTTCAGTCGTATCGTCGCTCGACGTAGTGCCTGACTTTGTAGTACCACCAGTCGGTGTGGTGACTGGTTCTGTAGTACCCCCAGTAGGATTACTTGTCGTTCCGCTTCCAGTGGTTGGTGTACCATCAGTGGTTTCAGGAGTCCCAGTGGTCCCAGACTCGGTGGTGGCTCCAGTTGGCGTAGTGCCTGGTTCAGTTGTACCTTCACTAGGCGTAGTGCCTGGCTCTGTAGTACCACCAGTCGGTTTGGTGACTGGTTCTGTAGTGGCCCCAGTAGGATTGCTTGTCGTTCCGGCCCCAGAGGTTGATGTACCACCTGCTTCAGATCCCGTCGATGATGGCACTGATTGTACAGACAAGCAGGACATCACAGTCGTCGTCGAGATTGATGTCACCGTCTTACCTTCAGCTGTGACTGTGACAGTCTTGGCACTTGGTGGGCTAGGAGTTATGGTCACCACGGATGTCTTGACAGAGACGCCCGACGGAGAGGGGCAAGATTTAGCGCTCGCTGTCTTGGTAACAGTACGAGTCCAATATTTCGTAGAGCCGTTGCCATTGGAAGATTTAGCTACATCAAGCTATGAGTTAGTTCCTCGCCTACTACTCCATCCAGTTGACAGCATTGACAATTTCATCTTACATTTAGAAGCCCACTTCAGTTTATTCTGACAGGTAGAAACCTTTTCTATAAAGAGATTCCCATAAGTACCATCTCAATAACAGTGAAAAGACGTGCTTGTCCCCAACTTACTAGAGCAAGAGTCAAGTTTGCCTTGCCATTGCTTGTTACAATCGCTACTGCAACTGTTGTTATAGTTACTAGTAGCGGATGCGGCTTGAAAGCCGATCAGGGCAGCTGCCATGAGGGTTGAGACCTTCATAATTGTGTGATTGGCTGTAATGAACGTTTGTCTATATCTAAAGGACAGTGGGGGTAATCAAATGAATGTAGCAAAAAGGGACTAAAAAGAACGTATTGAATGACCGTATAGATCAATGAATTTAGCAGAAATGCCAATCTTGCAAATGGTGATAGTAGAAGTAAAAAATGGTCATGGGGGAAGAGGATGGGGGTCTATTTATCTCTTCAGCTATTTCCTAAGCATTTCCAACCGTAATACACCCTATCGCCTACCGTGATCAAGCCATATCTTTCAACCCAATGATCCTAGAGGACATACCTAGGGCATCAATAGATCTACCACGATAACTCAAATCCTGCAGAACTCGGCCAGATCGAAGAGCATATCACAACCTTGTTGCGGCAAGCTCATCCCGATTTGAGTTATCAAACGCGACATTTGAAGTCCGAGCAAATGCCAATTCATTTTGCGGGATCTTGGAACCCATAAATCGATTGGCATCTAGAGGGTGCAGAATCTACAGAAGATTATTATGCACCAACCGCCCTTTTCGAGCTTCCGCAGGGGTCTCGCAGCAAGCTAAACAATCAGTCCACCACATCGGCTCAACTATTCTATTACACTAGAGGATAAACTAGAGCTCGGGAAAGAATTATTGGCTCGCAGTCTCGGAACAAGTAAGCTCAACAAGCTTTGCAAGCTTTGATCTGTACGATTGATACGGATGGCCGTTATACACTAGACAGTTATTGACAGCTTGAGCCTGTTGCATCGGATATCTCGTTTAACAGAAGCCATAAGCGAATTTGCGACCAAGCCAAGAGCCGCTCGGACATGGGGATAACTCACTAGCAATTTTTAGTTTCTCACATCTTTAGGTTCCGAGAGACCAATTGTGCTTTTTAGTAGCTCCGATTATAAATGGGGTTTGTATCGTTCCAACATTTTGCTTCGGCTGTCTTGAATGCTCGATTATCTTTTCATGCAGACTGGGGGTGCAGCTGCATCCTTGCTCTTGCCAATGAGGCCATCTTGTACAGCCTAACGACTACGGGGTGTGTCCATGCGAGCGAAGAACAGAACAACCGCGTCTTGATATTTTAACCGTCCGCTTATTCAAAACTAGACATTTTGCCAAGGCACTGTCTTAATATCAACGCTACCTAGGTAGTTTATCATCACATTCGACGTCACTGATGAGGTGTGCAAAGTTCCGGCGAAAAGCTTTTTTTCAAACGGTTTAATTAGGTCCACCCAGTAGTATCAACACACCGCCAACGTTACACAGACTAGACCTCCAGCCCAAACTTAAGGGCACGTAGTACCACTGGCTAACAAACTATCCATTACGACAGATTATGAAGTAGACACCTTCTAAGAGTGTGCGTCCCCGCTCATAATAGTGCGCTGTACCATATCAAAGAGTAAATGTTTGCGACCTTTGGCACTCGATCACAAAGCTATACACCGCGGAAACTCAAAGGATCGAATTTCAGCATACAACCGGGTTTCGTTATAATGACACTAATTTTTTATTATTTCACTATCTCATGCTGCTCAGCGCTTAAAACAAGTATTTATCTCAGAAACTTTAACTGCGATTACCCATTCAAAGGCGCCACCTGACTATAAAATTCATTATTGTAAGCGAGGGCATATCTTTCTAAATAATCGAAGTACCTGCCAGGGATGGTACAGCTATAATTTGCCCAATATAACTTAAGATGCAACACTTTTGACGGGGCTTTTAGGTTTCGACAGCACAAGAATCTCTGGATCAAAAGGTAATGCCTTGCAGATTTGCCTCTTCCGCTCTATAGCCGGGGCACTAACACTATAGTATGCGATATTTTGCACGTCTTCTTTGGTTTAGAGAACGATCGCAAAACCTCGGAGGTTGCGTTTGATCTATTGATTCAAGTAAATAACCGAAAAGCAGGTCGTTTGCAAAACTGGATATTTCTCTCCGGGATAGCAAATAAAGTAACGGATCCCGATTGTATACATGTATGCCGCAGAATTATATCGGACCCGAGGATTCAAAGTTAAACCCGATCGCTAGCGTTCCGTATCTTGAATAGCGAAACACTCAGCGCTACACGTCGTTCGGTCTAAACACTCTCATGAACCCTTTTCTGATTTTTTTCTTATCCTTTATCTTTCTTAACCCTTTTGCTCTCATCTTCCATCTCTTCGTTGCCTCTTTCAAACTCTTTGGACGACCTCCAAACGGTTTGCACCCAGTCTCCTCCCGGCTCTTTTTATTCTTAGTATGTCCTCCTCCCAGCTTACTCTTCTGAGCCCGAATATTTCCGAGGTATAGTGGTGTCTGCTCGCTGCTGTGTTCATCTAGGTCGATATCATTAAGCTCGGATTCGAAAGACACCTGCTTCTTCTTTTTCAGGCCCGGTGGACTTTTTAATTTGTGTTTCAGCATTTCTGTTTCGTTTGTTTACCCAATCGACCCCGTGATACTTCCGGCACTGGAGTTCGGGACTTGAACTCTATTTATCCCAGATAAGGACGGCTAAAATACGTAATTGGGCGAGAACTGAATGAACTGGTGATTTCTGTGTTTCGTAAGGGAATTCGTGGGCGTAGATGATATCAATTTAAAATCCACCTTGTATTCCGAATATCTATATCCGAAAAGTGGTGGAATGAGGACTGAAGGTTGGCCAAGCCAAGATAGGTGAATACCGCTGTAGAAATCAAAGGCAAAGTGATAGTAGGTCGAGCGAAGGTAGTTGGGCCAGTAGGGAATTTACAAGAGCCAAATCATAGATCTTGAGGGACAAATCTATCCTTTGTTATCAGGGACAAATCTATCCTTTGTTATCAGGGACAAAAACAATGCTTATGTTTGAAAGATTATAAAACTAGAAACCCATGTAATGTAAATCAGATCCACGAGATCATAGGGATCTAGCTATCAATGCACAACACGGAATGTAGGTTCACGAGCTGTTATTTGTTGGCAACGCAAGATGGGTTTTCTTGTTGCAGCTTCAAGGTCGATAAGTCTGTTGCGATTTACGTTTAGTCGTCCCAATGCCCAGCTTCCCCAGTCTCCTTAGGTGAAATATCAGTAATAACATGTATGGCCAATGGCAAATTATGGAATAAAGGAGTCAATCTGCTTGTTCCTAGTCTCTACCTAGCAAAACATAGTCTATCTGTTCTGCCAGCTCATGAAAGAAAAAATACATAATAAATGGAAAGGAACAGATGAGAATTAATCCGTTGGTTGGATATTAGTTATTACCACTAGAGCATAAACCATACACCATCCTTCTTAAGCTCCCTCCTCTTCTTGCGAAGATTCTTCTATCGTTTCCTCGGCTACTTCGGTTTCTTCTGCTCTTTCTCTTATTTCTGTCTCCTCTACCTCTTCTTCCTGTTCCTCAACCTCCTCGGCCCTCATTGCATTAAGTGGTCTATAGGGCTCTGGTGGCGGGAAAATCTTAATCTTCTTATTCCCTCTATTTGCCGTCGAGCTTCTAAAGCTTGCGGCATTCAGCTTCCTCTTTCCCTGTCCACGGAATGAATTTGATCCGCAGCTTTTAGCCAATCCGGTTTCAAATCCGCCGGGCTGTCCCCCCGTAATCATCGCTTCAAGCCCCGACCTGCGTTCGCTGGGGAAAACCGGCCATTCGTCTTCACCGATAGCATTCTCGTCGCCGTAACTGCTCGATCCAGGAGAGACCTCTCGTTCTTCGTGACAAGAGTCTCTAATATGCTGTGGCCATTCTTCGGCTGCCAGCGAATGCCGAGTCCGGTATGCAGCATATTCAGACGGAGTATCGTCCGACCGACAATCTGTGTCTGCGTAAAATGACATCTCGTTTGGGCTCTTGCTTCCTTGCCTTGTAGGAGATGGAGGCGTATCCAACCCAAACTGCTCTAGATCCCCAGCAGTTCTGGTGGCTGGAGTCTCAACAATCGTAGGGATCGAAGGAACTGGATTATTTGCACGTTCAAACGGGAACAATTCCTCTGCGATCCGCCAGTCTAGGCGGGTGAGAATCTGTCGAACATCCGGATATACTGGATTGCAGGACATGATTGCCCTAGCTGCAGATGGCCGTTGTGTTCTTTCTACAAGCCGAGTTATTCCGAATTGGACCCAGGTACTGCCAGTTGTGCTGGTAGGATTTATTGTCATGGCAGCTGCCGCGTGGTTTCCCGCCGTGGTCTCATTGAACAAACGCTCGAAGCGCTGTAGAAAGTTCCTGGCGTGTTCAAATGCTGGGTGGAGTATGAGATACCTCCGGAAGCGTCTCAGTTCTTGTTCTTGGACCCATGTCTATACAAATTTACAACAGCCTAGTCAGTTCCAATCCTAACCACCAGTGTATAAAAGGCCAACTTACTATGACTGCCATAGCATCGCCTCCAACTTCTCTTAGATTATGCTCCCTCAAAAGGGCAAACATTTCCCTGCTTCTCGCTAATGGCGCATCAGATGGGATTTCTCCCTCCTCGGGCTCTATGTCCCAGTACCTCTCGCACCAGGCTCTAATGACCCTCTGCTGAGTTCTAGTCAAATCTTCGAATCCCGTCTCGCTTGCGAGAACATCCAAGTTGCAAAGCAACGTCATTCGGCGAACATCAGTAACGCCAGCTACCAATACTTCTGGCCGCTCGGTGACCGTTACTCCAGAGATTAGTGCTCTGGTTTCTTGGCTAGTCCTTAGAGCATAATAGCCTTGCTGATCCCTAAGTAGCCCATTATTGAACCGCCTCCCGCTGTTCCCTTCCGGAACCCCTAGCCATACGGTTGCAAGTTCAAGTTCTTCGGGGATACCGATCATACTAATCGGTGGAGCCCCATTTCGCCTCAATTCGGAGAGAGATACAAGCACTCTCAGCAACAAAGAGCTAGGTGATTCTGCAAAATCGACTCGTGCCCATGTCCTGACTGATCCTGGATCTTCCCCGAATCGAAGAGACTCCTAATCTCTCCGAATTCGGTCATAGACACCAAGATTGTCGATGATTATGGCCTCGGCATCGTCGAATGGGTTGACGCGTATTACTTCAGTCGCCTGGGATTCGTCAACAGAACTCCCCGTAAGCCTCAGTGATCTGGGTGTAGTAATCGGAGGAAAAAGTGTCTGTCTGGTAGGCGTTGCTACAATAATATTAGACAACTCTGGCGTCTGAACGAAGGGCGATGGAGGTGATGAAGGGATAAAAGGAGGAGGAGGAGAAGAAGAAGTAGAAGTAGCAGCATCGGAGATTCTATTTCCCTCTAGATCCACTAAATCAGCGTTTTCTTCAGAAGACATTTTTATAAAATTCTACGCCAGCAACTATCTCGTTAGCTCAACAGATACAACATAATGCAGACTGGAGTCTCAACAGCATTCCAACAGAATGGAAAGAAGAAATACCCCAAAGTATAAAATGTTATGGATAAGGTTTCGATCACGATAAACGCTGGAAGAAGAGGGCGCGGTAAGAGATAGGAGGGATATAAAGGTTGAGGGAAGACGCAGCTGGAGAATAGGATGTGGACGGAATCTATGATTATAAATATAACTACAACGTCTACACACTTGCCTACGAAAATACGGCAGCTATAGTCACCATGGAAACACACACACGACAGAAGGATTCTATCGCCACCGTTCTCGTTTATGCTTATGGTTTTCGCCCATCCCAACAATGAACTTAGATATGAAGTCTGTCGGCAATTCTGGAAATAGCCACATGTTGCATAATATTAACCGTATGATAGTGCTAGAATGTTTATTGACTTAATAATATAGACTTTTATTCGAATAAGCAGTGGATCTTGAAAAGCATCTAAAACGAACCATGTTCTAGACATGAAGATACTATAGGTATATATACACAATTTAAATTTACAAAATTTAGTCTATAGGTCTATTAGTTAAATGTTGATAGCGTAGTGTTGAGACGTTGCGTTTGTGTGCTGTCTTTCGACATCCTTCAAATTACGTAAATTTATCTCCCAATAAACCCGCAATCATGGATCTCGTCAAACCTTGAGAGGATACGAACGAACATACACATATATAATCGGTCTTATCACAGTTTAATTACTTATGGGCAAAATGGTTTGTTTAATCGACTTTCTCTCATTAAACCTCAGGTAGCTAGTTAAGCCAAGTCCCTCAATCCAATCATTATCATTAAAAGGTACCCTCCCGTGTTTGTTTACAAATGCTTGCAGAATATTTTCAATCGTGAGACAAGAAAGGAAATAAAGGAAAGTATGGAAAAACAGGACAAGGAACATAAACCAGCCCAGTTTCCGTATGCAATGTATTCGTGGATGCAATAAAGTGATGTGCGTTAGAAAGAAAAGGAAAAAAAGGTTGGAAGCTTCAGCTTCATCATGATAAACGATACGAAAAGAATAGAAAAATGAAGTGGATAAAAAGGAGGTAGGTGGATAAAGGTTATTATCCCTAGCAACCTAATAATCTCACGTTGAAGACTAGGCTCTTGGAGATTATATTTACAATAGACCAATAGCGACGAGGAGAGCCATAACCAAGCCTCCCATCTCAACGGGAACCTTGATGTTAGCAGCGGCACCCGGCGATTTCGTGCTGGTTGTGCTGCCTGTACCGGTCTGTGTGCCGCTTCCAGCAACACCGGTGGTGCTCAAGATGGTGGTGACAGTCGAGTTCAAGAATGTGGATGTGAAGGCGCTGACAATAGTGGAGACAGTGGCATCTGGGATGGTGCTGGTGATGCCGCCAGAGACAATGGTGGTGCCAGAGGAGACGACGTAGAGAGAGTTTGTACCAGTGGTAACAGCATCACCGGTGAGAGTAGTGGTAATCAGAGTGGTGCCAGAGATAGCGGCCGACAATTCAGTGGAGACAGATCCAGCAGCGGAGGAAAGAGACCCAGCAGCTGAAGAGAGGGAGCCTGCGGCTGAGGAGAGGGATTCAAGAGCGGAAGAGACTGAGCCGGCAGCCGAGGAGACAGCGCCTGCAGCAGAAGAGACGGATCCACCTAGGGATGACAGGCTGGCTGCGGCGCCGGTGGGCGTGGACACAGTTGCTGTGGTCTGAGCGGTGACAACTTGGGTGATGCCATCAATGACTGTGGTGACAGGAATAGCGACGACGACAACGTTGGTAGTCGCGGACACACTGATAACATTTGTTAGTCCGGTTTTAGATAACGAGGTCTTCAATGCATTGGATAGCACGGGACAGGTACAGCGAGTTGCACGCTCTACGACATTTTCTGTCGCAGGGCGGGATTTCACAAAACAAGTCCATTGGCAATACAAGCCAGTCTAAATGCAAATCTTGAATAGAATCGAAGCTTACCTGGTAATAAGGATGACGGGATTGGCATCAGTGGTGGACTGAGCGGCGACAAGGCTGTTGCTGGCGAGGAGGAGAGAAGCCACGAGGCTGAGAAGCTTGCTGAAACCGGCCATTGCGATGTTTATACTATGTAGTATTCTTCTGAGCGATTGAGATGGGATAGTGAAATGGAAAAGCGAATGAAATGATGGCTGAGGGAGGAGTGGCGGTGAACGAGAGGAGGGGGGAGGGATGTATTAAAGTATTAGACGGTTGTCTATAAAATGTTGGAATTAGGTCACAGCTGGGAAAGCGTAGACGTCAATTGCAACACGGCCACAACGACTGCAAATCAAAAATCAGAGCTGGATTGTATTTTCAATGAGGAAAAAGGTACAAAGAGAATGTCTGGAAAGCTGCCCACATATATATAGTCAGTGCCTTCCGACGGCCTGCGCGGTGACTTGGAAAAGCAGGAAAAGACTAGCGACGGGCTTCGTCAGGGCGGTTGCATGTCTGATTGTGGTAGTACACGTAACCGGCACGATTCGAGGCCACTGGCACGATATCGAGGGCGAAAAAAAAACCAGCAGAGGAGGCTGGGCGGGGCCAGCGACATGACGATTTCTGGCTGGTGCAATTGGCTGCAATCCATGGCTGTGCCGACTTGTGCATGGCATGCTCTGCTTCCTTGGTGCCTTGATTCCAATTGTCAATGCACCAAATCGCAAAGTTAAAGTCCGAAGGGAAAAAAAAAAAAAAAATACTCTTAAGTCGAAGAACGAGAAATGGAAAATGGCAATCGCGAACTCCAATTGGTGCCAGACACCACGCTACTGCACGTATGGAACCGGGGGTGGGAGAAAGAGGAGGTCTCGATTTAGTTACATCATCGGTCTTTGGTGTTTGTCGGGTCCCACGCCAGATACCCGAGTACCCCTGAACCATGCCCGTTCATGCAAGAACCGGTCTCACGCTAACCACAAGCAATGACGAAAAGCCACGATGTGTGCTGGAGGACGAGGAAACAAGGTGGCTAACGAGAGCTAATGGCTGCGACGTGGTGAGGCGATTGGGTGCCTGCTGCTACGATTTCATCATGATGTCGACGCTGAAGTCGCTGGAGTGGGGTACTGTCGGTTCGACCTTCCCAGGCATTCGTCCGTTGTTTTGTTTACGTTTGTTTACGTTTGTGGCACCGGCCAAGTGACGTGATGTTCTGTCACCAAACTGCGAAAAGACGTAGCCACTATTTACCTACGTACTGGTTAGATGGATAGTCCTGGAGGCCCTGCATGCCTGTCATCGACAAAGCTGGAACGCAGTCGGTAGAGCTGGGCAACTTGAGGCTAGTCCTGTCTCACAGCGCAATACGCTAAAGAAATAGTGCAGGAACATTGCAGAAGACCAAATTGACTCGCAGATACACACATATCTCCTAAGATAAGGTTCAAGGGATTTTTAAAAAAAAAGGAATAGCGACATGTTATCGCAGATACAGTTAGTAACCTATGGCACTAGCATCAAAATAATCACCATCATCCTCGCCGTAATACTCCTCGGGCCAGTTATTCAAGGAACTGTCGGGGGTGAGTTGGCGCTCTAAGACTATCGTTCTCCATTCCAAAACCATATTCCTCAGCTCTTCGACCGATATACCCTCATCCAGTCTGGTGCCAGTTTCATCTTCCAATCCCATCTTGCGCAACTCGGCCCTCGTGACTGTGACCACTGGAGCCGCAATCGCCGGCGTGGGTGTCGCTTCTAACGATTGGAAACTGTGGCTCGGCTTCCAGTTATACCAATTTAGCGCATACCTGGCATCCGCCTCAAAGTCATCATAATCGTCATATTCGTCATCATCATCATAGTCTTCATCTATCTCAAAGCCAAACTCAACCTCGTTCTCATCGTCCTCTGCTCTCCTATCGTTCTCTCTTTCCCCTAAATTGAGATTCTTTCGCTCTTCCGCGAACTTCTCGAGCACCTCCTTTGATGTCTCCCTGATAACGACTTGTCCATACTGATCCTTCTTGACCCTCCACACCACTGTCTTGACATAGTAATTCAGCTTTCCCGGCAGCACCTCATCCCTCAGCCATCTGGTTCCCTGCCAGGTACTCGACCCAATCCACCTCATGACCTCCATCTCCCCCAACTGCACACCATTCTCATCCACCCCCCTCTTAGCGCTTAGCACGACGCCATCAAGCCTCCCAAACTCCCAGCGTTCAACCGCCTGTTGAGAAATCTCGTCCACCTGTCCCATCTTCCTCTCCAAACTCTCAAACTCCACACGAATAACCTCCACTGACTCCGGAAACTCGCAGCGCGAAACCCACCCGCCCCCAACCCGCAGCGTTTCATCAGACTCCCAGCACCAAAAATCCGTATGACGAATCGTAATCGTGACATCCTTTGGTCGGAAAAACTGCATCCCCAAAATACCCTGTAGCTGCCTCCCGGTTTCGAGATTACACAATTGCGCGAATACACGAACGTGCTGAATCGTCGTGTCGACGCCAGAAGCCTCAAGATGGCATAGGATCTTTTGCACGTTTTCGACTGTTTCCACGCGGGGCGGGCGGCGGACCTCCCAGGTCAGGTAGAAACATAGCTCGGCCGTGATCCAGGGGATATACCATGCCTCCCAGTAGATTGCCTTGCAGGTACGAAGGAGCGTGACGGCAGAGGTGCGTGGAGCGAGGTAGTCTGGACGGGAGTAGCATGTGAATGTGGGATAGGGACGGCTGGTGTCGTTGTATGCTGTGAGGGCGTATTCCCAGATGTGGTTGCGAAGCTCGCCGGGGAGCCTGAAGAGCGGAGAGCTTGATTGCGGGTTTACGCCCGACTCGGCAAAAGCCAGACGGCTGACCGTTGACATTGTTTGTGCTATTTGGAGTCTTTCTTGAAATTGAGGCAAGCCGGCGGAGAGTAGCTTTTGAATATCAGCGAGTATGTAACAAGCAAGGAGGTCCAGATGGAAACAACGGTTCCGAATAGCGGAGAGAGGTCTGGGACTTTATAGAGTGGTGATCCGAACCGCTATCACGTTAAAATATGCTGCTCAGGACGGACAGACTAATGTGGCACGTAGACCCTTAGACCAGTCTGACCATCGTGAGGTTAATCGATGCAGCAGAGCTATGAAAGTTGGATGTTTGTGCTCTGTTGGATTCGGACTGTGCCACCCATTCTAATGCACATTGGCAATACATTGGCAGTACATTGGCACCGACGACTGAGTCACATCGGCAGACCAGCAAAGAAACGGCAGTTGGTATCATCGTGGTGGGTTAGAACGTGTGTCGAAGAGGAAACCACTCGTATTCGGAGATGGATGTAGCAACATGGACTTTCGAGGGTGGGGTTCTCGCATGCAGCTGCGGGGCACTATACGAGGTCACGGGATAACGTGATTCACGCTTCAATGCTCGCAGTGTCATGTCGGTCTTCGATCGATATCTCGTCACTAAAAATACAGACACTGATAGCTGTGTGAGCTAGACATCTCGAGACCATTCTAATTATTATCCGAATACAAAACACAATCAATTAAAATAGACGCCAGATTAAATAAATACGCTGGAAACAACCAACCAACCATACAACATTCTCATAAAGGCATAAAACGGGCAGTATTCACAATCAATCAAGCATCTACGCCTCCTTCTTCCCAAAGAACCCATCCAATTTAGTCTGTTTCTCATCAAACTTCTCGCTGCCAACTCCCCCACCGGTTCTCTTTAGCCCTACTAAATGTGCCTTCTCGTTTACTCCTTCAATCACCACTGTCAGCCCATCTTTGCTCACCCAGCCTTTCGGCAGCACCTCAACGACTAAATACCCCGTATTCCCCCACCCCGGATGTTTCCCCTGATACCACCCCTTCTGGACCACAGGTGTTGTAGCGAGCACACTTGTAGGCGGGAACAAAGACACGAACGACTTCCACAGCCAGGAGAGCAGCATGCCGTGTGAAACGATGGCCACAACAGGATTTTGTGAGGGCGGGGGCGGTTCTCTCGTTGCGTCTTGTGGTGTCGCGGCGAGAGATGGAGGGAGAAATGTCGGGTCGCCGGGGAGTAGTGGGATGATGCAACGTCGGATAAAGCTATCGGCGCGGGCTTTGATTGCTGCTGGCGTCTCCATCTCCTTGAACTCCTCCTCCTCTTCCTCTTCTTCTTCCTCTGATGGATTTGGTGCTTGTGTGGATGTGATCTGTGCTGTAGCTTGCGGATCTGTATTACCTTCCAGTGGTCCCTCTTCACCTGCTGTCATTTCAACGTCCGCCTTTGCTGTAGTAGTCGTAGTAGTCGTCATAGAAGCCGGTACGGATGTCGGTGCAGCCCTAGATTGTGCATCCGCATCTTCGTCATCTGCCCTCCGTTTCTTCGAATCACCGGTATTACTACTACCAGACCCAGCCACAGTGCTAGCACTGCTACCACTATTACTTCTCTTCCGCTTCTTCAAGTTCTTTTTAGGCGCAAGAAAGGTCTCCCCTTCATAACTCCCAAAGTCCTGTTCTATCAGATCCGGATCAACCGTGAAATATATCCCCCCATCGCCCGCCTCTCTGTTTTCGGTACTAGCAATCTCCTGGTCTCCAGACACAGGAGCCGAACTGCTACCATCCTCGGGTACATCCGGCGCGGCAGCATCCGGCACCCCGACACTACTGCTCCCAGCGGCTTGTGTCTCCGTCCGTTTCCTAGCAATTGCAGCTCTCTTCTGCTCGTCAAATATCGCTTCCGCAGTCTTTTTCGCGCGCGAGAGAGGGGAGCAAAAGATGTGTGTGATGGGCCCGACGGAGGTACCTAGGTGCGATGCGAGTCTGGCAGTTTGTAGAACACCGTGGGAGGTCAATGCCGAATCCGTTACACCGGCACTATAGAAAAATTCAAAATTCAAAAGGTTAGCTCAGTAGTCGGTAAATCATAGCCGGTACCTATGATCATTGCCGCGACATTACGTAAAAGAAATCTCGAGTGTAGCAGAGTATTCTATGGTTGGAGGTTTTAATGAGATCAGGGTGTCTTACTACACATGACGCAGGTTATCCGTCGTCTCGCCGTGGCGAATGAATAAAATCTTCATTGTTAGGTTAAAAGCAGGAATGAACTGCGATTCCTCAGATTGCAATGAATATCGATAGCGGAGAGAAAGAAGAAGGTAACGAGAGAAAATAAAAGTAGGGCGGTGGCGACAGAAGAAATATATCACAGATGAGAATAGCTAATGGCAGTTAGCTACGTTAGTTGCCTTTCGAGGCTTGAAGGCTGTTAAAGGCTTACACTGCTGTCAGAAACCAGCAAACAGTGCAGCTGTGCTAATCCTGTGAGGCGAATCCAGCAACAAATTTAGTCTCAGAATTAAGAGAAATCGGGAAAATATACAGAGACGCCAGATCAGATTGGGGAAAGAGGAGGCTGATATAAAAAATGGCCACCGACTGATGGAATGATTGATTGATAGCGTCTTACAAAAGGTAGGTAGATGTGGGTCCTGCTAGGATAAAAAAAAGGAAAACGCGGCTCACAGCTCGCGATCGGGGACCTGCTACAGTGCTGCAACACCATCATGTCTGCAATCATGCAGATGTACACATGGACATGTCCATTTCGTTCATTCTTTTATCTCTTCCCAACCGTTTAATTGTACGTGGGCGGACGAAACGGCGTCCTACGCCGACCAGATTAGCTCTTTTCTCCCTTTTAGTACTACGTGGAAGATATGAGAGCGGGAATGTGAAAGAAGGTACACGATAACTAACTCAAGAGGTGAGGTTAGATAGCCGAAATGCGAGAACGCCGATTAAGTCGGTTCTCCTTGTGTTCCCGTTCGTTTGGAGCTCAGGAACCAATCTTCGGATTGGGACCGCCCGGCAAAGACATGTTTGATGCAGGTCTCCCTTGGCAGGCATGCATATCTTGGTCTGGAGTATTTGATATATATCGGTGGCAGTCGTCGTAATCTTTTCCGCCTGATAGAGGCACCTGGACCCGTAAATATTCTTAGCTACGGCACAGTTTTCCCTTGCATCCGAATTCCAATATGATTTGGATTTTTTTTAGACTGGATAAAATTCAAAGACGGATTCATTCAACCGACCTTCTCAACAGATCTACAGATTCTATAATCCAATATACGCCTAGCGTTCGCGGCTTTCTTAACGACAACTATTCTTGTTTTCTTTTCGAAATTTCGAAAAGCAGTTTCACGCAACGTAAGAATTATATAACTCCATCGGTAATAGTTCATGCTTATAAGCCGTTAAGCCGAAAATTCTGTCGAATCCGCCATTACCTCACTGCAGGATACACAGAGGATTCCATACCATTCAGAGGATTTAGTAAATGACGTGCTTACAAGGCCCTATACTGTGTGGTGTGTGCTGCGGAGGCAGACAATTTTTGAGCTTACCGACAAGGACGCCCACTATGAAGCCTGCGGGTTACCATGGTTCGAACACGAAGCAAACGAGGATTATATTGGTTTTCGGGTAGTTTTTTCGTCACAACCGTCGGCTATGCCCCGAAAACAGAACTATACGCATTGAACAATTCGATAACTCAGTTATATATACAGAGGAGTGAAAACGGGACAAGACCGGTTTCTCTGCTCTTTTGAAGTCCATTATTCATGGCTAAGCTTTCCGTTCAGTCATTTGATTCCTTGGCGAAACGCCGTTTATATTGGTGGCCGGATATCATGTTTCCCGGCAGAGCGGGACCGGACCAATTATAGGCAAAAGACATCGTAATCCAGAATATTAAAGTTATATAACCGAAATTTAGTTGCATAAACGAAAGGAATATTGCGAATTGTCGAGATCTAGACCCTGTCTACGTGTATGCCGGCCAACTCGCAATTATTCGTCTACAGCCAGCTTTAATAGGTGCCTTCACACTTGACGACCAGGTCTCCCTGTGACTACTTCCAAATACCGCTCCAAGATATGGTATCTTGAATTCGCGGGAAAATATTTCCTTGAATATCATTCGAGTATGCGATATCAACTCCGGCGATTACTAAATCCCGGCTGCACACAGTAGGTCGCCGTTCTCAGTCAACCGAAACGAAATGTCACCAACAACACACATTTTATAATGCGCCCCTTGCCATTCGCAAAACTCCAAACCGGTTACCTCCTGATATACGCTAATGATATCTTGACAAGTTGCATTATACCAAGACGGATCAGATAAAGTGATTGATCCAATTCCATTGTCCCGTCCCTTCCTCTCCACCAAAAATAGAAACCTCGGGGAACGACCTCCAAAATCTCCCAACCTCCATCTGGCTTATTTGCCAGTTGATATCGTCTTTCAACTCCTCCTCATCTTCCTCTTTCTTATAACTGATTACCGAGATCTTTGGCTCGGTAAACATGTTTTTCTGGTTATAATGTGGACAGATCGAGAACCCCGTCAACTTTGGTGGGGTAGTAGACTTCCGCTCGGATTTAGACCTGTCGATCTGTTGTCCAATATAATTATGCAGCAGAGCCAATTCGGCGTTCGCAGATACCCTGCCGCAGTTACCGGTATATTTCTGGTGTAAAGAACTGATGATGCGGAGAAACTTTAAAGAGGGCGGGATCTGTAAATGATGCTGTTCGTTTTATCACGAATGAGCATAATTCCAGCTTCGAAGGCAAAATCATGAGTCAGCTGGCGAAATACGTACCATCATACTATGAGTTCTCGGTATAGCCAGCTCCTCAAGTACACTCCAATCACTAAAATCCATCGCCTCCTTCTGCCACTGCGACCCATATAGCACCGCCTTCTTACTCCCTTGTCTTCTCTGCTCGGCCGGATGTTCAAGCCACAATACCCTTATGGTCCGCTTGTGTTTCTCCAAGCAACTATACTCAAATACCCCGCTATCATGCCGCTTGATTGTAAAGTAAAAGCCTTTCAGCGGCTGTATATTTTCCAATATCTGGTGCATAGTCAGCACTCTACTGCTGTTTACTACCTGAAGGTATTCTATCGCAGTAAGTTTATCTGCTATTTTCCAAAACACACGGTCATACTTGGAGCAGTCTATGAGACTTAATACCCGTAACGTATCCGACCGAAATATCTTCATATCCCGGCAGGACCTTATAAACCTGCCGTCATATCCGATCTGGAGGACCTTGAGGCTAAGAAGCTTTTCCGGCCAGAATGCCTCGGCGGGGGGGATGAACGCGCACGAGGCGTACCGAACATTATCGTCCTCTTCGAACTCGTTACTCAGTATCCCCCTCAAGTAGTCTATAAACATGTACATGCAAGTAACCGGGGATAGGTACCCGTCGCAGTAACGAAGTTCTCGAGGCGTATCCCATCGACAAAAATTCATTCGTAGACATTTCAGCGTTCCGGTGTTGGATATAATAGCGTCCCACATTGGGGATAAATCCATCTCCATGTATGCTTCACCCGTCATGGGCCACGAGACGTCAAAGTTTAATGACGACAGATTGGTGAGCTTTTTGAGCCCATTGGTGAATTTTCGGGTACGCAGGAGCCCGATGGTATACTGTATGGTTAGATGTTTTATCTGTGGGAATTGGTTGATGTAATCCGCCGTGATCTCTGGAGGAACATGATATACATGACGGAAGCTGTTTCAGCAAGCATGCATGTCAGTATTCAGGTTATCGAAAATGAAACCGTTTGGGAAAAAAACACTTACTGCAAGCCCTCTAGTCTCTCCATCGTGGTGCCGGGTAAAACTCTGATATCCGGTCCACCAGGTGTATCTACGTGTCTTATGATATTATTTCCCTTCGGCCTTGGCCTGTGACCTCTTACGATGTTCTTCGTTTGGAATGGGATCAGTGAGATGTTGGTGATCCGGATTGGACGTCCGGTGTGGTTAAAGTACATTGTAGGGCTTGGAGGCAATTTTCTTGCCCCTCGAAAATCACAATATTCAATGGCCGTGTCGCGGAACAGATATTCCGAGGAAACTGTATAGAGAAAACGGCAGGATAGACGGAGTGAATGTATTGTATGGCGGTCGACCTATGATTTGTTAATATTACTTGCTAGTATTCCAGATATCGGGGGTTCAGAGTACCTGTGAGACTATCATGTGGATAATCTCTACCGGCACGACCAATATATCAAAATTAGTAGCCATTGTAGTTTTGTCGTTACGAGGTATGGGTAGTTCTTGATAGCTAAGTATAAAAGAGTGTGGTCGTAACATGTGTTATTTAATAACTGATAAAATGATGAATTGAGAAATGAAATTGTAGTACGAATACGAAAGAAGGACAGAATGGCGTTCCGGTAGAGCATTGCTAAGTTTAGACTATCGTGAGAATCTTATTCAAAGATCGCCAAAGATCTCGTGGCATATCCGGTTGAGGCTCAATTGAGAGAAATTCCACTGTAGTATCCTGCGTTGCAGCTGTAGCTTAGGTAGCACAAAGAAGCTTGTTGTGGGACCAGTTCCATTTGAGCCAGCACCATGAGAGCTCTCCAAACTCTACTAGTGTCAATTAATTGTTGCTTTACGACGCGATGCATCGATGGACTTCAAGGCTCGGAGCTTTAAGGCTACACAAATGTCGCTTCCTTATGCTTTAGGCCCCACAGCCCCGTTCTAACAAAAGATAAAAGACTAATATGAGGAAACTACCAACCACTTCTTGGGTTCAAATTTTTCTGCTTAACGATTTTATTATTTCACTTCTGGGCAATGTGTCCCGCAAGGCCAGCTTTCTAGCTATGCATATACATAGCGATCGAACTACTGGTATCGCGATACCCAATTACAAGCTACAACAGCTCTTCCTAGGTTCATCTTATAGATATATATATATAAGAATACCATCGTGTTTGAATGTATCACAAAGGCAAGTGGAGGTATCCCTAACAATAATAGATAGTCAAGTCTCAGTTTATTTGCGATTCGAAAGAACGAAACAAAGAAGCATATTCGACTCGAGAAAAATAAACTAAAAGGTCATGGTAAAAATTATTAAAGGGATATTAATCATATTCAGCTTGTAAAAAGCGGAACATCAAACACCTAATAAACCTTCGTCATAGTCTCAACAGAACTGTAGAGATCCATTGTTTGAGATAGATTACACATTTCCTGGCTTGATGTTAGGCTTTTGCAGTTATTTTGCGCGTTGCTAGTAGGACTGAATATGCTAGTCACCCACAAAATTAACAAGATAATTATTCTGCAAGAACGACATACAAACGAGAAATGAACCTAGAATCTCGGGATTAGATCTCGATTGAGAATAACCGGGTTACATGCAGTGCCTGCCTGTGTGACCAAAAGCTTGTTCGAATAGCCGGCAAGAGAGCGCTGTCGCTTGAACCAATGGCATGGCTGCCCAGCCTCACGGCGGAATGAGTCGCGTTTGGGGGACGTCATAGCGACAATTGCAATTGCCGTCTTCCAATCGAATCCACGAGAGGGAGTACCCCGGATTGCTATCGTGTTCTGTGTCTATATATACCTAGGTATATGCCTCCTTCTGGCGCCTGATTAAAAGCGTTATTTTTACATGATTGTAATCAGTTGTGGAAAGTTGCTTCTTTATCGTTAATTCCCATGGTCGTTATTACATCCATCCGTTAACTTGCATCCATCATGATCCGACGGCTCGCCTTCCTCGCCGTCTCCCTAAACACCATCCTCCCCTCTCTCGCCCAGAACACCGGTACTGGCTGCGGGAAAGACGTCTCAGCCTCATCTCTAGGCAAGAATGTCCAGGTGAATACCACCAGCTCGGATGTTCAGCGGTCCTACTACATCCACCTGCCTCTTGGCTACGATCCTAGTGTCCAGCACGAGACTGTCTTTGGATTCCACGGCTCTGGCTCGATCGGATTGTTCGTCGACGCCGACACCAGACTGAGCGACCCCCGCTGGGGTAATAATGTACCTCTCCTTTCCATCCGCTCTAGATGGCTCTTTATTGACGTTTGCACAGACAATCTTCGTGTACCCTAATGGCTTGAACGGTGCCTGGGCTACCGGCATACCCGGGACCGCCTCCACACCCCTTGAACAGGATCTCGCCTTTGTCGGCGACCTACTCGACGTTGTTCGCTCAAACTACTGCATCAATAACAATCGCATCTATGCCACCGGGTACGTTCCAATATTACCCAATCAAAGAAACTAAACCACTAACCAACCAACTACAGCATCTCTAATGGTGGCGGTTTCGTCAACCGCATCGCCTGCTCCTCCACAATCGGCGCCAATTTCGCCGCTTTCGCCCCCGTTGCAGGCGCCTACACAGGCTTCGAAGCAAACTCTACCGGCAATTCAACCTGCGACCCATCCAGGGTGCCCATCCCCATCCTATCCATCCACGGCGGCAACGACACTGTCGTCCCTTACAATGGCCGAAACGCCACTACGGACGGCCCCGCCACCCCACCTATCGAATACTGGCTACAAGGCTGGATAGATCGTAACAATTGCACGAACATGACCGAAACCACGAACGGCACCGTGCACCGTTTCTCTTGGACGTGCGCAGGCATCGAGGGTGCCCTGCAGCACTACAAAGAGGATGATATGGGCCACGTCTGGCCGAGCACCGAGCCGAACTTTAGTCAGATATCGATTGGTGAAGGTCCTACATCTATAGAAGGGAACGATCTGATCGTTGGGTTTTTTGACCGCTTCGACAAGAATACGACTAGTAGTGGTACTACAGGGGGCACTGAACCGAGTTCGACGCAGTCTGGCGGTCCGACCGGCACAAATAGCAATGAGCCAGGAAATACGACTGCTGCAGGCGGTGGAAGTTCTGCGGGTAGACTGGATACGTCGTTGTTGGTAATGGGTTTTGCTATTTTTATCGCAGTTCTAGGCGGTATGGGCCTGGTAACAGTGTAAACGAATCTCAATTGTATTTTATTGTAATCTTATGATCGAAATGTACGATTTCACGATCAGGCCGAAAAGAACATTATTTGATCCCGTTCATAAAAATCTGCTTAAGTTAACGTTCTATGATAGCTGCATGATTTGATTATCTCGTTAGTTTTAGAAGCATATCTATAAACTCTTTTATGGAGTAAAGCGGTAATGTGAGTCTATGTGCCAGGCTTTATTGCTACCCTTTGAAGCCTTCTTCGATTCATAGCATCCATATCATCTCTATTTTGGATTAGTAAAATATGCTTAATAACACATGATGGTGAAGACGGAATATACAAAAACCCTCCAGCTTCACCATGAACAATACGGCAAAGAACCAGATGTACAAAAATATAAAGCCATCAATATATCAATTAACGCCCCTTCGTAGCTCTCGTTCTTCCGCTTCCCCTCCCTCTGCTACTTTTGGCCTCCTCTTCAGGTTCAGGCTGCACGCTCCCCTTTCTAGTGCCTCTTCCCTTTGCCGTCGACGCGGCCGCAGCCGCAGCCCGAGTCGTCTTTGTGTTCTTCGCTCTCGAAGGAGCTGGTGCCGCCGGTGCCGCCTTTCCTTTCTTTGTCGTTTTGACCTCTTCTTTTGGTTCTTCTTCATCCTCCTCTTCGTCCCCCTCTTCTTCCTCCTCCTCCTCTGCTTCTTCTTCCTCTTCCGCTTCTTCTTCGTCGCTACCCTCTTCTTCCTCTTCGTCTTCTTCGTCATTATCCTCCTCTTCCTCCTCATTATCTGCTGTCTTCTCGCTCTCCGATCCGTCCTCCTTCCCATCCTCCTCTTCTTCCTCTTCATCATCAACTTTATCTTCCATCTCAACATCTCCCTCCTTATCCTTTTTCCTTCGCAGACTCCTCGCCGGTGTCGCCCTACTCTTTGTCACAGCTTTTGCCTTCCTACCCGCCCCTTTAACACTCTGCACCTCTTCCTCTTCTTCCTCCTCACGTTCATCTACATCCTCCTCTTCATCTCCCAGAATCTCACTCTTAATCAAACTGCCCCGCCTGACTCTCCCACCAGCAGCAGTCATGCTAACACCACCGCCGCCACCGCCAGCAATGCTACTATTCGAAGCATTGCTACTCCCAACCTTCTCCTTCTCCTTCGCTGCCTCCGCCGCCTTCCGCTCTCCAATCCTCTCTGCGTTTCTAAAGTTATCAATCGCAGCCCCCACGTCCCTCGCCATCTCCCGTGCTTCCTGCGCAACCGGACTATTCGATTTATTGTACATGACTGCATTCGCAAACATTCTCCAAATCTCCTTTTCCAGCTGTGCGGAGTTCGTAATGGCCGATTTAGAGAATCCCGCAGATGTAGTCGCAGTCGTTGGCGTGGACGGCGTTGTACCAAACGACATGGGACCGTCAGCTGTAGGCGTGGGTGTCAACGTGGGTGTCCCTGTCGTATTTTGCGCCGCACCAGCTTTAATACACGCTCGTATGCCTTTAATACCAAAAACAGATCAGTCAGCGAATACTCCATTTCTAAACATAGATTGGATAGCATGAGAGAGGGAGAAAAGGCATACTCTTGATATCCTGCGGTTTATACACAATCTTACTATACCCCGGTGCGCTCCTCTCGTCCACAGGCTTCATAAACAAATTTGCGAACCGATGCGCCGATACATTATTAAGTAACGGGTTTGCTCGCTGCGCAAACTTCTTTACAAGTGTAGCCGATGCTGAGGTTGGGGTCGCGTTGGCAGAAATATCCAGGTGGAACGATGGCCGCGGAGTAGCCGGTTCAGCGGGTGTTGGTGCGTCTCGTGGTGTCTCTACTGTTTCTGGCTCTGTGGATGCCGACGGTTCCTGATGGTGTTGACGCCGCGTTTGAGGTCGCTTCTTGGTTGGTTTTATAGGTTCTTCTAGGATTGTTTCTGGGGCGACAGATTCCTCTTTCGTGGGCATGTCGTCTACGTCCATATCCTCAGGTTCTGCGGTACGGCTGCCAACACTACTGGCACTCTGGCCGCGACGAGCCCGGGTAGAAGCAGCTGTACCACGAGATTTACTAGCTCCCCTAGTTGCGCGTCCACGGCTTGATTTAGCGGGTTTGTCTTCTGGTAAGTCAACAGATTCTTGCCGACTGCCACGTCTCGTCGTTGGTCGGGTTTCCTCAATCTCTTCTACAGGCTCCGATTTTGTACCCTTCCCTTTAACAACCTTTCTCTTCTTGCCTAGACGCTCTTCCAGCGGTAGGTCTGGTACACCGGCTGATTCATCGTCACCAGGCGCTAGCACAGGAGATATCTCTTCAGGTCTTGGTCGTAGAGGCGATGCTGTGCGATTAGACTCCGTTGGCTTGGGTGTAGTGTATTGCAATGGCGGCAACTGAGTGGGGGTATTAATTGGTGGTAGTTTGTTGTCTTGTGCAGTTTGGGATGGGTAGTTTTGACTAGGCTGCGCAGTGACTGCAGGCTGCAGCGGGGTGAACCCTATTTGAGACGGTGATGCTTGAGGATGAGGTATTTGACCTGGATAAAACTGCTGATGAGGTGAGGTGTGAGTCGGACTGTACTGAGGTGGTGGCATGCTGGCGTGCTGAAAGCCAGGAGTACGAGGGGACTGAGCAGCGAGGGTAAGAGGAGATTGAGCAGCAAGTGTTAGAGGTGATTGATGTGAGTAGGGGCTGTGTGGGACATTGCTGCTATGTGTATATGACATAGGTGAGTGTAAAGCTTGATGTTCCGAGACAGGTGAGTGATGTGGAAGATATTCTTGAGAGGGGAGACGTTGCATGGGAGCAGGATACCCTGGAGGTTGCACAGGAGTTCTCTGGGGTGATAATTGGTGGATAGGAGGAAGTGACTGGTTGAAATGAGGCCGTGAGGGTGATAAGTGAGGTGGAGGGTATGAAGTAGATGTAGGTGAGAACGAGGGAGGCACATGGGCTTGTCGTGGAGTTCGTGCATCGTCCTGCGGTCTCGGAACCGTATGAGCGAGGTTCAAAGGATTAATTAGGCTTTGATGGCCATTTGAGTAGCCGTGTTCAAGCTCACTCCGGGGGTACACGGGCGAAGAGCTCAAGTCTGCACCCCGCTGAGCTGACTGAGGGAATGTCCCAATCCGTGGGCCAGTTGGTGTAAGAGGTGGTCTCCCTGGCGATGTGCTAGGTAGGTGACCAAACTCTGGAGGCGGTTGAGGGCGTGTTCCAGATCCACTTAAACGACGGATGGTTGCGGGCGGTTTCTCATAGAGCTGATAGCCACCTGTCTCGGTAGGTTGTATCGGTGGGTATCGTTGAGGTGTCTCTGGCTGTGCGCTCAAAGTCTCTCTCGGTCGACTGCCGTCCCGTATAGGATCATAGGATGGTCGTCGTTCGAGTGGAACACTCCCTTCAGGCTTCGCAGGCTCGTCTGACAAGATGTTCCGCAAACTAGCCTTACTAGGTGATGGCGGTGTCGTACGAAGAGTGGCCAGACTAGTCTGAGGCTGTTGCGAAGGTGTCTGCTCCATAAACGGTTCGTCAAGCTTTTTCGTCTCTGGGAGTGGTGCCTTCTTTACGACTGGTGATACTGCCTTAGGTACCGTAGCGGCAGACGCCAGAGCCTCCGCCTTAGCTTGCTCAGCCGCTGTAAAGGCAGCAGCGGCAGCCTCTTTCTTCCTTGCCTCCTCAGCTTCCATTTCCTCCACCTCCCTCGCCCTTTCGTTCTCCAGATTACCAATTTCATCCAACAGTTGTGCAATTACCCTCTCGTCAGCGTGTATCTGCTCCTTCATCATGTTCTGATAGCTCTCCCAAACCCGTCTCGTCAGATCCCTCACTGCCTTCTCGCCAATGGGCACGCTACCGGAACTGCTGGCTGGAGCGGTGGATGCAGGAGGAGTAGCAGTGCTACTAGTAATCATCCCATTCCTCATCGCAACTCTACTCCCTCTCGGCCGTGCGGGCGTCCCAGTGGGAGTTGCCGTAGCCGTAGCAGGAGCAGCAGCAGTGGCAGCAGTAGCAGTAGTGGCAGCAGCAGTACCTCCTTCCTCTCCTCCTCCAAACCCTTCATCCCTGACTAAATCCCTCCATCGTTCTCGTAATGTATCGCCAGAGAGCCTTCCTGGGTCATAATTCGGCGACGAGGTAAGTAACGGGTTTTCCTTGAGTGCGCTTGATATAATATTGAAAGATTGCCCGGTTTCGCCATATTGCACCACCTCAGCGCAAAGGAGGAGCTTTTCGAGAGTGTCGTAGGAGGAAGGACTCGTTGGTGTAGCCAGGGTTGTGGACGGCATTGCGCCGTGAGGTGGCAGGCCTTTTCGTTCTATGATGTGGTTTTTGTCAGTGTCGCTTGTGCTTGGAATTTCGGGCAGGATCCAATCGTTTTCGCGACGACGCGATAGGTTGGGTCCCACCGAACGACCTCAATACAGCTGAACTCCCGGATATGATATGGGGTTCCCCAGTAGACGTACGCCGGTGACGGACCTGGCGACACGTTATTCGGTCGGTATTATGCGATCAAGTGGCGGCGGGTTCACAGGAAGCTGTTGAAGATGAGTGGTGGTTGGTGGTCGCTTAAAGGTTTGAAGTGAAGACAAGCCTGGTTTTTTGGTGCAGCAAAACTTCAAAGTCCGAACCAATGCAAAATACAAGGAAGCACAGGCTAGTTAGTGCACAGCTTAAGATGGCTATATCTTAGATTGTTATTAATAATGCGATAAATATTAATATCGGATCAATGCTATATACAATGGGTTAGACGTCACGGTGCTCTATCTCAATTATCGTCCTCCCACAGCTCTCCGTACTCGATCTTCACCTCATCCTTCAACACCTGTCGCAGCGTGCTTCCATCTCTCTGATATACCCACTCCCTCTGCTCTTCTATCCAATCGTACCGCTTCGGCCCACTTATCGGACTACTTAACCATATTTGCTTATTCGGTGGTTGCTTGTTGATAACATACGTTCCATTCGGTGTCAATATTGTTAGAACGCCAGCCTAAGCAACCGGGTTAGTTAAGTTTATTCGCAGAAGAAAAATAGCATATTGTGGCTTTGGACACCCACGCTATACTCAACGTCATAACCTTTCCCATTGTCACTCTCAACCAGCTCTTCTAGCTCAATTATAATATCATCTAGCGTCTCATCCGCAATTTCATGGTATCTATCTAGTGGTAGCATTGGCTGAGGTGTCGGCTCTCCTCCAGCTTGTCGTCGAGCTGTAGCGTGTAACAATCTTTGACTCTGCGAAGACAACGCTACTGAGGATAAACTAGAGCGATGTAATCGTCCAGAATGCATAGATGTAGGCCACGAGAGATTCGATAGCGCTGTAGGCGATGACGTGCGAATACTCCGGACACATGGCTTCTTAACCAGGAATGGACCGGATCTCGAAACCAACCTGGACGGACATCGTAGGAGCTGTCGGAATGCGTGGGATTGTGGTAACTGATAGAATCAATTGTTAACAGTTCGAACTATCAAGGGTGATGGCGGAGAGAAGATACCATTATTCGATCCGATGGTCACGGGAGCACCGTATGCTTGTAAGCTGTGATATGTCAGTTTGCGCTCAGCTTGGAGGCTTTCGGATCAAAATGCAGGTGCAGGGATGCAGATAACTAGAAGCATTATGATGAAATGTTGGAGAACAATGTCGACAACACAATAGTTCGTGTATAAATCAATGTCAATCTACAATTTTAGAACATAGGCATATTGCCTGGTCATTTCTCATGTAATCCTCTGGTATGCCTCCCTGGCTTAGATACATGATGAATAGAGACGCTTGGATGTCAGCTAAGTAGTATCCCGATTGACAATACGGTAAATAAACAAAGGCTATCTGATTGTTTGGGGCTCAGTATTAGCTCTACGAGTTAACGTCCTTTTGTTACGGATAAACAGTGGAAGGAGGTACTGAGATGGGAAGAAGTCTAAAGAGTTAAGGAAAGATAGTATGTAAGAATCGGAAAGAAAAGTGTGTAGAATAACAGGCTGGGAGATGCGAGGTTTTATTAAGAATCACCTCCTCGAAACGGGAATGGATGCAACCGGCAGCATATAAAGCTCCGTCGCAGCATCCTCAGCGGATTCTGCAAGCTCCTTCTTTCTCAATCCCCTCCAAATTCTCCAGAATCACACTTCCCAAAGCACTCGTGCTACCACGTGTGCTCCTTTGTCGAGCGCCCAGTACACCCCAAACTTCATGAAATCTGATAGTTTCATCGCTGGCTGCCACAACCAAGCTTCCCTCATATTTCGCATCCGTTGAGGAACTCGGATTCTGTCCGGTATTTTCAGCATTTGCACACTTTCCGTTCCTCGATTCTGGTGGGCCGCCAGGGTACGGCAATGCGTAAAGAGCGCGCATATCCTCCGCCCACGGAATCGAAACAACTTTTCGGCATTCTGGCCATGTGAAGACTGCAATTCGGATTGGATGTTCAGGATTGGCGTACCCAAAGGTAGCTGCAATCTCTCTGCGCCGAGTTGACCAGATCAGGCCTGTGACTTGTGCGGAGACGTTGATGGTAGCGATTGCCGAGCCTGTGAAAGTATGATAAAAATGAATTCCTCGGTCATTCGAGCCTCCGCCTATGTAAATGAGAGGGAAATCGAATAAGCATTCAAATGTACCAATACTGCTACCATATATGCAAAGTGAATAATAGCAACCTACCTGTTGCGATCAGGCTTTTCTGCCATGGACAGAATGCGATGGCCTTAACTGCTGCATTGTGGGACCATTTGTGACGGATGATTAGCTCTCGGTTCGGCTCATCGGCGTCCCGCGAATCGTTGCTTTCATCTTTGGGAGACTCGACATCAAAGAGGATACATTGGTTATCATTGCCACCGGTTGCGACTTGGCTAGCGTCGGTTGACCAAGCAATCCCGCATATCTGTTGGGTATGGACTTTCATTCTGCGGACGAGTGTCATACCACAGGCAGTACTTCCCGGTTCGGGGTCCCATTCAATGGCATAAAAATAGATATTCCCTGACTCGTCGCCCAACAAGAGGTCTTCGCAACTTGTCCATTGTTTTCGATTGCTCAATCCACGGCGCTTTGATTCGAAGGGCTTGAAAGAAACACACGCAACGGCTGCTTGGTGCTGTGCTTCAGCTCGCGGGATTTGCTCTCCAAGCCCCCAGAGAGAAATAATACCATCGACACGGCCAACAGCCAAGATGTCAAGCTTTCCTTGTGTTGAAGAGAACGCAATGGCGGTGATCTGGGTTGGAGACCAAGGTTTGAAAGGTTTTGCGCCTCCTCTCTCAGTCCACCCATAAATCTCACTGCCAAGTGCCACAGCTAAAACCTTAGAGACGGGTGAGTATGCCAGAAGGGTGCAATAAAAATCGTCCCTTAAACCGGGTGCATCAAGGACTGTAGAGGGATATTAGAATATTAGCTAATTTACAACAAGACGGCTAGATACTCATCTAAATGGTGTCGAGACGACTTTTCGCATCTCATTTCGACGACGCTTAAGGTTGGCAGTGGCAGCTTCCATCTGAGGACTATTCGGATTCCAGACGCCAGGACCCGTTTCAATAGGAGACTGTCCGATACTAGAGGATTTCTTATTTGGAGATGGCGTTTTATCGAAGGTTATGACGCGCCCATCGAGATTTACCCCAAGAGCCAATGCGAGTCTTTCCTCGTGCATTTCGGTTTCTTCTTGAAGGACTGTATCATCCAATGTCATTGTTGCATTGACGACATAACCCCGATCTTGAACCATCGCGGCATGGTCCGCGGGGCGCGGACTTGCTCTTGGATCTTGTCGGGGGCTAGGGATAGCGAAAAAGGTTCCAAGTCTAGGAGCGGAGATTGACCTGCTGCGAGATGTCCGAGAACGAGAGGTAGGGCTAGCAGAGCGTCTACGGACACGTTGGTCGTCCTCCGGGCGCCGGGTTGAAGGATTGTTGATACGGAAAGATTGTATGGAGGCCGAAGAAGGAATGAAACGATCTGGAGTGTGAGGAGTACTTCCTGAACGGCTGCTTGTTCCGCGACGGAGTAGTGGGGGTGTCGACCGAGCAGGCGAACTCTCAAAAAAAGAACTAGCTCCTCCTGGAGAAAACTGAGTGGGCGGCTTGGGCGGAGGCGTCATGTTGGTTTGAGTATCCATCTTAGCAGAATATAATGAAGCTACACCGTTGTATCCGAGTCCATCAGTTACCTCCACGAAGATCTGTAAAGATGAGGTAACAGCCTTCAAGGCTAATATCAAAGGACTGATAGTAGTTGGGAAGTATGGCAAGCTAGTGGAGGCTTCAGGCGTTAGTATAACAGAAGCTCCAGTGTGTGCCAGAGTGGAGAGATAGTATAGTGGTGATAGGACTATATGATGAACAGTTCTGGGCTAGGGAGAGAGCTATTATTCCCAAGGTCTTAATTATCACTCCATTTATGCTTCTTTGTTTCTTGAGTAGATCAACTGTACATAACATATAATCATTAAAATTCATAAATTTAGTATGCATATTTCTTATTTATTAAATAAAAAATCTTTTGGGACTGGGTGCTCGGAAGCTTGCGTATACTGTGGCTGGTGGTACAATATCGAGAAATACTGCATGCGCATACATGTTCAGTCCGATAGCTCAGGCTCTAGCGGGAGGGCTAAGAGTTTATTTGAACCGAGCCTATATAATTATAATCGTGTACGGATAGCTGAATTTGAAATAGTTCTACTCGCCGTGTACTCTAAACTCTGTCAAAACTTGACTAGCAATCAAAACTAGCTATCAAGATGCCTAAAATATATAGCCTAAAATTGATGTTTGGAGCTGAGGTGTGGTATCTAGAAATGTGTTGGAGCAGATGTTGAGCTTTTGAAGCATCTTGACGTTTGCACCATTCGACAGCAACATCATCACCATCAATATCGAGATGCCTTCGACACCCGTACATCTTCCGAAGCCGTTGTCGACTTCGGCAAACGCCAATCCTCTGCCTCAGCTCCTCCGCCTGCCTACCGGTCTTGCGATCCTCGAACTGCAGGGAGATATTAACTTTCCTAGTCCCAACGATTCAGGTGCCAACGCCAACTTTACGACCGTTGGAAACCTCATTTTCCCAGATGCAACATCAGACACAACAGACCTCAAGGATTTGAAGCGCGTGTGGCTCTATGTTGGGAAACACCAACGGTTGACCGGCGAAGTGAAGGCGTTGCCCAAACCATTGGGCGTTTTACGGAAGCGAAAGCAGCAGGGTCCAGAGGACGGGGTAGTTGCTGGGAAAGATGCAGCAGAAGAGCTAGAAATTGTCGATATCATCCGGCACAAAATCATATTTTCGAAGAGACCAGAACCGGTGGGCGCAACAGAATAAATCTCCCACGCTGCGATTGCTATTCTCTCACGCGGCAAGTGGAACGTCAAAAGATGGGGTTCGCGACGACAGGATCGAAAGCATGAAACGGCACATTCTGCAAACGAAGCTGTGCCACCAAGCCCATCCTCTCGAGAACATCACGAGTCCCCAATTCTCCTTATCAAATATAAACAGCAACCTGTGAATCGAGGGTGCATATCAGGCTGCGATGATATGCCTGGCAAGCCCAACTATACGGATAATGGATGCTAGGCTGTTCGGATGAAGTTAGCTCCTGAAATACAAGAGCGGAAGGGATCATCAGACGCACGTTTTGATACTCGAACGAACTCAAGCGTTGTCGATTCGAGAGCAAAGTGGAGCGGTGCAAGCATGTTACGTTTTTTATACAATTATATTATACAACCATGACTGTGGGTTTCAAAGCTCAAAGCCATCAGAACCCCAAGCCCCAATTGAAGACGCATCCTCATACCATACATCCCGCTGTGATGAAAATTAAACGCACACTGGTTACGGAGTTAGCCAGTTGTTGGACTCTCTCATTCGCTCGAAACTCGGCTGCACATAGCCAAGCCTCTAATTTCCAGCCAAATCTTACCAGGATAATTGGTGCATCCGGCAAAAGAAATGGGAAGGAAGACCCGAATTTATGCAGAAACGCTGTTGCTAGAAAAGGAGAAACAAAGTAGAAAAGGTCCTCGTTGGTCCGGCTAGAGCCTCTTTAAACCTATCCCATTCCACCTGGTATCCGATCTTCTTATCACAATTCGTCGCCAGATTGAGATCTACTGTCCGAACGTCTTGAATTCCGATTTTCTTTGCTCTGCTTGCAATCTGCAATCTGCACATTTTCCAATTGTTCGACGCACCTCAGGGTCACTGCAAGGTCCACTCAGGCTCCCGAACCAGCTGTTTGCGGAACGATTGGCTCCCGCCTCCCTGCGAGTTTTGTCCCTGAATCAGCACAAATCCAAGTCTGGTCGCGCCCCACGCTAGATTGGGTGCCAGTACAGCTGCACCGACAGAGGGAATTTCGAACAAGACAGAAGGTCCGTTCCCTAGCTTGGAGGTAGCTCTCTCCTTGCTCTGCAAACAATTTATCTGGTGCCGCTACATTCACGAGCAAGGTGCAGTTAAAAGAGTAAAAAGTGAGGAGGCGTAGGGGCAAAAGGGAACTAATTAGTCAGGGAGGGAAGCACCCAAAAAGACGATAAAGGTCGTCCTCAAGGGTCGTTTCCTTTCTCCACAATCCTTCGTTACCCAAAGACCTTTGAAAGGGGGGATTTGGATTATACGGCTCATCATGTCGTCCTCGGATGACAAGAAGCTACCGACGTCGTACGTACAGTTCCCAGCCACGACACAACATTGAGATTTCTTGGCAAACCTGAAATACTAACCTTTGGATTTAACAGGACGCTGGCGCGGAGCTTCTCCGCACAGCTCAACGACATTTTTTTACTCGATGACACGCTGTTAAGCAAAGAGAAAGAGGTCGAGCAAAAGTACGGATTTCATTCACCCACATTGACGCTCCTCCGGCGCCGTTTTTTTTTCTTTTCCGGAATTGAATGGATTTACTAACGTTATCGGTGCGACCACAGGAAACTCGAGCTCACTCAACAGAATGCGGAGCTTGATGCTCTCCAAGCAAGACTCAAAGCCGCGGAAGATTTATTAGCGAAGAAGAGCAAGCGCATTTCCCTGATAACCGGGGAAGTTTTTGACTTCTCTACCCCTACCCCCGCAAATACAGAAGTCAATAAGAGCACAAAGCGGCGAAACCCGATACCATCTTTTGGAGACGAGACGGCAGACACTGAAGTCCCTGCGGATGGAGAACAGGACATAGCCGGTGAAGAGACACCTGAGCCGCCAAAAAAAGATGATCCGGTAGCGCTACAAGCGCCTCGTGCGCTGCCGGCATTTGATCGAGAAATCGAGGCTTGGAGTGGGGGGCGGAGAAGTGAAGAAGAAGAAGACTGGGGAGAAGAAAGCGGAGGTGGGGTAGACGGTGGAGGTTTGGGAAGGACACAAGATTATAAAGATGTTTTAGGGGTAGTGAGCAATGCTTCCTTCTCCACATCGACATTTGCCAACCCCGATGTACCGAAACATGATAAAATCGAAATTAGTAGTTTTCTTGAGAAGGAGCTGCCGAGATTAAGTGATGGACAGGGGCCGGGGCCTTTTGCTGAACCACAGAGTGCTCAAGACGTCGCTACTGCGGCGCAGCAGCAACCGACTTTCCTAATGCCGCTATACGATGAGAACCAAGATGGAAATAGAATACCCGAGCCCGAGATCAACAAGAATGATCACAAAGCTTTTTCTGCGTCTGTTACTATAAACAGAGAATCCCGAATTACGGTTAAACCGGATGAGGACGGAGATGAGGATCTTGCTACAGGGGACTTCATCGATCAGTACGATTACGACAGTGAAGGTGATGAACCAGAGCCGCAGGAGACAGAGCAGGCTAGTGGCAGGCATGCGACCATCAGTTTTTACGCGACGCAAACAGCCGTTCCTGGCCAGGATGTCTCAAACAGTGAAGTTTCTGCGGCTTCCCGTCCCGATCGGTCGGAATCAGTCAGGAGGGTGGAGGCCAACCCTGTCAGGAACAGCTCTCTGGCTGGATCGATACCAAACACTCAGGAGAGCACCAATACCAAGTATCTTGTCAACGACCTCTCTCTCATTCCCAGTCGTACTCGTGCCAGAGCACCCACCATCACAAAGACAGAGCTGCCCCCTTTACCGGGCCAAACACCTGATATTCCAAAGCGGAAACCTGTCAGGGGTTTGGACGAAGCTTCGAGGCCAGAAATTTCAACTGCTGTTGCTCAGCTCGATACACTAGAACGACCGCCTACTCCTCCCTCAAAAGCTCTCAGGAGTGTCAGTGCGACTCCATTACAGCAGGAATACAATCGCTCGAATATATCTATCGCTAGTAACTCTACAGATAGTAGGACCATCCCGATGACGTCGACCGAACCCGTCCTGCTGGAGAAACCGTTACCACCTACATCACCGTCGGACAGCAGCCTCGATGGGTCTACTCGAGATTCGGTGGCTGAGCGTGGATTTGGCGGCTTGCTTAAGATGAAGAAATCACTGCAAGGTTTAAGGAAGAAAGCACAGATGGCGTCACCAATATCACCGAGTGATCAACAAAGGAGCTTTTCTACTAGCGCTTTAGGACAATACCCGAGCCACGACCAGAGACCGAAAGATGAACCGCCCCTGCCACCGATACCACCTGAGAGGCTCGCAACCAACGTCCAAATGTCAACTCAATACAATGTGTCGTCACCTCCACCACAACCACCACCAAGCAACTCTCCCTTAGATGTCTTTGACCGAGTCCAGGCCTCTCTACCAAACCAACAAGACCAATCGGACGAACCCTCCCCACGAAGGTTCGAAATCAAACACAAGAAAGCTGTAGAAGCAATTGCAAGGTTCTCAGGCAAAATGTCGGCCCTACGTGCTCTGAGGAAGAAGGACAAAGAAGAGGCACCATCACCTGCATCCGAACCGCCATTAGCATCTTGGGAGAGTGATCAACGTTCCCATCCTAAACCCAGTCCTAGTTATCCGTTGAGCCCGCCGTCGAATGGTTATGCAAATCAGTTTCCACCATCGTCGTATCCTAGTTCAGCGCAAACATGGAAATCACAATCTAGCGGATACTCGAACACTGGCTTTCCAAACAGTCAAACGCCGTTGAGTCCACCACAGGAACCAGTCGGAGACGATGTACTGCCTCTACCACCATCTAAGCTCGCAGAGGATGCCCCACCGCCATTACCATCAAAATCTGGTGCTGATATCGTGCTACCGAAGCGTGTGGAAAGTTTGGTTTCCGCACCACCACCACCACCGTCCTCCGAGAAACCTGATTCGAGACCTTCTTCGTCTGAGAAGGCAGCAAATTCTGGAGATAGATTACCAAGGATTACACCGTCAAAGCCCCTAGGACTCTCGATATTTCCAAGTCACTCGACAACACGGCCTGTCGTCAGTAAAGACACTGAACCAGCGCCGCTACCTCTGCCTAAGGAGTCAAAGGATGATGAATTACCTCCACCACCTCCCCCGTTGAAAGCAGAGGCACTCAAACCAGGCGGCTTGCAACTCTCAGCGTCGAAAAATCTTGCAGTGGAGAAACCTCAACCCAGCCCAGGATTAGCGCCTCCGCCTAGCCCAGGGTTTATGCCAGGAAGAGGAGGACGGACCGAGACGTACTCGTTCCTTGGAGACTATTATTTCGGTGACAATCAAGATGGCGAGCAGGAGATCGAGCAACCGGGAGAACTTGCTTATTACAACGCCCCTCTTGTACTGGAATCTCCTCCGCGACCGGAGCCAAAGAAGGTCTCACCGAAAACAGAAGAATTCGTTGTAACGATAGATCAAGCAACATCAAGTAGCACCAAAAAGGAGTCAGACGAGAAGATGAATTACCGTATCAAGTCTTTCGCTCCTTTCTCGCTTGGCGACTTTTCAAGCAGCTTTAGCTTCGATTCTTTCCAGCCCGGTGTACCACTTACAGAAGAGGAAGAAAGACCACCGCCGCCGGTTCCACGCATACCTGATCTTAAAACATTGCCTAAACTAACACCAGCAAAAATCACAAATTCTACGCCAAAACTCGCACCAATTTTATTTTCGCCGATAATACCAATTTCGTTGCCAGAGCCACGAGAGCTGCCAGTGTTACCACCGAAGGATGAAAGAAGGTTGCCGGCGCCGACACCTATCTCTGTTCCCTCTCCTAGCCCTGCACCCGTGATCCCAGAGTCAAAGTCAGATACGTCTCCAGAACCTAAAATCCCTGTTCCAGAGCAAAAGCCTGATCCATCTCAAGTTGACAAGTCTCTGCCCGAAGCTCCAAATAATATCCAGCGAGTGCCGTCGAAATCAGAAAATAGGGATAAATACCCAACGCCACTGCAGACAATTGCCCATCGATCCATTCTAACATCATCGGTGCATAATGGCAGGGAAAGCGTTGGAAATCCGCCGTTGCCGATGAAGGATATCCCAGAGGAAGGACCATATCCTTTATCAAAGCCCTCGCCATTGAGCTCTGAGGTTTCCTTAAATAGTATACCATCTTCCGCTACTTCATCAACGCCAATCAATAAGACTAGCTATGCATCCAGTGGTGTTTCGAGTGTAAGATCAAGCAGTGGATATACGGAGTCGCATAGCGCAGCGTCTTCAACACCAAGGACATCAGCGTCATCCGGTGTCAATAGCGCATCGTCGAGTGGTCCGTCCGCACCTATGCCTAGGGTTTCTAGTAGTGATCACGGACTATACCCCGCACGAAATTCATCTCAGGGATATCAGCCACGTCCACCATCGCAGGATACTATTACGCATCGGCGAACGCCTTCCGGTGGCCCTGGGTTACCTACGTCCGTGAGACCTCAAAGTAATGCACAATCGGGCCCTCCTCATCCACCACCAAGGGACACACAATCAAGTTCTCCACGCCCGCCACCGCCACCACAGAGGGATTCGCAGTCAGGTTCTCCCCATCGTCAACCTCACCCTACGCAAGGTCTACCACGAGGTCCTAGCCCTCATGGAAAACCGCAAGGCCCTCCCGGTCCAAACAGCATGCCACCACGTGGAAGACCACCTGGTCCGCCACCCTCTGGTACACTAGTTGAAATGCGGGGCCGTCCTGGGTTCCGCCCACCACCACCAGGCGGCCCGATGGGCCCCGGATACCCACCTAGATCTGCCTCGCCAGCCTTTAGCGAACGTTCGGTGCGTCCCCGTGGTCCCCCACCGCCGCGATCCGCCTCTCCCGCATTTTCTGAGAGACGTGGTCCTCCACCTCCACGCAGCTCTTCGCCAGCGTTCAGCATGCGTGGAGATCCACGAATAGGAATTCCACGGGGTGGACCTTCACCTTATCCACTCCAAAAACATCCGCAACAACATCAGAGGAAACGCTCAAATTCAATGGAGATTCTAAATTTTGCAGTGGATTTTGAGCTACCGTCTTCGATTTTACGGCATGAAGAAAAGAATGAAAAGCGGGCGAGAAGTGAGTCAAATACTGCTTATGGAGGACGTGGACCACCGCCTGGCGCGTTCCGCGGGCGGGCAGAGAGTCCCGGACCTAGAGAAGGGTTTAGATCTGGTAGCAGGGCTGGTAGTAGAGCCGGTAGCAGAGGACCGCCGGGTATGCCGCATGGTATGCCACCCCAGGGTCTAGGTAGCAGACCAGGAAGTCGTGCAGAATCTCCTTTCAGACATCCGCCGTCAATGGGACCGCATAATCCCAACCGGATGCCACCGAGAGGAGCGCCAGGTAGCCGACGCAATTCTGGAGGAAGCAATGCAGGTTCGAGACGACCATCGATGTCTGAGGCAGATCTGGATATAGCGTTGGGTGTTGGGCAGATCCCTGGGCAAGAGAGAAAATACAGGCCGCCGCCACAGATGAGAGGTGGAAGACCTCCGCCGGGGCCACAGCAAATGCCACAGGCACCGCCAAAAGGAGGCTTGAAGGGGTTGATGCAAAATCCAGGAGGCGTAACGTATCCCGGATTAGAGGATGGGTTCGCAATGATGGATGGAGGTGGGAGGATGCCGGGGCCTCCGATGTCGCGAAGGGAAGAGATGGCTTGATGGTTCCATCGTAATTTTCATTCTCATATACTCTTTTTCTCTTCTATTCTGTTTTTTTCCTTTCTAAACATGTAAATCTCATATATTTTTGTCATCAGACTTAGCATAGCCTTTATTAATGTATTTGCAACGCATTATGCCGTTTAAGTTATAAATATACAACTTTAAGTTGTACTGAACACCTTGTCGAACAACTTCAACCTCTGACCTCTACCTTACTAAGTCTATCCTTTCCTAGAAGGCTTTTATTGCCTTTCTCAATCAATAGTATCAGATCCCATTAGTATAATAGTATAAAAATGGTATATAAAAATGGTATAACGTTTTATCCCCCCCTGAAATCGATAGGTTTCTAAGTTAGCATACAATTTTGTAACTGGTTTTTACATAGATTACGAGTGCCGAGTTCGATTGTCATTTATTTATCAGGTATCTTATTTGCCCTAGGCTAATTTACCCTTTGGATATAAGAACATTAAAATAATAGCAAATTTGTGCTCCGTTCTTTGTAGACCAGATATTGATTGATATCCTCGTAAAAATGAATATTCGAATATGTGAATTATTGAAATTGCTGAAGGGTGAGTATTCGTATCTTAAGGGAAAAATATAAAGAAATTATTAGCTAGAGAAAACGGCGTACAACAGTTGATCAAAGCGTATGCAGAAGTTAGAATCAAGACTGAAAAAGCTTGAGAATGGCTTTATTGCCACCTGCTACCGCCAACGATAATGGTGTTTCACCATTGTTGCCTTCTCTGTAAACATAAACTTTGCCCGTGTCGAGTAGCAACTTGACGATAGCTTTGTGCCCACTCTTAACGGCATATGACAGAGGCGTCAACCCGGTAATATCCTTTGAATCGGCATCAACCTCAGTCATCTGTAATAATAGTCGTACAACTGACGTTCTTCCTTTCTCAGCTGCGTATGATAGCGGCGTCCTATTCTGGTGGTCCTTGGAGTCTGGGTGAGCACCCTGCTCGAGTAATAGTTCCACCACTGCTTCGCTCTCCCATACAGCACATGACAATAGCTCTTCAATACCGATTCTCTTATTCCTGATGCAAGGGTTATCAACGCTAATTCTTATCAAAAGGTCATTTTTAAAGAGTTCTCCTTCCGCTGCCCAAGAAAAAGGTGTTCGTCCACTTTCGTCTTCGAGGTTTGGGTCAGCTTTCTTCTCTAGTAGCAGCTGGACAACTGCATTGTGGCATCGCCCTGCTGCCCAAGAAAGCGGTGTTCGGCCACTTTGGTCCTGAGAGTTCGGGTCACTACCACATGCAAGAAGCATTTCTACAGTTGTTGCATTCTCCCATAAGAAATCAGACCTTTCGAGGTCTTTCATCTGAAAGATTTCGGTAATTCCACCCAACCGTAGAGCATCTTCGTCATTCACGGTTCTTTCTTCTGCTGCCCATGAAAGAGGAGTTCGACCGCTTTGGTCTTTGAGGTTCAGGTCAGCTCCCTTCTCGAGCAACACCCGGACAAATGCAGAGCGGCCAACCGATGCTGCCCAAGAAAGCGGTGTTCGGCCGCTTTCGTCTCGAGAGTCCACCTTAGCGCCATTTGCGACAAACAATTTCACAACTTCTGCGCTCCTCTCATGAAGCCCCCAATCGGCGAGCCATTTGCGCACATCCCTCCGCATGCACTGCCAGTGAACCTGGTATGTCAAGCCCACCGCCCTGCACAGTATCGACCGGCCGTAGCGGTCTTTTGTCTCGATATTGACATCAGCACGGTCGAGCAAAAGCTTCATAATTTCCAGACTGTCCTCCGCTTGACGGTGCGCCGCTTTCCCTGACGAGCCTAAACTGCCCTGCATAGCTTTGAATATAGGAGTATCACTATTGTTATCTTTTGCATCTGCATCGACATCATCCCGGTGTACCAGTAGTTCCACAATATCTGTATACCCTTTACTTGCAGCTATCCATAAAACTGTCCTGCCTAATCCAGCCTTCGAGTCTGCGTCAACATCGTCCCGGTTTACTAGTAGTTCTACAATATTTCTACGCCCTCTACTCGCAGCTGTCCATAAAGGTGTCCTACCCAATCTATCCTTCGAGTCTGCGTTAACATCATCTCGGGTTACTAGTAGTTCCACAATATTGCTATTCCCACTACTTGCAGCTTTCCATAAGGGCGTCTGGCCGACTGCATTCTTCGAGTCTGCGTCAACATCATCCCGGTTTACTAATAATTCCACAACATCCCTATGCCCTCCGCTTGCGGCTATCCATAAAGGTGTCCGGCCTTCTGTATCCTTTGAATCTGCGTCAACATCATCCCGGTTTACCAATAGTTTCACAATATTTATATGCCCTTTACTTGCAGCTATCCATAAAGCTGTCCTGCCTATATGATCCTTCGAGTCTGCGTTAATATCGTCCCGGTTTACCAGTAGTTCTACAATCTTTCTATACCCTCTATTCGCAGCTTCCCATAAAGGTGTCGATTCCCATACATCTTTCGAGTTTGTATCAACATTGTCCCGGTTTACTAATAATTCCACAACATCTCTATGCCCTCCGCTTGCGGCTATCCATAAAGGTGTCCGGCCTTCTGTATCCTTTGTATCTATGTCAATATTATTCCGGTATATTAGTAGTTCCACAATATCTCTATACCCTTTACTTGCAGCTCTCCATAAAGCTGTCCTGCCTGATCCAGCTTTCCAGTCTGCGTTAATATCATCCCGGTCTATTAATAGCTCTACAATATTTATATGCCCATTCCATGTGGCTATCGACAATGGAGTAATGCCCTGGATGTTTCCCAAGTCCGGCTTAATGCCTTCCTTGGAAAGTAAGAGTTTAACCATTCCCTCGAGCCCTTCACTTGCGGCTAAGAACAATGGCGTGCATTCGTTAGTGTCGGTAGCATTCAGGTCGTGACCTCTGTTGAGCAAAGTTACGGCCATTCTGTCGATTCCAAAATATGCTACAATGTGTAAACCCGAAGTACGCTCTAACTTGGATGCCTTATATTTTACAATAGAATCTACAGTGCAGCCTAAGGCATTTCTCTTGTTTTCATTCTCAAGAAAACCTATAATCAGCTGCTCTGCTTGTTCCACGTCCGCTAAAGCGGCGCGAGCATGATATCCCCAGTATTGGGCAGCATATCTATAAAGTGGATTCGCGCACACACTGTCCCAATCAGCCGGTAGAGGAGTTCCAAAGGCCTCAAACGATAGGTTAGTGACACAAACTTTTGTAATCTCCAGATGGGCGCCACAGAATAGAGTATTCCGCAGACTCTCGAAGTAATCCTGGGTAGTGTAGTGTACGAATCTGATGACATCACTCGCTTCATCAACAGTGACTAATCCAAAACACACGGATATCGTATGTTGAATCAATGGGATATTGTGTTCTTCGAGTTTCGAGCTGCCAACCTCTATCGCAAGAGCATCCTGAAGCTCCGAAGTCGTCAAAGGTCTTTGTGTGTTGGTGATCCAGATGAATACTTTTTCTGCAAGACGTCTGAACCCATCTTTTTGACACCTGATTCTCTCCATTGTCTGGTCATACGCTTGAGTCAATATCCCAAGCTTCTTGTCATCTTCGGTCGAGTTTATTGTGTGCTCTCTGATCTGTTTCAATGCATTTCTGACAGCTATAGGAGTGAGCTTGTCGTCAAGCGAGGCGATATAGAGCTGCGCTAAGAGAAACCTAGTTAAGAAGACAATCTATTAGGAAATTATCCCTTCCCTCTATGGAATCATCATGTTATATACCCACATTCCATCTACTGCTTTGATAATTTCGTGCGTAATCTCCGCTTTAAGTTCCATTTGCAGTTTCGGATCGCGTTCTTCAAGAGCTGGGGAGCTGTGACATGCTGCTTTCAAGATAAACTAGAAGATCTTCGTCACTAGCGCGAATCTCTAGCGTCGGTTTTCCTGAGAACTGCTTCACAATCTCTGGAAAGAATCTCGATGTAGCAAAAAAGTTTATCTTGGATTCGATATTCAGAGCTTGAAGGCTGAATATCTCCGACAAGAGTTTTTCCCTGCAGTTATTAAATGTTTGGCATTCATCAAGTGCATCGATGATAATGTAGACCCGTGAATAGGCAATGAAAGTGGACCGAAGAGCTGCCAACATTTCTTCAAGAGATGGAGGGCTCCGACCGTTATGTTTGTCATATAGGTTTTTCACAGGCTTCGGCAAAGAAGGCTGACCCTGAGCGATTTGCTTGAGCATACTCGCTACTAAATCGTCAATCTTCTATTCATCTTTGCGGCGGAAATTAGAATAAATGTACACAATGCAGATACTTCCATCTTCGCTGAATTTTTCGATGAGATTGTTTACCACAATCGAAGTGAGAATAGTCTTTCCTGCTCCTGGAATACCTGGGCAAAATAACGTTTGACCACCTATATTTAACCAGCTCTGGTATTCAGTAGAGTCTAAAAACCATTGTCCGGTCCTGGGTCTTCGCCTTTCAAAGTAGTCGTGCTGTTGGAGGCCGTATTCAATTGGGGTGAGCCAGTCAAGGATCCTTTGATCCTCTTTATTCCGTTGATTGAAGAGTATCTTGTCTATGTTTGAAGATATCTTGTTGATTTTTTCCTCAAAGCCTACAAGAATATATATATGCATGCATGTTAGCGGTTGCGGTTAAATTTAAGTTAGTCCCATCCCTACTTCTAATGTCTTTCTTAAGCCTATAGCTAGCATAGCAGATGGAAAACGCACGTTGCTTTTCACCGCTAGTGTTGAAGGAGGGGGGGTTTTACTTTTAATTGTGGGCATCTGGTCGACTTCTTGCACCGGCACCACTGAGAGAAGTTCCTTTGCAAATGCAGCTGCTACAGCTGCTGAATAATTTTGCCAGGTTTTGTTCTTATGCGAATCAGCGTAATCGCAGATGCCTCGAATAACGATGCATGGGAAGTTATTTATCAAGCCTGCTGCCTTCATTTCAAAGCAGAGTACTTCCCCCCCGAGTCTCTTGTTGATTGCGTCCCGGAATGCCGCATCTTCAATAACTTGGTTGCCGGATGCGATAAGGCCGTAATGCACACGCATACCTCGAGGTTTTCTTCGGATTGTTTGGGACTGATCACAGTATCGACAAAGACTCCCTTCGTTTGCGTCGTCGCTGTCGTCGTCACTGCCGTCATTGTCATCGTCATCGTAATCTTCATCTTCTTCCTCCTCTTCTCCCTCGCTCTGCCCAACCTCACAATCGGAGGCAATAATACCATTGAGGGAGCTTTTTTCTATGTGATTGTAATCCGATTTGAAGAGTACGTCTTTCAAGAACTTAGGTGTAGTATATCTCGGTGCTAGTCTGGGGTGATTGTTCTCGATATACTTAAGATACTGCGGTATTCCTGAACCTTTCATCTTATGCTTCGTCTCTAATTTTGTCAACGCAGCTAGCAGTTCGGTAGGAGGATTATTCAATACTCCGATGTGTTTAAATGTGCCGTCTTGTTCCACCTTGCCAAAATCCCACTGGACGACTCCGCCAAACCCACTCTTTGGCGTACTGACCACAACATCACCGAGTCTAACAGACTTTGGAACACCTCCTCCAATACCAACCAGTAAGCAGAATTTAATTGACGGGAAAGTCGAGGTCATGCGAGCCGCAACGGTGGCTGAGTTGTTACTACCTCTTTCACCTTTTGGCAGGCAGGCTAGAACAATGTTATGGCTGCTAATACGTCCGAGAGTGTATGCATTGTGGTCATTGAGATTTCTGGGAAGATCTGGATGTTCTTCATCCAGCAGAGCAACAGCTGCGATCAATTCTTTTGGCAAAGTGCAGACCCATCCCACAGTATAGTCCTTGTGCGTGAGAGGCACGGGTGCCATCTTTGAAACGAATTTAAATGTAAAGTTTTTTTTAGGGATTTCAATAACAAGCAGACCGACTGGATGGTCGAACCCCGAGACTGCGTGAGTCAAAAGAAGAACGCGAGATCGCGGATCGGACTAAAGTATCTCTAGATCTAGCCTTGCACAAGAGTTGTGTTGTTAGCGTGTATTTATCGCTTTTCATCTTTCATGACCTGTATGCTTCTTACCTTAAACTTTATAATTTAGCTTAGGTGTTATACCTATCTAAAGGAGAAGCGGGGCTTCCCCGCTCAGGAGCAACTACATAGCCGTGGTGTAGTCGGCCGACGGCTGAGCGACCAATCCAATCTCTCGGAAGACGATCCGAAGGACTGGTTTGCCAGTTAACTTTCGAGGCTGAGAGGTTTGGTTTGTTTGTTTGGGGGAAAGTTTGTGTGAACATTGCAGAAACAACAAATGCGAGAGCTCTTGCCACTTCGCTTCCATGATTCACTTTTTTCTTTATTTCATCAGACTAAACCTTGAATACCCTCTCTACCTCGGGCCCCACAAACCCCAGTAATGTCAAGCTGCTAGCCCTTCCTCGCTCTCACCGAGTTCTTTTTATTCGACCAACTACTTTCATCCTGAGTGCTTGCATTGCACCAGTAGTCTATACCTCATACAAGATGGACGAGTCAATATACGACGAGATTGAGATCGAGGACATGACCTACGACCCCACACTTCAAATATTCCACTACCCGTGTCCCTGCGGTGACCGCTTTGAGATTGCCATTGCCGACCTCCGCGAGGGTGAAGATATCGCAGTATGTCCCGGATGCAGCCTGATGATTCGGGTTATTTTCGAAGTGGTGAGTATCGATAAACGGATGGTTCAAGAGGTGAAATTCATATTGACGAGACTTACTTTGAACAGGAGGATCTTGATAAAAACGCTGGAGGAGGTGGCATGGGAGCTCCAATTGCTGTCAAGGCATGAATCTAGTAATCTTTCCTACGTAGCAAGAATGCAGATGTCGAAAACCCTCCGGCATGCTGCCTAGATACGCACCTCGAGGCTATTTGGATACCAAAATTTGATTTTTTTAAAAAAATCAAACATCAGTACTTAGCACCAACTATTTCCGTCTCGGAGACTTTCGTACGAAATTGTCTTCAAGACTACACACACCTACACCACTTGACTCCAATCACATTCCCTCTATAGGTTTGAGTTAAGCCGAGCGACATCAGTCTTCTTAGTCTAACCGCGATATCTGGGATCTGACTTGCAGCTTAGTCATACACCGTAGGGATTGGGATTGGATAACCTGGTACCCACGGAATCCGCATGAAAGTTACCGGGAATTTATAGGTCATTCGGCAGAGAACCTGGAAGAACATGGAAATCGCTCGATATGTACGCCAAGGAAGTTTCTAGCTTTCTGAAAAATAGATTATAAAAGTCAACTTTTTACCACATCATTACACAGTTCAAAGGGCAACTCTGCAACTTCAAACCATTCGCATCACTACACATACTATCACCAAAAAATCACCATGTCCTGCTACTCTAAGTTTGACGATACCACGTATTTATATTGGTTGTGTCAAGATCTAAAAGCAGAATTATCCACATGAGCTAAGCTACGGGTTGTGCGAGCGAGTAAAGACACATCTATATCATCTAAGCAAGAATGATGGAATACTACAAACGCATATGTTCAAAAGACAGAAATGATTCGTTTATTTTAATATTCCGAATTAACAAGGCCACTAGAGGCTGAAATAATTAAACTTTACCATGATCTTATAAGGCAGAGTAAGAGACTCTGTAGAAACTATTCAAGAACAAAATATAAACTACGATTAATCTATGAAATTAGCACAGCTGTTTATCAGCCTGCGTGACTGATACTAGAACAGTGCCTTCACTTTTTTTACTCGATATATGCCGATTATGCGCCTTAGGAGTAGCTAAAACATAAAATCAATTCGAGTTCCAGAAAAATTATATATAAATCGTACTCGCTTAGAAGTTAGGTCTCAAATCAAATATGACGTATGAGCTAATCTTTTGTCAATAATGAGCCGCATTAATATAGTGGTCATAGCCTTATAACTTCTATATTCCGTGGAACCTGAATTTGGATGAACATATCAAGATAGATATACGGACCGCCTGGTATCTGAGAGTGTACTATCATATCGGGGATAAATAATCAAATCCACAAGAGGATACATGACTACTATAGCTGCAGGCTAGACTAAATATTCAAAGCTTGTTGAACATTGGTGCCTGTTAAGCAAAGACTGTGCAAAGACCAAATGCACCGATATATTCACAAAGGAGTGTATCAGAGACACATGATCTCGTGCGCTAAAGAACTTACTCATTATGCTTAAAGATGCCAGAGTTGAGGATCGAGGCCAAGGATTCATAGGAGAAAGCACATCAAGCGAATCTCCCTGCCCACAATATTACAACTCCTGGCCTCTTGCATACAATTCTATGGCTAAATATCACAAAAGAATCATGAATGAAACCAAAGTTGCACTTTACTAAATCGGGCGTCAATCGCATCATTTTATGATTCTGCGCGTGGTTGAGCATTTTACTCACTTACTGCATACAATCCAGACCTCTGTATACCGAATAGCTGAACCCAGATAGGAAATTCTGACAGTTTAGTCCGCGACAGTCCCGAGGAGATTTCGTCTCCTCATCACCCTACTCATATAAAACCAAGTCTTACTAAATAAGCCATCAGAGGTACCGGTGTCACATCATCGAGTGTCTACAAGACTCAGGTTACTCATAGCATGGATATAAGCCATCATAGAATGTATCATAGAAGTATAATACTGCCTATAGAGGAGCTAAAGTGCCTAAAATGAGAATCGCCTAAGCAAAGATTACCGCTTTTCAAACTCAGTTTTGCGATATGTGGAGAATTAGAGACATCATATACTTAGAATAATCAAGTACGATCTGCATATATTTTATAATGGTTGAATTATGGAATTCGACACCAGTCAGCCAGGTGTAATGGAACAAGTTTCTGAGAAACTATACATCTGGTAAGAGAATAAGCGGCAGCCAGCTGTATATACTTTAAAGGAAATTCTAGGATTTGCATGAGAATAGCAAGGTTAGACTCATGTAAAACGCTTTGTGAATGTTAGAATAGGACGCTGGTAGTGCACAAGGGAGTTATGGAGACACAGAGGGACAAGGCATCAGACACCGATCTATCTCATGGAAAACCTGGACTGTTGGGTTTATAATTTTATGATTTTTCATATATTAACATGATATAAAGGGAATCTGTATCTTAAAAATTCCATTGAAAACGCTCTGTAATTAAGAACAATACCGTTGATGCTGTGAAGGAGAAAAAACACGCTGTAGAAGCCTTTGGTACGTTAGCTAAATCCCAGAAACGTAGAAATGTAGGAGGAAATGCGAGATTAGGAGAGCATATAGTTCAGACTGTTGAGCTTGATTATTTTTGTTTTTACCGTCATCACAGACCTATACAGATCCGCTGGGTTTATGTGGATGATATTTTGTTCATCATTTAGAGGCTCTCCGGGATAACAATGGGCTATGCATCGTGAACACAGTAATAAAGGGACTTACAGGATACGAAAAGACGTAATCTAGGTCGGATTGGCGATTGTTTCAATGATTGCTGCTCGTTAGAACCAATATGATGAAGGTTGGCAGCGGAATGTTGAAGGGACTAAGAATTTTTTTTCTGCTCTGTGACAGACGCGCGAAATTTAAAGCCGACTGCATGCCTCCAAAGAGCCGAAACTCTTGGCACCAACATCAAACATGCGTCTCTGTGTCAACCCACCACGTCTTTATTGCAGCATCATCTCCACTTTTTATCCACGGCGGTATCTTTTGCGACCTATTAAAATGACAAGCGTAAGTAAGAACAGACGTACTATTTTGCAGGCCTCTTCTCACTAATCCTCATCTCTAGCACGGGATAGCCCGCTCTTCCAACACCACTCGTTCCGCCAAAGCCCGCGAACAGGATCTCCTCAAGATCAAAGAGTACAATAGTCTCGTCGCCGAAGTGCAGAAACTTGTATGAACGCCTTAACTCTCTTATTACCAATATTTGCAAATAATCTTCACCGAAAGAAAAAGCTAACTAACCCCTTAGCGCCGCCCCACACCCTAGAAATCCACCCAAACCTTCACCAAGGACTCCCTCACCAAGTCAGCAACTCTCCTCTCCCAGAACCCCGAGTATAACACGATCTGGAACTATCGACGGCGAATAATCCTCGGCTTACTATCCTCGGAAGAAATCCAAAGCGAAGAAGCAAAGCTAAAGCTCATAACTTCGGAACTGCAATACCTCCTGCCGTTGCTACAGTCGTACCCGAAATGCTACTGGATATGGAACTACCGCGTCTTCTTGCTCCGAACTGCCGTTGAGCAGTTGAGTTCTGCTACAGCGTTGAAGGTCTGGAAGTCAGAGATGTCGCTGGTGGATAAGATGCTTGGGCGGGATGCTAGGAATTTCCACGGGTGGGGATATCGACGGTTCGTAGTGAAGAATATTGAGGATCTGGAGGGTAAGAAACCGGGTCAGGAACAAGAGACCGAGGATACACCTTCCTCTGCTGAGCAGAGTAGTGATTCTCATAAAGGTAGCATGGTGGAATCGGAATTTGCATATACAACTGCGATGTTTCAGAGGAATTTGTCGAACTTCTCAGCATGGCATAATCGGAGTAAGCTTATTCCGCGGTTGCTAGATGAGCGTGGGGCTACGGCTGGGGAGCGAAAGACATTCTTGGATGGTGGTGAGTCGTTTTTTGTCCTTGTTACTTCTGTGCAAGTTTTACTTTCTTCATGCTAATAGCGTTTACTAGAGCTGGGGATAATGCAGGAAGCAATATTCACCGATCCGGACGACCAGAGTTTGCACTTGTACAACCACTGGCTGCTCGCTTCTGCTTGTTCTCCGCTGGTCTGGGATAAATCAGGCGAGATATCGAAGGGAAGCGAAGAGATAGTGGACCTTATACCCCCGGAGAAACTGGTCATCCTGTTCAGGACGAGGGATTGGATGAAAGAATTGTTGGAAGAGGAGCCGGAGTGTAGGTTACTTTTGGAAGAGTTGCTATTCGTCACCCGATTGGCTAGAGAGGTAATCGGACAAGGTGGGGTTGATGTCAGTGATTATGAATTAAAGGATGATATGAAGGTGTGGTTAGAAAAACTAATGGAGGTGGATCCGATGCGGATGGGCAGATGGGAAGAGATGGCCAAGACATTGTAGACAAAGAGGACTGGCTACATGAAAAACTTTAAATTAATCAAGATACCAGCTACGTAAGCATCCCCAAGGCATATAATTGAAAGAGTAATACCCTTTGGATAATTCGAAAGGGCTTATGACTTTTGTTTTGAGTCTTTCATTCATTAAGAAAAAGGCATTTCCCATATATAACACAGTAGGAACGTAACAAGTAAAGCGGGAAACACGTAATAAAAACACCGTATATGCCCTAATAATAAGACTTGACACAAAAAGAAGTATAAGAGGGGCTAGAATTGTGAGTTGGGCGTAGTTGTGGGAATATGTAATACGGAGAGAGAGTTGGTAGAGTAGGTTTTGGTTGAGAGTTATATAGTCGACATCGTAGTCAGAGGTATCGTCAAGGCGGAAGGGTAAAAAGCTAGAGAGAAAAGGGGCTCTACACGAAGAGAAAAAAAAAAAAAATATATCAACTGCTTTATTCTTTCCTCATAGAACTTGCTCTTCTCTTGCGGATATCGGCCTTCTTGGCCTTTTCGTCGTGGACACGCTTGGCGAGGAGGGCAGCATATTCGCTCTATGGTCCTAGTTAGCAAAAATCATCTTGAACAACAATAGTGACACGTACGGCTGCCTCCTTCTGGGCCTCGGAACGTCTTCGCTTGAGAGCGATTCTGTGACGCTTCCTCTGCAGAGTGAGAGGAGTGACGAGACGCTGGACCTTTGGTGCCTTGGAGTATGGCTTCTTTCCCTCAGCCTTTGGCTGGACCTCACGTCGGATGACAAACTTGCGAACATCGTCCTCCTTGGTCAAGCCGAAGAACTTGCGGATCTTGGACGCTCTCTTTGGTCCCAATCGCTTGGGGTGGGTGACGTCGGTCAATCCCGGAATCTCGCTGTCACCCTGCTTGACGATAACCAGCGACATAACAGCGAGGTCGGCGCCGACAATGCAACCTCTGACAGACTTTCTCTTGCGCTCACCAGTACGGCGGGGGCGGTAGCAGGAGTGGCCTTTGGAGAGGAGGAGCTGGACACGGGTTGGGTGCATAATACCCTGCTTCATTGGGAAACCTTGCTTGTCGTTGCCGCCGGTGATCTTGAAGATGTAGCCCTTGAATTCATCGCCTACGCTGTCGCCGGGGACTTCCTGGCCCATACGCTTCTCCATAAAGACGCGGAGACGACGCTCATCGTCGATTTCGATGATTTTCTGGGAGCCGTTGGCGGGATATCTATTCAGTACTGGAGTTAGTCGACATATTCGATTCAACAGTTCAAAGATGTGTCATTCGATGGCCGGCTAGAGAGCTCTATTGTCTTCCATCTCTTGTAGTGTCGAGTGTTTCATTCATCTTGTCCAGCTTTCCTCCATCAATCTCAACCGCCATCATCACCATCATCATATTGATCGTAAAACAATACACCCAGCTCTCTCTCTCAGCATCCACCATCGAAGCACAGAAAAATAACTCTGGGAAGAATGGAACGTACGCGATGTTCAACTTCATGTTGGGCGGATGGTGTCGGTGTCAAATCGATGATACGACGGTAGAAAGGGGAGGGGTTGTTTGGTGATGGTAGTCGTGAGCGGATTGGTGTCGTCTCGTGTGTCGGCTGGGTGTTGATATTGAAGCTCCACTAACAAATTTCAAAATTGGTTTTGCTGAGCTGCCAAATTGTTTGGGGTCTTCTCGCAAGTGACTGCCTCTTCCCAATCCGGCTTGGTCCTCCTCTCGCTTGTGTTGCCCGATCGGGTTTGACAGTCGGGGCAAACATCAACCGCAACACACTCTCAAATCCACAACGCGACGTTGTCTTATGCTGGACGGCACTGCAGTCTAGAGGCGACGGCTCTGAATGAGGCCTTGGCTCCGCGATTGAGAACCTGTTCCGGATCACTAATCTCCCAGACCTACATAGGCCGTCTTGGCTCTGCTTCTATATTGCTCAGTGAAACTTACACCTGTGGTTCAAGAGTGTAGATTTGGTAATACTACTATAGCTATATAGACCCTGTGATGTTGATTGCATTGAGTAATCATAAGATTGTTACATCTTGCAGCTTCCATGCGGCGCATCTAGGTGGTATGATAGATGCCTTAATTTACGTTTTTAACGTTTCTATATAGTCTAAATGCACATGTATTCGTAGTTACGACGAACTCCACAACCTTCCGAGCTGGAGCCGAAGCATAACAGTCTCCTCAAATGTTCAAATCCACCAAAGCGTAGCATGTATAAAAGGGTTCAATTCCGATTAGAAAACCGCGGGATTAGTATCATACCTCGCCTTAGACGCAACTCTCCCCGGCCTCAGTTCCAAAGTCCATCAATTTCTTACATAGTTCGAGCAATGGCTACTACCAACCCCCTTGGGTCGGCTTCCAACGCCCTCCGGTCGCTCCTGACGAGCTACGCGGATCTCAATCACCCTTCTAATACTGTAGAATACTTATCCGAGCCTCCTTCACCTCTTGAGTTTCTAATGATAGTCTCGCGGAACCGACCGGTTGTCATTCGAAATGCCATGAATGACTGGCCCGCTATGGCTGATAAAAAGTGGACTATAAATTATCTCAAGCAGCAGATGGGAGACGACCAAATCCTAGTTGCAAAGACACCTTTGGGGTATGTATTTCAATATATTTGTGCACACGTAATATATATATTCTACAAATGTGAACCCTGCATAATTGGCGACTGGATTTGATTAGACTTTTCTGCGGCTAATAGACGCTGACCCAAAACACAACAGCAACGCAGATTCAATTGTCGAGCACGAGGGTACAGAATACTTTGGTACGCTACTAGATACCATTTGGAAGTTGTTCTAACACTTCTAATGTAACTTTGACTGATTCTTCTCTAGTGAAACCAAGCGAGTCGCTCCAAAAGTTCACGCCATTCCTCACCACCCTCCTTGCTACCTCGGCCTCCCAAAGCCCATCAACTATCTTATACGCACAGTCGCAAAATTCAAATCTCTCAGATGAATACTCTTCTTTGGCTCCTGATGTGCCCACGACTATTCCGTGGGCTTCTATAGCCCTCGAGCAGCCTTCTCCCGATGCTATAAACCTCTGGATTGGGACTCATCAAAGCACCAGCAGCCTGCACAAGGACCCATACCAGAACCTATACGGGGTGGTACTGGGTACCAAGGTGTTTACCCTTATTAACCCTCTAGGAGTGGCTGCTGCGAAAGAAAAGAAATTCAAGAGTGCCACATATGCTGAACCTGAACAGGAGGGTGGCAAATGGACCATAGTCCCCGACCCTCCGCGCCCTTCAGAATCAGAAGCACAATCAGAAATTGATGATGGCGCAACAGTGGTGTGGCCATCCGTAAATCTAGAATCATACTTTTCACTATCCGAAGCTGAACGTTCAAGTCCTTTGGCGGAGATTTCAGATGACGACCCTTTAAAATGGCTAAAACTTGCCACGCCAATAAGAGTTGAAGTAAAAGCTGGTGAAATACTCTACCTGCCTGCACTGTGGTACCATCAAGTTGGGCAAAAGGTGGACGAGAAAGAAGGAGTTTGTGTGGCTGTGAATTACTGGTAGGTGGCATTTTTGTCCTCCATCGCTTTCTTTAAACTAACTATGAGATACAGGTACGACATGGACTTCTCGGGACCATTCGTGTCAACAATAAACTACGTGAGAGACACGACAGCTTTGATAGTAAGGGCTGAAGAAGACGAAGAATGTCGTAGGAAAAAGGTGGAGAATGAAGTCAAGCACCCTGAAAATAAGGCTTGGTGCGGTGTTGATTGTAATTACGATTGGGTCCAACATCGATAAACTTTTAGGTTTTATGTCATTTGTATGGCACAAAACCAGTAATCCTGTATATTCGGATAATTCGAAGCTAGTTTGCCTTCGCTAGTAATTTGCGCCTTCCAGCAGGCTAAATTTAACTTTCATGGAAGGATATAGTACGCGAGAATAATTCTTCAAATATCGGAAGAACAGGATCATGTCAGGTTCTGCTACATATTAATAGCCCTTGTTTCGTGAACCAGAATGCTACTAGTTCCGAACTCTAGTGTTATTGTGCAGTCGGGCGAGGTCCTTAGGAAGGCACACCAAGTAAATGGGTGCTCCAGTTTCCTGATTAGCCAGTTGGGGCGTATTTCACGTGCGTTATGCAACTGCCAACACAAAAATTGATAAATCTAGCTGCATATTACCGCCGAATGTTATTTCTAGCTCGCTTTAGTCTCGATTGAAGAAAAAACTAGTGACTCTCGACTTATATCCTACCATCCATGCAACCAAGAACACAAAAATATGGACTTTTCGCTCTGCCTCGAGCGCTGGGTTTCGAGGCTAGAACTTTCATGACATGTTACGATTTTTACACATTCTAGATTAGGATGCACATACTGGTCTCGCAGCACATACACAAAGATTTGTTTGTGTGGTCGGTTTTCGAGACCCGGCGACATATCAAGTTTGAACAGTCTCATAAATAGACCCCACAAACAAATCTTTGTTTAGCCTTCACGCCGGGCGTTCTAAGCTTCGAGACCCAGTTGGGATTAATATTATCAATTTCTCACCTTCTAACTCACAAAAAATATTTATTTTTCTTTGCAGACGCCTAGACAGGCAAGTTGTCTATTCGTAATGTATCCTGCATAAATTGAGGATTTAGTTGTCTATCCTGCTTTTCCGTTTCTTACTATAAATCTACCGTACTGCTTCAACTTTGCACCCAACGGTCCGAGTCAAAAAATCCCCATCAGTAAACTATAACCCCACTATCAAGCTAAAACCCCTCGTTATGATATCGTCGCACCCGTTTGTCTTCCTGGTTCTGATACAAATCATATCGAGTTTCATTGTCTCTGGAACAGCAATCACAAAAGATGAGAACATCCAAGAAAAATCTAAAATAGAACGAGCTGAAGCTCTCGAAAAACCAAATACTCCAATAACTATTTTAAAGGCCGGAATTATCCCCGGAGCAGATGAGGAAGCCGATGACGACATGATCGATTCTGGGCCCAACAGAGGAAACACTATAACATTTTCTTTCTTCTACGGATCTAAAGGAATGTTTGTTAGATGCGCTTCTGCAATCCATGTTTATGTGCTTGTACCACACGGTAATAACCCATACGTCCCGTTAGAGTTGTGGAAAAATTGGGCAGAGTTGTATCCGGACAAGCAAGCTGCGTATACTAGGATCAATCGGGAACAAAACCAATGCCATGCTTGTAAATGCGACGAGACTGGTAAATTACGGGTAAACGTTCACAACAAGCTATACAGGAAAGGGGTGTAAAACACAGAGACAGGCAGAAATTTGCGCCACAACACTGGGTAAGAACTATATAGTCCAGATTAATCTTAATATTTAAAACGTTCAACATATGGAGAAATGTGGACGCTAATAAGATTTCGCTTTTTTCTCTTTTCATTCATGGTTTTCATATAGCTTGCTACTGTACTGCTAGCCTGGGGAATCCTGAGCCGCCAGAGGGTGTCAAGGATCAAGATGTTCAAAAGGCTCTCGATGGAATGCCATTGGGAATCAAGCTCCAAAATCCGAAATTCGCGTACGATTTCAACGGGAAATGGCCATCGTATACGAGGGATCCGTTTGAAGAGTATAATGCTATAGGAAAATCGCTACCAATGGCCAATCATCGAGTTCTAGTGCCAGGAACACTGGAGCCTTATTTTGTTGAGGGACCTGGTGATGAGCCTACTTGGGATTGGCTTGCTAACGGCAAACTGGGAAGCTTAAGTCGCTTCGGGAAAGCTAACTTAGGTTTCAAAAAACGGGCAGAGGATATTACTGGGGACAGATGCAGATCACAAGGGTCCTATGGGCCTGAGTGTAAGCTAGAAGGAAAGGGTATCTTTAGATGGACAGACTCAGACGATGAAAGTTCATAAAGAGTCGTCTGATGCCGTCGTCCGGCATCTCTAATATTGACAGCTCGAGCTTTAAACTTCAGGAGCTCAGTATAAAAAATTGTGAGATCCTCAAAAGAGGTCTAGCATGTCATGAGATGTATAGAAGAAAAAACTAGTAAGCTTTATTGGTAGTGTTGTCTGTGATAAAGGTAGACCTTTACGATTCAACCTGGCGATCTTGGGCGCTGTCACAAAAGCTTCAAGATCTTAAGAACGCGTTTGAAAAGGAAACAGTGTCATATTCTCAAAGACTCCAAAAACTCCAAATAATCCTACAAGGGACACTGTGTGCTATCATAACTCCCAAAAGAAACAAGTACTCCAATAAATTCCACTTGATACTCTATACAAGTAATCTCACAGTAGCGATCTATTTCACCCTCAAATTACTAAAGGGAGAAACCTCAATCCCGCCAGCCTCATGATCGATGATCAATCCCACCGACCTCAGAAATTCTCTAGGATATCACAAACAGCCCCCTTAACTCCTCCAACTTCGTAAACCCAATCTTCGTTCCATCCACACCCATCAAAGGTAATTCCCAATTGGGCCTCTCGCTTCCAATTGAGGTAACCTGCGACAAACTTGCCATCCATCCCGAGCTCTACCAGACATCGTCCGAGCTTGGAGGAATCGTAGATTCGTCCAAAGTCCTCGTAGATGGAAGGCTTTCTTAAGCGGCGGATGACGATTTCATCATAGTTTTCCTCGGGTTGAGGATTGGCAGGGAGGAGATGGATGAGGTGGGTGGCTGTGAAGATTTTGCGGATGCGAGGGGTGAAGTGGGTGGCAACCATGGCCTCTTGCTCAGGTGTGAGCTGGGTATGAGCGGACTTGGAGCCCGTGAGCTTGGAAAAGAGAGTGGAGAGACGGGAAGAGATGGATTTCTCTGCGAAACACATCTTGAATATATATTTTCGTGGAGACGAAGATATATGGTAAATTAATCGAGATGGTAATGACGTCTTTGAAGATGTTCCTTCAAAGGCAAAGAATGGTTCTTTGATATCGATAACTGAAATAATACCAATTATCTATGAGATAAATGGAAATCTGAAATTAGAAGACCGATAAAGAAGTGATAAATACTCGAAAGTATTCGATGAACGATGGTGGCCAGATACCCTCACGAAAGTGTGTAGGTAACAAACGAAACAAAGAAACCGCAGTATGGAGACTTTGTTCGAAGAGAGACCTTAGAAGACTTTTCAAGAGTGAAAGACCCAGGCACTTAAACTAGATAGTAAAGGAAAAGAGAGAGCCAGCGAAGGCGGAGGGCCGGGGGGCCCTCTTTATACTACTCCTAGAAGACGCATCGTTGGCATTATTGAACAGAGGACGAAGATTGAGAGTAATTTTATGGGGGATCTTTGGGAAATCTTCATATAATCTTAAGCTTTACACTTCGAGATATTCTACGATGTATGATATTTAGACTTTTGAAGAATAATTGCGATAGACGTTCGACTGATGGTTAACGATAAGCGACGTCCGCGCGCTTATCACGAGTACAAAACTTTATGGAAGATCTGCGGTTAGAGCTAGCGAGGAAAGCGATCTTCATCAGTTAATGTCAGTTCCCTCAATGTATTATTGAGAAGTGAATGGACCAAGCGATATTCGGCTGTTCCTCTCAAGAGCCTACTGCATATGATCTCAGAAAAATGCTCACTGTATGATAGTTATGATGGCCTGTATGCATGAAATACGGAAAGTCAAGAGAATCTATTAGATGATAGCCTGAGGCTACAGACATGGCCGGAATGGCCGGTCAGAGGACACCCTAGCATTACACAGCATCCAATGCGCCTATATTCCATGATATAATGACAAGAAAATTACTCCTCATGTTTATTCCATCTATCAAAACTCCATGTATAGGCGTTCAAAAATCATTCTGGGTTCTGGATAGGCTCTTTGATTTCCGGTAATTCCAGTGGAGAAATCGATCCCCTTCTTTGCTTGCCGGTGCTCGAAGAATATTCCCCGTACTACGTAGGAGTATGGCTGAACAAGTACGACACCGACTCTCCGTTATGTGTTCTCCTGCACGCTTCTGCTAGCTATTTTACAAGTCAGCGTTTTGCTAGAGAAATTTGTACATAAGGGTGAACCTACCGTAGGCGAAATGTCGATAGTATCTAGCTTTGGACACATCTTCTTCTTCTCTTCGTGTGGTACCGTGTTTGTCACGACGACCTTTGTCAACTTGCTCCCGTTGATGCTCTCGATCGCTTTGCCGCTCAGAATGCCGTGAGTGACGATGGCGACAACACACGCAGCCCCATTCTCAATGAGAATCTCGGCAGCCTTGACCAGTGTTCCGCAGGTATCGGCCATATCGTCCACCAAGATCGCTGTCTTTTCCTTAACATCGCCGACAAGCGTCATCCTGGAGACCTCGTTGGGGCGCGTGCGCTCTTTGTGGATCAAAGCGAAGGATAGATCGAGACGATCTGCGATTGCTGTTGCACGCTTGGCGCCACCAGCGTCCGGAGATACTATCACGGCGTTCTGGACGTCAAAGTTTTGACGGATGTAATGAAGGACTGAAGGTTCCGCGTAGAGACTATCAATTCGATCATCCCCGTGTTAGATCTTCAAGCTAAGCTTATCCAATTGATCGGCGGCAGGCAAGCATACTTGTCCACTGGAACGTTGAAAAACCCCTGAATCTGACTTGCGTGCAAGTCCATCGTAATGACATGATTGCAACCGGCGGTTTGCAGCATGTTGGCTACAAGTTTCGCACTGATCGGTGCCCGGGACTTATCCTTCTTGTCCTGTCTTGCGTATGGAAAGTTGGGAATAACAGCCGTAATCCGTCTTGCAGATGCTGTTTTGCAAGCATTGATCATGATGAGTAGCTCCATCAGGCCGTCATTTATCTCGCCAGGAGCTGTAGATTGGAGAATAAAGACGTCTTCGTCGCGGACAGATTCGCCGATTGTGACGGAGGTTTCCTGGTTGGAGTATTGCAGCACCATGATCTTGGTGAGCTCGGTCCCGAGTCTGAGTGCGCGAAACGGCCTTTTTTTAGTACCAACAGTTTGGCCTTAGACCCGTGTTTTCGAGTGTATACCTTTGAGCAACTAGGCTCGCCAGCTCCGGGTGGCTGTTCCCGGTCAACAGTTTGATGGAGTTCGTAGCCATGGTGCTATTTTTTGGGCGAAAAACTGCAGGCGCTTCTGTCGAAGTTTAAAGCTCAGCTACGAGGCGACTGTGCGATCGTATTTGTTCTTGGGCGAAGAGACGGGGGATCCTCTTCGGATGACGGCTCGTTGAAGGATATCATGGAGGAGAGAGGGTTCGGGAAGAAACGCCTGTGATTGAAATTTTTAGGTGTTGGATTTTTCTTTTCGGCCGACGGCGCCCTGCGATTCGTCAATGAGATCACAGCCAAACTAAAGCCGAACCAGGGCCGCGTTCTTCTTTCACTCGCCGTTTTCTCTCGACGCCGACGCGGTAGCTTTCATAGCCGCAAGATTAAGTTACTTTGAAGTATCCGAACTTCAAGTTCTAGCAGGATATATCCATCATGACGGACCCGTATCCCCCAGATCCAACGGCAACACACGAATCCCCTATACTTCGCGAGGTTAGGGCAAAGCGGCAATGGCCACCAGACCTGACAAAGATGAGCGAGAGCGACAGGTACCGCTTAGAACGCAAGTATAAGCGACGTATAAGAAACTCGAGAGGATATTCGCCAAGTTGGATGAAGTTTACCGGGATTCTTCAAATACTGACTCTTACAGGTAAGACGGAAGCACTCTTTGGACTTAGTTTATGGTTAACGTACCGGGAAATATAGCTCTACCAGCATATATGGTTTTGTTTATGGAATGGCCTATGGAACACCCGTTCGGTCCAGTAGGCAGTTTCCCCCATGTTGATACATATCAAATACTGATCTTGTCATTCAGATACGCAATTGGATGTGGACCAAAGTTGATAAGTTTCGAGGCACGTCGCCCTTAACTCCTCTTACGAGAGGGTCTGCGACTATAGAGAATAGGAAAAGGACAACAGATGAAACTCGGTGACCTATTCTTGCGGGATAATTTCCTGAATATTGATAGCTGCCGCTTATATTGTATAATACTGTGTTATCCCTTCTACTTAGGGTGAGTGGTGAGGGTGGATGTAGTTCTTTAAACCCATATAGGCTCTGGTAATGTATAACTATTATTGGAAACCCCTCCATTGCGTGTCTGCACTTGCGACTTACTTCGTTCCTAATTTGACATAGGCGCTGGTATAGAAATAAAGTATTGATAATATTGAATAGAAGGTACTATCTACTCTATTTGTGTTCTATAGTCTCAAAATTTGTACATACATATTCTATAAATAGCTTTGGGGTATTGCATTCGTGTGAATTCTATGCGTCCATGCTTACTCCAGATTTCACACGGGAGGATATAGCCAAGAAGCTGGGACGTCTGCGAAACTGTAGGCTGAGATAGTTAGGACTCCAAATGCATCTCATACCTGTCCCTCCATGCCTTCAATACCCTTACACTCCTTGCCACTCTTGTGCGACGTGCAGCTATAAAAAATCCAGTATGGTGGTGGTTAAATGGCATCAGAGCATGTAAATATTTGGGGTTGGCGAGTTTAAAATTCTAAAAGTGTATAGAGGGTAAGATTGAAGAACGAGTATGTCACTCAAGGACAGTGGAATACCTAACATAACCTCGCAAATCTAGAGTACGGAAAGTTTGCAGGTACATAAGATCCTCCATCTATCACAAGCAATCAAGGTTGGGTAGCATTCTGAAGTGTGATGTTATAATTGAATATTTATGAAATTTGTCTAGCTTCCGGGAGAATTACTGGTGACGGAACAATAAAAATAGTTACACTGGGACCTATCCACAGTTTCCACAAGTGCGCGTTCTTTGGTGTTGTTCTCATACCGATTTCATCAGCACCGCCAAAGAGAATTCAACCAACCATTTCAACCCCGCCATAATCAAACAGGCTATTGGCTAGACCCTTCTGGGCACGTGCTGCAAGGTGCGGGGCTAATCAGATCTTGTCGCGAGCTCGCAAAGTCAGGCGCAGACTACTATCGATAACAGTCACTCTGTATTCCAGTCTGCTGGGACGGAAAAAAAACCGTCCTAACCGCTACACGCGAAGGGAAATGGCATCCATCCAGATCAGAATAAACTTTGACACAGGCCCAAGTCGCGCGGATTTCGATCGGATTTGCATCCATGCCCAGGCATGCATCAAGCCGCTAATAAAGGGAGCCAATGGGCGCGGTCTCCGCAGCATCCCTGTGACAATTCGTTCCATCAGTTCGGGCCAATCTGCCAGAACCGTTCAAGGCATGCCCCTGGCCACTCAGGCATGGCGACCTCCACTTCTCTACGAGCGCTCTTAGTTGATGGGCCATTGACACCAGCCGGAAAGTGGCACAGAAGCGGGCAAAGATTTCGGAGCGTCTCGAAGGTCTGTGCTGGCACACTTTGTAATTTTGCCGTGGCTGCGTTAACAAGATAAATCAATGTTCTATAGGAGAGACGTTGTTACGAGTTCCTGGGAATAAGATATAACATTAGTCAACTCACGCCTGTAATCTCGACTCTACCAAACTCAACCGCAGAAAAATCAAAATACTAAGAAAGAAAAATGGCAACATCATCACCACCAAAAGACAACTCTCCTACGGAAATTCCTACGGGATCTCCTACGGGACCTCCTACGGGGTCGCCTCCTGCACAGGGTAGCGGATCTGCTTCCTCGCCGACAGCAGCTGCGCTCCCAGCCACCACTGTTGAGGGCGAAGTTACTACTACATTGTATCCAGCCATTGAGGCAGAGGTAGGAGAACTTTCGATTTGGGCGTCACTCACCCAAATACCACGGCCCTGTGATTTCTTGTCACATATATGTTGTCGTTATATATTTATATTCTTGGACGAGTTTTTCTGACGCTTTCCATAACCGCAGACTTACACGGAATCTGCGTACAGCGAGTCTGATATGTGCGTATCACCCTTAAAACTTACTTGCATCTCTTGTGCGACCGTTACCCGCCGAACCAGGGCTCTCCCATGCTGTCAACATGGTTGGGTAGCCCAGCAAGAGGCTCACAGGCTGACATCCGAATGTTACATTTAACAGAGAGAGCTATACCACCAGCCTGTCAAGTTCCGTGCTCGATTATCATTATGAGAATGGGCGACGTTATTATTCCCGGGTTCTGGGAGAGGCCAGTAGGTTGCCTCACAACACTTATTCCAGTCGGGCTAAATCAGCCTGTTGCATTTTGTCCTCTCAACACAGAAGCTCAATGCAAATTCGGCTAACTTCTGGCTTTCTTGAATGACAGAATACTTTCTCCCTAATGACGATGTAAGCCTTCCGCCCTGTCGCATATGCTACTGACAATAATTCTAATACTCTTTATCACAGAAAGAGAGCGACAGACTCGATCTCACCCACCATGTTATGACCATGATTCTGCACGGCAAGCTACACGATGCTCCACTCGATAATCCTCAGAAAGTATTAGACATTGGAACCGGAACCGGCATATGGGCGATTGAAATGGGTTAGTGGCGTCTCTTCCGCGCTATCCAACTCGTATGATTTTTAACCATTTATTATCCCTCGATTATCGCAGCGGATCAATATCCTTCGGCACATGTATGTTGTTGCAACCGCCATCTTCTACCTTTGTGAATTCAATTTAACAGTTTTGTAGATCATCGGTAACGATCTGAGTCCTATCCAACCAAGATGGTGCGTTTTACAATACATCTTTATTTTTGGATGTTCTTCTTGTCCTAGTCTAAATACTAACACAAGTGTGACAGGGTTCCCCCAAAGTTAGTGCGAAACCCCTAGGGAAAGATAGGCTTACTCCTCTAACCTCTTTTCTTTCTTTCATTTTAGCCTGAGCTTCGAAGTGGACGACGTCGAGCGTGAATGGACTCATGCTGAATGCAGCTTTGACCATATCCATTCCCGCTACATGCTTGGGTCTATTAAGAATTGGCCTCGATTGATCGAACAGGCGTTCAAGTATGTTAAAAGCACTAAAATCTTGGGAGCACGGGATAGTACTAGCCTCTCATATTACAAACCTCGCTAAATATCATCACATCTTTCCCATTTAGGGCTCTCAAACCTGGTGCTTATCTCGAAATCCTGGAACCAGAATCATTTCTGTCCACCGATGATGACTCCCTACCCCCTGATAGCGCACTGCAAAAATGGAATAAACTCTTTATCGAGGCTGCTGATGTCGCAGTAGGTTCCGTTGTCGAAGCATCCAAATACATTGATTATATCCGCGATGCCGGCTTCGTCAACATCAAGGCAACCGTTTTCAAGCTACCTAACGCACCATGGCCGAAGGATCAACACCTCAAGGACGTTGGTGGTTACCACATGGCCGCTCTTTTGGAAGGTATTGAGCCACTCAGCTTGATGCTGTTTACATCGGTCCATAATATGACGAAAGAGGAATGCGAGGTTCTCTTTGCGAAAGTTCGGGCTGATGTTAGGAACAAAAGTATCCACACATACTTTAAGCTGTAAGACTCTCATTTCGTCTTGAATATGAATTCGCGGTTCTAACACCAAATATAGATACCAGTATATTGCTCAGAAGCCGTACTAGTCGGCCAATACGACAGATTCTACAGTGACATGTATAAATTGTAGCTGGAGGTGTTTTGGAAATACTCTTTCGAATCAACCAGCATATAAATTCGAAACTTGCCAATTAGAAAATTATCACATAACTATTTCCTTTGCAATTCTCATTAAACGGAGTAAATCTCCATTTTTGACAGGTGGACAGGTGGGAGGCTATTTTTTAAGACATAACCTTGGTGGAGTCTCTTTATTTATATTGCCTTCCAGTTATTTTTCTTATCTATCCTGTTCATACGACTTTTACTTTTGGGTTCGCTTGATCCCAGAATGCCATCCGATAATGAATATTTGTATGCGAAAATCATATTTGATTTTCAGTCAGTATAGAATGCAATTTGTTGACTGTATGAACCTTTGAGATGACAATGTTATAGTTCTATTAGTTGGCGCTCAAGCATGGGTATATTACTAGCTGATATGTGTGGGAGCGGCATTCGGTAACTCAATTTTGTGATCCTTTGGGAGCTTGACCATACATCCAAACGTCCAACCTTTCATATTCACACGTCAACTGCAGCCGCGGGAACCCGGGACTTATATCTATATACTTGCTGTATTCAAATAAAGAATCTATATAGCTAATTCCCAGTATTACATCCTGGACAAGACTTGACTGAGCTACTAATAACCCGGTAAGCTGAGGCCAAGGGTGCGATACCCCACAGCATCGCAACACACCCTCCACAGATAACAAAGAACAAAGCTTGTGAGCAGCCCGGCACCGCACTTTGGAATCTGCTTGTGTGGTGTCTGGCAACCGAGACCACTCGGCACCGCTGTGATGGAATTCATCCAACTACCAAATGAGATAATCGACCAGATTCTCTCCAACGTAAGTGGGCTGCTGAATTAACGCGATAGCTCTAAGAAATTTGCATTATTTCCGAATTTGTACTTACAAGGTGGAATATAGCTTGATTCCCCGTCCGATATCGCAAGTATAGGTTTTGCGAATAAACTATTGTATCAAGCTACTCGCGCTCATACTTACCGATGGATTACAATTACCATTCCACGCGGCATGCACCAACGGCGTCCATGTATTGAAGTTTCACAGGTACCCGAACACTGGGTTAAACGTATCGAAAACATTCAAGTCCTACAATCGGATGCAGTCACAAAATGGACGCCAAGGCATTTTGAGTTACCCTATTCGGATTTCTTTGACTTTGACTACAGTTTTATCGAGGAAACGCAACCTGGTTTCGATTTTAAGCTTCACCATCTTACGAAGCGGCTTAAACCTGGACAGCTACAGTCATTTGAGTAAGTAGAGTTCAAAAGGTCACTTTGTCAGAATTCTTACTAAGCACCCTCTGTTTCCTATTCAACTTGGGCCCAAGTATGCTGACATCCGCAATAATCAATGTAGATGTGAAATTAATCGGGATGACATACATTTTAGAGACAAGGATGGACTGTCTGAAACCATCTTGTCACTAAACGCACCGCAGACGATGCTCGTCAGACTGACCTTAGCGTTTGATCTGTGGTCAGGGATAGAATGCTGGAAACTCAATTTCCCGTACCTGGAATACTTCAAGTTTAGGTGCCGCACTGACATGGATGGCTACCACGCTTTGTTTAGTGTTCTAGATAGCTGCCAAGGTACCCTCACGGAGTTCCATTGCACCAACGTGGTGCCACTAAACATTTACCTCTTTGCCTCAGTCGATCCAAGTATTCGTTTCATCGGAGAGAAACATCAAGAATGGAAAACGTGTCAAATGTGCTGTCGGTCGCAGTTGAGGGAGGATGGGGGAAAATCAATACAGCTGAAAAATCTGAAAGTCTTCAAGTGCTATGGCGATAGTACAACAATTCTGCAAATATTTCAAGCCAACGATATTCTGAAACATTCGCCACTCCAAAACTTCAAAGTCAATGGGCAGGTGCATCTGTCTAGTAGAGATTTACTGAAATTTAGCCCTTTGATTTCTTCTTCCGGGGGGGTTATATCGACTTTGGATGCTCTCGAAGAGTATTTAGAGCTGGCAAACGGGCTGACGATCTGTGAAATTGACCATCTTTTCACTGAGGAAACGCTAGCGGGTTTCTCGCGTTCGGACACACTTCCAGCTTTGAACCCAAGCTTTACGGGACGTTGGTTAGATGTATTGGGGAGAAATCACTGGTATTCATTGATTGAACTCCATATACCAAACTTCATAATACGGTGGACGGAAGATAAACTGGAAAGAGTCGGGAAGACTTTGCCAAATCTAGAGCAACTAACAGTATTCATGACATTTGATGAAGAGGTTAACATTGTAAGTTGCCACTGATTTTCTACGCCTTTCTGCGATTTCTTTTTATTATTCTTCCGGGCAGAGTTAATTCTTGCAGCCAAATTGCATATTCAATCATTCGACGTTTCCGAAATTGCAAGTTTTTTGTACTTTGAGATCGGCGCACGATATTGCTGAGGTACAGTCACAAATTCGACAGAAGATGTTCGCCAATGCCGGGAAAGGGAACTCGCATCCTACTCTCAAAGAGATTATTATAGGTTCAGACAAATATTTACCTTTCATCGAAAACGGGGTATTCAACGGGACAATACTCTTCGAAAAGTTGGCGTAGATTTGAACGCTGCAGAATTTAAAGAGACAGGAGGACCAATGTTGGATAGTTTGCGGTTAAAATCGTAGGGGAAACGAAATGAAAATGAAAATGACGTGGATTGACTGCTTCCTGGCAGCCGGCGCGGTTGGTTATCACATATTAGCTGATTTCCTATTTTATACATACATATGGTGTTGATTATAACTATTGATAAATTGGAACCGCTCAAGGTTTAAAATAAGTATAGCTTGGACTACGTACTACTAGTTAGTTGCAAATATAGATACTAGCTAATCAATATAAACATAGAAAGTCTAGTAGAGTATACAGTCAGGTTCTCTTGAAAAGGATGCGCTCGCGCTTGACTTCTGCAAGCTGCAGTTTAGCCGCGGCAAGACGCGAATCAATATACGGTGAGTCTTTCTAGGTGGGCTGTTTTGTGGGGTTGCGTTGACTCAAAGAAGGCTTTTCCAACTTCCTTCGCTTCACCATCCACCCCGCCATATCGCATCGCCATCTTCCAAGAAGAACAGCTTGTAACTATTCTTGTATACGCCTGTAGGCTCGGATAACTATAAGGCGAAGCCATCGCCATCAATCTCTTACGTCCGGCGCCCAGATTTACCGTCAATTACCTTCCGTAAATTGCGACCACCAGGTCAAGCAAGCTGCCCAGCATGGCGTCCGTTGAAGATGCATCGAAAAATACAATCAAACTCGAAAACGTAAGCTTCAGTCAAGAAATATACCTAGGATCTCATGATTAATCTTAGTCGCCTCATATAGACTGAAAAACGAGACACCCTTATCGAAATCGAGAAGCGCTACCAGAAGAAATGGCAGGAAGCCAAGATCTTCGAAGTCAATGCTCCTACCCTTGAAGAAGACCCCACTACCGACCCAGAGACCCTCCGTTCAAACCACCCAAAGTTCTTCGGAACAATGGCCTACCCTTACATGAATGGAGTCCTGCACGCCGGCCATTCGTTCACCCTTTCCAAGATTGAATTCAACACGGGATTCGCGAGAATGGAAGGCAAGCGGGCTTTGTTTCCCCTCGGTTTCCATTGCACGGGCATGCCAATCAAAGCTTCGGCCGACAAGATTGTCCGCGAAATTGAACAGTTTGGCGAAGATTTCAAGGGTGCAGAAACAGAACTCGCTGAAGAACAAGCTGAAAACGTCCCACCACCACCACCAGCCGCCGCTAAGGGAAAGGAGGATCCAACAAAATTTGTAGCGAAAAAAGGCAAAGCAGCAGCGAAGAAGGTCAATCTCAAGTATCAGTTCCAGATCATGCAGGCAATTGGTGTTCCCAAAGAAGAGATTGTCAAGTTCGCCGACCCGTACTATTGGTTGACTTATTTCCCACCACTGTGCCAAGAACACTGCAACTCATTTGGTGCTAGAATCGACTGGCGGAGAAGCTTCTTGACCACAGACGCAAATCTTTATTATGATGCATTTGTAAGATGGCAGATGAATCGTCTGAAGGAGCTGAAGAAAGTCAAGTACGGGGAGCGATACACAATCTACTCGCCTAAGGACGGCCAACCTTGTATGGACCACGACAGGAGTGAAGGCGAGGCCTTGAACCCACAAGAATACACTGGTATCAAGCTCGAGGTTTTGGAGTGGGGTAATGAGGTCAAGGATGTGATCGCTTCTACCAAGGGGCTTGAAGGATTGAAGATTTACATGGTAGCTGCCACTCTTCGGCCAGAGACAATGTACGGCCAAACGTGTTGTTTCGTCGGACCAAAAATCGAGTACGGTATCTTCAAAGTCAATGATAAGGAAGCATATCTTTGCACACCCCGCGCCGCAAGAAATATGGCATTCCAGCGTATTTTCTCGGAAGATGGCAAGTTCCCGCAACTTGCGAACTTCCAAGGTAGCGCTTTAATTGGAACCGTTGTCAATGCACCTCTTTCGGTACACAAGGATGGTGTTAGAATCCTGCCTATGGAGACTGTCCTGGCGACGAAGGGGACAGGTGTAGTTACTTGTGTGCCATCTGACTCCCCGGATGATTATGCCACTGTCACTGATTTGGCCAAGAAGCCCGAATATTACAAGATTCAGAAAGAATGGGCGGAGCTTGAGATTGTCCCTATTATTAAGACTCCAAGTTACGGCGACATGTCGGCACCATATCTCATCAAAGAACTCAAGATTAACTCTCCTAAAGATAAGGATGCCTTAGCAAAGGCTAAAGAGCTTGCTTATAAAGAGGGTTTCTATCAGGGTATCATGCTGATTGGTGATTACAAGGACATGGAAGTCCAGAAGGCTAAACCTCTGGTTCGGGAGAAGCTCATGGGAGAAGGGCTGGCATTTGTGTACAACGAACCGGAAGGGCGTGTTATCTCTAGATCTGGAGACGAATGTGTGGTCGCGCTTCTTGATCAATGGTACCTTGACTACGGCGAGGAACATTGGCGTAAACAGGTAGAGGACCACCTCGAAGGGACTATGGAGACCTTCCAGCCTGAAACTCTTAATGCTTTTAAATCTGTCTTGGGTTGGCTTAACCAGTGGGCTTGCGCCAGAAGCTACGGTCTTGGTTCGCGTCTTCCATGGGATCCACAATTCCTCGTCGAATCTCTTAGCGACAGTACGATTTATATGGCCTATTATACAATTTGCCACTTCCTGCATTCCTCCCTTGATGGGCAGAAGCCAGGTCTCTTCCCTATCAAAGTTGAGCAAATGACTGACGAAGTCTGGGACTACGTATTTACTCGCCGCGAACTGTCTGACGAAGTCTTAGCCTCTGGAATCTCGAAACAACAGTTGGAAACTATGCGACGTGAGTTTGAGTACTTTTACCCACTCGACTTCCGTTGTTCTGGAAAAGACTTGATTCCGAATCACTTCACCTTCTTCCTTTACATCCATGTCGCTCTCTTTCCACCAGTATATTGGCCACGTGCTGTTCGTGCGAACGGCCATCTGTTGCTAAACGGAAACAAGATGTCCAAGTCGACCGGCAACTTCTTGACTCTTGAGGAAACTATTGCGAAGTTTGGTGCTGACGCTAGCCGCATTGCCTTGGCGGATGCCGGTGACAGCATCGAGGATGCAAACTTTGAAGAAACAACTGCCAACGCCGCCATTCTGAGAAGTTATACTCTAAAGGAGTGGTGTGAGTCTGTCATTCAAGAATCAAAGGATGGCAAACTTCGAGATGGACCAAAGGATCAGTGGTGGGATGTTGTTTTTGAAAATGAGATGAATGACCTAATAGAGCGAACCAAGGCCGCCTATACTGCGTATGTTGTCCAGCCTCACAATTTGAATCTTAATGGATATTTATTAACGTTTGATACTATTAGCACTCATTTCAAGCAAGCCCTTAAGGAAGGATACTACGAATTCCAGTCTGCCCGCGACGGCTACCGTGAGGGATGTCTGCAATCAGGTATCGGCATGCACAAAGATCTTGTCCGCCGGTGGATTGAAGTCCAGGCCCTCATGGTTACACCTATTGCACCGCATTGGGCAGATTACATTTGGCAAGAGGTTCTTGAAAACAAAGGAACTGTTCAAAGCGAGTTGTTCCCCACACCCACGGCGCCATTCGATAAATCCCTTGGCGCAGCGCTAGAGTATGTCCGGGCTCTTAGCGGCAAGATTACGAGCACAGAAGCAAACCAACTGAAGAAACTGAGCAAGGGCAAGAAAGGTTTCTTCGACCCTAAGAAGCCAAAGAAGGTTACCATCTTTGTAGCGAGAAACTACCCGGCTTGGCAAGATCCTTATATTGAACTTGTCAGGAAGCACTTTGACGCGTTGAAGGTCACTATCAACGACAAGGCTCTCTCAGCAGACGTTCCTAAAGCAGAAATGAAGAAAGCAATGCCATTTATTCAGCTGCTAAAGCAGAAGCTCGTTGGCGCGAAGGAGGACCCGGAGGCCGTCCTGGATAGGAAGTTGAGGTTCGATGAGGTGAAGACCTTGCTCGCTGTTCTGCCTGCGATGAAACGAACAACGGGGAGCACAGCTATGGATGTTATCATTGTGGATGACAGTGGAAAATCTGGTAATTTTGTTAGTGACGACGGAGAGTTGAAGAGGGTTGAGGGCGCTTTACCGCCAGCAGCTGAAGCAGCTGTACCGGGCGTACCTACATTTTCGTTTGAGAACGTAGAAGAAGAAGGGGGTGCAGGGCCTGCGTAATGCTGTGATTGCATTCAAATATATTTTATAAGAGATTCCCACTGTTTTTTACGATTGCATATATATCATTATTAGATTATATATGCCAAGAGCTTTCGACAGAGCTTTCGAAACTAGCTGTAAAAGGGACCAATTAAAAGAAGTAAATTTATAGCAACGCTGCATCCGGTTAAGTCATGTCTTTTGTTTGCTTCAACTGCGATATCTGATGAACATCTAAAAGCGGAAAGTACTTGTATCCCGGTTTCCTTGGGAGATCTAAATCTACGATCCAATGATGACTAGTTAGTGGGGGAGTCATGCGCTATACGCTATATGGGGATGATAGTTGCAATTATCTCGCTGAAAAAAAAAAGCTTATCGCTAAATTTTTCCGTGATCCCTGCTTCGCCTGCTGCATGTGGTTCTATGAGTGGATGTGCTCTTTCCGAGAAGATGGAGCCTTCCGGGTTTTGCCTTCTTCAATGAAACAAGTGATACGGAAACGTATCGATAACTTAACTGCCATCTGGAATGATAATTAGCTACCCCGCGGTAATCTGAGGGAGGTTTTCCTAAACGTTAACTCAATCGGCTATTGTATTCTTACAATTTCTTATGCGTATTTATATTAAACTGTTGTATTTCGACTGCAGCAACGCACAAAATTCTACTTCTCGAACAGCTTGGTCCTGATCAATAACTGATCAAATTTCAGCATCTAGACAGAATGCCATTCTCTCACCACTCTCACTCCGGTCAATTTTGCGCCCACGCAAAAGATACCCTCGAAGAATGCATTCTCGCCGCTATCTCTCGCAAAATGCGCACCTTCTGCCTAACGGAGCACATGCCCCGGTCCGATCCGCGTGATCTCTACCCGGAGGAAATCGAGCTAGGCTATACACCAGAAGAACTCGCAACCCGGTTTGAAGAATACTACAGCACAGCTCTCCAATTACGTGAAAAGTACAAGGAACAAATCACCTTGCTCATAGGCTTCGAGGTGGACTGGATCCGTCCGTCCATGGTGGATGAGATTTCTGCACTACGGGAGAAATACGACTTTGATATCTTTGTCGGATCAGTGCACCATGTCGATGAAGTTCCGATCGATTTCTCAGCTGAGGTTTACGAAAACGCCATGAATACTACACAGAGCCTCGATTCTGGCTCAACGGATAGCAAGGATGAGGGTAACAATAATTTCAAAGTCGAGCGGTTCCCGGAGATTGAGACTACCAACTCGAGGGGGCAAGAAAGGCTTTTCGAGGTATATTTTGACACGCAGTATTCGATGCTGAAAAATTTACAACCACCTGTAATTGGACATTTCGACCTCATTCGGCTCAAATGTGACAACTACGAAGTGGACTTGCAAACAATGAAGGGTGTCTGGGATAGGGTTGTGAGGAATGTAAGATTTATTGCTGGATATGGTGGTATGGTGGAGATTAATTCTGCTGCAACGAGGAAGGGTTGGAAGTACCCGTATCCTGGGCCGGATGTATTGGGGGTTATGAAGGAGGAAGGGTTGAGATTTGTGATGAGTGACGATAGCCACGGGATTGCGCAGGTTGGATATGGCTATGGCAAATGTTTGGAATATCTATCGAAAGAAGGGGTAGAGAAGGTTTGGTACTATGAGTGGAGGAATAGAACTCGAGAGGTTACAAGTGGTGCCCTATCGAGTGTGACGGAAGAATTACCAAAGATTGGTGCTGTTAATGTCGAGGCAAAGAGCATTAAAGTGGAGGACTTAAAGAGAATTGTGGCGACGCTGTTGTAGTGTGTATTGTAGTGCTAAGAACCTCATATATAGAGCCCCAAGAACAGGCTTGAGTACGCAAGTGCCCATTAGAGATCCCACTTTAATTTCGTCAATTTTCATTTCATTTAATAGAGAAATGGGTCACTAAGTACATAAAGCTGTTTCGCTAGTATTGGAGAATAGCAACATCTCCGTGAAACAACTACGACGCTCTGATACCTGCGGCAGAAATACCAAAGGAGGCCTAAGCGAGACGGTTGAATTTGAAATGACAACATGGAAAGAAAAGCCTGCCACCAAGAAAACGACCCTAGTTAATAATAATTCGCCCAGGCGTATACATATATCTTCGTGGTGTGCTGTGGAATGATTTGCTCATGCCACCGTATTTCCACACTAAATTCGGGAGGAGAGTACCCGTTGGAACGCTGGAGCAAACCTAGAAACACTAAGTCTCGTTGACCGCGCCACCAAGGGTACTTGTCAATCCTTCCATTCTCCTACTCACCAAATCTTCATCACTAGCCAAGCTCCTCTGGCTCTTGCTCCTTGAATCTTCGTTAATCATTCTATTCGGTCCGACCACGTTGCTGTCCTGAGTTGGGTCTATACGGTATGGGCTCCCGCTTTCTCCATTTCTCAGAGTGACATCTGATGGGATTCCAATAGAGTCCCTATCGGTGCTGCCATTCCCGTTCCCGTTCTTGGCTTTCTTGTCTTTCTTTGCCAAAATCGCCATTCCCATCTCCAAGGGTCTCTCATCCTCGCTCATACTCCCGGTTCTGCTTTTTGTTCCTTCTTCAAATCCTGACCCAGCATCCGGGAATCCCCTATTCCCATCCTTCTTTCGCATCGAAAAGTAGTCATCAGGACTGTCTAGTAGGACTTCGTTGCTGTCGTCCTCTAAAAGCTCGCTCATCCATTTTGCGCATTTATCGATCTGGGCCCATGCTGGAGGGAAAATGGAACACATTTGTAAGAAGCCATGGCTAATGCCAGGAAGCAAACTGACTTCGAGGTGCTTCTTCTCATCAAAAATTCCTCTCTCTAATCCCATTTCTTTTCTCCTCTTCCACACATCAAATTTTGCCCGTCGAAGTCTCCCAGCAAAGATAACAGTATCGTCAACTAATGGATCTCGCTCTCCTGTCAAAAAGTAACACTTTGGAAACATTTCGAGTAAGGAAACTGGTGCTACGACAGGCGACAACAGAAAGTCGGTAGTAAAGTCAGGGCGGTTGTCAGGTCCAACGTATAGAATAACCATGGCGCGCATCATCTCGGGAGTCAGAATTCTATCATTAAAGTAACTGATCCGGCTGGTGGTTGCCAATCTCGTCTGAACAACTTTCCGCTCTGTGGATTCGGCTGCTGGCCCGGTGACCGCCGATGTTGTTTTCTCGGCAATACTGCGAGTTGTTTGTGGGGGGTTGGAGGTAGGTTTGATGGTTGCTGACGATTTGAATCCACCTGCCGTGTATTCGGAATCAGAGTCTTCAACAGCGAGACCACGGAGCCCGGCAGTATGCTCAAAATATTCGGATTTGCGACGGATGTAGGAACGATTGATCTTGCGTGTTTGGCGGTCACGAATAAGTGACATTTGTTCTTCGGACATCCAAGATCTTTCCGTCATCAGAGGTTCATTAGTATGTGATATTGATTGTTATGAAGTTGAAAGTTTAGAAACATACCCAATATTCATATCCAAGCTAGGATAGATCAAAACTAGCCCATCAGGCAACGGCAAGCTCATGACCTCCTGTTGCCTGTATCTCGCATTGGTACCCACGGTATTCAAAATCATTAATGTAACCCCAACTGTAAAGTTTCCACCTGCAGAATCACCAACTAGGACAATTCTCGGCTTTCGATCCCCGCTCAAGCCAACACACTTGCCGTTAGTGTACACGATTGAATGGTACACGTCATAGCACTCGTTCAGAGCATACGGATATGGGAACTCCGGTGCCTTCTTATAATCGACTGAGATGATTGGATATGGCAGCTTCCTGGCCCACGCACAGAGCTTATCATCATGGCAGCGAGGAGACATAGCCACAAACCCACCACCGGGGAAGTCGAGAATAACTTTGGTACACCGATAGAGATCAGCTCGGGAGCCATTAAAGTAGAGCACGGCGTTAACGGGCTCCTTGTTAGGTGATTCCTTTGGTCGTGCGATCTTAATATGGCGTGGAGTGATTCCCAAGGGTGGAGACACAAGTTTTTGAGCGGCGAGGAGGTATGGGTTGCGCATCTTGTTCCAGCTAACCCGCATGTGCTCTGTAGTAATAGTAGCACGGCATTTTCTCTGTTTTTCATCTGCCATTCGGGTGGCAAACAGGTAAAAGACCGAAAAGAGAGGGCCGCACACGTCCCGGAGCCACTTCCACCTGATAGGCATTGCCGTCCAGAAGCCAGCGTCCAGGGCTGTAGTAACCCATGTGGCTCGGAAGTAGGCCTTTGTGTACAGGTTGGCAAGAGGCTCTGGGGATTCAAGTCCCAGAATCTTGCTAAAATTCTGGGACACGTATAGGCAGAGCATCGTAGATACGATGGTCTGCCATGGTGTGAGCCGATGGGAGAGGGCCCGAAAGTACTTTCGGAAGAAAGGTGGACCGTGTTTGTCCCCTCTGAAGCCAGTTACTTGAAGTCAGCACTCAATTCAAAGATAAACGGGGTGTGCAGGTACACCGGATCAACTTACCTCCCGAGGATTGCGGTCCAGAACACCACCACAATAAATACCTCGAATTTTCGGTATTTATTGGACGGGCGTCCAAGAACGTGGTCTGCCCTCCGTGGCATTGAGTTAGCTAGTGCTTTATAACGTCGGTTTGTGGGGTGCCTTGGTAGTGGCATGGTGGAAGGAGGAGAGTTGTGATGATGATGAAAGAAAGGAGGGAGAAGGAGAAGACTCACCGATCATTCTGGAGGAAATAGAACTCTGTCTGAGCTCTCGCAGGTCAGAGAAGCTACGTTCTGATTATTTTGGAGATCCGGAGTAGCTGATGTAGCTAGGTGGGACGTTCTGTGTAACGAGCAGACCACAAGCTCAACACGCTGTCTGCATCACCATCAATAGACAAAGTCAGAAGGAGGGGGGGGAGAGAAAAAGAAGGGGATGAAAAAGAGCAAATTCGTTCGATCGAGACGCTATTGTATAGTTCAAAATGAAAAGAGACAGAAGGGGTTTCCTTTATCGATGCGTATCGTGTATATATCTTGTTTGTAGGTCTGGAAGCAGGAGCAGCGAACAATGCAACAAGCTAAAAACGCCAGCGAACAATGCGAGTCAGGTTCGGAGTCTAAGAAGGAGAAAACGAGCTGAAAAGGAAAAAAAGACCAGACGTAGAGAAAAGAAAAGGGTATATAGAAATCGTAAGAGGATTCGTAGGGTACAAGAAAAGGGAATAATTGGGAAGCGATGGTGATATCACGCTGGAAGGAAGGAGGTTGAAGAAGGAGGAGGGAAGATGGAAGGACGGCCGACGTGAGTTGACATGTTTTAATTGTTTGTTGTGCGTTTCAGCGGTGATCATGAGGTCAGAACAGGCTCCGGCCGGAAGCCGACATTTCCAAATCAATTTAACAGCAGCATTATCATCAAAAGTAAAATAAGATAAAATATTAAACTATTCAAAAGAAACGAAACAGACTAAACGCTACGTGAAGTCACGGGTATCGCTGCCACCCACGGATTAAATCCAATCGAACCAGTCATCTGGGCGCTCTGCGCGATTTCCCTGGCCTTCTGCTTGAGCTCTGCCCAGCGATGCGAATTGCGCATGCACTTGCTTATGACGAAGCATGTGAACGGACGCCTCCCCAAGAAAACGTGGAGAAATCGCACGGAAAAAACACATGTGAAAGCCTGCAACTGTGGAGCTGCCCCAGTCCCCGCCGAATCATGCAGCTTTTCATTGGATCCCTTCGAGAAAACCGGTTAGGGCCGGCGAACTACCCCGGACAGATAATGACCTGCCTGCGATTGGTTCGGAGCTGGTTGCATGCGATGCTAACGAGTGCAGGGATTCACTATGACAGCCAACCCGAACCCCGATTTTGTCCTGCAAGATTGGATGAAACCTTCATATATATATTATGCCTGATTGTAGATAAGGGCTTTATTCAGTTTATAACTTTTGAGTTATTAATTAATAGACGTGATATCGCCCGAAACAGTTGCTATCTATCGTATACGTATGTACACGCGTGTCTTCCATTAAAAATGACTGTAGTGAGGGCCTTGAGGGTGGACCAGGAATATCTCACAGACCGGAAACTAGCAACTTTGCATCGATTTGGACGATGCTAGCAGGGGTAAATACCGACTTCAAACGCTAAGACAAATGTTAAAGCTTGATTGCGATAGTAAAACCATGTATCGCCGGTATTCACACCGAGTGTTTTGATTAGTACAGGCTGGAACGAGACCAGCCGGTATCGATATATCCACGAGTTTTATGATATATAAACAAGTCAAGACGATGCCATATTTACATTAAAAGAACACTCTAAATAACGCCATCCCATGCTTCCAAGTATCCATAAAATCCGTACAATAAACATCAGCTAGTCATCCATATCAAAGAATCCGTCTCCTTTTGCTTGCTCAGTTCCACTCCTTTCTTCATCACCACCAAATAAGAAACTAACCATACCTACCATCGGCTGCCTCGCTATCCCCCACACCTTCTCGTCAACCTCTCTCACAATTCCCTCGCAGATCCCCAAGCTGGCATATTTCAAAACTCTCTCTAAAGTCTCCTGTAGCCTTCGTCTCCCAGCCCCTACATCCTCATCCTTTACCAAATGCCTCCAGCCAATGATCTTCCTCACACCGGGTTTTTGTAGCACAACCTGCTTGCCTTCTCCCACCTTCCAATTCCTCATATCCAGGTTAAATTCATCCTCAAACTTCCCTCTCTCGCTCTTAAAGGGTAAATCCGACTGGAACATAATCACATCCAGCTTATCTGGCATTACACCACGAGTCAAGCATGCCTTTAGTCGAGATAATCCTCTTATCGCAACTTTGAGCAAATCTTCTGCCAATCCATCGGATACGTGGTGTACTCGCGGGTGTAGCAGGTTGACCATATGATTGCAAGCCAAAATCACCTTTGCCAAAAGGTTGATAACATGCAGTGCTAACGGTTGATTCAACACCGAATCCTTGCGGTCCTATAAACCAAAAAGTTAGTATCCACCTGGATGCACGAAACCGAAAACGCAGGAGATTAAAACTCACAATACACCCTTCCACCGCCCCAACAACCGCTTCCAACACCCCTACTAAGAAATTGGAAATATGCGCATCAACTCCTCTCTCTTCCTCAACACCATCAAAATCCTTGACGAGATCTGTTACAACGCGCTCCACGACTCGTATAACTGGTGCTGCAAGCACTTGGTTTGCAAGGTTTTCCATCGACCGTCGAACGTAGACCCCAAACATAACCATCGTGCAGACCTCCCTTAACGTCCTTCTGCCTTCTGCTCTGGCCACTCTCTCTCCGCTACCCTCGCCTTCGAATGCAGCAAGAATCTGACTGACAAAATACTCCTGCTGTCCTTCAACCGCTACTCTTGAACACGTATTTTGAAAGAACTGGGACAATTGCGTAAACCACCCTTTCTTCTGGCCCTGAAATTTCAGAGCGTAGCCTTTCAGCTTGGAGGCTACGTATGTAGGGTCATTGCCCGGCAGGGGGAAGGTGACGGAGTCGACGAAAAATTTGTCGATTGCGCAGATATCTGCTGAATATTGCTGGAGGAATTCCACGACCTTTTGGCAAAAACCTACATAATTGTTTGTGTTTTTTTCCACAACTGACGTAAGTGCTGTGCTGGTGGTTTTGGCGGGGACGTGGGCTTGAATTTCAAGGTAATTTCGCTTCATTGCATTCATCAACTCCTGAAGCATTCTCGAATACTCCATCTTGAGACTTAGTATCTGCTTATGATCGCCGGCCAATTGGACCCTGGTCATTTCCGATTGCATGTTTTCAAGCAGTGTAGATATCAAAGGTAATCGTCTGGATTTGAAATCTCTGAGTGATATTTTGTATTGTTCTTCTTCATGGTCTACCGCAAATGGCATGTTCGAAAATAGGACGTTTGCCAAATCGTGATTGAACAAGATAGAAGTGAGCTCGTGCTGGAACTTCAACAAAGAGTCTCGCTCGACAAGGGATGAAAGCCAGACTTGGAGAATTTGCAGTTTATGAGTCTAAAAATTGGATGTATTAGCGAGGTTACCTACCAAGCACGGAGAGTAAGCCCTACTTCATAGACGGAAGAATCAATCTTAATAATATTAGCTACGTAGCAAACAGAATATGTCTTTTTATTATCCGTATCAATCATAGAAAACCAGGACTTTCGGTAAGCGTTGAAATAGTCGTCCCATGTCTATTTTTATCAGCAAGAATTCACCAATTATGTCGATTCAGAGAAAGTTCACAAACCTTCAGTTCACACTGCACAAGCAAACTCGCTAGCTCAATCCACACTTGAATACATGGAATGAGGACTTTATCCAAATGCTGCTCCTCTGCCGCAAAGTAGCTATTGATCAGATCGAATAGTGGATCATATATTTCGGTTAACAATTGCTGCAATTATCTAATGTCAGTCGAATATAATCCATCTTGCTAGAGCTAGAGTGAAAATACCTTTCCAGCTTCCTTCCTCATCTCATCGCTCTCAACATTGTCAAACCCAGCCCATGACAACTGACTATCATCTTGAACACTCGAAAATCCAAATTCCCGGCAAACCTTCACATGAGACGATATGATATTCACAGCATCAGCGACAAGGCTTTGTGGTAGGGAGTGTGACATTGCAAATATCGCCTTGATGATGTCTGATGGGAGTAGTTTCCTTGCCGAGTGAAAGTCACAATAGGGACTTTTCAACGTGGTCTGCAGTAGTCCTAGACCGGAAAACAGGATTTTCTCGAAAGGCTTCCTGTTTGCTCGAGCATTCTTGTCAATCATGTCAATTTTCTTGGGATCGAATTCTGCTTTCTTCGCCTGCTCGGCTTGTATTTTCAGCTCTCGATGCAATTTGATCGTGGTGAGCATAATAGTGGAATTCCATTTCAAAAAGTCTGGTAAGATATCTTGACTCTTTTTGTTGTTAGCGAGTTCGCACGTCAATATGTTTGACCATGTTCTTAGACTCAGCAAGCAAACATCAGAATGAGACTTCTCCGGGTCCACAAGAGACCTTACGATGTTTAGAATTCTCTTCTTCCGAGAAGGTCCAACACCATAGTATATAGCCGTGAGCAGATCGTGATGGTTCCGCAGGGTGTGCAGGTCGTCTAGTGCCAGTGTCTCTTCTTTCAAGAACGTACGTCCATGGTTTGGAATCAGACGAGTGACAAGGTCACCAACCGCTTTATCATCCAAGGTCTTGCGAATCCTCTCCAACCCCACCGCAACAATGTTTACAAACGTACTGAAACATGTTTCTCGCGGGTCTGATTCAAAGGTGAGAGTGTCAAGCTTCTGTAGGAAACTCGGCGAACCACGATCTTCCTCATCGGTCAAGTTGTGCAGCCCTCTTCTCACAAAGAATTGGCATAGATTCCCGATGATGCTGTCTGTAGAGTTCTTGGGTTGCTCCCACTGCCAGTCTCGAATGAGAATCAGACAGCGGCTATATAGCGCTTTGATGTAACTATTCGCAGTGTGTTGGCTTTTCGGTTTGGAATCATTATATATCTGCAAAGATCGCCCAACAACCTCCCTAACGAATCTCCAATTTTCCGGTGTCACATCCTTATCACCTAGTGGCGATATCTTCCCCTTGGCATCTACTACAGTAAGCGGAAGAAGCCGAAATATAGTCCTCCAAGCATTCTCCAACAACTCAACATCCTTGGATATTTTGAGAGTACTCAAGCCAATACAGCTATCAACGCTCTCCCACAGGGATATATGATTTAGGCCTGTATACTTATTAGGTAGAGAAATATGATAGGCAATTATCCAGCTCTCAAGGTATATGGCATTCGCGTCGAGTTTACCCTGACTCAGGATATTTTGGAAAGCTTTTGATAAAGCTGGTTGTAGCCATGAAGTTCCAATCGTCATCAGGTTAGATACAAGTCCCTCCAACGCCTCTGTACGTAGATCTCGTATCATTGGTATATCCTCAGGTGCCATTATACAAGTAATCTGGCGTAGAAGGATAGATGTATAGGAGCAAATATGTAACCTGAAGATACTGGCAAGTTGATTAAACGAGTTCCCGTGTACAATATCGAGCGAACTTGCTTTTGAGATGACATCAGAAATGACGTCCAAGAAGCGCGCAGCAAAAGAGGACATATCGATGAGGTCTGAGAAATATAGAGAGCTGCTTAGATACTCAATCACATATCTGAAAAACCTCCTCAGCTCAATTATCAGGTCCGGATCGTCTCGATCTGTTGAAATACTGTTCAACCGCTTTTCCATCTGCTCGATAAATTGCGACAAGCCACTTTCAAATTCTGATGAAATAGTTTCATCATAAACACCCCAATGAAATTGATGTCCGAAGAATTCCTCGCGATTAGGCGCCGTCCGAGAAGACGGAGAGAGCCTTCCGGCTGACGTTTGGAGGGCTTTGTAGAGACAACCACTACCGAGAAAAGTCGATTGATGGAATAAAACTTTTGAGACTGGAACTCTGATATCAAAATCGCTCGAATACAAGGTACCTCGTGGGGGCATGTTCTCAAATGATATAATATTATCATCGTCCGAATCTATTTGCATAGCATCAATTGCCGGAGGAGCAACTTTTTCAGGTGGTTGAAATGCTATTGGAGGTTGATGTCGGTTAATTCTCTTGGGCATCGAAGGTTTTCGTCGTCTTTTATTTGGCTTCGTTAAAACCCTTCCGTCTTTATCAAAAACCTCATTACGGGTGTTAACAGAATACTGTTCAGGGGGTTTATTAATCCATTCAATGCGGGGTCGATTTTGTGACGGTAGATTTCGTGATAATGTCGGAGCTTGAAGACTTGTCGGGCTAGGATTATCAATTTCAATCGGATCGTGTATATTCCTGCGAAGGTTCCTGACAATTTGGTCCATATGAAGTCGACCACTGCTAGGAATAATAGAAATTGGTTTTGGCATAACCCTATATTTGATGCCGGGTTTTAACTTTGACTGAGGTATTGCTTGGTGGTTGTTGTTATGAGGAATCCTGGTTTGTAAATATCCTGGTTGTTTTGAAGATGTATCTCGAAACCCGGCAAAGCTAGATTGAGGTAGAGCGCTGGCGGTAAAAGTACAGCTCTCTGTATCAGAGGCAAAGGAAGAAGCCCGAACTAGCTTGGCGCGCCGCCATCTCAGCAACGTATCCTCCCCATCAGTTTCGTTATCGTAAACACGATCCATCTTGATCACCTTTTTATCTGGAAGGTGGCGGCCGGCATCTTTTTTCTTTTTCGCGCATCGTTCTGCAATACGCATAAATTGAGGGGGCTTCGAACCCTTAGTTTCTAGATATCGTTTACAAGCATCAACAACACTCAATGCAGCAGGCTTCGGCGTACTTTTTGAATGGTTGGTCTGCCGTCGGGAAGGTCCAGAATGATAGTTTGAGATAGATCCATCTGTCAATTTGACTTGCTTTAGCTTCTTTGGTTTCGATGACCTCTCTTTTGTAGAATTTCTGGACCTTGGAGCTGTGGTTCGGTTGAGCATTCGATCTATGCCATTATCCTCAAATACAAATGACCTTGCGGGAGGCCGGTTTTGGGTAGAGGGGGCAACTAATATTCTTGTGGAACTGGTCGCAGAGGGGCCCATGGGCCCTTCAACAGACAGAATATCGTCACCTTGGTCATCCTGAGAACTGTCTTCAGAGCTCAAACTCAAAGGTCTTGCAACAGATCCTGCTGGAGGGCTAATACGACTTCTTATTCTCATCTGGGCCATGCCTTTGACCATTGGACGCTTTTCCGGCGAGTTATGTATCGGCGGATTACGTTTGCTAGGGTCTTGTGTCCCAGGTTGGTTGAGTCTTAAGTAAGATGCGGGTAGGACACCTCGAACCTTCCGTTGAAATTTGTGGATCTCCTGTTCTTTGCGCTCCGTATCAGTTTCGGAAGACTCTGTCTCTGAAGGAATAGGTTGCTGAGAAATAGCTTTTGAGCGAGGTCTGGGTGTGGTCGAGTCATCATTTTCACTCTCATCAGAATCGATGACCACTCGCCGTCTAGACGCCGACACAGGCGTCCTTCTTGCGATCGTTTCCGGGTCCGAGGATTCCAAATCAAATATATCGCCACGCTTCCGAATTTTTGCAGCCGGCGTTTGTGGTGCTTGGGAGGCTTCCTCGGGTTCGCCGGAAGGAAGGTACCCTCGAGCCACTGATGCTTTGGCAGCTGCTATTATCTTGCTTGACCGGGCGTTAAGCTCGAACAGTTGCTTTGTCTTTTGTCTTTTTGTCCCTTGAGCTATGCTTCTGGTACCAGGGCTTGAAGGTCTCTCTGCATGAGATGTTTTGAAAAGATCATCCAATGCAGGCAAACTATCTTCCTGCGAGCTCCCCATATTAAAAGACTCCTGCTGCAAAGAATTAAAGCTTTGAGTAGCTTGCAAAGTAGCCGCTTGGGTTTCTTCTTCATCTTCCTCGGGCGCAATAAAGTCACCCTCTTGAGAATCTTTCTGAGGTTGTTTTTTGTTTGAGGGTAGTATAGGTTCAGCATCGGCATATCTGATGGGCCGGAGACCCCGAGATTTCCATACGGATTTGTACTGTTGCTCTTCCAGAAGGTAGGGATTGAGTTGAATTGGTTTCCTCTCTCGTAGACTGCGTGCAATACCCGAGGTGTAGTCATCTTCTGTAATTTGAGGTCCATCAGAATTGCCAGCGCTACTAAGGCTCACTCTAGTCGCTGGATCGGTCAATCCGGTATGTGAGAGTGATGGTGTTCTAATCTCAAGAATTGATTGGATGGAGACTGGAGTTGGCGGAGCAGGCGAATTCGAGAGCGATTCCGTAGGGAGTATCCGTGAAACAATAGGTGGCGAACTGGGAGGTATTGCCGATTCACGAATCTGGTCTTCGGGTTCCGAATAGGGGCCATGCTTCTACAAGGTATTAGTATACCATACGCCCATCAAAGAGGAGCATCTATAGCTTACATTTACCAAATCTATCTGCTGGATTCCACGATCGCCTAGCGCGACATTTTGACTAGATTTCTTGTGTTCCGATAAATCGATACTCTGTGGATTCGCTCGGGTTGGGCTGGTAGGACCCACTCCAAGGCTGACGCTATATAACTTTCGAAGCGGTCAGTATCAGGATATGAATTCAGCGGGTGCTCTGACATACTATACTCTCAGAACTACCAACTTGGTTTTCATCTCCTCTCGAAGACGCTAAGCGAGCTAAAAGTTGATTTGAGGGTGAAAGATATGGCGAAGATATCTCACCGGAGACCCCATTATCAAACATAGTAGCCAGAGGCATACCCGATCTACCACTTCGGACCATATCCGCAAGCTCATCCGGCTCCTCGATCCTAGCCTGTTTTTTTGGTCGCTGGCTACCACCAGCACTCAACCGTTTGGCCCCTCTTCCCCTCCTCGGTGGTCGGCCCCTCCCACGCCCACGGGAGGAAGATGGCACATCATTTGGCTCCGCACTTGACGAAGGGAGATCATATATATCTAGTTGTGGACTGCGCTCGTTTCCTAGCGATGCCCCCACGGTAAGGGCTTCTGTCGCAAGCTGGTTTATCACAGGATTCGGCCCGGCCGTCGATGGTGAAAGTAATAAATCATCGTCTTCGCCCTCGCTATCAGGGACGTACCCCAGCGCCCGCCAATCGGTCATCTGGTCTTCATTGGGTGATTGTATCGAGGGGTCGTGTCATGAGAGACGGGTTGTTTTCATGCTGTGGCCGTTGAGAAGGAGACGTGCTGGACAACAACAGAAAGCCGATTTACGCGAAGAGTGGACTGGGAGCGTGCAAACCATGACACGCCCCACGTGACTCACTCCATCCACTTAATTTACCGAATCTATTTTGTAAGGAAGAAGTAAAGCGGCTTATTTCGATATAGCTTCAATTCAGTCAGCGTCTCGGTGGGGAGACTTTGATCGCGTCTGCCTGTTATATCTAGACTTATTCTGACGACTTTCTTCTTCCTCGTGATACTCGTCTCGATAGCTGTAGCGACGAGCACTACCTCCTTCCCTATTGCTCCCCGACTTGCCTTCAGCGTCCTCAGCAGCGTATTTGTTTTTCCGTTTATGAGCTTTCCGTCTCTCGTCTTCACGTTTTCGATGTTTTGACACAGAGGATCCGCCATCTTTCTCGTCCCTGTGCCGCCCACGCCGGCCCTCCCTTGAGTCAGTCCGTCTTCGGTCCATACTCCTCCTTCGCTCTCTCTCCCGGTGGCCCTCTCTATCCCTACTCCTGTCCCTTCTCGCTATAGCTTCGTCTTCCGGGTCTCTCTTCACCTTTTGCAGCTTCCCAGCGCATTTCTCGCAAACAGACACCTTTACAAGTGCATGTTTCTTCGCTCCCTTCTCGACGTACCCAAAATTCATTTCAAAGGTTTCCAGTGAAAGCATGCTATCGTTCCCACTGTCTTCAGCATCGAGTGAAAACTCCAAAGAATCTTCGGTGGGAGCTGCGTGGCGTGGACATGTCAACGACGCGCAGGTGAATTGCCCGAGACCCTGCAAAACTTCTTGCTTTGTCCGCCACCGGAGCGCAACCTAGTCGATAGATTAGTAACTCGTCATAAAATACAAGTATAATGATAGGTATACATACCTGTCCTTCCCTCCACCTTGACAAATCGATCAATGCAAACTCTCGAAACAAGTTATCATAGTACTTTTTAGCAATTCTTTTTGCCGAGTCTTTCTCGTTGTCGTTTTCAGCTTCATTGTCATCGCGCAAGAACTGAAACTCTTCCTCCAATAGATCTCGTTCCGTCTTCCCCTTTGAGGCGGTCGGGACCGACCCACCATAGTAATCAACGTACTGCAGACATTTCTGGATATGACGAGCGTAGGCAGAGTTTCGAGGGGCTCTAGCGAGGGTCTCGCGGAGCTTGGCTGTTGAGAGATCGGAGGAAGTTGACATGGTTGGAGTTGCCGTTAGCCAGAAGCTGGGGTTGGCAAGAGCAGCCCCACTATCCCTCGGCAAACCTAAACTATATTTATCGGCTGCTTGGATCTCACCAGAATTCGTTCACGGAGGTGTTCCCGTAATGGAATTGTCCAAACTGGGTTCGTTTTCGGAATCCGACCATCCCACAGATATAGTTTGGTCAGTTAGCCGGAGTCCGGGATAAGAACGGCTGCCTCTTCGAGTCTGCTTCTTGATTTCTGCACCAACAGCTCCGGTAAAAGGAAAGGGCCTGATAAGAGCTCTTTGTCAAATTTTGTCTTGACGTTTCGCATGTAATTAATAATTCGCATGCCGCCAGAGTTCTTGAAATTACCAATGGCTCAAATTCTCCTACAAGAACACGAAGTCTTCCGTCGCACAAACTGCAAAGACAGGGCATGTTATATCCAAGAGCTTGTCCGGGCCGCTTCGTGCCGTCAGATTTTACAGGTGAGATTACTCATTTGGGACGAGGCTTAGGAAGGCCGCACAATATTCTTCCTACCAATAAAGTCACCGTTCCTTGGGATTCCAACCCACGTGCAACGGCAGTTAATTAGGTGAACGACTTCAGACAAGGAAGACTCTTTGGCCTGAGCGATTACTGAACTACTTGTAGCAAGGGGCACATGCAGATGCAGCTTAATTTGGTGTTCTATCAATATCGATAACTACCTTAACTTACCACCCTGAAACAAAAACGGCTCCACCACGATATGCAAGCTTCCGCATATTTTGAGAGCTCCTTAATATTCGCTATTCCGACTGGCGAAACATGTCCAGATTGCGAAGATGAGGTTTATCCGGCCGATGTCTCTCAGATGCATTTCGCCATTCATCGCTTATGAAAACGCCCCGCCTCTCACGATACCATTGATAGCGAAGTCTTGCATGCGGGCGCGGAGACGCCCGTTTAGCTTTAGCACCTTGTACCTGGCGATATCAACTCTGGAAGGTAGATCGCCACCAAATCGGAAAAGCCTGATGGGAAAGAGGTTAATCCGTCTCCCCGGCCTCGCAAGGACTCGCCGCACTTCAAGCAGGGCCCAGGGGCAATCCTGCAGAATTCTATTATTACTGATACGCAAAATAGAAGAACTCTAACATGCAACACAAAAACCGGCTGCAGGTGCACCCGAAACGCTCAGGTAGTATCTAGTAAAACCAGGGTACAAGCAGTGAGATCCATGGCTCCTAATTAATGGATTCGAACAGACTGTAGAGATTTTCGATACGATCGTAGTTTCTAATTTATCACCTCAGGATTTCGGTGGGCATTTGTCCAACTAGGTGTAGACTATTTGAAGGCCGCGTCTTCCATTCTTTAGTTCGAACTTCCCTTCGATATCACCAGCAACACAGGATACTCTCCCATCAGTTAGCTTTCCGAGACAGCCTGGGATCTAGTTTTAATTGGATATTTCATATTCTTAGTGCTTTCTCACCCGGGAGTAGTCAATATGTATCTCCTGCGAGTAGCAGCCGTGCTGCTGTGTGCCTATGGCGCTTCTGCCCTTCCTACCAAATTCACATCTCTTGTTGAACGGCAGTCCGGTTCGAAGATTGCCACAGCCCATTTCATGGTATGAGTCTGCAATTTCCTATCAAATTTTTTGAAGAATAGAAGCTTACCATCTCGTGACAGATGGGCTTAGCCGGTGGCTATTCCGCTTCCAACTGGCAGCAAGATATCGACGCTGCAAAGGATATGGGCATCGATGCATTTGCTCTGAACATTGCTCGCCAGTCTCAGGATTCTTTCACTCCAACCCAGCTAGCCCTTGCGTATAACACAGCTCAGAGCCTTGGCTTCAAGTTATACATCTCTTTCGATTTCGCCTGGTTCGCCGCCGACGGTAGCTCAGTCTCTGAGATTGCTGGTTACTTGCAGACCTATGCTGCACATCCAGCTGCATTGAAGTACAACGGCAAATCTGTGGTTACAACTTTTATCGGTGATAATTTTGGCAGCAACTGGAACACGGTTCGTGGCCAAGTTTCAACTCAATTGGAAATTCTGCCAAATTGGCAGCCAGGCAACATTCAGAATAACGCTGCTGTCGACGGTGCCTTCTCGTGGGTCGCTTGGCCGAACAGCAATAACAACCCCATTGCCGGCCCATTGACTACTGCCAGTGATACAGCGTATCTCTCTGCTCTAGCTGGAAAGACCTATATGGCCCGTAAGTATCAACAGAGAAAACTTTGCCTCTAACAACGCTAATTATTGTGATTTAGCTGTTTCTCCTTGGTTCTTTACCCACTTTGATTTCAGCTCATGGCAGAAGAATTGGATCTTTGCTAGCGATGATCTTTACGTGACTCGATGGAACCAAATCCTCTCGCTGGCTCCACCACTAATCCAAATCGTAACCTGGAATGGTATGTCCTATATCCATATGGTCTTGCTCCTTGATTCCGAATACTGACATACGCATAAGACTTCGGAGAGTCTTCCTATATCGGCCCATACAACCCTGGTCATAGCGATGACGGTTCCAGCCAATGGGCCAGTGGCTTCCCTCATGATGCCTGGCGTACCCTGGGTAAATCGTTTGTCACCGCCTACAAGAACGGGGCTAGCTCTCCAACCGTCACAAACGAAAGGATCGTCTACTGGTACCGCCCACACCCCAAGGGTCTCACTTGCAACGACCCACTTGCCAAACCCACCGGTTGGGACTACGCTCAAGATAAGATCTTCGTCGCCACATTGCTTACTGCACCTGCTCAGCTCGTTATTCAGAGTGGCTCCAATGCTGCTATTACAATCAACGTTGGTGCAGGAATCGTCCTCTCATCTGTCGACATGGCAGTTGGCACACAGACCTTCAAGATCAGACGTAATAACTGTGATATAATCTCCGGCGCTGGTGGCATCCCAGTCGCCGGTTCTTGCAACCGTTACAACTTCAATGCCTATGTCGGTGAAATCTCACCATCCGGTACGTGTCAACCGCCTACAGCCACCACTACCACTACCACTACCACCACTACAAGGGCCACTACCCCTGTTACTACCACCCCATCCCCTACTCCCACTCAAGCCGGAGTCTGCAATCGTGGCCAAGGCGATGGGAACTTTGCCGGTCTTTGCGACTTTTCGTGCTATTTTGGATACTGCCCTGACGGAGTTTGCACCTGTACTTCGCGGGGAGCACCTAATACCCCACCACCAACAACTGGCCAGAACGGAGTGCCGTTGCCAGGATTAGGTGATGGATACTCAGGACTTTGCAGCTTTGCTTGCAGCCATGGCTATTGCCCAAATACCGCTTGTCAGTATGCCTGATAAGTTGGTCTTTAGTGCAATAGTTCAAGCTAGAGTTTGCGAATGTTTCCTGTCTCCATCTCTTCAAAGCATTTTCCCAATACGTAGAGCAGCTATACCCTAGATAAATTCTGAGAAGGGGATGTTTCATTTATGAGTCTTGGATTACTAATGTTTGCTTTGGGGATTTTCTTTTCTATTTCTTTCTTAGCTTCAGGCAACTTCAGTTGAAACTAGTACAGGGCTTTTTTCCTTTTTCTCCTTCTAGTCATCACAGCTGCATTTCACATTCCAGGATTTCTACGGCGTATGCTTTTCCTTTTCCAGTCTTAGTCTTCAACATGCATTTCCAAGGCATCCAGGGTTTAGAATCATACGATATCATATCTTCATTATGGATACCAGGGCACAAAATCCCCAATTTAAATAGAGAAACACATAGTTAATACCATTAATATTAAACAATCATATATATACGCATCATAAGTGTGCCATGTGAAAAACGCTCCCATATATAAAACTTATCAATGCAACGCAGCAGCCGGCATACCCATAATACTCGATAAGGTCGCCACTCTATTGGCTGAGCTGAAAGTGTAATCTAGTAAATGGGACCCCTCGTTATCACTCGGACAGTACCCTGTGTAGAAGCCCCGCTTTTGCTACGACGATTTTTCCACGAATTAACCACCCGATCCAACCTCTCAAACTTATCAGAAGTCAACTGAAACGGACAATCAAACGCCCCCACATCCATACCCAAATCCCTCGCATACCACGCCTTTGCAAACAAATAACTCGTCTGCAGCATATCATAAGGATGCCCACCAAACGCCTCCGGCTCGGCCTCCCCGACATACTTCATAATCTTCACCAAAACCGCAGGTGGCAAATCCATAATCCCAACCCTAGGCTCCTTCGGCAGCGGCAAAAGCACACCACCCCGCATAATATTCGCACAAGTCTCGTATTTCTCCTGATTGATCGGTAACAGACGCTTCCTGACCGGTTTACCCTCCGCAACAACATCCTGAGCCGAACACTCGGTAGCAAAACACATCGTCCGCCCCTTCGGTCCATTGAACGCCTGCACGACCGTAAACCGCACACTAACCACCCCGCACCGCTTACAACCCCCATCGTCCAACTCGGGCATCTGCCGCCCGCCGCAGTTACACATGGTATCGAACATCGTACTGGTGATCCGCCCACCCATGCACGGCAACAGACAGTGCCGACACATTTTTTCGTAAAAGGAATATTCGTACACTGGATTCGCGTACATTTCCTGCCCGCCGCGTATCGGAACACATGAGAGTTCGTTGCCAACTAGTATGCGGGCCCAGGTTAGCCAGTGGGATGGTGAGTGCGGTGCCTTGACGCGGAGGAGATAACGGAGCTCGCCCCAGTTGTGCATGTATTCTTCTAGGAAAACGGTTGCGCCGTACGGTAAGGGAGGGGTGGTGTTGTAGAGGTTTAGGATGCGCTTTCCCTGGGGTGGAGTTAGGAGAGTTCGGGGACAGCGGTGGTGGGCGCACCAGATTGTGGAGTAGACGAAGGTTTGCGGCTGGGAGTGGTGGTGGTGTTGGTCTTCTATTGTGAGGAGCTTGAAGTTCATACTAGTGGCGGGCGTGAAGATTGGGGTTAGGTCTGGAGAGTATTTGAAGGCAGCCTTGGAAACCCTGTAGAGGCTGGCGGGATAGAAGACGCCTGAAGCTCTGTCGAGGAAGAGAGCGGTCGAGCAGGTTGGCGGACAGAGAGGATGAGTGCAGAAGGGGCATTTGTCGGGACCAGAGCGAAAGAGAGACATCTTCAGAATCTTATCGTGTTTTTTGAGGGGTTTGCCTGAGGGTGATGGAGGAGGAGGAAGGAAGCGAAGATGCATTCGAGAAATGCATTGTGCTTCCGCTTTTGCGTCAGGTTCAAATATGTGAGGCCCCGGTTCGGGACAGAAAGCACGGAGAGATCTTGAAGTAAGCGACACTGATACCAAGTCCGCTACAGAAAGGTATTCGGTGATGATTGAAAAGATGTCCAGCGGAAGGCTAAGAATCGGAGCCGGCTTTTGCTTTTTCGGAAGCGCCATAGTTTCAAGATTCGGGTAGCCGGTGGGATGGTGTTGAGTCTGTTGCAATTTGCGAGCAGCGCTTTGCCGTCCACTTTTAGCTGAGGCGCGAACCCCAAGGATTGGCAAGTCTTGGCACTTCGACGGGAAGTCCAAATTTCAGAGATACTCTGATATCGGCGGTTAGATTAACCCTAGATTTAGACTTTAGCATACGAGCTCCGAGATGAAGGTTGTCTGGTGGTAGTTATTGTGGAGCATGAATATTCTGGCGATGATGGTGAAGAATGCTTATCGGAGTGCTCGAACACAGAGGAGATGGGAACATGTGCGACTTAAAGAATCAGAAGTGGTCTGTTCAGTAGACCCGACTAGTCGGCGCCACAGATGCGAACTAATTTAACCGGGGTAGTTTTGCCTCACGAATGAAATATTTTCAAGCCCACAGCATCAGCTGAGCTCCAGGTTTCTTTTATGCAGAGGCGAGAAAAGGTGATATTGAATTCAAGTTTTGGTCAATTGTGGTAATCTTGGAAGCTACTAAATGCCTCGTTAACGTTCGGGCCCATCTATGGCATCGTAGAACTCGTCCTTCTCGGCCTCGCCATCAGAGCCAGAGCCGTTTGCCTGAGATACTACTGAGAGTTTCCGAGTTTTTTCCAATAGGGTAAAAATTAAAGCCTCCCACCTCCCCGCATATTTCTTCCCACGAGATTGTTTGATCAACGATACCCTTTTTTGTGCGACTTCTTGCGGCTTGAACGCAGGTCTTTTACTTAGGGCTTCAAGTCCCGCTCCCACAAGATCGAACCTATTAAGAACCTCAAGCGTCTTCAAATCGCCGTAAGAAGCGGCATAGTGTAGGATGTTCCCTTCGCTATTACAGTGCGCATAATCAATGAAACGTGTACTCCCCAGAAGCGCGGTGAGCGAGTTGGGGTGCTTCCATTTAACCCCCATCATCGCTGCTGTTTCCCCCCATTGGTTTAGCACGTTACAATCAACGACAGCATTGGCAATTAGATGGGTCATTTCAGTTTCATCTTGTCGTATGCAACACCACAATGGCTTTAGTCGGGCCGGTCCAATATTGGCGTCTGCACCCGCTTGTAATAAAACCTCCACTGCCCGTAGCCTTTGATTTGTCTCTCGCACACTCTTTCCCACTAATATTCTGGTAGATATGCGGCAGAGTAAGGGCGTATACCCTTCAACATCTTGTTTATCGAGATCTGAGCCGTATTGCACGAGAAGTTTGATGCAGTCAATATTTTCTGCTCTGTGTAAAGGAATTTCGCCTAGTTTGTCTGCGATGTTTGGGTTCGCGCCATGTTGTAAAAGTATTTCGACCTTTTTGGTGTCACCTCGGGCAGCTGCCCATAGTAGAGGGGTTTTACCCTCGGCGTCAGGCTGGTTTACCAGGCCGAGACCACCATACTTGGCCAGCTCGTCCCGTATGTCTCCAGTTTCGAGCCCGAGAACTGCCATGTGAATTCTTGTCATTCTCGACAGCTCCGCTGATGCATCTGCATCAGGAAACATTGTAATCAGTTCGGTTCTAACCGTATCATAGTCTGGGTTACCGAAAAGGAGGTACTGAATGTTGTAGAAAGCTAGCATATTTGGTGATCTATATCGCGGATCATAACGATAAATAGAATTAGACTTGTCTCGACGAATTCTAGAGGATCGAGGCCCAGCAACGGCCCATTCGAGACTGTTTACTTGCCTGTTCTTGTGGTCCTCTATATAAATATCTGCTCCCTGGGATAGCAAGAATCTAATCGTCGAGGTAAACATTTCACTTTCTCTACTTGGATTCCGAAGCTTCTCCTGTAGAGAACTATTTGTCAGCATCAAGAAAACAGCAGGTTCGCCGTGCACGCGTGAAACATCAACATACGTGAAGAACTGTTTCTCCGTTATGGGCCCAGACGTCTCTGACCGAGAGCTGACCATTTTCAAAAAGCCCCGACACTTCTCCTATAGACCCATGCCTCAAGATGACCGTGAAGATAGACGCGTCCCCATGCGATATGTCGCGGATATTCCATGTCCTAATAAGCAGCTCTGGAGAGTCGGAGATAACAGCGCTCATTGAAATCATCCTGGTGAGTATCCAGCTTGGAAAGGCATATTGAACCTTCAAGCTTCCGTTTTTACCACGCCGACAAGATGGAATTGTGCACGGCGGCGAAATGGACGGGATACCACTATATCCGATAAACAGGCGACCCACAATCCCCGATAGTATACCAGGAGATTTGAATCGTTTGTTGGAATGGCAGACACATTTGCAAACGGAATCACATGCTCTAACTTGTTGAAGTTGGATACTGAAGGAGCGGTGTTGTACAAGTGCATCCGGGATTGGTGGGCCTGGCTGATATTGTGAATGGGGGCTTTGGGATGAATTTGGCAATATAATTTCACTCGGAGTATGTCCAAGAGGGGTCGTGCTGTTATTTGAGTATGGATAATTCGAGAAGCTGGTGGTAGGTATCAGATCTTTTGATGCCGTCGTGTCGAGGGTGCCGTTATTTGAGCGCATTGTTGGAACCAGCCGACTTGATTGGTGTTGTAAATTGAGATTAGATGCTAGATACTCGATATCCTGTATCCTCGTCGCGATCTCCTTCTGAGATCCTATCAACTGGCTAAACCCGTTTCGGTTGTCGTTTAGTACAGATTGAAAACCTCGCATAATGATTGCTTCTATATCCTCAATTCGAGCTTCTATGCGCAGGCCTGAGTTTCTAGATTTATCAAATTAAACAATAATACTTACTATCTTGAGAGTATTTAACTTACGAATTCATCAGCATAATTCCATTAGCTAATGCTAGTCTTATATTTTTAATATTGTCCTTTGCCTGGGTTAACGCAGTTTGTTCTCTTAGATATCTGATTTTGCTAAATTTGCCGTGCGAATCAACCAGTCGAACCGTGATGAGATTCAATATCTCGTCTAGAGTGCTCTTAGCTCTGTCTAGTAACGTCTTCGCGCTAATAAGTTCCGGTGGTAGATCCCACACTTTCGCCCGCTGTCCATCTAGGGCAGCATGTCGATCTAAAAGAGATTCTGTTGAATCAACAACAAGACGAAGGTCATTGACTTCGTTTTGGAGCGCCATAATTATATCCGGAGCGCCTTTGATGGAAGAAGTTAATTTCATTAAAGCATCATTAATTTGAGCCGATATTGTGATGACGGCAATAGCAGAGGCGATGATGGATAGCGGATCCATCGTGAGGTGCATTTGTATGTATTATACGAAGCTTCGCAGTTTAACACAAGCAGACCTACTGTAACTAGTCCTATAAAAGAGCTTTCTAAAACCCGTTTGCAAGATATGGTCCTTTGCCATGACCTTATATATCAGCGGGCCGTAAATTTTCTGAACCTAGGTTTTATGGTTTGCTTAGCGGCTTACATTTACATGGACTAGATCTATAGCTACATAGCTATATACGCTATATAGACGTTTGGTACTATAAAAGCATAGCCCGCTTCGGGCCCGCTAAGCCACCTGATGGGTCAACTCATCTCCCTGTCAGTCCATGCTCTTGGCAATAATCCGGGACTCGTTTGCCGTGCGATTTCCCCTTCTCCCCTTACTTCCGTCATGCATCCTTGTGTGCTGGGCACAGGAAATGGAGCTTTATTCGGAGCGATTGAACCGAATCAGTTGTCCCTTTTTCCAAAACGGATCAACTTCATGCTATAAACGCCCGATAGCAGTGTTATGAAAAGGATGCTTATGTTCCAAACTGTTTCCTTTGATGCTTATAAAATTAGATTATAGTGAGAGAAATATATACAATTCGAATTTATGGGTCAGCTCAACACATGTTGATGCTGTCCGCTTAATTCCGTTCGATCTTCCTAACAAAGAAAGGAGACTCCAGGAAGGCAAAAAAAAAGGTCGGACTCCGACGGACTAAGAGACGAACCGAAGTCGCAAAAAAGGTCAAACCGGGATTCGAACCCAGGTTACCGGAAAGTTTCAAACTCGCAGAGTTCTAATCAAAATCCGATGTGATAACCAACTACACTATTCGACCGTAGCCGATGGACGCTCGTACTCATTTTTTGCAATATATACTTTGTGCCATATTCCTGCCGTACAAAATCAGTTCACTGGCTTTAAAATTTTCGCCCAAGTGAACGTCAATGCAAGGCGATGCAGCAGGAGCGCAATGCAATGCAAGGCGGAAAGTGAGACTAACTTTGAGCGACTCTGTCCGGACTATTCCAGGACTCTCCAGCCCTTTCTTTCAGATGAATATAGGCTCGAAATATCTTGCGCTTGTCCGGCTTGTTAATACTAAAGCAATTGCAATTGGGTTCCCTTGCAAGACCTGACTCCATCTATCTTTCGAAGCTCAAACTGAGCCAAGATATGAGCGCAACACTGCTTCGCTGACAACACATATTCATTCATAGCTTCGGGGATACATTCGACATTATTCGCAGTCATAACTTCGATCACAGCTGATGGACCATTATCGATAATCAAGGCTCCAATGTTTGCCGCCCGATACCCTGGGCGGTATCTCCCTAGAAATCATGCATTGCGTCACTATAAAAGACGTCTTCACGTCGGTCAAGAGGCTTCCTACCCCGTGCCGCGAGACTCAACGTCTTCCAAACATCAGTCGAGACGACAAAACTACTCGACTGCTTTACCAGATGCTGCAAAAATTGAGACACCAGCGATCAATCCGGGTTCCCTCATCAAACAGCAGCTGATAAACCAGCTAACCCATAGCTCGCCCGCTAAGGATACACGACCCAGTTCTCCGAATCCCATAAACCATGCCGCTCTAAAGCCCTCCGAGGTTGTCTATCCTCTTGGTCCTCCTCACAAGCTCATCATGCCGGTTCGAAAGAAACTGTTGCCAACTGTTGCCCCTAACGTTCAAGAAAACGGAGGTGCAGATGATGTGAAGGCTTATTATGTACCACTTAATACTCTCTCCCACCACTTGATGGATGCTGTCAAAAATGGGTTGTGGCAACCGGAGCTCCCACCGAGCGCAAGAGCGCTTGGAAAGATCCCCTTTAGTACGCTAGATGGTATTGGGATGCACGATTATCGTGGCCTTCATCAAGCTTCTACAGCTCCATTCGTACCTCTACACAAACATTACTATTACTGGGGGGGTTTCTTTTTTCGACATGCGGTCGACTACATGTTGGCTGAGTGCTACCCCGACAGGCTCGCCGTCTCTAATCCCTTGGTACGGTCCCCAGTTTAGAGTAGTGCTGCAGGTTTACATATATATATATATATATATACTCCGCTCTTCGGACACATCTAATTATCGAGGTGCTTCCCCAAAAAGGAGTAGGTGCTGCACGATTTATTCACGAGAACTCCTTGGCTCCAGAGGGTTTTAGCACTTCGACTTAATTTGAAGACCTTATTCGGGAACTTTGAAGCCGAGATAGCAGACCTAAATACATATCTAGAATCGGCAGACATTCTAAACCGCTTCGCCAGTTCCCGGATTCCTTTATCGAACCAAGATGAAATAGCGGCCGCAGTCTCCAGAATTGAGGCTTTGGAACGAATCATAGCTGGAGAAGCGGATTTTAACAATAGATTTGCGATAATAACCCGTGCCGTGTTCCCAATTTTTGGCGCGCGACTAGGTAGAGGGCATGATCCAGAAAACATGTCCATGCCATCTCGTGTACAGGGAATAGCCGCAGACGTTCAATGGTTTACGGAAGTCTGTGGGGATCTTATCCTTGCCATATTACATCACGACAGATACAAAAGATACCATTACGACAGGAAACGCAGAGATACAGGAGGCGCGGGGTCCTTGACTGAAATTTACGGACGGAAAGGGCTTAGTACGGATGCCAAAGCTCGTGAACGTATTCCAGCTAACTTTTCGAAAGTTGGGAGGCCTGAGGTGATCCCCTTCAAACAAGTCCTAAGTACGCATAGTCGAGAGCAAACGTGGGTCGTGACAAGCAGCCCTCCAGTTTTCAGAGACAGCAATGCTCCAATCGACGAACAAAGAAAAATAGAGGAAGTAACGCGTAAACCTATTCCTAACATGTCCTATATTCAACGGGCAAAGGTGACTCCTAGACATGAGAGCCCTGTTATCGAAATTTTGAAAAAAGGTGGGACCCAAGCGTCTACACACAAGATAGCCAATATTACCGAAGACCCACCAAGTACACCGTTACATAGTGCACCACAAGTTATCCAAAGCCCGGATGACAGCCAACCGATGCATGAATCCGATAATAGAAAATCAAACATGAACCTCGAAAATGGAAGCGGAAATTCATTCCTCCAAATGGCAAAACAATTGCTAGGCGTTCTTTCAGGTACAGCCAAGGCAAAGTCATCTGCAGAGTCAACCTCTGTGCATAACCCAGATTCAACAAGCGAGTTCTCAGAGACAAGCAAGTCACAAGTTTCAGGTATCATAGACACAAGCAGTGTAGCCGTCGAAGAACACAAGGCAGAACCAAAGCCGGACTTGATGCTTGTGCAAGATCCACCATGGCGAAAACACTTGAAATCTTCAAAAGAAGCAAAAGAGCTACAACGAATTTCTGATTCTGTGAAGGGCGCCAGCTGGGAAGATATCACGAGCGTACAGGTGTCGTTGGAGAATCAACTCGACTCGTATTACTTGAGAACCAAGCTTCCTGATCCCCGAACAGACAAATCCCTTGTGATTAAACGCTGCCCGAACAGACTCCCTATCGCATCTGAGGCTAGTGAAAGAGTCAAAGTTTCAGGGAAGAGAAAGACAATTTCTTCGCGTTCTTCCAAACGGCCTAAGAGAAATTGAGAAAACTGTATATACTTGTAGAATTTATTCTTAGACTAGCATCTTCAAAATACATACCAATATCCTGTTTAGTCATTGGCGTCAGGTCTAGACACGAAACCTCAGCCTTCGATATAATTTATGCATTTTACCGTTAACCAAAACTTACATGTATTTTACGGAAGACACGAGCAGAAATTTCCGCAAATGGGGAATAGAATTATGGAGCATGTCAACAAAGTTGTTTAAGCGGAATATCGTTAAAAAATCAATCAATTCTTCCATTTCATCAGAAAGAATTAAATATACATGCATTTATCAATAACGATACATAAAACATAACCGCTATAACTGTCCAGCTAACGGATTGCCGGCTCTATCGCATGTAAAGCGTCGCGCCCACTAATATCGCCCTCCAACATGTGAATTTCTTCAAAGAGTCAAATTATTTGGGTTGAAGCATCTCACCATGCAACTCCTTGAATGTCTCGTAGTTCTTAAAGCCCAACAGTCGAAGCTCTGTAGCCCGATATCGTTTTTCAATAGGAATCTCCTCGCCGACTTTCACGGGCATCTGCGAACGTCGTGTAATCATATCCTTTGATAATCCCTTCATCCGGAGTCTCAACCGGTCTAAGATCTCACGTCGAGTATCGTCGCTCAGCATTTCAAACTCAATGTCTGGATCCCAATCCCAGTCTTCATCAAATGTCGGCTTGAATTTTTTCACTCGAAAACCCCCACAGGGTGGAACCCCGCAACCACCGCAGCCGTGTTCTTTGGCAAACGGGTTTCTAGCATAGGCGGCGTAACACCGTTTCAGGTCGTTGACGGCGTCTTCTTCTTTTGACCAGGTAACATCAACAATTCTTAGGCCGTACTATGACCAGACTTTTGACATCTAGTTGGTATCCGAGTTAAATTATCAGCCAGGACCATACCAAAAAGAGAAATAGAGATATAATACTTACTGTACCCGATGCACTACCAATCAACCACCCGGCCTCCGGAACAGTGACAGCAACTTCGACACCCTTCTCGAACGCTGCAACAGCAAATCTGACCTCTCCAGACAAGCTACCATTCTTAACATCCCCGGCCAACCATGTAAACCAATCGTACATCATTTTTTCCTTCCCGTGACCTGCAATATCCGCCTCTAAAGCGGAGTTATTTAGCATGGCAGAAATGTCTAGGCCCTGCTTTCTGGTCAACGTAGTTCCCTTGAATTTTGGGATCTTCTCCATTGATGCCAGAAACTGTTCATATTCGTGATTGTGGAAGGGGAAGTGCCTGTAGATAAAGTAATGTCCACCTGGGACCAAGATGATGATGATTTTTGGGAAAAAAGTCTTATCGTCTTCGTCAGCATATTTAGTGCGGTTATGATGGTTAGTATAGTAAGGCCTGGGCTCGGCAACCCACATCAAGGGAGCTAGCATCGTCCAGATTGCAGTGTTGAAGATCTGGGGCAGATAGTTGGTGACTTGGGGTCGAAGATCTCGGCCGTCAGGAGTGTATGATGTCAATATTGTTAGCGGGTCTGGTTTCCACGCGGTTCCCAACCGGAGGAGAGCGTCTGGAACAGCTTCCGTGTATGCTGTGATGTGATATCCTGTTAGCAAGCCCTGTTTATGCCAAAACATGGCCAAAATACCAGGAAAACATACGTTTAATGGTCCCGTCAACAATCTTAAACGCGTACCAGGCCACGCCTGCAAACTTCTTCATCTCCCAGCTTCTTTCCTCACTCCTCCACTCCTTCTCCTTCTCATCTTCACCTCCTCCCTCCTCTCCACCAGAAGATGGGGAGGACACCAAATCCCCCAGAACCTCACGAATGAGTCCATCCCACCTCCCATCTCGGCTAATGGGCCCACAGCCACCGGTATCAAAAACTTCATTCAGAAGCTTTCTGATCTCCTCCCTCTCCGCCTCGGTCTTTAACAGCAAGACCTCGGCTGCATGAGAGACACCTGGATCGTGCCTCTGAAACGCTTGATGGGCAGCTACCCCTGGCTCCTGCTCGTCGTTCGGGAGAACACCCAACAGATGTTCTATCCCGGCAGAACTGTTGGACACTATCGTGTTCAACGCGGATTGCTGGTTCACCAGCCCGGTCAGAGAATATTCGCTCTTACGACGGCCAGCGGTGAAGAAGCGAGATGGATGACTAATTTTCTGCCTCAAGGCAGCAGAAGATGGGAAGCTATGCTTTATCTTCCTGAGGCACATGCCTCGTTTTGATGGGTTGCTTACACCAAATGCTTGGTGTGCTGTTGGTGCTGGTGCCGTTGCGGGCCCCGGGAATGTAGCAGCAGGAGCGACGGTAGGTTTGGATGATGCGTTCCCCATTATGACAAGATATCTTGCTAATATAATGTTCTGAAGCTATAGAGCGGTTGGATAATAGTTCTGGCTGTTTGCTGAGATGGCACAGATGATGGAGACGTGATGGATTGGAAAAGAGGGAGACAGCAGCTATATTTTTATTTTATTTCTTTGTGTGCGTCGGTGGCTCAGTGTGGAATTTATATTACACCTGACTGAGAGAGGGTAGCCACAACAACAGCATTTTTAGCAGTCACATAGTAACAGTACTGCACGGAGCACTCCCTTAGCCTTTACTTATTCATTCAATTCTTCATATTGTTAAAGAAGCTGCCCAGTATCTTGAGTCATTTTTACAGCTTCAATTTGTTCAGGATGAGCACCTCTAACGAATTACCATATATATGGACTCGCACGCGTTGTCGGTACAAAATACAACAAGACCCAGAAGCTTGTCCCAAGTACCCACAATTCAGATTTGGTTTCGAGATGTAAAAGAATTATATGGCCATTACGCATATTGTCAAATTGTAATCCTTAATATGCTACAAATTTTCACAAAGAGTAGAGTAATTATCATAAAAAGACATTAACACATAAATTCTGGTAAGATACAGCTTCCCAGGACCCCAAATCAACGTCAGGGTCCTCCCCAGCTCCCAGTCTAACATAGCTAGCTTTATATAAAACGACACGAGCAAAAAAAAGTAGTAAACCCCTTTCGCTGAAAACAGTTTTTTCCCAATAAGAACACGCACGTCAGGGCGCGTGTGAGTGTGAGTGATAGTACAAAAGTCTGCATGAATAAAAACAATCCATCAGAAAACAAAGCAGAGCAGAAAACAGGCTGAAGGAAAAAGAGTATAGCAACCGCACAAGGCTTTCTCGTCTCGTTATCAATAGTTTTTCAGTCCACCAAAAGGGTTTTGTTCAAAAAGTAGAATAAACGGTCAAAGAAAGAAGATTATAATCAAGAAATTTCGACAAGGGGCAGTGAATCCTTTAACGCAAAATATAATGACCGCTTCCAAGAAAAAAAAAAAAGGGAAGCATCAAAGGAACAATTCACCCCCTTGCCGGCCCTACCACCACCCCCACTTCTTCTTCCCCATCTCCTGTTGCGCCTGTTGCTCCTGAAAGTTTGGTGTGGTAGGTGTCGGCGTTGGACTCCTCGAGTTAGACCGGGCGGCGGTCAAAAAAGCAAAACCATCCTTTTCAGGTAACAACGACGAAATATTTGTAGAAGACGAAAACGCAGAAGGAGAAGAAGAAGTTGCAGAAATTGGAGTCGTAGCACCGCTATTGCCACCTTGGGCGCTAGCGGCGTACTTGGTTGACAATGGGGTGGCCGGGCTCAGTAATTGCTAATCGCCAAGCGCTTTACGCAGCTCGTTCCACCGGGTCTTGAGGAGCTCGTGGGTTTCCGTGATCTATATATAATGTTAGACCTTGACCTTGACAACGGGAAACGTTTGGAATTAATGAATGCTCACCTCTGCTAGACTCATCTTGGTTCCCACGAGTTCCATCTCCATCTCTCTCATCTGATCTTCCAGTGACTGGTTCTCAGTGTGGATCTCTAGATTTCGTTTCATAATTCTATCCATCTCGTCCTTCAGCTTGGCTTCGACTTCCTTTGGCTGCTTATCGACGACAATTTTCAACTCATCAACCTCGATCTTCAACCCTTCATTTTCGTCCAAGAGCTGCGAGTTTTGCATCTTCTTATGCACAAGGTCCGTGGCAACAGCCACATGCTCCTCAGTTAAACTTTCGATCTCCTTGCTCAGTTGTTTAACTTTGGAAGTCAACAACTGATTGTGTGTCTTCAATGCTTCCTTCTCCAACATCTCTTCCATCTCCCTCTTATCCATCTCAACCCAATCGACAGTATACTTGTGCAACATCTCTGGTGTGACAGTGATATCGCAAGCATCTTTAACTAGCTCGTTGGCCTTGTAGATTTCCTTTTCGCCGCCATTGCCAAAGAAACCAGCTTCCTTCAGACTATTGGCACTGGGGTTCTTATCAATGTAGACATCAAAGAGTCTCTCTCTCAAGAACGGCAGCAAGGCCTCCAAGGAATCGATCTGTCTAAGAGCAGCCTCATTTTTCTTCATCAAGGCAATGCCGAACTTGAGAACTGCACCCTCGATACCCTCTGTGATCGCCAAATCATAAACTCGAAGGACCAATTGAAGAGGGAACTTGTACGCAAACAAAGTCAAGAACCACTGTGTGGCGTACAGACTAGATTGTGCCTTCCGTCTGTTCAAATGCACTGATAGAGCAGGGCACAAATCTTCGAGCAAACGGTCATATTGGTAAAGTCTCAAGTGCAGACCCTTCATGCCAGGTGTAAACATGTCTCTTAGGGAGTAGGTTCTCATAAGCTCAACGAGCAGACAGAATGCCTCCTCTTCGGTCATGTTCAGAAGGAGTGGTGCTCCGAGGAATGCCATACCCTGGACGTAGCCGACCTCCGGGTCATAGATAGCATAGGCTTTCATGAGTCCCATGAGTCCCTCCTGACGGAAACCTTTGTAATTGGCAAAGCTCGTACGCTGGCCCATATCCTTTTTGATCTCCTTCTCGAGCTGGGAGACGGTTTTGCATTCTACAGGGATTGGTGGGGAAGTATCGCCGGGGATAAGAGATGGCGGTCGGTGGATAGGAATGGTGGTCATATGCGTTTGTGGAAGGGCGTTGAATTCACGGTAGATAGTTTCGATCGACTCGGTTTTGGATCGGGCGATAGACTGCCAGACTGTGCCCCGAATAGTGGCCGGAATACCGGCCTGCACTTTTTCAGTGAGGAGGTGAGAAGATTTTGCCGCGACCGCATAATAATCTTCGACAACGGAAGACCAAAACTCCCAGTCGATGTCCTCTTCATCGATTGTTTCCTGGGGGGCTCCAGCCGTCCCGGGACGGCTCAGCTGGCCGTCGTGTTGTTCAATCACAGGTGAGTTGATAAAGCTAGCAGCGTCTCCGTTCTCCTTAATCTTTTGGAAACTGATCCTGAGAGAGTTGATGCCCTTGACGGCCTCCTCTTGGAGGTTGGCGTCGGCATGAGAGAGGCTGTCCTTTGCGGTCTCCATTCTCTGCTGGGTAAGGTCCTGGCCGGACGGTTTGGTTAGGAATGTCTGAATTGTGGGAGCGTTGAGAGTGGGGAGAACAGGGCCATTCTGTGTGGGTGTTGTGACAGACGACGTCGTCGTATTTGTCGAAGAAGTGGTGTTTCGCCTGCTGGAGAAGAAACCTGTGGCAGTGGTGCCAGGTGGAGAAGTTGTAGATGGAACGGAGCTTGTGCTTGACCTGGAGAGCCAGCTGAAAGGTCCCCGTCTAGCGGGTGCAGCAGTGGTGACAGGGGGGGCGGCGTCCTTGGCAGGCACTGGTGGTGGATTCGAAGAGCTCGAACTCCACGGTAAACTGAATTTGGAAACTGAAGGTGGTGGAGTAGGAGAAGTTTTCGGGGCTGCCTGGGCAGAATTCGAGGAGATCGAGGACCGGGATTTTATAGAAGCAGTCGCTGGGGCCTCGCCAGCAAGGTCGATGTCGTCCATAGACGCAGTGGAGATCGCATTTGAGGCCCGCCTGTCAGGCAACTTGTTGACAGGGCCCTGGATGGGCGAGCTCTTCGGGGACACCTCGCTGGAGGCAGAGGACTCCGGGTTTGGAGTTGAAGATTCATCATCATCATCGAGGGCGGTGGATTTGACGGAAGGAGTAAGTTCACGCTTCATTTGTGTAGGAGAGCCGGGCTCAGAAGCAGCAGGCGAGTGGAACGAATCCTAGCAGAAGGAACAAAAGACGTTAGATACCCGGGCAAGACGCCTAAATTTTGAGATATAAAAACCAATAAAATGAGATATGTAATAGGACGGAAGCGATGAGAGTGGAGTAATATTTTATGAGTATTATTTTGAATTCATGATTTTGGGGAAGGGGGGCTGTAGGCTAGGCGATCAACAGGGCCTGCGTAGCTGGGCAAACCGGTTTTGCGGGTGCGTCGACGACAAATACGGATTGGCTGAAGGTGCTAATAATAACCCGCCCAGGCGCCTCGGTAGACGCAGGCACGGGAAGAGTTAACTTACAGCGGTGGTATCGTCTTCTTCTTCTTCTTCTTCTTCTTCCTCGTCTTCTTCTTCATCGGACGAAGCTACGTCGTCTATGGTCTTCAGCTTGAGCTTTTGCTTTTCGGAGAGACTGATCTCCTTCGTCTCGTCGACGATGGGCGTGGTAATTTCGGTGGCCATGGTGGCAGGATGTGGTTGGAGAGGCTGATTGAGGGTGTTTTCTAAAGCCTAGTCGGCGAACCTTCTTCTTTATTTATAAAACCAGGCTCTATCTTCGTCGTTGTCGTCGTCTTCTTCTTTATCGTCGCCGTCGCTTGCTTGATATTGCAGTCAATGCAACTGTTTGTGCTGGGTGTTGGTTGGGAGCTGATGGTGATGATAATAAATGTTAGTTTGAACAGAGCAACCGGTTGACCAGCGCTTAACCACAGCAGATGGACACTATATAATATCATATAATGATATATAATGATATATGTATTGTAATAATGTTTGTTGCAGGAAGGCAATCTAATATAACAACGGGAAAAGGAGTGGAATAGATTGATGCCCCTGAGTCTGCGAGCTGCTGTTGGTCAGATTCCGCGTTCGCTCGGGGAACCAACAAAAAGGTACCTACACACATGGACATGTAACAGGTACATCCAGCTGCCGTCTGCAACGACACTGGACAATTATATCCAGCTGCGGAGCAGACTAGCTCGTGACGGGAAGCCCGATTGATTGGAAATAGGGAAAGGGACAGAGAATGGACACGACTGCGTAGAATGGAACTATCAAATACCTTCTGTCTGTTACTTCTTTTTTTCTTCTTTTTTTTCTGTTGGTAAGGTCGGCCGTCAAGGTCGAAAGGTGTGTGTATGTATGTATAAGGGGGAGAAGTCTTCTTCCAATACAGAAAAAGAGAATGAAGGGAGGTTTAGAAAGTTATTGAAAATTCTCTTCAAGAGCATCAGCACATTCTTTCCAGAGAAGTTTGTAGTAGAAAGAAGAAAAAGAACGGTCGAACGCGAGCTAATGTCTTCTGCAGAAGAAAGGTACTTTTAAGACAGACAGCAGAAGGGTTTAAGGAGACAGACAGCAGAGCCCACCGGACACGGCCAATTACGTTTATGATCACACTGATCGTTATTGCAGGTGGAATACGGCCCTGGCAGATCGAGAGAGACTAATTTACTTGTAACAGACGACACTCTCACACCACACTGGCTGCCCGCTCGTTAGCTGCACAGTAACGCGAGCTGTCCGTCAGAACCTTCCCTTCCCTTCCTTCCTTCCCCGTCGGCCCTGATTGTTTTTTATCCTTTCACTAACACACTCAGGGGTGATGCCCTTTTGTGATTACCCAGATTAAACGAAACCATCGCGGCTTTTTCGTGGCTGTATCAGCAACGCACGACGCTGATTGGATGCTAAAGGGGCCATGGCAACAAGCAATTGTGTGGAGACCAAGCTCCCTTTCGGCCTGGCTGCTCGCTTGTGTTTCGTCCTGATGCATCGGTTCGTTCAAGCTCTGCAAACGGCTAGCCAGCTACATGTTTCATAAACGAAGACGTGTGGGTCTGGCCGTTTCCCTCTCACTTCCTCGCGTCGACCGATTTTTTGAGCAGGTCCCAATGTTGTTTTGCAGGCACAAAGACACAGGATACGTATACTTAATAAGGCTGGGAATCTCGATTGCAGTCAAGCTACGTAAGAATACGCTAACTAGTACTGGCTGGGTCTGTCTATGGGCCGGTGTGGGTTGCTGCAAGGAGAGCTATGATTTGCAATTTTAATCTTTCGGGGGGGGGTTTTTGCCTTACAATTGCAGGTCAGCGTGACGGACATTTTACATGATGTAACTCTGGCACGATCCGTCTGTAGACGCTGGGAATGCATCAGGCTACCGGGTATTTAAGGATCTGCCTCTGATGGAGCCTCGGTCGATCGAATATTTCCATCTTGAACGGGAATGGTCTTGGAGGAATCCGGGCTTCGCACGTTGGGCATCTTGTTGAACGGCGACAGGCACCTTAGAAATATTGGGACCAACGACTTGGCCATCACGTGTATACTGTATAGCTATTGGACACTAGGGCAAGAGTAAAAATAGAAGCCGCCGCCAAGTTGGAGCATACTTTATATTGATAATAGAGTTGTGATGTCAAATGTATAACATGTTAACAGGTGTCACGGATAATCGATATCTAGCCCTTGCTGGTCCAATAGCACCGGGACTGCCCAGCGCTTTGTCAAAGCAGTAACCAATAAATACTTCCGACCTGCACTTATCATCTAACAAGCCCGGTGTGCCTACTGAGACAGCTTGGAACAGCTCAAGCAGCCAGACAGCTAAGCGACCGATATATACTATGTTCGATATCAGCTGTTTCTCTGAGTGTCTGCTGGTGGCCTCGCCTGTTCGCCTGGAAGTTCCCAGAGTGTCTGCATCCCGACCTCGCTAAGAGCTTCTCCGATGGTCAGATGCAGCGACAGCCGAGTTTCGCGACCCGGCTGACGGCATCGGCCGTCAACGGGATGCTCTTCGGCCTTTTGACAGCCTGAATCTGTGCATATATGGAGATCCAGGTGCATGAACGGAGCTCGATGGTTAAGTGACTGTGTCTGTGACTGTGACTGTGACTGTGACTGTGACTGCTAGCGTGGGCCGTTTTAGGAATCAGACCAAAAGCGAAAAGGATCGCGAGAGGCGACTCCAAGCTTTGGGCGGTTGTGATAGTGATTTAGCTGCGCTGGTCGGTTCTTGCACTCGTCCTCATCCTTTCTTCGTCGTCGTCGTCGTTGTGGAGAAACCTCGCCAGCAAACCGGTCCGTTCCTGCTGTTCGGACGCATGTTGACTTGCTTTCGGGCTTCATCAACACTTCACCACACACTTCTTTCGACCTCCTCTCTCCCAACCTCGCTCCGCTCCACCGCCATCATCACCATCAACCACCGCCTCATCAACTCTTATGTGAGCTCACTTTTTCTCGCCCTCATCTATCAAGTTCTCATCCTCTCTGGATCCTCGCTGATACGCGTTAATCTAGTGTCTTGCAGGATCACAAATCTTTCCCCGCTAAATTTTCGAGCTCACCCAAGCTTCCCTAGCAGATTGCATCACACGAGGCTGCACCCTTCAGCGTGATTTCCAATCTCTCACATCAACCACGACACACCCCTCCTCACCAACCCCCCTCACCCCACTTCCATCAAACTAACCCTCACCATTTTTTATTAACAAATCGTAGAATAGCCACCACATCGTCCATCTCCGCGACATATACATTTGTTCGGTTAAAACCATCGTTTGGCATCTGTATTTATTTTTTCTCAAAGCTAACAGAGGACCTGCACATCCTTGGCTTAAAAGTTTACAACATCATCATCATCATCATCATATCTCTCCGTCGATAACGAAATCCTTTCGGCACATATCCCTTACGATATTCATCTCGCCCCATCTCCAGACAGCTGTGCTATATTTCTATCCATCAGCCTGTCTTTCGATCGAAGCACTCCTAGATCGGCGTTTTCTCCCACCGATTCTCAAACCCCACCAATCTACTTCAGGCATCATATCAAAACCTCACCTATCACAGCCTTGTAAGGTCGGGAGGTCTTAGAGTTGAGGTTGGAGGGGCTATAATCACCCACAGTGTCACAACCCAAGCATCGACTTGGTTGTTTCACAAAATGCGAATCAAGAAAACCCCCTCGCAGAAACACGAGCAGACTTTGGTATGAAATACCCTGTCGCTTTCTTTCTTTCTTTCCCTTTTTATTTTTGCAAAATCTAATCTACATCTTCGTAGTCATCTTTCGTCCGCGAATTCTCCGTAAAGGCGATTGATTTATGCGATAAAAACAAACGCGACAAGCTTCCAGAGTTCCTCGCCGACTTTCCGTCAATATGGCCCTTTCCTAGAGGAGACCTGTATCACTGGATTGCACTGTTGAACAAGTTCGACGAGGTTCTTGAGGAGCTTGTCACAAAGTACAACTTGAAGGCTGGCCCGCAGCTGATACCGTTTGAGCCAGAGGACGAGACTATTCTCATCAGCATCCTCGACTTCAGTCGCTTGCTTATTGAAGAGTGTGGAAATAGGAGTTTATACGCCAGCAGTAGCGTAGGTTTACTTTGCGAAATATAAGATTCTAATCATCTAGCTAACAGATAGTTTATTTAGCATCTAAATGATCTCCTCAATACCGTCTCCTACCCTCTTCTCACGAGCGTTCTCCGCCTCGGACAAAAACTTGCGCAGCGATACCACAGCTCGAGATCGCGTACTGGTGCTCTCTCTACCGCTGCCAATAATGCCCTGCTCACAAACCATTACAACATCAGTCTTGACAAGGTTACAAAGGTAGCTACGGGATTTATTGGGACTGCTCCACCATCTGCCAATCAATCAACACCTGCCAAGGTACCCCTGAAGCCGCTCATTATTGCGAACGACCTGCATAAACTTGCTACCGATACTTCCGAACCTAGTCCTCTAGACGTCAAGGGTAAACAGCCTGCTTCCCAGGAAGTTTCTTCTGCCGATCATTTATCGGTGTATGGGTCGATTAATTTCACCTATTATGTTCACCCGACTGTACCACCAAAGCTAGTTACCATCGAAAAAGGCAAGACACCAACTCAAACTCCTCGTAAGGCTAGTGGCTTGAGTAAGGAACATACTGCAAAGACCGAATTGACCTTTGAGGAGGCCGTCTCTGGTTCTAGCGAATCGAAATCCGCTATTACCGGGGTCCAATCCCTTGAAATCCCGGCCTCGCTTATCCAATCCAACAGCATTATCGAAATCTTAAAATCCGAACTTCCAAAACTTCCAACGGAATACCACTACGAACTTCTTCAACGTATTCGAGTTGCAAAAGCTTTCTCCGAATCTGCCGAATCCAGACGACAAATCTTGGGCATCCGTATCTTAGCAGTCACAAACCTTGCTTATGTTCTTAGCGAGAGCAATTTCCAGACCAGGGTCTTAGCCGCCGATAATGACGAACCTCGAAGATTCCAGCTCGTTTTCCAGCTTGCCGATTTGGTATCACCTATTCGTGGGAGGAGCGTGCCGAGAAACCTGCAAACTTATGCATTCGCTGGATTGGAGGCCTTGGCCAAGTGCAAGACTAGAAATGCCGACGTCAATGCTGCTCTGGGTTTGAATGTCAGTCATGGTATTCTTCTGACTCTCCTCCGAAAAGCTATTACCGACCTCGGAGACGAAGAGAAAGGAAACGACTTGCGACCCAACAGGGAAGACGAAGAATGGCGCAAATCATTGTTCGATCTTACCAGTAGCTTGCCTAGCCAACAGGTATCTGGCGGGCTCCTTGTTGGTGCTGGTTTGATCAACTGCCTTGTCTCAGTGTTGAATTTGCGAACTTTCAAAGGCATCCCTTACATCCCAAAGGCGCTACAATTTCTCGACGGGCTTGTTTATGGAATCCCACCCGCCTTTGCAAATTTCGCGAATGCTAATGGCTTGGATGCGATGGTGGAACTTGTAAGTTGGCAGGTTGTAACTGCTCTTGCTGAAGCTAAGGTTCCAGGCGGTTCCTTTCCGGAGCCATACCGGTCTCCATCTACAGACTTTGAAACTGGCTGGTATCACGCCTATATTTTAAAGATGGCCTTTAAGTTTACCCATCACATGATGAGCCAAACTGGCAACACTTCAGAGCGATTACTTCGAAACCTGATCGATTCACCAAAGTTACTAGAGGCTTTAAGAAGTGTTATCGCCAATGGCAAGATGTTCGGTAGCTCTGTATGGTCGTCGGCTGTCAACATTCTCACGACATTTATTCATAACGAGCCTACGAGCTATCCGATCATCCACGAAGCGAGGCTTAGTCATGGTCTGTTTGCAGCAATCACGGGGAAACCTATGGAACAGTTTATCGAAGAAACAATTACATCTCCTGTCCGTGAACGCGCACCTGCTCTTGAAGTCGAAGAAGCTAGCAATTCACAAGATACGCAAATCATAGATGCAGATCAATTGGAAACATCACCCTCTCAACCCGCTACGTCCGAACAACCCGCGAATACTGCTGCTACCAATGAAAGCCAACAAACCGAAAAACCGGAGCCACAGCCCCAGCAGAGTCTGCTTGTCGAAAAACCGGCAGTCACTATCTTACCAGCACTAGACGTTATGAACATGATCCCACAGGCTTTCGGAGCTATCTGCCTGAATAATTCTGGTCTCAACCTCTTTAAATCTTCTGATGCACTCGAGAAATTCTTCGAAATCTTTGAAAGTGCGGAGCACGTCAAATGCATGTCAGATTCTGATATATCAACAGCGCTGGGTAGCCAATTCGATGAATTGATCCGTCATCACCCCTCATTGAAAGAAGATGTTATGAAGGTCATCGTCAAAATGGTCGGGAAGGTTATCGAGCTTGGTCACAGGTTTGCAGCACAGGACGGCGCGGGAGCCAAGGTTTTCATCGAAGAGAATGGCGAATATGTTGTTTCAGGAGGACGGCGTGCTCTTAACGGTGTTCACAGGAGGTCTGTCAATGTTCCTAGGCCAAATTCCGACGATTTGAGCGATTCAGAGGATAGCGACGTCGAGATGGGTGAGGATGGCGAAGCTGCAAGTGCCGCTAGGAATACTACGAACGCACCGGCAGTGACGACAGAGACTGCACAACCTACTGTTGAGGAAGCAATTGTGGATACTATTCCTAACGAGAAAGTCGCCATGGCCGATCTCAAGGAGGAAGAAGATTCGGATGTTCCATACCCCGAAATCTCTATATCCATGTACATCGATGTTATGTCTCGCTTCCTTGAAGGATTCCTTTCCCACCAGTCACACACTCGAGACTTTGTTAAGCGTGGCGGTTTTGACAAATTGATCGCCATATACTTTTTGCCATCTCTTCCTTATGACTTCGCAGCTAGATCTGTCTCGCTTGCCATGACGAGAGTCATGCATCTCTGCGGAGAAGCCTCACCTAGTACCACAATACCCGCATTGCTTGGCAACACCGAGAAGGCCATCAAGGATCTTGAGCCACTATTGAAGCATGAAACTAAGGATGCCTTCTTCCGACCGCTTACCTCTCCTCCCAGCAAGTCTGAATCCGAAGGAACATCTGGCAAGCAACCTCTTGATGAAGCAACCGAGCTCGTGAAGAACCAAGGAACAGATTTGATCAAGGATTTGGTTACTGCACACGCTCTCACAACTTTACTTTCCGAGCTATACTCTCAGACATTGTACAATAGCAGAACAACCAGCCAGCTCTTCCAACCTGTTGCCCAAAGGACATTTTACGAAACTCTCGTACCAAGCCTGGGTGCTCTACACAGAGCTTGCGTATGGGAGGAAATCCTGCTACAGAGGAATTTGCCGGAGACCTGGAAGGAAGCTACGAAATTCAAGGATACACTGGGATTTAGTCCTGACGACGACCTCATCGGACCTGACGGCCAAGAACTACCGCAAAAGACTGCGCAGGAGAAGCGAGACGAAAAAGAAGCGGCGAAGAAGGCAGTTAGTGAAAGTGAAGGGAAAACCCCATGGTTCCAAAATGTGAAGACGATTAGGTTTTTAATCAGTCAGATTCCGAGCAGCATAACGCCTTTCTTTCAAGGTGAGTTTCTTTTTACCAGAAGCGAATTCATAGACATGGAACTAATGATAATTCAATAGGACTTGCGCGCGTTTTAGTAACACGGAGAACAACGGATCAAACACATAAGAAGCACGCGTTCAAGATTGCAGACAGCATTTCTGATGTTATGTTTCAACATTTGACTTGGAAACGAGTCGGTAAGTTATCTAGTCTAGATTTTGCATTTGGTAAAGTGGACTAACCTGCTGTACAGAAGACTGGGACTCTGTCACGGATCGATACAGCTACTTGATTATTGTCTTGTCTGCTATCTCGTCGCTCCTTCTCGAAGGCGGTGATCGCAACGGCGGATCTCAAGTTATCTGCATAGTGTTGATAACCTTCAAACAGAACGAAGGATTGAAGACTGTGGCTCAGATTCTAGAAACATTTTGGAAGGACGTGCAAGAAATTGCGGTTGACACATCTGATGTCCATCAACGCAATCGCCTAGCGCACTGTTTCGGTGGTATCAAGGTCATTCTTTCGCTCTTCTCCCAGCTAGTCAATTCGAAAGCATTGCTTGAATCATCACAGACTTCGCATCTACATATCTCGCGAGAAAGGGATAGGGATCGACCGGATTACTTTAACGCACATCAGTTTCTTGTTGAACTGAGAGCTTTAATCTTGCCAGTTGTAGAGAACATGTGGAACTCGCCTTCCATTGAAAAAGTATTCCCGACAATCGTGAAAGCGGTAGTTGAAATTCTCGGTACAGTTCTCAAAGCCGAAGGAGAAGCTGGTGCTTTCCAACGACGCGATAAGGGCAAGCACCCAACTATGGTCTCGTGGCGATCCTTTGAGCCAAACGAAGACCATATTCGTCAACTTGTCGATATGGGATTCTCCCGAGAGGCTTCGCTACATGCTTTGCTTAGGTCGAATAATAATATACAAGCTGCGACTGATTACTTGATCAACCCTACCGATGAGGCCAATAGAGCGGCTGCAGCTGGCGGTTCTAGCTTAAGACGACGAGCTAGTGGAGATGACAGCAGCTCAGAGTCAGAGGCCGATACTGATGTGGATGGAATCACAGAGTTGCAAGGTAACGCCACACAGGCAAGTCAAAGCAATGGTACCGTTGTTATGCCACCACCAACCTTCACGGAAGGCGTTATAGTGCAACCTGATATGCTACCACCACCACCAATTCTGCCAGGAGAAAGTCTCTTTGATGTCATGCTAGGGAACCTGGAAAATCCGATTGTTCCGCCTGCCACTCTAACGCCTGGGCCACCAGCTCCAGCTACACCTCTTGGAGAGCCCAGTCAGTCTGCTGCAGTACTAGTACCAGAACCAGAACCAGCACCAGCTGGGCCATCTGCCTCATCTACTCCTCTAGCACAGTCGACGCAGCCTCCAAGAACGTCCCTAGCTGAATTGTTGAATCCCACTGAGATCGCACCTATTTCAAATGATGATGTTCAGGATGGAGGACTTATGGCCATGAGCATTGATGACCTTCCTCCTACTGGACTTGCGGTTCCGATTGTTAGTCCACAAACCGAAATATCTTCGACTTTCGGGTTTTCTGGACCTCCTCCACCACCTGCACCACCTGCGCCGCCTTTGCCTAACGACAACAAAGAGAAGGAGAACGAAGAATCCTCAATTCCAGTTATAACTATTGAAGACCTCGATGAAATGAGGACAACTATCAGCAACGGACTTGTTGCTCGTACTCTTGATATTCTTACAATGCAGCACGATGTCACCTTTGAGCTTGCGAATTTGGTTATCAGTGCATATACCAAGGGAACCGAAGAAACACGGAGCGAGGCTGTTACAACTATCTTCCAGTCCCTCATGTCGCTACAGTTGGACGATGATATCCGACCTCAAGGGAAGACTATCGCTGCTGTTGCTCATTTCCTGGGGCTCGTGTTGCAAAATCAGACCTTCTTCAATTCCGGCTTGGAAGAGTACAATGACCAACTTCCGATTGTCACAGCTTACATCAAGATTTATCAAAATGAGCCATGTCCTTGGATTGGAAGAATCCTCCTTGTCCTTGAAAAGTTTTTGATTGAGTCTTCACAGCCGCAGCAGATCGATTTCGTACCTCCAGATGCCGAGGAGGGCGCTCAACGACCACCTATTCTACCAAGCTTCCAAGTTCCAATAGATCAGCAGATCGCGATATTTAATGCTGTCATGTCTGCCGTACCATCAGTAGGCAAAGATGAGAGTACTGCGCTTGCTATTGTGAGACTTTTGGTCCTCCTGACACGAAAAAGGGAGATTGCGCTCAAGATGGGAGAGTACCAGAATATCAACCGTTTATTCCACATGTTCAAAAATATGGCCGGTAGTGATACCTCCAAGATTCGCAGCTGTATCATGCTGATTGTCCGCCATATCATTGAAGACGACGAGACCGTCAAGACATTTATGGCATCAGAGATTCGGACCTTCTTCAAGAATCGAGGATCTAGGGGTAGTAGACATATCGATCCTGCCACTTTTTGCAGACAATGTTCCCATTTGGTGTTGCGAAATCCGGATGTCTTTGTTGAGACAACTAATGAGCTTTGCAAATTGGTCAATTATCAACCGAGCGTCAGACACCAGCAGATTGTGTTGAAAGAATTGGAGGAGAAAGAAGAAGAAAAGAAGGATGAGGAAGGTGAAAAGCCTGCTGACGGAACTGCAGAAGGTGATGCTGGACCTAGCGGCACAAATCGAGAAGATACCGACAAAGGCAAAGAGGTCGATAAGGGTAAAGCACCAGCCCTTGAATTACCTGAGGAGCCACGAGTAGTCACAGAAATGAAAACTCCACCTGGTGTCGAGAAGCCCGATGGGGTGGTCCATTATCTGCTTTGTGAGCTATTAGCGATCAAGGATGTGGATACCACTGAGGGTATTCCACCACCACCACCCGTAGAAGAGAAACCTGAGGAAGGTAAGGATGAGACTAGCGGAGACGTTGAGATGACAACTGATGAGAGCGGACCTTCGAACTCTGGTGCTCAACCTACGACAGAGAAGCCAGTCAAGAGTGACAAGGTAGAATTTAATGGGGCAGACCATCCAAACTATCTTTACAGATGTTTCTTACTCCAGGCTCTCACTGAAATCTTGGCTTCATATAACCGGAGCAAACTTGAGTTCATCAACTTTTCTCGAAGAGCCAATGCACGAGATCCAATTACGCCTTCGAAACCACGCACCGGCATCCTTAACTACTTGCTCACGGATCTCATTCCAGTTGGCACACTCTCACAGCCAGACGACACAGCTTTCAAGAAGAGGACTATGACATCTAACTGGGCTATATCGGTTGTAGTCTCTTTGTGCGCTCATACTGGCGAGATTGCCAACGTTGACGAGGAACCTGATTTGATATTTGTGCGCAAGCATGTCTTGGATGCATCAATCAAGGCATTCAAGGATGCAGGAGCCTCCGGAGAGCAATTGGACGCTAAATACGCTCGGATGCTTAACCTTTCAGATCTCCTGTACCGAATGCTTGCTTCGCGCCCGAATGCATCGCAGAACAACCAACTCCTTGAGAAAAGCCAAAAGCAACTTGCCAAAATTATGTTTGAGAAGAACTTTGTGAACGCACTGACAAATTCGCTTAGCGAGATTGATCTGAATTTCCCGAGTGCACGTAGGGTCATTAAGTATATCTTGCGGCCGCTCAAGTTGCTTTCCAAGACGGCTTTAGATCTCGGGGAGGAAGAGATCAATATATTGGGAGGAGTGGAGATTGCTGGTGATGGTGATGAGTTTTCTATGGGCAGTTTAAGCGATGTTGGGGACGAAGACGCAGAAATTAGAGAGGAAACGCCAAATCTGTTCCAAAATTCTGCACTAGGCATGCTTGAAGGGGGTGAGATGGAAGATGAAGATGATGAATATGGGGATGAGGATGATGAGATGTATATCGATGAGATGGAAGAGTATGAAGAAGGAGACGAGGATAGCCAGGCTAGTGACGAAGAAGACGAGCTTGACGAAGGAGTCGGAGATCACATGGAGGTTAGTACCCCTTTTCCGGGCGGCTACTTATTGCGAATTGTGTCTAATATTTGTGTAGATGGAGATTGTTGTCGATGATCCACAAGGCTCGGATAGCGAAGACGAAGACGAGTCAATGTCCGATGATGATGATATGGACGACGATGATGATGGAGATATTCACGAGGACGAGCTTCCGCCTGGAGTTCAGCGCGATCTTGCCTACCAAGACGAAGAAGAAGACTGGGAAGCCAGTGATAACGATGGCGGCGACGACCTTGTCGAAATGCTTCCGCCCGATCAAGAAGGCCTCATCGACCACGTTAACCGCGTTATCGCCGGTGGCGACCCTGATCTCGCCGAGGAATTGATGGAAGAACGCGAAGATGGGTTTATTGAAGATCCAGAAGAAGATGATGAGGACGAAGAGGAAGAGGAGGAACTGGATGAAGAAGAGGCTGTTGCACAGGACGACGAAGGAGAAGACGATGAGGATGACCTTGGTATTCCTTGGGAGTGGACAGATGACTATGGCGATGCACCGCTTATGGCGCGAGCTAGACACCCTAATCCACAAAGCCATGGATGGTATACACTTGGTGGTACTTCCCGGGATATTATTCGTAAGTATTCAATCCTTCATAATCTACAATTTTTGATTTGATTTCGGGCTAATTGTAATATCACATTGCAGTGACTGGTGGAAGCGGTCGCCCTAACGAAGAAAACATGCAAAATCCACTTCTTCAACCGACGGCTCAAGCCACAAGTTCTCGAGCACCACTCCATCGACATGGACACGGCGAATGGATTAATGCTTTTGACGCCTTTGACGCTCCGCATATGGGTGGTCCTGGTGCTGTCTCCTGGCTTACCTCCCTAATGAATATTGTCGGACGTACACATAACTTGCCCGCGACAATGGCTGCTGGTGGAGGCACTCTACAATTCCACATTCAAGCTGCGCCAGGCGGCGGGCTCTTCCCACCAGAGATAGAGGCTCTGTTGAACATCCGACGTCCAGGACATCAAGAAGCGCGATCGAGGGAGCAACGAGCTGATCCCCTGACTGCCGTCGCTTTTACGCCTTATTCGACTATTCAGCGATGGCTTGATGAAATGAGACTTGGATGGGGTCCTGGAGCTCAAGAGATTGCAGGACGCGTAGTCAACTCTGTTCTAGGTGGGCTTGTGCCACCGGCTCTTGAAGAGGAAAGGTTGAGGAAAGAGAAGGAGGAACTGAAACGCAAGGAAGAGGAAGAAGCTCGAAAGAGAAAAGAAGAAGAGGAGAGACTTGCTAGAGAGAAGGCTGAGGAAGAGGAGAGGAAACGCAAAGAGGAGGAAGAAAGGAAAATTCGAGAAGAGGAAGAGGCAAGACTTGCTGAGGAGGCTGCTCGAGCTGCTGAAGCTGGAGAGGCTGCAGCTGCAGCTGCCGCCGCCGCACTTGCTGCCGCCGAAGGCGGTGCTATGGAAGGAGTAGAAACTTCGCAGGCGGAAGATGCTGGTGGAGAAGCTGGACCCTCGCAGGCACCTGCCACTCGAGTTATCACCTACATCAGGGGCAGAGAAGTCGATATTACGGGAATGGGGATGGATCCTGAGTTCTTGGACGCTCTACCGGAAGATATGAGAGAAGAAGTCCTTACAAATTATCTCCGCGAACAACAACAAACTTCAGGCGGCGGTGAGCAGGCGAACGAGATCAGCCAAGAGTTCTTAGAGGCATTGCCCGAGGATATTCGTAGCGAGATTATCCAGCAGCAACAGGCAGAAGCCAGACGCAGAGAACGAGAAGCACAGCGCGCTGCTACTGGACAGCCCCGCGGGCCTGCTGATCTCGATCTTGCTAGCTTCCTGGCTACGCTTGACCCTACACTACGACAAGAGGTCATCTTGGAGCAGAATGACGAGATGCTCGCGCATTTCCCAGAGAGTATTGTGGCCGAAGCGAACGCTCTCAGAGACAGATCCCGAATCCAACAACTTGGGGATATCACTCGAGTTGTGAGATCACGCCCTGATGAACAACCAAGACTCATTCCTGAAAAGAAGATCCGAAAACAATCACCGCAGATGCTCGATAAAGCTGGCGTTGCTACTTTGCTACGACTCATGTTTATTCCGCAGCAAGGGAGCACCAAGATTTCACTTCACGAGATTTTGTTGAACATCTGCGACAACAAAGTTACCAGGAACGAGGTTTTAGGATTGCTACTATCGATCTTGCAAGACGGCAGCACTGACATGAATGCCGTCGAAAGGAGTTTCGCACAATTATCACTCAGAGCAAAACAAACTTCCGCAATCTCTTCGTCAACAAAGACACCACAGTCGGCACTTAAGAAGGCACCGACAATACCCTTGCCGCAAACAAATAACGAAATGTCTCCACTGATGGTGGCTCAACAATGCCTTGCTGCAATCGCATTTTTGGTAAATTTTAACGAACACATCAGCGGTTTTTTCCTCAATGAGCACGATATCCAGACTGGGCTAAAGAGATCTGTGAGCCGAAAGGGTAAAGGAAAGGAGAACCAGCAAAGCAAGGCCAATCGCTATCCTCTGAATACAATGCTAGGGCTATTGGAGAGACCATTGATGACAGAGAGCTCGGGGTGCATGGAGCAGCTTGCTACATTATTGAGCGAGATCACAAGACCGTTGTTACTCTTGCTTAAGAAAGAGAAGAAGAAACAATTGGAAGAGAAGAAAGCTGCTGAGGAGAAGAAAGCGGCAGAAGAGCAAGAACAGGCTGCTGCTGCTACAGGTGAAGGTAGCTCGAACACTGGGGTACCGCAGAGCGAAGCGGCACCGACTACTGATAGACCAACTACTGAAGAACAAACTGCTCCAGCGACTACCACAGAACAGCCGGCTGAAATATCCACCGAATCTCAATCCACGGTTACGGAACCACAGTCAGCCGGTCCAATTTCAACTGACAGACCTGCTGATGACTCGGCAGATAAGCCTAAAGACGACAAGGATGAGAACAAACCAATCCCAGCCAAGAGGAAGGGAAGCTTGCATGCTCCTGTTGTTCCAGAACATAATCTCTGTCTTGTTGTTGGAATCATCACCAATCGCGAGTGCACTAGCAAGACTTTCAGAGAAACATTGGGCACCATGATCAACCTCTCAGCTATCCCTGGTACAAAGGAAATATTTGGCGAAGAGTTGATTCGACAAGCACAAATACTCGGAGGCTCAATTCTAGATTCTTTGAAGGAGTTAGCTGATCATCTTAAGAAGGCTGAGAGTGGTACTGAAATCGAAGGCCTAGCTAACTTCTCTCAAGGTAGCTCTGATCAAGCCAAGTTATTGAGAACCCTGACCGCAGTAGACTATCTATTTGATGCGAGCAAGAAGAAGAAAGAAGAGCGACCAGGCGAAGGTAATCCGGAACCAGTCGAACCCAAGGCTGAAGATGCCCCTCCTACCGATGCTGAAGTTTTGGGACGCCTTTACGAAAACCTTTCTTTCGGACCACTTTGGTCTTGTTTGAGCGACTGCCTGAGCATCATCCACGATCGCGAAGATATGCTCCATGTTGCTACAATCCTCTTGCCGCTCATCGAATCACTTATGGTTGTATGCAAGAATAGTGGTGTCAACACCAAGCGCGCTTCTGCTGGCCTATCGCAATCACAGCGCGAGAGGACACCTGCATCCGCTACGACCGAAGCGAACATGCAATCTCTCTTCTTTATTTTCACAGAAGCGCATCGCAAGATTCTCAACCAAATGGTTCGAAACAACCCCAAGCTTATGAGCGGGTCGTTCTCCCTCTTAGTCCGCAACCCGAAGGTCCTCGACTTTGACAACAAGCGCAACTATTTTAACCGAAGACTCCACACAAGAGTTGCAGGTCGGGACTCGAATCTCAACTATGGACCTCTGCAACTTAATGTCAGACGAGATCAAGTCTTCATGGACTCTTACAGGTCGCTACACTACAAGCGAGGAGATGAAATCAAATATTCCAAACTCAATATCAGATTCCAAGGCGAGGAGGGCGTTGACGCTGGTGGTGTTACAAGAGAATGGTTCCAAGTTCTCGCCCGACAAATGTTCAACCCCGGCTATGCGTTATTCTTGCCTGTTGCTTCGGACCGTACAACATTCCACCCCAACCGGATGAGCAGTGTCAATTCGGAGCACCTGAGTTTCTTCAAATTCATCGGTCGCATCATCGGCAAAGCACTTTACGAAGGCCGAGTCCTCGACTGCCATTTCAGCCGTGCAATGTACAAGCGTATTCTAGGGCAAAACCCCTCCCTGAAGGACATGGAGAATCTCGATCTGGACTACTATAAATCTCTACAGTGGATGCTGAACAATGAAATCCAAGATATCCTGTTATTGACTTTCAGCATGGAGACTGATGATTTTGGAGTTGAGAAGGTCCTGGACTTGATACCTAATGGTAGCAATATCTCCGTTACGGATGATAACAAGGAGGAGTATGTGAAGAAGGTGACGGAGTTTAAGTTGGTGCAGAGTGTTAGAGATCAAATGGATTGGTTTTTGCAGGGTGTGTATAAACCCCCATAAGAAATTATACGCTAGGTACTAACTTTTAGGATAGGTTTCCACGATATTGTGCCCGCAGAGCTGATCGCTATTTTCAACGAGCAAGAGCTTGAATTGTTGATCTCCGGTCTCCCAGACATTGATGTTGACGACTGGAGGAACAATACCGAGTATCACAACTACTCCGCCTCTTCGCCGCAAGTGCAATGGTTCTGGCGCGCAGTTCGATCCTTCGACAAGGAAGAGCGAGCGAAACTGCTCCAGTTCGTGACCGGTACCTCAAAGGTTCCTCTCAATGGTTTCAAAGAACTAGAGGGTATGAACGGTTACTCCAAGTTCAATATTCACCGCGACTACGGCAACAAAGAGCGGTTACCGAGCAGCCATACTTGCTTCAATCGTAAGTCCATTCCACTCTCAGATGGTAATTGATAAATAAGCTCAGTTTCTAATACGTGGGTTTACAGAGATCGATCTTCCCGAGTATGTATCTTACGAACAGCTACGAAAGAACCTGCTTACCGCCATTACGGCAGGCGCAGAGTACTTTGGCTTTGCTTAAAGAACCCTGTTGTGTCTCACAATAGGTCGCTGTTGTTTTTCTATTATTCCTCCCTATTTCTCTTCCAAAATCATGTCTGTTTGTTTTCCTTGTTCTGGCATTAACTTAGGGGTATTATAAAAATTGGTTACTTCTTTTCATGGCTCCTTTTTGTTCTTCTCTCTTAACCTTATTTTCTCATACTTCTCCCTTCATGTTTCTTTTACCATTTCGAATGCATTTGTTTGAGGAAAAGGGTGGGATAGATATTGTTTTGTTTGCCTTCTTTTCGCTTTATTATCCATTCTTATACGAACATTAATTAGGATAGAGAAATGGAATCCGAGAACGGCGGGGCTGAGCCTGGCGGCGAACGGGAGGATGTGCAGATCTTCCCGGGAGCTTTTGGTGTTGGCTGTTGCTGAGGTTTCTCAATATTATATCATACTGAATCGTAAATTGACAGCTCTGTTCATACCTTATTTCACAGATGTCTTGACAACGGTATCGATCGAGGCCGGTACCTTAGTCCCAACGAAAGATACTAGCCCTGCTGAGATAGGAAAGGCCATTTACCTACACCGTGAGAAATTTGTGGATCGAACTCAGGGATATGGTTACAACTCTTCGATCATCTGCTGGGCTGAGCAGACCACCTAAAGGAAACAGAAACTTATAATCTATTTTAAAAAATTTTGTCACGAAAAACCGTTTCGATTATTGGCAGAAAGATGGGGCCCATTTTGGGAATGCCGATGCTGAACATAATTTTTCTGTAAAATTCCAATATCATGTTGGTATGGCGTGTTGTGTCTTCATCCTTGTCTTGTGTCACCACCCACCTTTGTGGGCACCAATGGAAGAGCGCCTCGGCTGCAGCTTTAAGTCTTCCGGTAGCATCTTCGCTTGACATTCTCAAGTCAGCTCGAATCGAGGTCCAGTCGAGATGCGTAAAAGTAAGTTCAGCTATTCATCGTGGCACATGAGACATTCAACAGACTCTAGCGTCTAGGTAAACTAGCTGCAGATTGCTAGTGTCAATCCAATTTAATCACGACTTCATACCGCGTGTTTCGGATCCAAGAAACTCCATAGTCATTGGCGCGTTAAGCATGCTTAGGCAGTGAAATTCATTTGCCACGATGCTTCAAATTGCAAAGCTACCTTCGGAGCTGGAGCAAACTCCTACGGTCTCAAGCCAGACGGTGGGGGTCCCTGAATCGGATAATTTCCTCGTGGGAAACCAAGATCCCCATCACGGCCTCGTGGGTAAACCGGTCAACGATATTGGTCACGGCCAGCGAAGATTTAAGGTTAATTCTTAAATAGCACCCGGCCGGTCTTGATTCCATTGTGAATGTCTGAAATGACGTTGAGCTGGAGGCGTGGGGAAGGCGCCAATGAACAAGCTCAAATCTTCGCGAGAGACCGAAGCGACCTAGCTGATCGGCCAGTTCCCACCGCCGCCGCCGGTTCCGGTCCGTACGCAGCACACCACCTTCTCCTGGAAGCCATCCCGGGACGCACTGCTGCTGTCGGCATTCTCTCGCGAGACAAGCTCCTCCTCTGCCCCGGCAGGAACACCCGATGGTCACGCGGACACTCCTCCTAAGGAAGAGAGCCCCCCTGGAACTTGAGATCCCGGAGCTTTGAATCGTGGAGAAGGAAGGAAGGAAGCCTTCGAGCACGCCGGCTGCAACGCACGCATCCGAGCCAAAGCGATCATATTGCTGCCCGTTCTGGCCCACCCCGCCTGGAGATTGGCATTGGCCTGGTCCTAGCTCAAGCTCAAGCTCAAGCTCTGGTACAAACCCTTCTACGAAATACTTTATATTCCTCGACGTTCCCCTCCTCCGCATCTCCTCGAGTCCCATGTTTCCATTAGCAAATGCTGCGTCTGGGACTTGATTGATCAACTGACCGCTACCGTTCGTCTCGAAATTACGTTGCATTTTTTGCATGAGGAAATATAACTGTTAAATCAATATAGCAATCACACCACAGCTGCTGCTGCTTCTCCTGCCCACTACCATCCCGTCAAAATCCTAGACCCAGCAAATCGCCCGTCCGCTCGTACGCAGGAAGTTCCCGAGGCTTGAATTCCCGGTAACAATCGTTCCAATTGAAAGCCGTATAAAAACAAGATGGCAGAACCTACGAAATCTATGGATGATACGTTGTCAGTACCCAGTTCTAATATTACTACCCCACAATTGGAAGCTTCCGGTGTGAAATCGCCTACGCCAATATACAGTATGTCTGCTGTAAGTGATATTACCCACTTTCTTTTACTTATGTTCTGCATGCTACATTGCAAAAAACGTGGGTTTACGAAAACCTTCAAGGGTTCTCCCAATTGTCATTATTGTTTCAGGATTCCCCCCCAATATCGTCTATGTTTTATATATCTCTTTACGGGAGTATAGTTGCCGTATCTTACAGCTTCCTTCCCCCCAATCTGTGTGCCCAAATGACGTTGGGATAACGCGGCGACAGCTCTGCAAAAAACCCATTAATTGCCTGAATTTACCCTATCCTTATCGCACCATATCAATGGAGCCGGGTGGGCTATTGGCCAAACGCGGCTACCCGTAGCCGTCCCTTGAATCGGTTTGAGGGATTTCACAGTTCTTTGCCGAATGGAAGGGAAGGCAAAAGGTGCAACCTCAAAAAAAAAACATTGGGCATTGATATTCCACTTCTCCGAAAGCTACCGACTACAGTACTAGCCACTCGAGACAGGTCATCCTAACCGAGAAAGGGAAGCTTAGTCCGGCAAGTCTGGAATGCAGAGCGAATCAGAAAATTTTCTCTCTATGCGGGTCTTGCACCGACGAATATCTTTCGGAACTGCGTGTTTAATCTCCTTTTTGTTTTTTGCCCTTTCATCGTATCGGCAAGGGATTGGTTGTTCGAGCCAGCTCTACGGGCCGAAAAAAGGAGCTGAACCACCCATTTTTCGGGTTACCGAAGGTATTACCCTCTCTCTACCTGGGCCGCCGTCTGAAAGTTTTTTTTCTTTGGGCAAACCCCTGTCGCTGGTTGGGCAGAATTTAGCCGGCTTGAGTTACGGCTTTCGGGCGGTCAGATCAAGTATTTTCAAGGAAACGTTCCGCAAATGAGACGCTAGAGACAAGGCTCAAATTCATTTTCGAGGCTTTTTTTTCCTGTGAGATCGGGATACCGCAGAAAAGCACAGGGTCATGGGGCACGCATCCGACCAGTCGGGCTGACCTGCTTTGGCGTGACAAGCATGCTACCTTTCAAAGTCTCTTCGCATCAAGCTTTTTGCTCATATCGTCTTGCGATTGAGCAATCTGGGAATGTGTACGAGTTCTTCCGACGATGTCCCAAAATTAAATGCTCTGTCCACATCTATCTGCGATATCTTGCCCCCTTGTACATTCTGCGACACACTTTTTCCTGATGTGTATGCTCGGATGTATTGTGGGAGGTCAGAGATGTGGTTCTTCTACGCAATATTTTGGAAAGTCGTGTGCTTCTTTCTATGATATGCAGCTCCCTTCCCCGCCGCGGAGCTAGTTTTTGATTGTCCTGCGCGATCCCCCTTTCATTACTTTTTTTTTTTAACTATTCAGCCCTGCCTCTACTTGAGGGAGTTCGCTTTAGCTTTTAGTCCACGGCATATATAAAAGTTGAGGCGATTCCCTTTCGTCACTTTTTTTCGCTTTTGCATTTTGGAAGGAAAGCTGCGTTCAGAGCTACCTCGGTAGCCTTTCTTATATTCCTCCGCCTCGAGCTCGATAACCCACCCATTGCTCCTTTACTTTTTCTTCTTCTACAATAGCAAACCACGCTCTCTGCTTCTCTTATTTATCATATTGCTGTCAAACTCGCGATTGTGACGGTTTATTTGCTTTTCGACTGCTACCCTTATAATATCTATCCGTCATAATGCCTAGGACTAATGGAACCGTGGTTGGGACCCAGGTGGAGGATACAAGAATATGTGTTGTCATGGTTGGTTTGCCGGCCCGCGGCAAGAGTCTAATAGCTGGAAAGAGTACGTATCACGATGTTTAGCTCCTTCTGGCTTGATTGCTAACTGGTTTTCTATAGTTGTCAGATATCTACGTTGGTTATCTGTCGATGCCCGTACCTTCAATGTCGGAACTTATCGTCGTCAGGATACGCCACAACCCACCGCGGACTTTTTCGACACTAACAACAAGGAGGGTGAGCGTATGCGCCGTGCCGCAGCCGAAGCTGCGGTTAAGGACATGCTCAAGTGGTTCCAGCAGGAACGTGGAACCGTTGCCATTCTCGACGCTACAAACTCGACCAAGGCTCGCCGGAAATGGATCGCCCAGATGATTTCGCAGTATGGCATCGAGGTCATGTTTGTGGAGTCCAAGTGTGACGATGAGGACCTTATTATGAGCAACATCATGGAGGTCAAAACTACTTCTCCGGATTACAAGGGACAGGATCCCGAGCTTGCGGCGAAAGATTTCAGAGACCGAATCAGGAACTATGAGAAGATCTATGAAACGATCACGGAGACGGACTATACATACGTCAAGTTGATCAATGTCGGCACACAAGTGGTGATCAACTGCATTCAAGATTACTTGCAGAGCCGGATTGTCTACTTCTTGATGAATTTGCATATTAAGCCAAGAAGTATTTGGCTGTCCAGGGTAAGCATTAATTGTATCTATGGAGCTGTGAAAAGAAATAGGAGCTAACGCAATTGTATAGCATGGCGAGTCTATGTACAACCTCGAGGGTAAGATCGGTGGAGACGCCGACCTCTCCCCCCGCGGTTTCCGATACTCCGAAGCTCTCCCGGAACTCTGTCGCCAGGCTGGTATCACACCTGAACAAAACATCACAGTCTGGACCAGCACGATGAAACGCACGATCCAAACAGCACAACATCTGCAGAATAACAAGCTGCAATGGAAAGCACTCGATGAGCTTGACAGCGGGACATGCGATGGCCTAACCTATGAGGACATTGAAGAGCGGTTCCCCGAGGATTTCCGTGCCCGTGACGACGATAAATATAATTACCGATATCGCGGCGGCGAGAGCTACCGCGACTTGGTCATTCGGCTGGAACCAATCATCATGGAGATGGAGAGACAAGAGAACGTGATGGTTGTAACACATCAGGCTGTTATCAGGTGCATTTACGCATACTTTATGAATGTGCCACAGGACCGAAGTCCATGGATGGAGATTCCATTGCACACGGTTATCAAACTGACACCAAAAGCTTACGGAACCAAAGAAGAAAGGTAAGATTTTCTCTCTAATATAAACCGCTCTCAACCAAAAACCAGTTTGTGCTAACGAGGCTGTGGGGTGTACAGATTCAAGGCAAACATTCCAGCCGTCTCGACCTTCAGACCGAAATACTCGTCAGCAAAACACCAAGAAACTGACTCGCCGGATGTCAACGAGTTAAGCGTCAAGATGAATGTGTAATACCTTTTTTCTGGTTATCATTCGAATTTGCAGCTTTCGTTTCCCTTTGAGGTGCCGCATTCTGCTTCGGTTTTCATTTTTGGCTTTTGCATGGTTGCGAACGGCTCAAAAAAAAGTAACGAATCTTGGGGATTCACATACTCTAGTACTCTTCACTTTCTCATGATATCACCACTATCAATGTCTACTCTTGTAATTTTAGCTTCCATCTTTTCTTTTTCTGTCCTTCGTTCAAATGGTTGGAGAGGGTTATAGCGGGGTGAGCTTGGCGTTTAGGTACATGTTTGATACCAACGGTACAAAAAAAAATAACAGTCCTGTCTTTGATGTACACGATATAAGAAACGTAGACGTTTACCTTACCGAGGAATGTATTCTTTTGGATCTGATGGTGACAACGTTCCCGCCTTCTTGATTGGCTGGGGTTTCCCGTATCAGCGCTGTGGAGAAACGAGCGTGTTCCTTTTTGGCGGTGTGGAGAAATGCCGAAGAGAGCGCACATGACGCCAACCAAACATGTGAAAGCCAGCCGAAACTTCATAAAAACTCCGGCTTGTGCTTTGCTCTCTACAGCACCTCGAAGACATCGTTCACGGCCCCACTCAACATTCGCGTTTTAGTATTTTCTCGCCATGATACCCGTTGTCGCATTCGCATTCGAATAGATTCACACTCCTTCCATCGTCATCGGATACCGTATATATATCGGGGGGGTTGATAACCCTGTAAAAGGGAAAAGGCGATGGCGGTACAGTCCAAACTTCTGCCGTCGGGCAGCCAGGCCGCCCTGCTCAACGTTCTCAACTCTTCGCTCTCATTCTACCTTACGCATAAAACCAAGATCTCGCGATCACTCTACCTCTTCACCTTTTTCGCCCTCGTCCTCCGTATTCGCGCCGCAATCTCGGACCAGAAACCGGCTGTTAAACCAACACGCTCAACGGCCGATGGCTCAAAACGGCAGAAAGTCGAGTTGAATAGGGAATTCTTTCGGAGCCTGCTTAAATTGCTCAAGATTTGTATACCGGGATGGAACAGCAAGGAGGCCAGATTGCTGGTTAGCCATTCGGTGTTTTTGGTGTTGAGGACTTTGATCAGTTTGTATGTCGCGGAGCTGGACGGACGGTTGGTGTCGAATCTTGTGCGAGGCAAAGGGAAGGATTTCTTCCTCGGAGTCGTTTGGTGGATGGTGGTCGCTATCCCGGCGACCTTTACAAACTCCATGGTAATTATGGCCTCTCTCTAACTTTTTTGATTGGGGTTTGATTTTGGGGACTAACCGTTCTTCTTTCGTGGGTTTTAAGCTGTCGTACCACCAATGCAAGCTCGCTCTCCAATACCGAACACGCCTTACAAACCATATACACAACAAGTACCTCTCTAATATGATTTTCTACTCTGTTGGCAATCTGGACGACCGTATCAAGAACCCGGACCAACTTATTGTTGAGGACGTTCGTAAATTCTCGAATTCGTTGGCGGAGTTGTACTCTAATCTTGCGAAACCGGTTTTGGATATGGTTATTTATAACTACCAGCTTTCCAGAAATGTCGGTGGAGAAGGATTATTCCTGATGGCTCTGTTGGTGCAGATATCTGCCAATGTTATGAGAGCTTTGACCCCGCCGTTTGGTAAATATGTTGCCGATGAAGCCAAACTGGAGGGAGAGTTCAGGCATCAACATTCCAGGCTTATCGATAATGCTGAAGAAGTGGCATTATACTTTGGACAGGAGAACGAGAAGAAGACTCTCGATAAGGGCTACTTTAGGCTTATCAAATATGTCAACTATATACTTAGACAGAGGTTGTATCACGGAATTATGGAGGACTATGTGATCAAATACTTCTGGGGGGCGTTAGGATTGGTCCTTTGCAGTGTTCCCGTTTTCTTCAAGGTGCCAGGGGCAAAGGGTGGTGGTTTGGGAGACAGGACGGAGAGTGAGTATATTGTATCATTGGGATTTTTGCGTTTCATACGGTTGGCTAATACTATAGTCAGGCTTCGTTACAAACAGACGTTTGCTATTATCTTCGTCAGATGCATTCGGCCGGGTAATGTTCTCGTACAAGGAAATCACAGAGCTGGCAGGTTACACCTCGCGTGTGTCTACCCTGCTAGGCGTAATGGAGGATATCACCGCCGGTCATTTCGAAAAGAATCTCGTTTCGTCGGCATCCACGGAAGAAAACGCCGTTGTCCTTCGAGGAAGGGGGAAAGTTGTTGAGGACACTTATATTGAGTTTGTCGATGTGCCAATTGTCAGCCCCAATGGAGATGTATTGGTTCGGAAACTGTCATTTACGGTTAAACCTCGCCAGCATCTGCTCATTGTGGGACCTAACGGATGTGGCAAGAGCAGTTTGTTCAGAATATTGGGTGGATTGTGGCCGGTATATGGTGGCGAAGTTCACAAGCCTCCATCGGAGGAAATCTTTTACATCCCGCAACGACCATATCTCAGCAGAGGCTCTTTGAGACAGCAGGTTATCTATCCGGATGGCTTGAAGGATATGATCGATAAGCGAGTCACAGATGATGATTTGATGGCTCTATTGAGGATCGTGGAGATTGAGAGTGTTGTTGAGCGGGAAGGCGGGTGGGATGTGGAGAAAGAGTGGAGAGAACAATTGAGCGGTGGTTTACAGCAGAGAATCGCCATGGCGAGATTATTCTACCATGCACCAAAATTGTGAGTATTCAGTCTTACCCCCCTTATCAATATTATGGATTATGAATTCTAACATGCTTTTTTAGTGCTATTCTTGATGAGTGCACTGCTGCTCAGACACTGGATATTGAGCGTATCATGTATGAAACCGCGAAACAACTCGACATCACTCTTATCACGGTGAGCCACAGGCGTAGTTTGTGGAAGTACCATGAGAATATTCTGCAGTTTGACGGGCAAGGCGGTTATGTGTTTACGAAACTTGATGCGGAGAGGAGGTTAAAGCTTGAGGACGAGAAAGAAGACTTGGAGTTGCAGCTCCGGGCTGTGCCAGAATTAAGACGAAGACTAGAGGAGCTGAAGGAGAGTGTATGAGATCTAGGTTGAGGATAATATTGTTGTACGATATGCGTTATGGATAGATAAATGGTGGCGTGTGTACGAGTATAATGCTCGGGTTTATTGATAGATCTTCTGTATCTATTCTAACTAGTGCGATTCTTGTCGATATTGTAATCATAAAACATGTAGCAAATAATACATTTTAGTCCTTGAACTAGACACGTAAGTCAATAGGAAGGATTATAATTATCGACTTCTTCCCAGCCTTCCCAGTCCGAGTCTACCTCGTTGTCGATTTCTTGCAAGCTCGATTCACATCCTTTAAGAATGTTGGCCACATCTCGCGTCATCTGCGGGTCATAATATTGATAAGGGCCTCGAGAACTGACTATCGTGTGCAAATCAGGGTCTTCTAAAGACCTTACTCTCTTCCAGCGAGTAACCGCGTTTGACTTCCACTTCCCGCATGTAACAGAGTCCCAAAATCCCACAGGATTGACTGCGGAATCTAGGTGATGCCGGAGATTTTGGCGAAAGCCATAGTTGCGTCTGTCTTTGGTGAATGGCTCGCCAACACCAAGCCGAATAGCGCAGGTTGAATCGACCGCCCAATTACCACAAGATTTTATATGAGGCAGTTCGTAGTCTGGCAGAAGACAGTCGGAGTCGCTCGCCCGCAACTCCAATGTCCTGAGATTCTTGAACTGACTACTCGCGAGGTATTTCAGAATATTAAACATGTCGCTCTCGGCACTCCCGTTCTGATAACCGAAAATTTCTAGTTTCTGGAAGACCTCTGAATGTTGCAATAGAGCTGCAAGATCATCTTTGCTTAAGAAAATACCACGCAGTTTTAATTTCCTCAGGCTAGGTAACTTCAGAGGTAAAAGGCTAATTGTTTCGTTTTCATATAGCCGCATTGTTAGTAAGCTATGCCAGCCAGTCTTCAGTTCGTAGATTGTAAGTTCCTCGAGTTTGGCCCCGATTTGAGCCAGCACATTATAGAACCATTCCATCGTCTTTGGCGATGCACGCTGATATGTACGCGAAACCTGCAGGGTACGTAGATTCGAAAATGCTTGTATGAAGCCCGGTAATTTAACCGGGATAGCCGCGAGTGATTCCAGGGACAGACACTCAAGGCTTTCCACGATTAGTGACGGAGCAATAACCGTAAAGGCTTCCATTACCGAGTCCCACATCGAGCCAGCGCAACTGAAGTGTACGTAGTGCTCGCTGGGTTGCAAAAGTGTGCCAGGATATAGTTTATGGGACGGACAACATAAGTTCACCGCAGAGCGTAGTTTACCCTTCAATTGGGGATCAGTGGAACTTCTAAATACGATGCTTTTCATATTTGGGAGATTTGAAAGGGCTTTGACGAGAAGAGAGGGGATAAGCGCCAGGCTGCTCATGGCATAGCCGCCTGGGTCTGTGTCGGCGAATGAGAATTCGTCAACGCTAGGGGTCTTAGAAATTGACAGGTATTCAGGAAAAAATGTGAGACGGCGAACTTGCGTATTCATTTCCGATTCTGAGACTTTGATCAAGTTGCGAAGGCTTACGATATCGCAAAATACGTATCGGTGCTCAAAAATGCGTGTTTGATGGCTTTGGCGGAACTTGATATTGAAATCTTTGCATGTCATTCTAAGTGCAAGCAAGTCATCCTCGTCGTCGATATACTGGGCGATTTGGAGCATCAGTTCAAACGGAAGAAGCATTGTTTTCGTGTTGGTGTTTCTGTACGAAAGCCGAATCGCGATAGGCCGCCTTATCGTGTGAGTCTAGGATCGAGACCGGTTGTAAGGATATTATAATATCTTAAAAGCTGCCCTAGCGAGAATCTAGGCTTTACTTGTATGTTCAGATATAAAACTAAGCCAAGTGCCGTTGGTTGATTGGCGATGCAATGGGACATGTAATAGCCACAAGGCTGTCTTCCGAAGCAAGGAAGCCCGAGGGCATATACAATGCGGTGGGCCTAGAGAAATGTTAACTAGGTGCACTCGTAGGTACTATGAAGAGCAGATATTGTAGAAAGACGTGAAACTCACTTAATAGTGGACTTTGCTTCGAGCGGCTGGTTTTACGAGACAACTAGATGTGTGTCGCTGTATTTGGGGTATTAATGTTTTGGCCTTAACCTTAAGCTTAAGCTTAAGCCTCGAAGGATCCATGCCAGGCCAAAATATATCGCGCAACGGCAACGCCAACACTAGGGTATGTTGAAGTACCGATATACGAAATATTAAACACAACTTCAAGATTTTTCAGCAAAATTAGCTATTTCAAGCAGCAGGGAATAACCGTGAAAGTATTCAAGTTTAGACCTTCTGTTAGTCTATTACTTTGAGGTGCACATGCGGTGTGGTTATTGCTGTGTCAAAGGATCCAGGCTGCACAATGGCCATACCAACACCCAAGTCACTGGGAGCTACAGGTTTTCATTACTTCAATAAAACAAAATACTTGAGCTCATGAAATGCATATTGCCTCCAGATGACATAATCGTTCAAGGTAACCTGGGGAGTTGAGGAGAAACCTATACAGATTTGACGAGGGTGAATCCCTTCTGCCATAACCCTAGTACGTCCTCATATATGAACGGTTGCTACACGTGTGCTATATATCCGGTTCAACACGCAATAATGTCAACATGCCTGCCTCGACGTCAGAAATGCCGCACTTCTTAAGACCTCCATTCATGATATCGTTTTAATTATAAAGTGCCCCCACAGACGATCCCATCTACGTCTGCTGCATATGTGCTTTTCTTTCCATCTATTATTCCGGGTTCGGGAACAGCACCCTGGCCTGCAACCCTTGCATTAACGCTAAACCCCCAACGCAATATAGCCAAAAAGAAAAATTTTTTCCCTTCATCACCCTCGATCGAAACCCACCTTCCAAGATCACAACTTTCTTCCCGAAACCAAGAGAGAAAAAATTGTAACTTGCGAGAAGCAAAAGATTAATCTGATGATTTTTTTTGCGTCCGCCGGGAATCGAACCCGGGGCTGATCGATGTAGCGCGTTCAATTAACCCGAAGGTCAACCTTGCGTGGCAACGATCAATTTTACCACTAAACCACAAACGCTGGTAGTTGTCGAGATGGGGTTTTAAAAGTCTATATGAACCTTTAAGGTCCTGTTGTAGTATCTATAATTGGTGTTAAATGCATTTTGGCACACAATCTTAGGAACGGCAAATGGCATATGCCGGTCTGAAAAAGGGCACGTAGCTATCGGACGAGAGGAATCGAGCAAGAGTACTCGCTTCAAAAGAGAATATAAGAACGGCGGAGACGGTATGGGCGAGCGATTATTGATCATGCAACGCTAGTGGGTCGGATGTCTGAGGCGGGTTTTATAGGCGTAACCGATGATATATCAGGCCACTTGGTGTCCCGTCGAGAGTCTAGATCTGTGAAACCCTAGTTTCTGTCATCATGTAATTGATATGTATAAATTTTCGTGCTTCAAAAGAGCAATCCATGTATATTCCAATATGGTAGGTTGTGCAATAAAACGAAGTTATCAATCTAGGTATTCTTAAAACAGATGCGAAGCAAACCCTTCTAGCTGTCAAAATCACACAAACTGTCATGCTGTGTAAAAACCATGCTTCTGGCTCGCACTTTTTTGAAGACAAGTAAGAGACAAACATTCTCCTGTACCGTTCTTGATGAGAATAAAAATAGAATACGCGGCCGTGCCTTCGTCCAGGCATTGTATCATACAAAGGAAAGAGCTCAAAGAAAACCCGAAAAGAAAAGGAAAAAAAAGAGGGAAAGGGGATGGTATTAAAATAAAGACTTGCAAAAGTAAATTTCATTCCTTCCGGTACCCATAAACCCGCCACAAAAATTCTCAACGCCAAATAATATCCAGAGCCTGACAGTGTCCGATTCTTTTCTCTTCCAATTTTGTGTTTTTTTCTACCAGAATCTAACTCTTCCAAACATGCTCTCTCCGGCTGGGCTTTTGGTGTAAGGCTCTGCTTGCATTTCCCCAGAATCTTCTTTACTAGGGATCTTTTTAGCAATCAGAGGGCTTAAAGGCAATGGTTCATCCATTATTCTAGCAGCGTCATCTGGGTGGGCGGATTTGGAGATTTCGGTCGAGGGCATGCATGCGAGGGTCCGCGTGTTTGCGATCGCGGAGGGTGTCAACGAGGCGGCTGAGGGTGGGAGAAAGGACGGTGGGGGCGGAACCGATAGAGGGGTAATAAGAGGCGAATGCGACTGAGGTTGTTGCTGTTGCGGCTGTACTCGAGCGGGTTCTTTGTTAGATGGCGACATTATGCTTATCGTAGAGTGATTTAATGCTGGGTCTTTTGATTTCTGGTCAGCTACGAGCGGCTCGAAGAGGTATTTGCCTGTTTCGATTGATAATAATGTGTAACGTCAGCCAGCATGATTGGAAAGAAAGTATGCACGGTTTGCAAGCGAGTTGGGACGAAAAAAAAAAAGAGAACACTGACCTCCAAGGATACCAACTCCAGTAGCGAGCAAGAGACTGACTTTGTTGTTCATTTCGCCAAAAGACTGCGGGGGGAGAATGCGGTGTTTTATAATTTTTGGGACTTCGTGGGGTAGCACTGATCTCGCCGAAAGAGATCTCTATAGCGTCTTCCTTGGTTTGCTGGAAATCGTAAATCCGATACGGTAGATTATTGAATGATATCGATAATAACCAAAAAAAGGATTGGATCAGAGCAAAACAAGGTTTTTTCGGCAAGTTCTGTGGGGGTTCGCACAACGGTGGATTTAAACCAGGCGAGGTCTAGTTCGGGAATTTGGAACAAGATCTGAGCGTGAAACTATGATGTCGTTGGGAAGTGTTTGTCCAATGACTTTCCGATTAGCGATTGGACGGGTATTTTCGTGGACTTGTGTAGATTTTGTTGTTTCTGGTAGTTATGGGGGATGGAATACTCAAAACTAGAGAAAAGTAGAGGGTAAAAAAAGAGAGAGGGAGGGAGAGCAATAGGTTGATTCTCGGACTTCGCGCCTCCCGGCTTGCTTTTATATCAGGCCTATCTTGGTGCGGTTCCCTTAAGATTCCCAGGGAAGGATCATGGCATTTCTGATAAGTTGCAGAGACAGGTAGCCAATTTTCCGTTCCCCACTCTCAAGGTTTCCGTCCTTTTTCAGCTTCAAGGTCTCTTCGCCTATCGGTTGAAGCACACGGTCAAAAACGTTTATCAGATGGCAAAAACTTTTCTTCTTCTCACATTCTTGGCTTGGATTCGTTGTTGACGAGACTGTGCATAGGATAAATACAGGAATGGCTTGCCTTTTGCGAGCAAAAAAGGCGCGGATTAACTCTGGTCAAGGGTTGGACAGTGAGGTGTCGGAGAGACTAACTGGAAGCTGGGGAATATTGGGGAGATTCTCAGGACCCCAGAGGATTTTGGCTGGTCCGGAACGGAGAGCAAGTAGACTGCAGCGGTCGGAAAGCCAGAAACCAAGACAGTGGGGAATAGTAATAAGCCTAATGCCTGTACCCGTCTCCGCGAAGGCTAGGGAAGGAAACGAAATAACGAGCTGGTTGGGATGTCCTTTGGGCTTGTTTCGGATACCCAGCTAGCGGTGCAGGTTCGAAGGTTTGGAGCTGATAGCAAGGGAAAGGCTCGGAAATGATGGGAAACGAAAGGTTTTTGAAGGGAGGATACGAGCGGGAGGAGTGGACAGGGCTATTCCTGGTGTTATCAGATATATATGCCTCTGGGCGGTACCTGCCTTAGAGGCGATAAGACGACTAGTGATATGATATCGAACGCCATCAGGTATGAACTAGCTCTTCTCAGTTTGTCTGGGCGAGGCTGAGGCACGAGTTTTCGATGATAAAGGGTGGAGCCATAAACCTTCGTACAGCTTCACGCTCGTTTCAGCGACAAGGGCGCGAATCAGATGCGTGTGTGCGATGGGATGAGAATGGTGTGCGACGACATATCTTGGTGGTTTGCGCACTTGCCAGGCTGCAGATAAGAAAGAGTGATTCTCAGCTTGCAGCCCCATCTTTCATGCAAGGGAAGGCAGGTGTGTCTCCGCGATATCCCTAAGCAGTCTCTCTCATGTGAGACATCGTGCAAAAAGCCTGATTTGAGGGTTCGCCCCAAGGGACTGGTAGCCTTTGCAGGCAAAAATGGGGGAGTAGGTTATTCATTTGGAAGGTCTATACCTCTGCAGCAACGGGAAGCCTAGGAAGGTTGAAGAGCCCGCTGCACTGGCGAGGCCGCAAGGAAAGCAAAATGCATCAAAATGCGTCAAAATGGCAAACGGGCAAACTGGATATCGGTTCCATTACCCGATTCTCTGAGCTGTGATGCGGTGACACGAAACTGTGATATGAGGCTGTCAAAAAACGATACGCGACCGGCTGCGATACGAAAACGAGAAAGGTGCAGGCTTGTGCGACATTTTGGGGCCTCGTTACCAGGCAAGCCAAGAGCAATGGCAGTGTGGGGGCGTACGCTGTTGGAACAGGGATCGATTCCGTATGGATGGACCGAACCGCTGGACAAGCCAGGCTATGCCAACGCGCTTTATCTCGAAATTGAGGTCCTCAATGAGATCATGTCTGAACACGAGACGTGTGATATTCAGGGTTCTCGTAATCGGTCTGCGACTGGTGCATGGAAGCTAAATCTTAATCGTGGTGTTTGATGTCTTCCGATTCGTAGGGAGAAGCTATAACATCTATTAAAATTAGTGGACTGCCATGCTGTGAGGCAAGGGTCGGAACAAGCTCTAGTACCTCTCCCGCCTGCTGCCGCCTCGGGACCGAAATGTCCATGTATCTGGGATGATTTGAATCATTTAAAATATATTTCGATGGGCTTGTACGTACAAAGGTGACTGCACCCTTCTGTAATTTCCGGTCCCCACCGGTCCCCACATATGCGTGTATGACTGCTTTGTCGATGCCTTTGACCGAGTGAGTTGTTAGATGCCGATAGGCTGATCTTGAAATACATGATATAGCCTGCGAGACCAGATATAGCCAACTCTTAACCATCCATTCCTCCGAATCTGAAACCCAATGCAGAGAAAATGGTGATCCGAACCTCACATTTTTCTCCATATATTAGATATACGAGGGGAATTTACTCAAGATTTCACTTTTGGTTTGCAGTTTACTCGAAAGGGTTTTCCGCGGGCTCAAAAATATTAGATAACTAAGATAGGCGACAGGCTTAGATCTCAAGGTTTCTTGTATAGATTAATTGTTTACCGAGATACAATGATCAATCGGCTAGCTATACATCAGTTGTTCATCGAGCGGTTGCATCGCATAGCCTTGGCCGGTAGCAAGTTACATACTCATAAGATATATCCTAGCCTCCTTGAATTCCTCTGTGCAAGTACTAAAAGTAGAAAATAACTATAAATCCCAGAATATTTAGCCCCATCCGCTCAAGCAGTTTCCTGCTTGGTAGTCGCAGTTTCGACCTGTCGGACTTCCAACTCGGTACCTGTCCTGGTTTCGGATTCAACGAACTGTGCTCCCTTCTCAGCGTGGCTGACACTACCGAAGAGCGTATCCATATCCTCAAGGGCGTAACCCTTTGTCTCTGGTAAGTAGAACCAAATAAAGGCCGCAAGAAGAAAATTGATTGCGGCAAACATGTACATGGCTTTGAACCCAATCTTTGCTAAGATAAGAGGGAAGACCTGATTCATAATGGCATTGCCAACACCTTGCATCTGTGCGGACATGGCGACGGCTTGGGCACGGACGTTCATAGAAAATACCTCTGAAGTCCAAATCCTAAATTATTGAACGAACATCAGCATTTCATATTATGCTGAACCGAGGCTATTCCGTCAACTTACCAAACAGCTGCACCCCACGAAGGTTTGTAGAAGAACGCAAACAAGAACATGAGGAACACAATCCCGCTAGCCACCCCTGTTGATTTTGACCCATCTGCTGCTGTTGGCGTGCCGATGTAAACGCTCCCAGAACAGATCATGCAAACCGCCATTCCGAGGGCTCCCACAAAGAGTAGAAACTTTCGACCGTAGCGATCAACGGTCCATGTCGCGTTGAGTGTGAATAAGATGCCAAATGTGCCATTCAAGGCATTGATCAGCTGAATTGTAGAGTTATCTTTGAAAACTTTCTTGTAGACAATAGTGGAATAGCTGTTAAGAGAGCCTTGGCCGGTGACTTGTTGCCCAAAGTTGAGAATGAAGGCAAGAACTGTGGTATCACGGTATCATTAGCTTGTCACTCCAGCTCTGAGCACTGGATCTAGCAGACGATATTGGTGACGAGACTTACTAAGCCGCTTTCGGATAGACCGATCTTTCCAAAGTGGCAGATAGCGTCCATCTATAACATGTTTCTCGTACTGAATAGCTTGTTGGATCTGCTGCAATTCAGTTTCTACCTCTTCTTCCGTCTCGCGGACCTTTCTCAGGGATTCCCGAGCTGCCTCGATTTTGTTTTGTTGGACGTACCAACGGGGTGTTTCTGGCAAGAAGAAAACGAGCCCGCAAATAATACCCGGAAATAACAGTTGAAAGATGATAACCATACGCCAATCCCAATTTCCAAGAGCTGGAACGTTTTTCGTGCAGGCATAGTTGACCCAATAGGCAATGAAGCTACCCACACTAAAGAATAGTTGCCAGAAACTCATAATCTTACCACGAATATCTGAGGGTGCAAGTTCTCCAATGTAAACTGGGCCGGCGGGAATCGCAAGGGCCTGTCCTGCTCCAACTAGAGCGCGTCCCGCGATGAAAGCACCGATACCATGACCAGCTGGAGCGAATGCTTGGATGAAGGTGCTGAAGAAGACCAAAAAGGCGCCGGCAAACATGGCGGACCTGCGGCCAAAGTAGTCGCTGAGAGGAGCAGAAAAGAACCAACCAACAACGACGCCACTGACGGTGGATGCCGTATTCACTGCTCCAATTTCATTCGGATCTGGATTTCCCCAGTAGTTGGTCCAATTTTTGGACCCCTGGACTGCATTGAACACAGCTGCGTCGTAGCCATAGAGCACCATACAACTGGCTGCAACCAGTGATATGTACCTTATATATAAGTGTAAGCTTTTTCTCAAGAATGGAATAGGGTGTTAAAGTAGACAGCAAAACCCTATGCGATAATGCGAGTATTCGAAAGGCCTACCAGTTGTATACTCTTTGCTTGGATGTGTTGACCATGTTGGGTCAAGGCCACGCTGAAGAGGTGGACGAAATGAATATGAATGACTATTCACTTTTTAAAGGAACTAGCTGTTTGTAGCGGGGATATATTAGACACTTTATCTAATGGAATAAAATGGGCTGTTTTACTCAAGCAAGTTCAATCTACAAGGGACATCCTGCTTGAATTTATCTTAACATTATCTTAGTGATATTGACACGAAAAATTTGCATTTCTCCCTACTATCTTAACTTCTCAAGACCATAGATTTACAAGTCTACGCAAGAATTCGAACCTATATCCCGAAATATGCCCCTACAGCTCCAAAAAAACTGGGAACGACGGAGAAACTATGAGGTATGAAATGATGACAGGGATCAAGAATAGATCCATGGCTCAGATCCTGGCATTTTCCAAATCGGTCAGGCGTATATGCAAAGCAAAAGTCATATTTGAACTTATTGGGCAACTTTCCGTATGACCATGAATAACAGAGTATACGACAGCTGTTTAACATTTTTACTAAAGGCGGGATCACCAGATTCAGTTGCACGGCTCGCTTCACATTTAGGCAGAATGGGTCAACCGTGGCTCAATTATTTGGTACCACAGATAGAATATTTTGGCTAAATGCTCCAGACACAGACTGATTGATTGGCTGTGGTAATTCTAAAGTTATACAATTATAACACTTATGCTTTCTATGATGGAGGATTTAAACAGCAGATACGAGATACCACAAGCTCACATAGAAAGTGGCACAGAGTCGGTCGGCCGGCCCACATTAATTAGGCGATCTAGCCGAAGATCATAACATTTTGACCTTGTGGAAACGCGTGCATTTGCCGTCTGTGCTGCTCTGCAGTCCCAATTAAAACGTTAATGGCTAGATAATTTCCATCAATGAAACGTTCGGAAATCATATCACATGGAAATAATATTGATATATTAGCCACATGTAATATCGTGATATTGAACGGTTAATTCAATTTGGTATCTGCTACCGTTGTGACTAAGAAGTCACAAGGTTTGTCATGACACTATACTGTGCCCTCTGTCAAGCCTATCGCGATCGAACTCTTGGCAATGAAAGAGCCTTGTGACATCTGAACGAAATTCTTCGGGGAGGGTGCTCTGCCACCGAGGTTAACGCGTTTTGAATTTATTCTCATCATTTTCAACTCACAAATAGATTCACTCGCTTGAATTGGATTCCTTGGCTTAACCTCAGGATAGCTTATAGATAGTAAAACGATTAAGATTTCAAAAGATCAATATTGTATATGACGACTTTAAGCTACAGCCTATATACGCTTTCAACGAGTGTAAACACATAATGAAGCCGGACATACATCTGTATATATTCCAGGATTTATGGTAGCTAGAGAACATTAAAATATTTGAAATGAGGCTGTGGTGAAACTATCTGACTTGACGTGACTCTTCCCAAAGTGCCTCATATCTAGCAAAGGATAATCTGGTTACCGAGTATTGCCCAAGTTTAGATCACCTAACTAGTTGCGCAAGATCTCCAAATTTACCTTTGGAAATTTAATTGCGGGTCCAACAATTTCGCTAGTAGGTATTGTCGGTCCAGGTTTTCCAGTTAGTCCCAAGAACAGTATTCTTGGTAACAGCAGCACTGATTGACGACTCATAAAGCCGGGCGGAGGTGCTGGACCCTGCTCCCGTATTTCCATACTCATAAAACAAACTGGGAGGCAGTCAGTTCTCCTAGAACATAAACAAAATTTGGGGGGTTTGCATGGCAAAGTATTAACAAAAAGAAAAGAACTTACGGGGTAGCCCCAGCCGCAAGGGTAGTCCAGCCAGCGGGATTGATAAAACTAGGAAGAGAGCAATACTGAAATATAACTCGAGCAAGAGCTCGCCAGGGGCGGCCGAGATAACCATTATTGGTCAAAGTAACACCACTCTTAGCTACTATTGAACAGTGGTCGAAGGCGTACCAAGCAGTATCGGTAGAAACTTCTCTTGAACTGGCAGTGATCGCGCCCCCGCCAGCTTGGATGATAGTGCATTCCCCGAACCAAGCCGAGGCGTCACCAAAAACGTAGTCAACGGCACCTTCAATTTTGGGATGTTAGCGTATGCTAGTTACTGAATGGATGTCACCTCCCGGGCTAGGACAAACCTTCTATTCTACAATTAGAGTAGTACTGAATACCAGATTTGGCGTATAGTGTATCCTGATAACCAACAAACGAGCACCCATAAAAGCCTTGTCTTAAGCCAGTAGCAGTAACAGCCACAGCTTGCGCCCCATAACCATAGCCATTGGTAAAATCGATATTATAAGCTCTGAAGTTGTTGGACGTAACCCTCATTGTGGAGCTCAGATCCAAAGTCCCAGCTTGCGGAGAGCTGATCGTATGAGTAACAAAAACCTGGTTACTCTTATATGTTCCAGTATCGGAAGTATACCCATACAGCGTGAGATTGCCAGCATATGTGATATATAACTGCTCTGTGTAGGTTCCAGGTTTGATGAAGATGCAAGCAGGAGCGGTACTTGATCCAAGAGATGTAAGGGCAGAGTTGATAGTCGCGTACCCACCAGAGCCCACAGTTTTGCAACCTGTTGGCGCCGATGTTCTAGCTACCGCCGAAACAGTAGGCACAAGACACGCAACTAGCGTGGAGAGAAGCTTAAGACTATGCATACCTCCCGGTTCTAAATTTAATGATTATTTGAATACGGATTTGTCAAAGTTCAAATAGGTTTGGGTGAAAGAAGGCCAAATCCACTAGATTCGAGTTCCTGTCTTCATTTTATATTCTTTTCTCCCTGCTTTATGCTCTCTCTTCTCAGTTCTGGTTTTTCAATTTGATTAGAAAATTTTCAGCGAAACTTAAGTGCAGCGACATCGAAAGCTTAATTGACGGAATTAGTTTATTCGTAGCGGAGAATTTACTCCTTAAATTCGACCATGGATATGGGTATCTCCAACCGTGGAGCTAGGCTTAGGTGTGCTGGCAATACGCTCAAACTGTTAGTTTGCCCCTGAAAATCGGTCAAATATGAATCCATCCGGTTTACTTTCTCCGCAAATTTTTACCTCAAATATATATTATATTAAGTGGCGTGCCCGAGTTTACATATCAAAGAGAGGAATCACAAGTTGGAATGGTGAACTGTTTAGGCATGCGGGCCGAATAGGGCGTTGTCTTTAGTTTTAGGCTCAATCTAGAGATATCGAATCCATGGATCCACAATGCGGTAATGAGTAGATCCATGCGACATCTGGAGAAGCGAGAACAGGTATATACGAACCCGAGTACGTATTGATACAAATATATGAATGTGGATATCTATGAAGCTCGTCATCAGGGACTTCGTATCTAGAACTATTCAAATATTCATTTAGCCCAAAATTTGAAATATATATTCGAAATGGCAACCCGCGGATATATTGATCAATTGAATCTTTAGCGCTGTAATGATACAATCAGCTTAAAACAAGCTCAGGTTATTAAGCATTTTGAACAAAAGATTCGTGAACACAGTTGCCATATAATCCTAGCGTAAATCCTATCAAGAACACTGCTAGAAAAATACTACAGTATATACAGATTTAGCTCATTTATTACAACTCGTTATATTGTTTTCGTTGAAAATGTAGATTAATATTGAGCCACTCGCGCGAGCTCGCGACAATAGAGCAATATCTTAGTTGGGCTGTGCGTCCGAGTACTTAGGTTGGCTTCGGTTCCAATATCTGACCCGTACCCCCCTGTACTTGGCACAGACCGGTAATCGCTTCCGCTCAACTCAACTTAGTTTTAGCCACTCTAGAAAGTATTTCCCAGATTTTAAGCCGATGGATATGGCTTACAATTCTACAGGGAAATGGCCGCGCTATTCACATTTGGGTCCTGGGGAATTCAGAGCCACTGAATTGTAAACACGATCCGATACTCATACGTATGACACGTTGACAATTCTAGAAGATAAAACATAAATGTGAGCATCTATAATTTCTAAATTATAAAGTAGTAACTATTAAACTAGATGACATCTTTTAATTCAAAACAATTTGAAGTGAGAAGCGCAGCCCATAAAACATTGGGAAGCTTACACTCGGATGCATACTTCCTTAGCAGCAATGTTTTGCTACGGCAAACAGCGGGGACCAGATAGACTAGACCAAGCCCAGCAGTTTCTATGGAAGGCGGGAATTAAGCTAGCGGATGATGTGAAAGCATCGGATATCTCTAGAGTTTGGGGCATATGGCACCATATCCGGGGTTTTAATTGTGGGACCTACTTAGGTAGATGCAACCGAGAATTTACCTGGAAATTGGGAACTGTTCCGATTTACTTTTATATTCCCAACAAATTCCACCAATGGAATTGGAAACGGACTAAATTAGTCTGCATAGCCTTGACCAAGCTCCCATGGAACATCGCGCTCTAAACGAAGGATCTGAATCACTATAGTCATTCGAAGTCCGCCATGTCTTCACGAATACCAGGCACCGGCTAAACCGGCTAAAGGTTATTCTTTGGTAACAGGAGACGTCGAGACAGACGCAAAAAATAGTTAGCAGGTTAAATTCAATTTTTAATTAACCGGCAGGTTCTCTCCAAACATTAACTATATCGCGGCTCAATTATGCTTCATTCCCCACACTCAATATTGCAATGCATAATATGTTATGTCAGTAGTGGGCCTGAGGTACGTGCTAGTGTGACGGCACAAATAAACCAGAAAGTGGGACAAGATGGCTAGAAACAGTATACATTTATCATACGCTACACATTCGTTTTTTTAAGACTTTTGGCTACACTTCTTATATGTAGATCGCCTTGATCTTGATATTATGCATTATGAGATGTGCAAACACGAACTGAAGGAAACTTCATATTTTCTCCGCCCTGTAATGAAGGGTTCTCCGGGAAAACATATCGCCAACGCTATGATCGCCTTCCGGACGGATAATACCATTTTGTGGTTGGTGAAACCATATGTTGATTGGAGAACCAGGAAGAAGGTTTATGACCGTGGCGGGCAAAGTAGGCACCCTTGATACTCAACTGTTGAGAACATCACCAAAGAAATTAGAAGGCATATTGAAACTGGAAAGTACTTATATTATGACGCTGAGTTGTGCCCAGGATATGAAGTTTGCTCTCTCAGTACAGTGGCGCAATATCTCTATCAGCTTGAAACCATAAGAACTTTTGACCAAGATGTTCTCAAAGCTCTTTATCCCTTTCATCGCTCTCCTTGCTGGACTTCCAGCTCTTGTTGAAGCAACTGGGCGGACGCACAATGGTCACACTACTGCACCTCGTCCTACCGTTAAGCCGTATCCTTACACAACCGGTAAACAGTTTCCAACGTCCCCAAGACGAACCAGACACTGTTTTGTAGATGCTCTAGGTGACGGCAAGGATGACAGCGACAATATTCTGGCTGCGGCTCAGTCTTGCAACGACGGAGGGACAATTGCTCTTATGGATGACCTCTACATCATCGGCAAGGCTCTTGACTTGACGTTCTTGAAGCATGTGGATTTTGATATTCAAGGTACACTCAAGTTCGTACCCGATGTCGCGTATTGGGAAGCCAACAGTTTCAAGTTCACCTTTCAAGGAGCTAATACCATGATCCTTTTTGGTGGTGAGGATATCAATGTTTTTGGATCTGGTAAAGGTACTTTCGATGGTTCTGGACAGACATGGTGGGATGGCTATGTCAAAAATAGTACTATCTATCGCCCCATGATGGTCGGTGTCTCTGGGATGAAAGGTGGTACTTGGAGTGATTTACGAATGAAGAATCCTCCAAATTGGTTCAATTGGATCACAGACTCGAACGATATTATCTACAACAACATTGTTTTAACTGTTGGCAGCATTAACACTAATGCACCCAAGAATACTGGTAAGTTTGATTCTGCAAATTATGCTTACTTCGCAAGCTAATTCGTTGTATCAAGACGGCTGGGACACCTACCGGTCCGACAATATTATCGTCCAGAACTCCATCGTCAATAATACAGATGACTGCTTCTCCTGGAAGCCAAACTCTACAAATATCGTCGTTCAGAACAACCGATGCACTGGCTCCCATGGCATGTCGATTGGCTCTCTCGGCCAATATTATGGCGTATACGATTTAGTTGAGAATGTTCTCATCTACAACACTACAATGACCAACGTCGGTAGCGCGGCTAGGATTAAAGTCTATCCAGATGTCAACCCAAATGTGCCAAACAACGGTATGAGCGGTGGTGGCATTGGCATGGTTAACAATATTGTAAGGGCATATTTTTCAAAATTGGAGTTTACTTATATAACTATAGATACACTAATCGTGAGTCAATAGACCTATGATGGAATGCACATCAACAGTGCCGATTGGGCAATCGAGGTTACCCAATGCTACGGCCAGAGTAACAGGACGGTTTGCACGAGCTACCCAGTAAGTTTTGATATTCCTCGGTGGTAATTTATATGATGAGAAACTCTTACAGTATTTTAGTCCAAACTCGTGATCCAGGATGTTTGGTTCAAGAACTTTGATGGTATTGCCAGCAAGAAATACGACCCGAAAGTAGCAACTCTAGTTTGCAGTAGCCCAACGGTAAGAGCATAGCAGTCTGAGAATATCTACTTCAATAAGAATTATATTGACAAATTCGGCTATGGCGCAAGGTTTGCCAATGCATTCACACCGATAACATCAATGTTAAGCCGCCTAGCGGAAAACCACCTCAACATATCTGCGCCAATCTTTATCGCGGATTTTTGAAGACGTTGAATTGTGTTGATAGCTAAAAACGAGAACAGCCAAAAAAGCATCACAGTGCTTTAGTCGGATGTTAGACAGGTGTGGGTTCCTCAAAGTTATATAACAGCTATGCCATATCAACTTTTTTGTTACAAACAATAGTGTGTAATTCCAGATAAAAATTTTAATGAGTAAAGGTTATTCTGTCAACAAAAACTTATGAAAATCCTAAAAATACGAAAGTTATCTTTACTTATGTCATTAGTTTAGGTGTGCAAGTGTTCAGGAGTTATATTTCGAGAGATGAATAGTCTCGTCACGCATTGATTCTAGCAATAATGTGCCGAAGAAAAGCCAACTCCCAATTGCGTTGATACCGTGATTCGTTTGGGCGCGGATTTGTGGATTAAGTATTGATAATTTTTTCTTGACTGAATATCAATTAATATCTATTGCTGTGCCTGTAAGTAAAAAACCACGTGCTTGATATCAAAATGTATAAGACAAGTACAAATTAATAATAACAACCAATCGAATATCCTAGTATCCAAGACGCCTGGTATAATGAACTGCTAAATGAAGAAATATAGCATCAATGACCGCCGTCATCATACATAATCTGAGAAGTGTAGTTTTCGGACCGAAAAGAAAAAAGAGGAAAATTGTATATTAACAAACTGCAAATCGAATATTACCGCCATGCTACTGAAGAACCTGACGGTGAACCCCACCTATCCGTTCCAAACCCTCTCTTTAAACCCGGTACCGGCTCTTCCTTCACCTGCATACCCTTCGCTCCCGCTAATCTACTGGCGCAACCATAATGCACCACTTGTCCGTCTGGGAAAACGCTAATAACGCTCTTTCCTAAACGTTTGTGGCATACGGGACACACCCGCTCCTCTCCAACAACTACCGCCTTTTTCTTCATATCTGCACTCTGCTCTTCCCATCTGAATGCTTCGGCTTTGTAAAGTTGTGCCATGACTCGGTTCATATTCACTCGAGAGTTCGAATGCCGTATTCGATTTTCAAAGTAATGTTCAAGCTCAGCAACTTTGATGGATTCTGGGATGAGATTCAGTGTTGCGAGGGGATCAACACGGGCACCATGGCGGGAGAGCAGATCGATAGCAGGTTTTACTTGGGGTTCATAGCCAGAAGGAGGTGAGAGAAAGAGGCTAAGAAGAATTGAGTACACTGTTTCTGTAGTGGTTTCGGCAGGGTCTGATTCAGGAGGCGACAGTGCGTGAACACGGTTGCAATATCTGGTTTATATATCAGTAAAAAAGATTGAGAATGAGTAGTGTCAACTCTATAAGACTTACACTTCAGCTTTTTCAAAATCCTGCATTTTAAATACGAATATGTCAAGGGCTTGACGGTGGTCGCCGAGTTTACTCAAGATCGATGCCCGTATTTCGTAGAAAGTTGGGTCTGCAAGGCTGTGTTAGTCTGGGGCGGTTATCCATATACTAGCAATTTTACATACCATCTTTTGGGATCCACTTGATAACTTTCTCTGCCCAATATTGCTGACTTTCTTCGGTAAATCTCAGCAGTTTCTGAGCATATTCATCTCTCTCTGAGCTTGTGAGTATCCACTTCCAGCCATCCTCCCCTACTTGATCCTTCTCTTCCCCCATTATCCAAAGGTAGCCCTCTATTAACCAATTATGGTAGTCGGGTGAATCATCCTTGAGCTCGTGTATCAAGTGCTCTGTATATTGAACCGCAAGTTTCATATCTATTGTCTTTAAGAACTCTAAAACTTCATGCCTTGGTAAGGATTCTGCTTGCGGGGTATCCTCTATAAAGATATGCATTCCAAGCTTTGGGTCTTTATGAAGAACCCATGTTGAATATTCGAAAATGAGAGATAATTGGTCCTCGTATAGCTTCGAGAGATATGTTACGGTTGCCTGAGGACCATGTAGATCTGGCTCTCGGTCATCTGGGTCCTCTCGATCGCCAAAACTATAGATATGTTAGCTGCGCTCCGATTGAAACCCGTATATATATATATATTCACATACCTCTTTAGCAAAATAAGTGCTTTTTGATGTAGTTTCTTGTTAGCGAGATAATCAACAAGCTCTTTGAATTTCCCAGTCTCGACAAGTTTCTCGTGCACGACTTCTGGATCACAGAAATTTTCGACTCTAACAAGGGGTCCAACCAAGCTAGAGTTTGTGAACATGTAGGAGCGCAAGAGCGTGGTATCGATCAGCTTGGCCATCTCCATCAAGTTTTCGAGCTGTTCTCGAATGCTCATATCCGCTCCATGTCTTGATGGAGGGAGTAGAGCCGCCACTTCACTAAAATCGATAGATGAACTACCCCTAGTCTGAGTATCACCGAAAGTCGGTATTTTTTCTTGGGCCTGGGCTTGAACTTGTTCGCCAAAAGCATCGGGATCCATGTCGGGCTTTACAAACTTAAGAAGCTTTCGGCGCATTTCAACAAGATATGATATCAGCCCTTGGATTGCGAATTTTAAAGCCTTTCCCTCTATAGGAAATGGTTAGCAAAGCTGTTTATAGGATTTGAGGCAGCTAGGATCATACCAAGTTTAATGCTAGTTGGTGGTGGTGGCGGGGGCGCTATCGAACCCGCTGGTGGGGGCGTTGGAGCTGTTGAAGGTGGCGCTATCGGTTCTGTTTCTCCTTTCCCCGACTTGCCTGACCTGATAGATGCTGTGTCATCCGCAGAGGCTAGCTTCAACCTTGCTGGTATACCAAAATATGATGATCTGGGTGTCGAAGTACCATCGGGTGTAGTTTGGCGATTTCCATTTTCTTTTGGTGGTGGGGTACTAGGTGCTTGTTCTTCGACAACGGAGGCTTTATCTTCTCCATCACCATTTTCCTTTACGCCTCCTTCGGCTGTGCCATTTTCTTCTAGCGGGATGCTCTTATCAGGTGCGGGCTCTTCCACTGGCTCTTCAGCAACAACTTGGTTGGAGATATCTCCTGCGACTGATGGCGGGTATAATCTGATGACTCGTGCCGGTGGAGCAGCCACTTTGGCGAACAGATCCATAGAGTCCCGGAATTTCCCCTGAGAAAAGAGCTTCTCTGCTTTTAGCATCTGTATTTCCTTGATTTTTTCTTCTTTCTCTTCATACAGAGCCTGCTCAAGCTGGCTGAGTAAGCTGATGGCTTCATCATATTCTCCTTTCGCTGTGAGTTCTTGAACCTGAGTCGCATAATCTACTAGTATCATCTTCCATATTTGAGTTGGGGATGCAAGATAGAACTGTTTTCCAGCGTGTGATAGGGCATGGTTATGCAGGGGGGTATGCAGTAGGGTTACGCCGGGCAATGTTATCGTTTGTAACAAAGTCTGTGTCTCCGGATTCCGGATTTGTAGGGTATGGTGAGGTTGTAGCGATACGAGAAACGGGTAGGAGTATCCTAGTTGATCAGGAGGATGATTCCATGTAAGCTGTTTCGACTGTATAGGATCGCCTCTAGTGGATGTGTAAAGAGAGGCAGCTAAATAAGTTATTAGTACCTCGTTAATTCGCAATGGCTTGAAACTGCCAAAGATACTCACAGTCTCGAACAAGGAGCAACTGGTCGGCGCCCAGCCTTGTCGCTAACGGACTTCTCGAAGACCAGGTTAGGTAGCCAGCTGCGCCTCCTCCACCCCCTGTCATCGGTATGTCCTCCACGACCTCAGTATTGACATCGACCATGGCGAAGCTACTGGATAAACCAGCACATAGCTTGCCTTCCGCCGCCCACGTCAAGCTGCGGGGTTGGGATGGTAATGTTATCTCGTTCGAGTCATGGAACTCGCTGTCTTTCCACAAGTACAGAAGTAATTTTCGCTTTAGGACCACAGCTAGCCTAGAAACCACAGATGGTACGCCCGCGATATCTCTTTCCACCCCGCTCGTCAATGCGAACAAGGTAGCACCTCTTGTTTTCGTGAGCGTTTCCAGTTTCTCATACGTCCCCATATCATAGGTTGAAACATAACCATCCGCCAATATGACTATTATGGAAGTTTCCTTGATACAACCCATCTGTGTGATCGGGCGCTTTGTAAACCCTTCAAGCTCGCGGAGACATTCGATATCGATTTGATCTGTCGGCGTTGAGGGACTCGAGACTCGGTAGATACGGAGGGTGCCATTGTTCAAACCAACGAGAAGCTTATCGCCTAGACGTAATCGCGGTCAGTAGAGTCCAATCCACTTGGCGTGTCAACTGAAAGCAGAACAAGAGTGGATTAATATGTACTGTAAGCCAGAATACACTCCTGACGCGACCTATCCTTCGGACCTAGCTCCCGAATGGAGCGAGCGTGAAAGGCGGTAAGCATGGCTCCTTGCGCCTGATCGGTTGTATCGGGAATCGAGGATTCTCATCGAGATCTCATCTATCACGACATCGGATAGCCGTTGTGTAGGCTATGAGAGACGTGTTGGGCGCTTGTCCTGGGGGATTCTCAGGTGTGTCGAGTTTTGGGGGTGATGCGGGTTGACCTCATAGATCCGACTGCAGTTGTTGGGAGTGGACACCTGAACGCCAAAACAGCCGACAGGTCACACGGCCATGACCAGCAGGGCAGGCCTGTCGCGGCTGGTGGGCGAGACAAGGCCTAGCCGTTATTACGCGGCCGAACTCCTACGAAAAGGAACTATTCTGAATCACATATCCGCTTCGCATCTAGCTCCCCAACCGGTCCTCAACTTTACCTTTCACTATAAGATCACTCTATCAGTTCCATCTTTCGAATATGTGGCTGGGGCGCATGGTCATAGAAACATACTCGGGTTGCGGCTAGTTTACGAAACAACGTACAACTCGGAATACAGCCCGTCTCACTTGAGCATCAACATACATGTCTTCGATATCACGAGCGCGCTCGCCGGCATTTCGACTACCTATGCCTGGTTCGCCTAGTTCATCGTGGTCGGCCTACAAGGCACGGCTCTCAGGTCTCTTCACCGGTATTCGAGGAACATTCGCGGACGCAAACCCCAGGGTATGCGTGGCGTTCTGGCTGTTTGGTACATATCTCTTGGTTGGAAAGCACAGGAACTTCATAGGGGGAATATTCGCTGATGTTTTATGATAGGCCTCATAAATAATGTCCTCTACGTTATCATCCTATCAGCGGCGCTTGACCTTGTCGGACCCGATGTCCCGAAAGGAGTCGTTCTGCTCTTCGACGTAATGCCCTCGTTTCTCACCAAACTTATGGCGCCCTACTTTATACACCTCATCTCGTATCGAGTCCGAATAATCTCGTTCTTCCTGCTGGCTACCTGCGGGATGCTAGTGGTGGCATTCGGCGATTCGATACCTTGGAGGCTATTTGGTATTGCGATAGCCTCCTTGGCATCTGGCGCTGGAGAACTTACGTTTGTATCGATGACGCATTTCTATGATCGGTTTTCGTTGGCAATGTGGGGCAGTGGGACTGGCGGCGCTGGGATAGTCGGCGGGGCGTTTTACCTGGCGTTATCCACGTGGTTTGGATTCAGTATACAGACTAGTCTGATGCTCAGCTGCTTCCTTCCATTTATCATGCTGATTGCATTCTTCGGCATACTACCGCGAGACGTTCTCCCCTCTAGTGTAGAAAGGGAATGTGCGAAGGGAACATACGCAAGAATATCTGGTGAAGAGGAAGACGGGGATCTTATGGAGGACGAGGAGGCTATGCATAGTTCGATTTTATCAAGTGGTTCCTCTTTCACAGCTCGCAACTCAGGCTTAAAGGGTATCTGGGCATCATTCAAAGCAAATCTCAGAAAGACGAAAGGTTTAGTTGTACCATATATCATCCCACTTCTCTTGGTATATATTTCAGAATACACGATAAACCAAGGGGTGGCACCGACGCTACTGTACCCGCTAGACGAGATGCCATTCAAGAACTACCGGGACGCGTATCCGACGTATAACACAATATATCAAGTTGGCGTCTTCATATCTAGAAGCAGCACACCGTTTATTCGAGTTCGATATTTATACCCTCCTAGCATCCTGCAATTCGTTAACCTGATTATCTTGGCTGCCCACGCCGTTGGTAATTTTATTCCTAGCATCTGGATTATATTTTTAATAATATTTTGGGAAGGTCTGCTAGGCGGGCTGGTCTATGTGGTAGGTTCCACCTCCAGTTGCATTTGCTTATATATACTGAACCGACGTCTGTATAGAATACTTTTGCGGAAATCACAGATAACGTCCCACACGAAGATCGCGAGTTCAGTCTGGGGGCAACTACCGTTAGTGATTCTGGTGGTATATGCGTTGCTGCATTCATCAGTATGGCCTTAGAAACCTGGCTATGTTCGTATCAGGTTGCCCATGGTAGGAAATATTGTAGGATGACTTGATTATACCTGCATGTAGCGATACCATTTGGGTTTATGATTTTGGAATTAGTTCCTGCCCGGCGCTAGCTAGTCCGCAAATGTTTAGGTACATTTTTCCAATTAAATCGTTTGCTCGGTGTGTATAATGATGCCGGTGTGATCCTATAGAATAAGCATCATGCCTACTCTTAGATCGGATTAATATCTTGAATGGAAGGCGCGAAATACTAAATTTGTCTCCTAGTTTGCCCCCTGTACCTCGTTTTCTGTACAGTAACACTAGACTTACTACCATCACTCGATATTAAATACATGAACCCAACAAAATACTATTTTGAAATTTCATAGGTAAATGCTTGGAACATAAATTTTAACACCAGATTAATTTGTGGTATATCATAGGCATTCATAAAAGCATGATTGCTGAGCCAGACCACATTGCTGCGCCTCCATTCGTCGGGAGGCTCATGAGAATCATTTGTCATGAGTAGTCTTTTGTCTAAATTAGTCCCTCTGATTATTTCAGTTATATATTCCCCAACAGTCATACTGTTATGGAACTTGCAGATATTCTTATTACGAAGGAAGACCCCGCTCTGCGTCCGATATAATGAACCTCCAGCTGCACGAATGGGAATTCGTTCGTCCGATTCACCCCCTTCATAAATCACAATTGGGTCGTCTTTGCAAAAGCCATAGTCGAAAGGCTCTAAAATTTCGCACTTGGGTGTTCTCCACTTCTTGGTACGAGACTCATCGTCAACTTCCCAGTATCCACCCCATCGATCGCGTTCCCTCTCTAATGCTACTTTTGCGGGTCTGAATCTCCCATCTTTACCCCTTACAAGAACATCTAAATCGGCAATAATCTTATGGAGCCTAGGCCTTGGAAATGTTCTGAGGGCTTCTGACTTCCATTTATTGTCGTAGGAGCTGGTATAGTTCTCGTAGCGACTGTTCAACCTTGCTTTGTTGTTCCTGAGGAAGTGCCGCCATATTTTACAGACTTTCGAACAGGTTAGCTGATCTTCCCAGCTTATAAGATCGAGGATTTGCAATTGAAGTTCGACAGGGAGCCGTTGGAGTGATCTTTCGGGATTGGTACCCGATAACTCCGTGTTGCCCTCTGTTGCCTTTTGAATAGGAAAACCAAAGTTCGTTTTGGAAGGACTCTTCACTGCATTCTGGTATGCCTGTGAGAAGCGGTTTCGAGCTGCCTGAATGAATTTATGGGCCATTGTTTAACTGTAGGTAATAGAGCTAGATGGATAACCGAATTCTCTCGAGATGGGTTCCGCGAATACTTGTAGGTTTCGCAGGAACCTATAAGAGCTGAAGTATTAAAGATGGAAGCTAGGGTGGACGGTAAATTCATTGAAGGCTGAGACGAGGCTGATGTGCGCTTTCGGTTCGCCAGTACGCGGTATTGGCAATATTTGCCGACGCTAGAGTGCAAGATCTATCGGTCTTGATGGCGCCTGGTATGCTTTATACCGAACTGTTCAAGCTAAGCTCACCAAAAGAAATGTTTGTATCAACTTGAGGCTCCCCGCTGCCTTGTGCTAAGATGCCAATAAAGTCCTTCTTCCAATGGCAGGCCGACATCTCCTCTGAGAGAGGTTGCCCCTGCATTGTCTGGCTTTCTGGAACCGATCCTGGCCGTCGGCACCCCAAAATAGGTTCCGAGATTAAAACCCTTCCATAGTGGGGCACCAGACAATATTCGCTAGCATCGTCTTGGAGTTGCTCTCCAGATCGACTATTTTGGCCATAGAGACATATGAATCCGTATGATAGGTTTGGAGATATTAGCTTAGGATTTAACCAGGCCTGATTGCTGGTGAAGCTAATGTTGTTGGGTGGGAACTTCACGCGTTCTCGTCGTCAAGTGAGAGCGCGCTGCCAGACAACAGCGAAAAACGTCAGCCTTTCACCAACCAGATCCTCCTCCTGTTCGGTTTCCAGTGAATAACTGCAACCAAACATCTTTCTTTGCTTCATGTACATACATCCTTTCGTTAATTCTAGACCCTTCGACAGCTTCAGCTTTAGCTTTTCTTTCTTTCTTCTAACCCATTCTGATCAGATTCTGTCTAGCATCCTGATTCTAGAAACAACACCTTGATTCCTTAGTTGGTTGATTGGTCTTTCAGGCGCGGCTTGTTTTGAACTTCAGGCGAACTTCAGGCACAGTTTCGACTTTTAACAATCATCATTGTTCATATTGGCCTATCCTAGTTTCGTCTGCATGTATATCAAAGGTACCAATAAATGACCTTACGCCTATATATATCGTTTCCCCGCTAACGTGGTTTACTTAGCTTATCAAGCTCTATCTCGCGTCGTCACTCTTGAACCATAAATCTTATTTCTGTTAGAGCTTCTTTATAGACCTATTAACTGCAAAATGTTTTCCAGTATGAGAAAGCGACGTTTGGAGTCCACCACAGATCTAATAGATGACCAATCAGGGCCATCCCGAAGGGCTCGAATATCAGATGAGGCAGCTGCCGACCAACGAGATATATACTCCATACCGCAAAGCCAACCTTCATCTTCCACGTCTTCTTCTGCTAGAGGCGGACGAAGGCGACCAACCAGGCGAAACGAACCTACTCCACCACAAGAACTAGATCCGGAGGAAATTCATAGAAGGGATAAAGCTTTATTTGTAAATCTGGTCGATAACGTATTCTTACCGCCAAGGCTTCCAGACCGAGCTATCGAGAAGCTTTTGGAGAAGGAAGCCGACCATTACCTTGTCTCCCTTCTTTCCAGTGCTGCCCGAGAGTTTGGTCAAGACCTGCAAGCACAAGACTCTACTTGGTGGAAGAAAATAGAAAAGAATCTCGCTACCTTGGTAGAATTATACCAATTAGATAATGAACAACCGTGGTTATCAGCCGAAAAGCTCGCCGAGGCTTTTAGTCATATGGAAATCGGAGGTAATTATTTGACGCTCCACATTTTTAGAAATATAGGAACGAAGCTATTCTGACACATGATTTTTGTAGATTTTGTCACCCTCAATATCCGTAAACAAAACGCTGGTCTAATCGTCCGTAAAAACCAAGACGAAGCAATCTTCGAGTCTTTCGAAGCCTGCCCTCTGGCTGACGCCGTTGCAGAATGCCGAAAGCGACTAAAATGCTCTTTTCCTGGGCCCAGGACCTGTATGAAGCTTAGTTCATTTCAGGATGCTAGACAGATTAAATCTCTTTCAAGGTTTCTCGCTTTTATGGATGGTAGCGCTCCAGATAATCCAGATGGGAAAGGCGGTTCGGTGAACGATTCTGGTGCCGCAAGCCCGGCATTTATCACTCATCTTTTAACTGGCATAACTCGTGGCATCGGCTCGGTAAAACAGCAGCGGGAAACAAAAATCTGCAAGCGGGTGGCGGATGCTGTCCTTGGCAATGACAAGTCGGTATGGAGACGGTCCCCCTTCTGGCTGGTCGTTAGAGTCGGGCTACAAACCTCTCTTAGGCAACAAAAAAGCCATGGATACGATTGGTACAAAGTATTTCTTGTGTATTTCATGACGAAGATTATCCAGAGAGCAATGGCGGAGAAATCTGTCGCGTATGACTACCTTTACATTATGGGTGCCAAAGTTGCTAGAAGAATGCAAAAGATTGGTGCTGGTGTTCCGTCGTTTGTTATAGACGAAGCAAAGCACATAGTGGAGAAACTAGCAAATTTTTCAAAAAATCATTGGCAAATCTTCTGCGATCTGGATGTGAAGAAAATTAATTGGGACCCTATTACATTGAATTTGCATTCCGATTGCCAGCTGAAACTTCCGCTAAGCGGTAATTACATCTACGCGGCGGCAGAGGGGGATACGGATCTAACTAGTGAGGAACTCGCTCAACGACCTTTCGAGCCTGTAAATTTTCTTCGCATCAGAAATCCGATATCCATTCCTTTCAGCTTATCGAAAACTCCAAAGAAGGATCTTGTCATTCTTCTCATGGATATTGAAAGCTGGGTTGAACACCACATTGATGAATTTGTCGCTTCAAACAATCAAAAAAAAGCCGCAGTCGTAGAGCTTGGTAGTCTTTTTGATAACTATTTCAGACTCGCCATCGATCTGTACGAGGGAAATCCAGAAAATATATCCATGGCATTTCTAACGGGGTTTGAAATTTGGGTGGCTATGGATAAAATTACAGTGAAATGCACGCCTCTTCTGAAAAACTATTCCCCAGAAATTGGAGGAAATGATCTGAACAATCTCTTACTCTCCTCTCGGACGCAAATGAAAAGATTGGCGAATATTCAAACCTACATCATGAATCGTCAGAGAGATTCTGGTTTTCGGAAACCCGCGTTTTTCAAAGACAAAATTTGCGAGGACTCATTTCAGTGCATGTATTTTGATGCTTCTCCATATCACCATGAGCTTTTGGAAGATGTGGAATCGCAGGCCAAGGTTACTCGAAACGCTATAAAGGAATCTCTTAAGAAGGTCAATGCGCAATGGAATGCCATCATGCGTGCGGCAGGTCAAATGGAACATGAACTCACACCGACTGGCCGGCATCGGACGGCCAAGAAGTGCCCTCGTTGTCTAAAAGAAAACGAAGCAAAACAACTAACTGTTGGAAGGCATGAATGGTATGCGAAATAGTGAGTTGAAGTGGTTTTGATCGAGTACTAATAAAGCATATAGGCCACTACCCCGTGAAGATGATGATAAAGCGACTCTAAAAACCATGATTTTCGAACTGGACTGTCCAAAACATTTTGTCGCCTGGCGTGACGCTACTTTCAAAATGCTGATTAACACTTCTGCTGTCCTCCAATTTACGGAAACAGACCCAGAGACGAAGACTCAGGAGCGACTGTCAACCTATATCGGCTTGAAAAACTTTTACAGAGACGAACGGTCGTCTGGTATCATCTTTGCGTCTCAAAATAAGGCCGTTGGCAGGGAAGGCGGGATGAAGATTCCTCTTCCTGCGGATGAAGATGATGTCTTGGCAGAATTTTCGCTTCGCCCGCGGTATTGGTATAACGATGAATCTGGCGGTCACTGGGTTCGTGACTTCTTCAAGTTGAAAGGTCTCTGGGATAAAAGAATGTTCTCTTATAAGCTCCCTAGCGATAGCTTGTACAAATCCCTTCAATTTTCTCTCAGGCGGACAGACCATACCAGCAATCAAATCTTGGCGCTTCAGAATAGATGCCCTCCGAGACTGAGTCTTCATGAGTTCTACGAATATGGCACCCTTCGGTACGCAGGATATTCCCCCTTTAGAGTTCTTCAAGGCTAACATGAGGTTTGGGATTTAGTGCTGGATATACCCTGCAGTGGATTAACATCACAAAGGCACTAAAGGCCAGGATCCTCCGTTTAAATACACAAGAAGTCAGCCTGCTGATACTACAGGCGGCCTGGGAAGCTGGACCCGCTGTTAGAGATATGAGGAATATCTTCTTACGCGACACGCATCGTATTTTTGATAGAACCAGTACAATAATGGAAATTCTGAATGCGATAGAAGAAGTCCTGAAATCTATTCAGACAAACTGGCTTGAAATTTTTTCGATTGCGACACTGGTAGCATTAACATGTCGTTGTTTGGCTTTAGTCAAAAAGGAACAGCAAGCTGTTGTTACGCAGGCGATTGACTTGGTCCTCGCCCTAAGAAAAGTCATTTATGGATGGATAGAGGACCTACGGGAAAAGGTCAAGGCAGAGCAAGATGAAACTAGTCTTTCAGGGAAACTTCAACATTTAATGCACTGTTCTGCAGTATGTCGAATGACATATGAAGTCCCTGAAGAATACGCGGATTACCTTGTTGATGGGTTAATCCCTGGTGAAGAACTGGCGGGCACGAAGGATCCTAAACAGCTCTCTATATATTTCGAAACGGCAGCAATTATTCGCGACAACCTACCGGCAAAACGAGAGCATGTTCAAATGTACTTTCGTCATGCGATTGATCGATCGATACGACTCTCTCACCGCTGGGAAACTCGTATTCGCGACTTTAGTCTTGAGTATCCATCTGCTATTGATCTTGCAATCGAAAAGCAATGGCAACCACATACTAGACAAGGGCAATGGACATCTGCCCCGGAGGCAAAGCATTGGATGCGCATGAGTACTTTACCTGCCTCAGGTGGTCAGGCCATCCAGATTAGCATGAACCTTCTAGATGGACAGATCCTCATGGACAGCATTCCTTTCGGGCGTTTACCCCATGAATATACCGGACACCCTTCATACGATCGAATATTTGGCGGGGACGTACTCGCAGTAGGGCCATCATCTATGAGAGGCATGCAGTTCGAGACAAGATTTCCAGTCGAAGGACACCGCATTCACTTTGCTCTCAAGGGGTCCCAGCTTATCATTCGATCTCAGAAAGGTGGCAGAGTATTTGAACTTATTCCACATACTTGTTTCGAGGGCGACCTCTGTCAACCTCTTATTAAAAACTATACACATTGGTTAGACGCCGTCAACTGGGAGATTCAATTCAGAAAGCTCGGCGACAAGTGGAATACCCAAAGCTACGACTGGAATCTACTACTTTCAGGCACAAGCCCGGTCCTCAGACGATTTGATGCACCTACAGTTCATGTAATTGACCCTGCAAGTAAGACTGCTGGCCAAGTTTATGCGATATTCGGTTGCTTGGAGGAAAAGTCTCATATTCTTGTTACCTGCGAGCAGAGCATAGGAGACCGGTCGTGGACTGTTCATACTGAAATCGCCCGCCTGAACCTAAAGTTTGCAAGTAACAGTAAGGACTTTACTTGCCGTAACTTTCCGGGTTTCCTGGTCGATACAGATCAAAATTTGGGGTGTTTCCACGGCTTGGTCAACAAACTAGTTCTTCGCAAGGGGTCTGAACGAATGGCCATTGTACCATTTGGAGATGTCGTACTCAGAAGGCTAGACGATTTTACACAAGCAGTAGTCCTAGAAGCCAAATCTTATCAAGCGTATACCGTTGACAAGCGTATTGGAAGACTCATCGGAAATGGTTCTATTTCTAGTCGCCTCTATCAGATATACCTCTATGCAATCACCTCCTCTCCAGCTTGTCAAATAGACTCTCTGACGGGAAGGTCTGGAACTGAAGAATCTGTTACTTTGCTGGGGTCAGGAGCTGTCAAATCATTCCAAGAGCTTTCGAAAGCAGATATTCAAATCTTACATTTGATTGCAAAGTTGACTCCTGCAAGATCCTTTGGCGTATCACACAAAAAGGATGCTCCAACAAGGGGGAGAATAGAGAGTGTTCACTGGAATGATGATCTCTCATTCAATTGTCAACGCGATATATTTAGGGCTGGCGCAGAACAAATTCTTAATTATTGGATGCGAATCAAACGGTTCATTCCGGCCGGCCAAAATTTAATCGATGACCCTCTTAGAGACGACGACCAAGACGAAGGAGACGTCGCTATTGAGGCTGGAAAAGAAGACAAGAGAGTGGAAGACGGCGTTAAAAGAGGTGACAGTGTACTTCTTCGACGCGCTGCATGTCGCAATGAAGTCTTCTATGCCTTTCTCGAGGACACTTGGTCTGGCAGAAGTGAGGAAGATGACCTATCAGACCCGCCGGCATTTAATTTTGACGACCCTAGCCCAATAGAGGACAACTCTTACACTGCTCGGGATGGAACCATCGAGATGGAAGACGACAAAGAACCCAAAGTTTGCCAACTCACCAAGATAATTCTACAATGGAAGCCTGGAATGCTACCCCCGCAGCTTTGGCAAACCTTTGAAAGCTTTTACGCGACTGGCGTCAGGGGAAGTCACCAGACAGTCAAATTGCAAGTTCACGATCCTGTGGTTAAAAGATCGACAGGGGAGATATGGTGCGGCCTGTTTATGCTGTGTCGGCAAGCTAATAAGGACGACGATTTATTTGAGCTTATCTTCACACTTGGAACTTTGATGTACCGGGAGGGGTGGGACCCTTCGACTGTCCACGCGCTGGCTGCTGCGGCGATGCTTGATGTATTCAAGGGTGATGAGTTCAGAATTCCGAGTGGCCTCTTTGAGGTCAAGCAAGGTCACACTGCTGACGGCAAATTTATCGAGAAGACAATTAAAAATTTTGTTAGGCCACTTGAGATTACTCACTATTACGCTATTCCTGGAAGAATGGGCGAAAGCGAACATATCGTCAATGCCCGACGTTTGACAGCCTATCAACAGAATTTGAGCATGGAACGCGCGGGCTTGCGACAGTTTTATACCAATCAAGGACATGTAGCTGCACCGACAGCTCCGGAAGCTAGAAGATTTCCGCTAATTGATGTTGATGGAGTACATGATCAAATGGAAGAATACTTTCAAAAGATCTATCGAATCCACCGGTTGAAGAGAGTCATTGATAAAATACAAGCCGTTCTCGAAAGAACCCTCCCCAGCCAACAACACCACGAGAATTACATCCAGAGAATCTACAGCTTCGAAACTTTCAGAGAGGTTCTGGACCGATCCGAAGGCCCTGATATGATTGTTGAGATTATGGATAGAGTTCATGCGCCATCGTTTGATCCTACTGGGACGACTGCACGAACCCCTTCGAAAGCCGAACTGTCGCAAATTGTTGCAGTCGGGCTCCCTACACTACGTCTCCAGCAATTGCAAAGTCTGTTTCGCAATTTATCAGGACCTCGAAATAGTCAGTTCCAAAGGATTTATGCTGAGGACTTGAAGAACAGCGTGGAAGCCCTTCGAGAATTCCAAGGGAACACTGGACCTACGGAGTTACCTTTGGCTATGGATATTATTCAACAAAATGTCATCGAATGGCAAGATTATGTCAAGGTTCTCGAGGACACCTTCCGATCACGATTGGAGCCTTTGCATTTTGGAAACCATATCCACGTTACCCCCGGGCAGGAAATTCTTTACCAAGCAGGACTGTGGCCAAGGATCACAATGTTTGCTCTCCTTCGACTTCTATCTCTTCATGCTAACTCCGTCAACTCGGTTCCTCACGAATGGAAGAAATCAATCATTTCTTATGGGGTTGCACTTCGAGAGCTCGGGAGGGCAGAGCGGCTGCTAAGTCTTGCCGTTCGCGGGGATGTTCTGGGCTTCTGGGAAGCCCTTCCCGATACTGCCGATTCTAATTGGGACCCTGAAGAGCATCCAGACTGGCTTTTACTAGAACTTGAGAATAATTTCGCCATGCGAAATGTACAAGCTGAGATTGCGAAAGAGATGATCGATCCAACATCTGGTAGCTCATCGGTCATGCAACTGAACATGGGAGAAGGAAAGTCATCTGTAATTATCCCCGCGGTTGCAGCAATTCTAGCGAACTTCGAGAAGCTTGTGAGAGTTGTTGTTTTAAAACCACTTTCACGAGAAATGTTCAACTTGCTTCGGTCTAAACTAGGCGGTCTGTGCTCTCGTCGAATATATTTCTTGCCGTTCCACCGTGGTCTAAAAATTGGGAAGGAAGAAGCCGAAATGATTCGGTCGATTTATCGCGAGGTATGATATTCAACCCACATTGCGGCTCCATTTTAACGATTTCTATTGACACACATCTAGTGCCTAGAAGATGCTGGCATAATGCTAGTTCAGAACGAACATCTTCTATCATTCAAGTTACTAGGCTTAGAGAAAGTCTGCATTGAGGAGAATGATGTTGACATTGGCCATACTCTTTACCAGACACAGAAATGGCTTGATGCACATTCTCGAGATCTACTCGACGAATCCGGTAAATTATATTCTACAAACCATTTTATAATCTCCTAAAGCTAACTTTTGTACAAAACAGATGAGATCCTACGAGTCAACCATACATTAGTGTACACTGTTGGTACACAGGCGCCCATGGATAACCAGCCATATCGGTGGCTTGACCTAATGAAAGTTTTTGATGTTATTACGGCAGAGCTTCCGGATCAGCACTCACGGTATCCGCTCGGTTTCGAGGTGGAAAATAAAGATGGAAATGCCTTTCCTTTTCTCCGTATCCTTTCAGAAAAGGCGGCCGATTCTTTGATGAGCGCTGTTGCCTCGGATCTTGTTTATGGCGATACGCCCGGCCACCAGTGGTTCGCAACTGTTAGCCCCGAAAATCGCAAACTGATCTTAAAGTTTATTACGAAGAAAGAATTTTCGGAACAAGAAATACTCGCTCTTCGAGAGATTCTTCGTGGTGGACATATGTGGAACGCAGCGCTTCTGTTCCGAGGTTTGATTGCGTATGATATAATGCGGTTCTGTTTGCAAGAAAAACGCTGGCGGGTGGACTACGGCCCTGATTTAGGACGGACGTTGCTAGCAGTACCCTATAAAGCGAAAGATACACCTAGCAGCGCCAGTGACTTTGCTCACCCAGAGGTTCTATTATGCTTGACCTGCCTCTCCTGGTACTACTATGGTCTAGAGGAGTGTGACATCAGGGAGTGTGTACACTACGTCAAGGGAAGCGAGAACCCCGAAGACGAATATCGGAAATGGACCCAAAATCTACAAAACATTCCGGAACACTTGAAATCTCTGAAGGGTAAGTCGACGATAGTAATCACCCTTCACAGTTCTCAGTTAGCAAGCTAATTAAATATAGGGGTTAACATGGAGAATGCCGAAGAATTCACCACTGTCGTTTGCCCAATACTACGATACAACAAAGGAACGATCGACTTTTTTCTTGAAAATATTATTTTCCCCACGCATGCCAAAAAATTCCCTTTCAAACTGACTAGTTCAGGCTGGGACATTGTGGAAAAGAAAAGACATTTGACGTCCGGGTTCTCAGGAACGAATGATAATAAATACCTGTTGCCATTATCGATCGAACAACAGGACTTAGAAACCCACATGCACACAAATGCACTAGTGCTCAACTACCTTCTTGCTACCGAGAACAACCATTTCATTAAAGCATCGAAACCTCGGACAAAGTTGAAGATTACTGTAACAGAGCTCTTAGATACCATTGTTGCGCAAACACCCCCTATATCTGTGCTTCTCGATGTCGGCGCCCAAGTTCTCGAGCTTGAAAACAAAGATGTGGCAAAAGAATGGCTTTCCCGAGCTGCTGTGATTGATCCCGAAAAATGGCAGGCGGCTATATTCTTCAATTCTAAAGACGAAATCTGCGTTATAGATCGCGCTGGGAGGGTGGAGCTCTTGATGACATCTAATTTCGCTAGACAGATGGAAAATTGTTTGTGTTACCTTGATGATGCTCACACACGAGGCACAGACCTTCCATTCCCTTTAAGGAGCAGAGCCTTAGTGACCCTCGGGCCAAAAACCACAAAAGACCGCTTGATACAGGGTGCAATGCGGATGCGAAAGCTGGGCAAAGGCCACTCTATTGTTTTTTGCGCCCCGCCAGATGTCGAGCAACAAATTCTCGCGATAAGTAACGGGAAGTCGCGAGTAGAAAATGTTGATGTCTTAAAATGGGCATTACGAGAGACTTGCCGACAAACAAAAAAGAATGCCGAGCTTTGGGCTGGACAAGGTGTGAACTATGTGGAAAGGAAGCGGGCTCAGAATCATCATGACGCTAAACCTTCTTGGAAGAGTCTCCGAGACCGGTTGTTCGAACCCGAGCAAGTTTCTCTTCAGGACCTATATAACGTCAAAGAAGGACCCAAAGAGCCCTATATGGCTCGGATAAGTCATTTACAGATTTCAGGCAATCCAGTGATTGAACAAATTCTTGAGAGATGCCAAATGTTTGATATAAACCTAGACGAGTTAGCGGGGGATTTAGATGAAGAGCAAGAACGAGAGGTTGAACAGGAAGTCGAGGTAGAAAGAGAAGTTCAGAGGCCACCACCAGCGAAAGCTCTCTCCCATTACCTCCACAAAGACTTAAGAAAGTTTGTGGATAGTGGCACAATACCTAAAAATTCAATCGCGGTAGAGCCTGCTATTGTGTCACTCCGGAAAACATCGATACGCCCGCACATTCGACCGGGATCCTGGTCAACGAAGCTCTTGGTCTCTCAGGACTTTGCTCAAACAGTTGAAATGTTTACCCATCTTCAAAACGGGCAGCAGATTGAATACCAAGACGATTTCGTCCGCCCAGTCTGTTATATTCTTAGTCGCCCAAAATCAGCCAAGCGGAAAGCGGTGCTCGTTATCATTAGTCCGTTTGAGGCTCACGAACTAATCGATAAAATCAAGGCATCGAAGTATGTTCATTTGCATATCTATATGCCCAAAATATCTAAATCTACAGGCTCTTTTGAGGATCTGAAATGGATGAATATCGGAAAACCTTATCCAGCGAGGTGGTGTATTCCAGCCGTTTTGATGGACCAACTTAACTTATTCGCAGGCCAGTTATACTTCCGGCAGCGAACCACTTATCTTAGAACTGCCGAATGGTTGAGTCTACGAACACCTGAAAGCGATCCAAATGCACCTTGCGAGGAAGATGGGTTTATTCCCCAAGGCTATCGCCGTTTAAGGAGCGGTGCGCCATTCAAGAGCACCTTTAAGATATCTCCTGTCCCATGCATGCAAAAACTCCTTTCTATAAGACGAAAGGGGCTTCGATATGATCCCACTCACCTCGGGCAGCTACTCCACGGAAAGTTTCTACAACAAGATGATTTCGACGAAGATGATTCCGACCTTGAGAAAATCTTTAATGAAGACGATGCTGTAAGTGCGGATGAAGATGATGACGCCGACTACATTAAGGAGGAGGTAGAACCTTTAGAGCATTCCGCTACCGCTGGTCAAGCTCAGCAGCAGATGCAAATCGACGGAGTTAATGGGATCCAGGGTCAGGAAGATGCCAACGAGGAATTGGCTGACGACGAAGACGACGAAGACGATGAAGAATACGGAGACGACGGAGATCCTCATGTTAAGAATGAATATGAAGGTGATGTGTCAGAATTTGACTACATGGAAGTTGATCGCTCACTGTTTTACCGAGATTCGTCGCCTGTTATTCCTGACGAGGAGGAGGATTCCAACACCATGGATATGGGGACTCCTAGCGAGGACGATACTGGCGATTCGATGGATATAGAGTGGTAGACGAAATTGGTATCCCTTTGTAAATATTCTGAGGACTCACATCAAGAAACCGTGGATGTGATTGGCGTTTATCGTGATTATAGCAATTTTAGATCTTATAATTTAGGGTTCCCTAAGTTCATGAACAACAGCGACCTGGCGGGCAGGAACGAGACTAGCTCTCTATTCTTTGCTTAACCACAAAAGTAACAAAATAGACGGAAATTACCTAGTCAAATCCATCATCCCTTGACTTTCAATAGAATAGAATATATAATTCAGTTCAAATTCAAAATACCCCCAACTAATTTTTGTAGTTTCCAAAAGCTAACACAAGTACAGCGCGTTTCTCTAGCCCCCAGGTGACGAGGTAGACACCTACTGCCCTACAACATGAGGATGCTACACCTGCCTACGAAAACACAACACATCGACAACAGCACGCTCCGGTGTGAAGGTGTTTGCCATTCGACGCCAAGGATTCAGCTCAGAGTTGCGAGGTTCCCGGAACCTCATCACATCAGGCTGAGCGATGAGCCATCGCATCGATTCTGCTCACTGACCCTTCTAAAACTCCTCTATCAGATGGCTCTCAGCTAAGGATGTTATCTGTTCAGGCTCCAATAGCCCCCCGACATAAATCTTCCTGAATATTTATCCAAGCAGCTGTCCGATTTCTGGAACTTGGGTGTTATAGCTACAGCCTAGTCAAGTATACTCGCAGCCGCGCATAGTGCACAGGATCAATACAAGCATCCTCAATTTTAATATGTTTCCATTTCCAGCCGAACTTCTCCTGGAGATATTTACTCATCTTACCAGAAAAAACCTTTTCTCCCTCTCGTTATCTTCAAAATCCTACCGTCGACAGTTGTTACCTTTCCTCTTTGATAGATTAAAACTGTCGGTGGACGCAATAGGGTCTTTTCGGGCTGGCGGCAAATTTCACTACCTTCGGGTATATGTTCGGTATGTTTAACGCCTAATATTAATAACCCTTTAAAAATGACACCTGTTAGCATCGACATGCATGTTAATGCCAATTTACATATTCTAAAAAAGACATCTTATTATATCCACTTCAGACGCCCGTGCCACTAGTGCTTCGGGAACTATCAGTCGGATCAGAATCTGTTGTTCGAGCCTCGATCTCTTTTTCAACACCACAAGCCTCTCGGTGACGTCGCAAATCTCGACAGAGCTATGTTTCAACTTATTCACTGCAGTTCTCAGAACGGCTTCAAGCCAACCTTGGTACGACAATATCAAAACGATATCCCTCTCGTACATAGGGATGGTACCGACGCAAAGCTTCAACTTGAACCCATTCTACACCACAACCGAGGCAAATCGCCAATTTTTAGGCGATCTGCCCCGGAGCAAATATGAAATGGCCCAAAATATCGATCCTTCGATATTTCCAAGATCTCTGGAAGAATTAATCGTCGCAGTTGAAGAATTCAGTTTTTTGAAACCGTCAAAACGATACCATCCACCGTTTCCCAATCTTGCGGCTCTTAGCACGTCGCTAGCACCAGCGATCAAGCGGCTAGAGATACACACCAACACCCTCGAATTCCCACCAATTCTCACCAGCAGTTCCGTTATCTACTCGAATCTCAAAGAACTTCGTCTCGAATTCGATCGTCAGCCAGAGGGTGAAATTCTGGAGGAACTAGCACGCCGTTTTCCAAGCGTCGAGGACCTCTGCATAGAAACCCCAGCTTTACCACTCTCGCCGATAGACATCGATGTGGTTTACCGCAAATTCATCAAGCTAAAACACCTAAAGAAGGTGAGGGTGCCCTGGCCCCGCACTCCTTGGCCCCGAGGCTGTCTCGACATAGGAGATCTTCTGGATTCAGTGATTTTCTGGATAGAAAACGGATTATGCAATCTGGAGCGGGTTGAGTTTCTGCAGACGCCAAGAAGCAGGAATAAAGGGATTTTGGTGATTACGACGATACCTGAGGAGGGCGGGTTTCGATTGAGAGTGGATATTGAAATAGATGGGAAAAGTTACATATACTTGAAAGAATGCGATGAGCCTATTATAAAGCCAAAGCCGTCGGCTGGAGATACTTTTGAGGTGGATTTGGTAGACCGGACTTGGGGGTCTGTGATTCCCGGGTATTCGGCTTTCTGGGGAAATAACGCCGTGGCGTACCACGAAGCGTTTGATAATTTTCACGATTAAACGAGTAATCCTTTTATTCTTTCTTTATTGTATATCCTTTATATCTTATGGGCCATAATATATCCTCTCTTCCTTCTAAGAAACCTTTGTGTTTAATTGAGCTACAAAAAAAACATATCTATGGGGTATCATTCGTATTACATATCTTACACGCCATTTCCATCTACTCGCTCCATATATATCGAGGGCTGCCAATAGGTTTAAGGGTAGTCTAGTCCTTACCCTTCTTCCGCTTCTTTCCTTTACCCTTCTCTTCCGCCTCTTCTCGCTTTAATCTCTCGACCTCTTCTTCCAGCTTCTTCGTCTCGTCGTCCAGTTCTTCTTCTACTTCTCCGTCCCGCTCCATATCCTCAGCGCTCTTATCGGCCCCCTTCCCACCCCCGGAGGAAAGCTGTAGACTCTTCTCTTCTTCCATCTGTGCTGTCAGCAGGCTGTTTATATCCGCTTGCGCCTCTCTGACAGCCTCTCTGAGAGCCTTTAGATGTGCGCGTGTAGACGAGGCAGATGGGGTACCGTGTAACGGCTCCGGTTTGGAGGATCCCGTGGGGTCATTGTGCGTGTGCGAGGCGTGCGACGTGGATATTTGGGGTGTAGGTGGCGGTGGGAGGGGTTTGCTGATTGTATGGGGGGATGTGGCGGGGTAGGAGGTGGGGTTGGTGTATGTTGCCGTTAAAGCTGGCGGGTGTATCGATTCCGCCATGGTGATGTATCTGGAGCCTCTGCGGAGCCAATTGAAGATAGTTGGAATAAATTTAGAGAGTGTTCGACGTATTAGGTGGACTTGTTAAAGCTGGTTGAAGGTTGAAGGTGAAGCTTAAAGCTGTCATCGTGTCGAAATGCGGACAGGGGTGGAAAATATGCAACAGCACACAACACCAAATTTGAGGTACTCTATTTATATCAGTTGAGCGCTCATTGATACTCTGGATCTTGAGATATCCCGTATCAAGGTTTGTAAGAATTATTGAAACCTTTTATTAAATCTAAAAACGTCTTTTTCCGATATACTATCTCATAAAATTTTAATGGTAGTCTTGGCGAGATTTCGTGGGTGATATTTATCATTGATACTATATCTATTCAAACGGCTTTCTTTAGCGCATCCTTCTCAGATACTTAGGTAGTTACGCCAATATTGTACTACTAGCAGTAGCCTTTTTCCATATAAAAGAGACTTTCAGTATACAATCTTGTCGTAGATTCGAGCTATGATGACACCGATTACGCTAGCCAGTCTTCACATGATCCACACTAAACTTTCATATAGCACACTAGCCACCAAGTAAGTTCCCCCTACTGCCAAGTTGGGACACATTATATACTGTTCCTCTACGATGGAAGTACAATCAGAGACTGGTCACTCGGTCTGAAGGCCGGTAGCCCTAGCCCTATATATAGTAAGACACGCATCTGACAGAATTGGAAGAACTTAATTGGACTATAGCTAGCAAGACATTGGCTCACAAAAAGCAACGCTGGATAGTAGATACACGCTAAACAAAAGACAGCGGAAATATCACTTTTTCGCACTTTTTAGGTTCTTTTGTATCCTATCACCCTCCCCGCTGGCCTTCAGTTTCCGGGCTGAGAGGCCATACCAATAGTAACACCGGGATTTGAGCTCAGAAAACCCGTTTATCAACTGCGGGAACCCCCCTTCATACCACCCAGAGCGCTTACGGCTCCGGCCATCGCCTTTCACCTCCCCAAAAATAGGAAATACAGTGGTGGGAAGAAGAAAAAATCATTTGGCCCTCTTAGCGGGAAATCCATCTCTGCCGATTAGCACGCACCCACACCCCCCCTTCCCGCGCCAGCTCATCGCCCCGGCTAGTCTTTCCCACTTACTCCTGCAGGAAGGCAGAAAAGAAAAAGAAGGCAGTGGGTCCGCTGCCGGTTTTCCACCAAGACAGCGGGTTTATCTGTTTCGTCAAATAGCTAGCGTTCCCGCGTTCCCGCAGATCTGGGCTTTGACGCTATTCGAGCTGCAAGTTGACGCTGGCTGCAGGAGGAGCGAATTGCGTGCAGGAACAAGAAACCTTGAATCCAGGTACCTTGTTCCTGCACCACGGGGGATAAGAAAAAGGAAAATAGATGGCATATGCAGAATGCAGGAAGCCGTAATTTTTAAAAAGATGGAAGCGAGAGTTTAGACTCAAACAAAACCGGGGTTTCCAAAGAAGACTAAAAGAAGCTTATTTTCACCGTTGACGATCCCATCGCCCGCCAAAACACCAGGAGTAAAATGTCAAGAAATTAAAGAAAATTCGTATACAGGGGAAAAGCAAAGGGTATCATTTTTTTGGTAATTCTGCCGGTTTTCTCGGCCTTTTCAGAAATGCGGATCCGGAGATGTAGCTTTTAATAAGCATCGACATCCTCGTCATTCACGATTCTGAGGGTTTCTTCGAGGATGAGCAGATCTCGCTCGATCATCTCAGCCCAGTTTTGAACGTCACCGATTTCCTATTCCCAGTTTCGTTAGCACATCGCCTTTGAAAATGTTACGGTGCGAAATTCTGGAATCTGCTAGGGTTATTACCTTAAGTCTTCCACGGCCGTTCTCAGCCATAGCACTCCACTGCCGCGAGGTCTTGCTCATCGCTTGCGTTCTGGATTTGAGCTGTTTGCTCTGTGACTCCAGCGCATTGGCATTAGTGTGGATATTCGAGATTCTATCGCGGAGATCGATATCGAGAGAGTCACCGAGGACAGTGATTTCGTGGGTGAGGTGTTTGCGGGCTTCGTCTGTTTTTTTCGGTTAGCGGTTAAGGTTTGGATTTTTTTAGCTAGATGCAAAACTCTCGATTGAGAACTTACCAGCACGGCGAAGACGCTCGTTGCGGGCAGCGCGCTCTTCCTTGATCATTCTGGAGGCCATTGTGATGAAATGTGGTGGTAATATTGAAGAAGGTGACTGGTGTCAAAGTGTGATAGCGATGAGAATGTTTATAAGACGTTGATCTGCGTTACACCGGTAACACAAAAGATTCCAGACGGAGGTTAGGGAGGATAGCAGATATAGCAGAGCTTAGCAAGCTTAAAGCTAGTCAAGCACAAGATGGAATGTTATGAGGAATGAAGTCTAAGCTTAGACGAGATGGATAATATTAGTATACTGCGAGGATAAGACCTTAAGACAGGAATGTTTTCAGGAAGAGGAGGAAAACTAACCATAACCTCCTCGAAGCGGCATATTTATACCCCCCTTGGACGGCAAGACTGGCTTCATGGCGAGGACGAAGACGAGCTAAAGGTCTGAGCCCTAGCTATAGGGGGTATAGACGGGATATGCTTGTGATCGAAAGCCATTGGGGACGGCATAAGATGGAGGGGGGTGGTGGAGGGGTTTGTGAAAGAGTATAGCCGATATGGAGACCCGTTGGCGAAGGCGATTGGCTCGAAGGGGGGGTGTGAGTCGATAGAGGAGGGCTCAGGCTGATACGAAGACGGGATATGATTTGCGAAATAAGATGGTCTAGTGCGAGTTCAAGAGTTTGAACCGAATATCCCTTCTGGTAGAGGATACGGAGTGCAGGCAATTGTGCGCAGGATCCTGGAAAGCCAAATTGCAAGGTTGATAATGGCCGTGGAGGATATTGTTACTCAAGGTCTAGGTCCAGAGGCGCAAGGGTAAGAGCTACCAGGATCGAGGAAGGTAGAGTAAATCGTAGTAAGAGAAAAAACAAATATGGAAGAGGATAGTCACGGAAGGCAAAGATATCTAAGAAAGGTAGCGGGATTGAGAAAAGGAGCTGAAACTAGTAGCACACCTCTCTCGAAGATGGATGAAGATGAATAGCTCGAAAATGGGCAAGGAAGACCCGGATTGGATAGGAAAAAATCGACGGAGCTAGCTAGTAGCTATAGCTCGATGACAGAAGGAATCCAATTGAGCTCTGGGTGTCACAATTGGAGCTGAGGTTCGCGATCTACGAATTCAATTGAGTCAATTGATAACCCAAAGATGATACTGAACTCGGGATGTCATCTAACTAAATGTTGAAGAGAATTAACAAAAAATTATTCTCAATATTAGGTTGTGTCGATGAATTGTCCACGTCGTTGCGCATGCAAGCCTCGTTAGCGTCTTCCCTTTTTAAAAGTCTTTTCTTCTTCTGCTATGCAAGCTTGCTGCAGAGGTTCCGGGAGTCCAGCGTGGAGTCCTACCCAAGGTAACCAGAAAGTCACTGGAGCATGCCAAAAAGGTCGGATGGGTACCACAAATATACGAGCGGTGCGTATGCAGGTATGACGAGGTCGCCCCAAAGAGAGATTATCTTGCTAGGACATTGCAGAACAGGATGGAAAATTTGAAGCCTTAAGGCCAGCTCAAGCGCTGGGAGGACATGCGAGTTACACCGGGGGTCAACCCTTGCACTTTTTCTTTTCTTTTTTTTTTTCTGGTTAAGTAAGTTGGGGGCGCTGCTGCACCTAGTAGACGTTTCATGCAGGATCGATGGCTCTGGGAAACCTCTCTCATGGAGTGTGGAGCACCCCAGAAGGCGAGGAATGAGCCAAAAGGGCTGACCAATTGGCAGCTCGCGAGCTTCTTATCGGTTGGATATTCTGAAGCAGAGGTTGGCCCGACTGCGCCTTCGTCGTCGGATTTGAGACGATCAATTGTGGTGGATACCGGTGTTCATATCACAGGATCGAATGGGTGATACGAAGACAGACAGCGAGGGACCGTTGATGCCACGAGCTCATCCCTCAAGGTTACGAGGAGAGCTAAGATTTGAGCTAGAAATCGTGTCTCGATTGGATACCAGTTCCAAGACACGAAAATTTTCCTGCCTATTCTTCTAGCGCCGTTCGATTGATAATAAGAATGTAATTGTGATCTTACCCCAGCTGCGAATTGGAAGCTCGAAGCTTCGGCTCCGAGACCGAGTAAGCTTGGAAAGAGGGTGGGCAGGCACTTTGAACATCAAATCGCCGGAATTGGAGAAGCGCCTGGATGTTTGGCTGGGGAGCAATCGGAGCTATGTTGGAGCTTGATCTCGTTCAGGTGACGCTATGTTGGCGGTGTCTCAGGTGGTACTTGTTACCTGGTATCCCCGCTAAACTCTCAAACAAGGTGGAATAAGGGACACCTCGCGATATAGGAACACCTATATACAATTGTATATCTTTCGGCGGCTTATACCCATCGCTCCCACGCAGATTTCGATACTCGGTACCACAAAGCATGTCACTCGTCCTTTTTTTTTCGCCGGATTGAAAATTTTTCGCGAAGTGGAACCGAGAGCAGCGAACCGTTAGATGAGCCTTCCGGTTGTTGAGGCTAGTCGCCAAACCAGCTTTCGCTCTGGACTGGGAAGCTCATCGACGGATGTCACGGGAAAGTTTCCTCGGATGACTGAACAATGACGAGAGATCTCGGGCCATAAAGGCATGAGCAATTGAAGCAAATAACTGGGAGCCTTGAATTCGGGGTCAGAGAGGAGCGGCATCTTTTCTTTTTGGAGCAACGCTGTCATGCAAGACGCACGCTGCAATGCGTATGTATTGACAGCAAAGCGTCTGGGACCCGTCCGGCTGGATCGCACACTTTGGCGGAATGGAGAATAATCGTGGTCGACCGTTATTGGACGGTAGCCGACTCCCCTGCGTTTTGGGGGGCTTTCGTCACAGCACTTTTTCGTTCCAGACGCTGACTGTATCCGACGGATAAGCTACAATCGATATTGATCGGACGAAGGGCAATGGATCCTTACAGAACATAGTCTTTGCCAATTCAATCGAAATCCTATTATATTCCTTCTAGTTTATATCTGAATACCAATTTATTTAGCTGGCGGGGTCGGAGTTTTTCCGCAATATGTGTTGCGTACCTCTGCCGCATCTTGAAGCCGGTACCTCTGCCAGATTTGAGAGATATTCGAAAATGCCATAAGCTATTGGTGATAGTTGAGGTGGAAACTAGGATTTAGAGGCCGCATAAGAGAGGGAAAGAACAAGTATATATACGATGGTCCAGGCCTTCTAGAACCTTAACAGAGCTTATATATAAGCTTGACCCGACCTAACTAGTCAACACCGACTATCTATAGAAGCCCAAAATTACAATTAGATACAATGAACGAGAAACAAAACATATAAATATCGGTTAATTGGTCATCCCTTTGAACTCTAAGCTGGCCAGGAGGTAAGGCTCCTAGGCTGATGTTACATACATACTAGCCATAAGACGCCGTACTAGGCGCTACGCTAAGCTACGGTGACAATCACATATTCGCGCCCCCACCGCCGCGGTGTGAAACGAACTGGCAAATCTCCATTGCAAAAGCTTTATCAAAGTCTGGGGGGCAAGTTACTAGTATACCGGGTTCAAGTTCACTAAAAAGTAGAGGTGGCAACCATCGAGGATCTAGACAAGCCTTACCATACCGATAGTGCTAAACTGCTGTCAAGATCTGCAGTGAGCCTCAAGCAGACCACTTTAATCTACAAATCTACTGATAAGCCAGCTGAATCCTGTATACCTTGTGTAACCACACGAAAGAGACATGCCGGACATGCCTATAGAGATCATGCTCATGGTTAGTATCTTAGTGCTATCATTTGGCGAGCCGATGCAACTTTCAGAAAAGCGCTACCCATTTCTATAACCGCTAGAATTGCTAGTTTAATGACTATATCCATGAAACATCAAACTAGGATACTGGAACAGCATTTAGCCCCAAAGGTCCCCAATTGGGCCTTGGGAAACGTTCGAAACTTGAGCTGCGATTGTGGTATTGAAATCGTGCGTTGTTTGTCAAAATACCACACGGGACCACAGAACTAGGACAGAAGCTACATTCTGAAAAAGACACTTCGATGAAATTGTTTCAAATCACCAATTCCGTCAGTTGGATCCGCTATCCGGTTGGTAATCTGTCCTTCCAGAGGGGAATTGGATACGTATAGAGCAGCGTAGCTAGTTAACAAGTTGGCATCTCCATTGCATTTGGGTGGAGTGTGTGTAACCGCACTGGCATCAACTTCTACTGGGACGTGGACTCGAGATATATATCGATATACAAGAGATATACTAAAGCCATCTTGTGTGTATCCACGACCTCGTGACCATGATAGCCTCAAGGGTCCGTCTGGACTTGGCAACTTGAACCGTCTTTGAGCCACCGCCACAGCTTCTTGCTATGGCTCGAGCGTCCGGGAGTCCTTGTGCAAGGCTGAACTAGCCGAAATTATGCAACTGCAACATTGCAGCTGGGGGGGTTTCCAGCTCCAAATATAACCAAGCCTTGTCTAACAAACGCGTCCCCCCAGCAAGGGGTATCAAAGGGTTACTTTGGTAACCTTACTTATCTTTTCGTCTCCCTCGGTTCAGTTGAATTCCTGAAGTCTCTTCATTCTTTCCTATCTAAGAGCATTCCCTCCAGACATCATATCATCAGCTTAAACCAAGTCAAGTCAGTCAAAGGAATTCGAAGGGGTTGCCCAGCCCGCTCGTCCAACGTTACTCGCAACGCATTTTCACGTTCGGAGTGGTTGCCTCAGCCGAGAAGGTTGCACACTCCCTTTTAAATTGCTGCTCTTGCCATATGGCCCATTAACCTCTCCTTCCCCCTCCTATCGACGTCCAGTCTCCATCTCCATCCGCCATTCTCTCTAGCTCTTTCGAGTTCGAGGCAGCTCTCTGCCTCACTCTCGCCCGTTCACAATGTACAATCCAGCAACCGACCGTTCACCAATCTCCCCGTCGTTTACCGCCAACCCCTTCGACAAGTACAAATCCGCCCGTGAGGGTTCCCTACCCGATGGCATCGGCGGCATCGGCACAGGTTCATGGCCGGACCGGTTTGCAGCTCGCAAGAAGATTGGCGAGAGGAAACGGATTGTCAGAATACTCGTCATAGCCTTCCTCGCCGGATTCTTAATATGGTTCTTCCTCATGCCACCAAACTGGGCGGCTGGCCAGGGCTCCAGTGAGCTATACACACCGCCGCCACCCTCCAAGATGGAGGAAAAAGCAGACCATGAAGTTCAGCAAACACCGGTAGAACAAACTCCAGTCGACAAGCCGATTGAAGCCCCTCTGTCAGTGGATGCCAAGGTGCAGATTGGAAAGGAGAAAGCCACTTTTGTCATGTTGATTCGGTAGGTTCATAGTACTTCCACTAAAAAACGGGTAACACAAGCCTAACAGCATATTGCAAATAGAAACCGCGAACTTAAAGATGCCCTCCAATCAATGAAACAAATCGAAGATCGCTTCAACCATAGATTCCACTACCCCTGGGTCTTCCTCAATGACGTCCCATTTGACGAAGACTTCATTCGCGAAACTAGCAAGCGAGCATCCGGAAAGACCGAATACGGCCTGATTCCAGAGAAACACTGGAGCGTTCCCAATCACATCGACCAAGACAAGATGCGGGCTGCGATGAAGAAAATGGAACAGGACAGAGTTATCTACGGTGGTTCTCTTTCCTATAGACACATGTGCCGGTAAGTTGTTAGCTTTTAAAACGCTTAATTGGAGCAGTACACTTACTATAAGCTTGCAGCTTCAACTCTGGATTCTTTTGGCGCCAAGAGCTCCTCGACAAATACGAATGGTACTGGCGTGTTGAGCCAGGCATTGGCTTCTACTGCGACGTCGAGTACGATCCCTTCGAGTTCCTACGTATCTCCGGCAAGAAATACGGCTTCACAATCACCCTTCCTGAATACAAATCTACTATCCCTACGCTCTGGCAAGAGACCCTCAACTTCATGAAGCAGAATCCTCGATTCCTCAACTCCAATTCAAGCTTGCAATATCTGTTGGACGACAAAGACCAGGGAAAGACATTGTCCTCGGATCCGCCGCCAGAGTACAACGGCTGCCATTTCTGGAGTAATTTCGAGATTGCCAGTTTGGATACGTGGAGAAGCGAGGCGTACACCAAGTATTTCGATCATTTGGATAACGCTGGTGGTTTCTTCTACGAGCGTTGGGGAGATGCCCCAGTGCACTCGATTGCTGCAGCGTTATTTTTAGGAACACAAGAAGTCCACCATTTTGCAGATATGGGGTAAGATGCCAATTGCCATCCCGATAAAATGTCGAAGCAGGTTTTTCTAATGCGTCAGTAGATACATGCACGTCCCATGGAGTAGATGCCCACAACCAAACGAATTCCACAAGTACGCCAAATGCGTGTGTCCGTTTGACCTCAAGGACAGCTTTGACTTGAATGGTTGGAGCTGCCAGCCAAGATGGTGGAAGATCGCCGGCAAGGAGTACGGCGCTTGATATTTTCAAAAAAACGAATTTGTTGTTTAGATCTTCCTACCATTTCATTCTCCTATGGAGTACTTGATTTCGCAGTGTATTTATTATTATCTCGGCTTATCTTTTGATTATGGAACAAGGATGGGTTTCACTCAAAACAGCGTTTATTATTAGAAGGCGACTTGGTTTTCGGGGCTACTATTTCTATCGGATTGTTTACTTTACTGTTAAAAACAATTAATGATAATATACACCATATACTCCTTTGAATATGAATATTGAAAAAACTAGACGATATACCATGAACTCCAAGTTCAAGACAGGATGTAAATAGATCTCTAGGTATATGATCGAGACTTTATCAGCTCGCGATTCTCATCTGGGCTACATCTCTCACCACCCTACGCTCTTGCCTCTTCTCTTTCTCGATTTCCACTCTTCTCGCAGCCTCTTCTAGTTCCTTATTATCCTCTCCCTCGACTCCCTCCTTCTCCCGGGCTTCCTTTTCCATCTTTTCCTCAGCCCTCTTCATCTCTTCTGCCTTCTTCCTCTCCTCTTCCACAATCTTCCAATCCACCATCTCTCCTCCTCCAACTTTTCCTACAATCCCTCCTACCAAGAATCTGTACCTCAAATGCCCCTCCACCTCCTCGCTCACATCCACGCTCTCCACGCCGCTAGGCCATTTGATACTCTGCAGCCCAGCAACTCCAAACTGTACCGCCGAAGTCCTGTACAAGAAACCCAATATATAATCCTTCTCACTAAACACACTAACCACCCTCCCGCTCACCACACTCCTTGCCCCAATCCAACCTTCCCCGCTACTAGGTACCGCCGCACCCATGATATACACATTCTCAACAATTCCAAAAGCTCTCCTCTCCGCCAACTCGACGAGACAAGAATATACCACTCGTGCGCCGAGACTGTACGCCACCAAACTGACCGGTCTATTCCCTTGCACCCGATTAATCAATGCATCAGCGAGAATTTTCCCGGCCTTCTCAGCTCTCGTCTTTGCAATATTGAACGGATTATCAACCACCTTTCCGATCTTTAACAGCGCGATAGGCCACATGGCAACTATCAAGCTCGCCAAGACGGTGCGTCTGATAATCTCGGCTTTCAAATATGTGAACGCATAAGTCTTAAGCATAGTCGTAAGTGCGGACCCGAGATCTAACAGTGCCGACGTCTCCCATCGTAAAGCGTAGACTTCTGTATGCGCCGAAAGCGCTTCCCAGGGAGTGATAAATTCCTGTCGATCGGTAATCCATCCAGAGATGCCAATGGTAACTGTAAGTCGATTATCTTCCGGTTTAACCTCGCCACTGTGAGTTCGAGATGTCGAGGGACGATCGTCCACCCCCATCTCTTCAAAACTCGTAGGAGGCGAATGATGCCGTTTTGCGTCTTCTGCCTCTTTTCTAGCCTTCTCCTCAGCAATAGCGGCAGCACCACCTGGCTTCACCCTCTCGAAACCAAAATCCTCGACTTCTTGGGAATATCGCTGCATCATCTCCCCGGTCATCTTCCCGCCATACGCTCCAAACAGCGCTCCGACGAGTGCCCCGCTACCGGCTAGTGCACCGAGATACCCGGCTGCGGCGGTAGCACCGAGCCCGATACCCGACATGACGGTTCCAATCCCCGCCGCTACAAGAGGAGCCGCCAAACCACCTGTGATACCTATGACTGCGGCGCCGGCTACACCAGCCAGACCAATTTTAATCCTACGATTCCATCTGTTATCCGATTTTTGCTTCTCTTTGGAAGCATCGGCAGACATGTGCGGGGAGGATGGTGATGAAGAGGATGCTTTAGCGGCCGTAATCAGTGTCTTTGCCACCCCCTTTTCCAATATGACCAGGGTATGTGCGGGTAGTTGTAAAGAAGTAGATATAATCCGTAGCAAGGTACGAGAGCGGGCGTCGTATATTTCCAGACTAAGGATCAATAGTAATAGCGAGTGGAGTATCACCGGTTTGACGTTCTGCGGGAGACTACTGGATAATCCTGTCGGTACTGCGGGGAAATGGGTATTTTCCTTTTCATCGTCTGATATATTTTTATTCCTGGCAGCGAGAGTGGCTTCGTCTACTTCTTCCTCTGGAGTGGTAGACGGATGGGCGTGGTCGCTGTCCTTGCCAATGATATCTTGCATGTGTGCAGCCTTTCCGGCGCAGGATTCGAGATCGGCGGGGTTCAAGATGTCGAATATACGAGTGAGAAGATCTTGCTGCCAATGGTCGAAGGATGTTGTAGCATCTTGCCGGAGATGGAAAAGGGCTTTACTTTCTTTGGGGTTCGTGGTACCGTCGAAGTTTTGGAATACAGTTTGTGGTCGTGACGGCAGCGGTGGAGGTGGGGTAGATGTTTTTGGCGGTGTATCGGAATCAGCAGCATCTGGTGGAAGGTAGTCGTCGTCTGAACCATTGTTGCTGTCTTTCTGTTGTTTCTTGGGTGGTTCGTCGAATGTATGCAGGAGAGATGTTCGCATTACTTCCGTCGCAGCGGTGATAAGGTTCAGGAGATCTTGCCGCTGTGGGTCCGTGAGGAGCGTGACGAGGTCGACATCTTCTTGCTGTTTGGGACTCGGTGGGGACGGGTGAGCGTGACTGTTGGAGGACCCAAAGTCCTTGAATCTGTCGCCGATGCCAAAGGGCATGATTGGATATTTTAGTAACTAGATATTCTTGACACTAATTGATTGGATACAGAGATAGTATATCTTCTGATCGATACGGGTCAATGGAATGTTATATAGGATGGCAATGGGTACCCGGAGCGAGGGCAGGGGTTGAGAGAGGAAGGTGAGGATGAGGCCCGTCTGCGGCATCTGCCTTTCGTAACATTGACGCAGCCGCCGTGACGTCATCCTGACCGGGTCAGCTCGGGCTTCCCGTTTTGGAACGTTGCACAAAATACATGGGCTAAGGACCTCACCGCTAGCTACAGCTGGAGCTATGGGGCTAGCCTATGGTTTTAAAGCCTCGCATTCGAGAATGCTCCCTGCCGATCAAATGAATGAGATGTTCTGAGTTTATTGACATTTTCGTATGAAAACTAGGTATATTCATCCACGCCTTCTGCAATGCTCCGCTATAAGATATAGAATAATGTACACGGATGCCCTCCAATTCATATATACGCATCCAAAGCCAAATGACCGCCTGAACGCCGTCATAAAGTCAAATTATTCAAATAAACAGCTCTAGCTCATGGCAACAACCTCAACTCCTTTTCCCTTCTCTCTATCTATCGCCATCACATTCTCCTTTTCTTCCTCTCCCTTCAACCCCTCCTTCACAAGCCACTGTCCCACACCACCGGTGCTCCCCTTCTCCTTCTTGTCCGTTACTGTCGTAATCAACGTTTCCACCATCTCATTCTTCTTCCTCATTTTCCCCCATTTCTTCAATCTATCGTGAACACCTTTGCCCCCCCTCACATCTCCAAAACCTGCATTCGCATCCACCCACTTTACGTCTTCAACCATAAATCCCATCCCGTCGTGCACCCCTTCCCACGCTCTACTCTTCAAACCGTACCTCACGACGCTGGCATATCGCCCGAGGTTACCCACAATGACAATCTTAACCAGCAAGTCTTTGCCCACTTGCACGAGCCCACTTGTCTTTGGGGATCCGTTCTCTGCCATCATCGCTGCTGCGAGTTCCCTGCCGCGGCTGCCACCAGCACCGCGCCGTTTGGGTGCAGAAAGCTTTGCGACAACCGCATCATGCGCTTCCGCATACTCTGTAACTTCCTGCCCATCTCTCACGGCGGGTATATACCCCAGATGCACGAGCACCGCCAGAATGTTGCTATCATCGGAGTACACTTCTGCGCCCCATAACAGCCGTTTCTTACACACTCGCTCCCTCTCTTCTAGATTTAAACAGTACCATGGAATTCGGACGATAAAAGTACAGTTCTCACGTTCCAAAAACAGTGGGATGTGGCTGTATGATTTCACGCTCCCGGATTTTTTAAGTAATGTGGGTGTGTACACCATTGATCCCAAGTGATGGCGTTCGTGACCCTGCAATTCCGAAACTACCTCGGAGTTATCGATTACTTGAGGTGGTGGTATAGTCGGAATAACATTGACATTTGCGGGGGAACTAGTGGGGGCAGAAGTGTATCCGCTCATCTTGACTGGTGTGATACCTAACGATCCCATCGGATCATCCAGATTCGACAGGGTACTATCAGAGCGCAGACCAGAAGCAAGAGCCGCGGCCGCTGACGCGCCGTAATACCCCTTTCTCCTCTTTGGTGCTCTTTCAGCTGACAGTTCACCGCGCTTCATGGGTGACATTGTGATTTCCACACCGCCCATTTCGATATCATGGTCGTCTCTCTTCATCATTGCTTGCTCATGTTCGTCGATTACAATCACCTCGCGCTTGAGTTTAGGTGACTGTGAGATAGGCGTAAACGTTCCTGGGTATTTCCGTTCGTGGATACCCTTCACCAACGCTTCCTCTGCTCTTAACGGTGGAACATCGGTGCTACGTTCTCTTTCATGATGCTCGCGCTCCCACTGTTTTTGCTCATGAAGCGAGCGGTCGCCGAGTATTTGTGCGGCTTCGTCAAGAGCAAAGGCGCTGTTATTCGCCTTTTTACGGTCGCTATCATACTGATGGAGACCAGAAATCGTATGTTGGTTCGAAAGAGCTGGAGTAATGGCGAAAGGGGATTCGGGCATTTGGGTCGTATAGGCATTAAAAGACAGAGAAGCGGCGGATGATGTTGGAGGTGCCGGGTGATGATAGGATGGAGACGGGTGCGGTTGCGGTTGGGGCTGCTGTGACATTTGAGGCGAGGCATTGGGAGGCGGTTGGCGGGACAGGGGTGGTTGTATGGATCGCGGAGGGCTAGGTTCCCGACGAGGGGGTTCTTGCATCTGGCGCTGGTAAGGACTGTCGGGATACGAGCTCGTCCTTAGGTGATTCTGCTGTCGGAATTGAGGTGGTACTTGTGTATATTGCTCTCGTTCATGAACACGATCTTGGGGATGGTAGGGGGCCTGAGGATGTGGGTGCGAGTGAACAGGTGGAGGAGGTTGCTGCTGCAATTGATGTTGCGGCTGAGGCTGAGGCTCCGGTTGAGGTGGGAAGGTGGGCTGCGAAAGAGGCCGTGTTGGTGGTGAAAAATGAGGCGCATCTCTCGGACGCGATATGCTTGGCCCATGTCGATAAGGCGGGGTCCTAGTCTCCGGGAAGTGTGGCGGCTTATTGCCAGGTGGGCTATTTGAACGTGTCGTCTCGATAGCATGGCCACCCATCGGTCTGTCGCCAGGAGTATATGGTCGCTTCAATGGTGAGAGGTCCGGTCCGAGTGATCGGGTGGGCTCCCGGAAGATAGGTTGGGTTAATGATTCCAGCCTCGCTGGGGGGCCAGGCGGGCCGTCCCCTAGTATGCTCGATAACGACATATTCGACGGACGGTGTATCTCGCGTGGTATCTCTAGTGATGATATCGAAGGAAGGTCCCTTCCAGCTCCTCCGAACTGCGCGCTGGCGGAAGGTGGAGGGAAACCCTGCGAATGTGGCGGACCCTGCGCCGTGCGCGGGTAGTGAGGGGGGCTTGGTGGCGGCATTGGTCTATTTCCCGTCGGCGCCGGCCGATTCGGCGGTTGATGTGGAGAAGGATGGTATTGCGGCTGCGCCTGTTGGTGCTGGTGCTGGTGCTGAGCGTCTGAGTACGATGCGGAGCGTTGATGATGATGATGATGTTGAGTTGCCCCGGGGGGAGGAGGAGGATGCCCAGGCTGCGAAAACAGGGGTTGAGGAGGGAAAGGACCCTGAGGGGCTCCAGGGTGGTGGCCAGAGGGCGCCGACTGCTGCAATTGCTGCTGAAGCTGGTGATGCTGTTGCTGGGCCGACTGCAGCGAAGGGCCTTGTTGGGGATAAGGTGGCGGCGGCGGGCCTGGTTGTTGCGCGTAGTGCGGAGGAGGAGGGTGATTTAGTTCTCGTTGGTCTAAAAAATTGCCCAAGTAATCAAAAATGTCAGCGTTCAGTTGATTCAGTTTTCGCGTCTTGTCCCGAAACTCCACGCAAATGACGAATGTAGCCCGAACAGCCGACAAAACGCCAAGACAAGATCAAACGAACACAGAAGAGCAAGGCAGGTTCAGGCGATTCGGTCACACCCCTCTGCAGGACTGCCCAGCCTATGGAGAAAGGCGGTGGGACTGGCGCGGTGGGGATGGTGGACCAGGGCCATGCATAAGGTTTAGCGCTCTTTTTTTTCGCTCAACTGCGTCCGGTTGGATGATGCAACCGAAGAGGAGAAGAAAAAGACTCCGCCTAGCCCAGGACAGAACCCTCGTTATCCTGATGGAGCGTAGTCCCGCCGTGCCATCGATACGATGCAGACAAAGATTTGATATGGATCAAAGGGAATTGGTATTCGTACCTCTATACATCTGTGGACTGGCGTTCAGCATGCTTCGACCGCTAGAAGCACCTTCGGATAGTGGTGGAGTCGCATTCTCTTGGCGATGGTACGGCGGTGCTGATCGATCTGCGCAAGGATTGCCAATATGATTAGCCAGGTGAACTTTATCAAACTTCAGGAGCCGAAGTATTATTTCGTCGACGCATGCATACCATCACGGTGGGGTGGGTGTTGATGATGTTGGGGTGGGTGTAAGGGGTGCTGCTGCTGGTGCTGTTGTTGGTGCTGATGCTGTTGCTGATGCTGTTGCTGATGCTGTTGCTGTTGCTGTTGCTGATGCTGATGCTGCTGTTGTTGTTGTTGTTGATGCTGCTGTTGTTCGTGTGGACGGTATCCTCGATGGTCGTGGAACCGCTCCTCCATTCCGTCGCTCCAATTCGGCACACGTTCTCCCGGGTACGGTGGCCGCTTATCGTTGGTGTTCATTGGAGGCGGTCTATGATGACTTGGAGGAGGCGGCTGTGACATGTATCGTCGGTCGTCCATTCCGGCACCGTGGGATGCGTACGACGATGTTGGGGGTGGCGTGTCCCGAGACGACGAGAACGACTTTGTCGGACGGTGATGTTTCAACTCGGATACATAAAGGGATACGTGGTGGCCTGGGTGGTGATACCCTACTGGCGACGCTGGTGATGATGTCGAGGAGAGGTTTGGAGATTGGTTTGAATGCCGTGAGAGATTAGTGAATCGTGGCTGATATGGCCGGTCCATGTTCCGAATTAAAATAAATAATCAAAAAAAAAAGCCAAACAGAGCAATAGAATTCCGATTTTATCGGTTTTAGTGTGGAAAGCTATGGCCAGCAACCTTTCTCCTTCCCAATCAAAACAAAACAATCCTTGTAATTTTATCCCGTTAGCCGCAGCGTCGATGATGAAGGCCAGGAGAACGAAAATCCGATGAATAACAGGCCGTAGATGATGAACTGAACAACAAGCGGAGGAAGACGATGGTGACGATAAGTGTCGTGTGGTGGATAAGGGAAAATAGATGCCGCCAACAATAATTAACTGGCAGGCGGGCCTTTCGGGCGAGGCGGTTCCAGAGGAAAACGGGGAATTGGGCTTCTTATTCGGGCGGCCGTCCAAAGTGGAAGGCCAGGAGGAAGGAAATTGCCTGCCTTTCTCTCACCAATGTAAAGAAAAAAATGCAAAGAGCATGAGGAGCAAAGCAAGCCAGCATGTCTGTGCCTCTTCCCTCACATCGTTAGCTCAAAATATGCAATGCAGGGCATGGGACCAAGGACAGGATCGGAAAAATAGAAAAGAAAAAACTCAGGGCAGGCACACCTTTCAATGTTTGCGAACTGGGGTGGAGCAAAACAGAAAAAGCACATCCCGCCAAATCTTCGTCCCTTCGTCAGCGACATGTGTCTGCCTTTTCACCTGTCGCAGTATTTTTTTTGTGCAGCAGTCTGGATGACAACCATCGCTGCATGAAATTAGTCTCGTCAGATTTCTTGCGTCTGGTATGACAGCGTACATGATGATGATATCATGATACTAAGCAGAGTGAGGATAATTACCCAAACGAAGAGCACCGTAGTTCGACGTATGTCTCGTGTCGGTCATGTCATTCCACATGCATATCCCTTCAGTTCGAACCATCGCGCAGGGTTTTGCAACGGACGGCTAGTGTGGGGTTCCCTCGCACCCTCGGTTTTTCGAGCCGGGTTTCTAGCATTCTTGTGCTTCATTTAGGCAAGAATCCGAGGAGTTTGCGGTTTGTGTGCAAGGGTCTCAGCTGTCTAACTGCGACACAACGGACGGTTGGTGCGTTGTTTCAGCACCTTCAGTCGATGAGCGATGTGAAGCTTGGAGCTAGCTCGAAACGTCGGAAGCTCGCGACGCTAGGTCTGCTTGATGTCGATGGCAGCTCTTGGGCAATTGGAAGTACTTGCTAACTGAATGGCGAAGCGCTGAGGATATCAAACTTGAACTGTTAGCAGACAGTAGCCTGGTAATTTGGTGTTAGTTTGACGCCTGGTTTAGCCTTAGCTTCAATTAATTGATGCATCGGTCTACCTTACCAATGGTATGTTCGAATGTTCCTTGTCACCAAAACTAGGATGTTTGATGCATGATATGACCTACATGACAGGTAGGTACCTTCGATACGATATCAAAGTCAATGCAATTGGCAGAAACCAGATACGAAATTATGCAGCGCATTTTCTTTTCTTTGAAGAGGTATTTGAAGAGGTTTTTGTGGCTTTGAAAGGCCACCATTGAGGGCATGGTAATTTAAAGGTGTGATGGTATTCAATGCCGTCTGTGGTCTGCCGTTGGATCAAATGCTCGATGTCGATATCGAAGCAGCCAAAGATGCCCCGCAGAAAGGGGGGTTTGCGTTGACTACACGCAGCCAGCACTTCATTCCCAACACATCGATATCCCTCACTTGGCCATCAGCGGCTGATCACCACGCATCATCATCTCCCGATCAACATTAATTACTCCCCATCGTAACGCAAGCATGTCGATACCTCGCCTTACTGCTCTGCCCACGGAGCTCTTTCTCTTAATCCTCTCCCATCTTGAACCCAGAGACCTTAAGATATTGTCAGAGTGCTCAAAGCCCTGCTACGAGAAAACATTTGAACCACGATTCCGCACTTTGGTACTAAATGCCAAAACCGCACGGGCATTCCAACCGGGCGGGTGTTTCGACAATGATAGTATTCGCGGAATGGTTCGGTACGTCTGATGTATAGCTATAACCAACGTGTGATCTAGAAGCCGAGAAAACTCTATCAGTTAAAAGATCATCATCGCTAAGCGAATCTTAGACTAATGGTCTTAACGCAGCTCTATTATATTAGTGGCTAGCAATATAGACAATATACGGATTACGACACAATCACTTCAGCAATTCTCCCAATGTACCGAACTCGTAATATCGTTCCATACAGTACCAGCATGCTTCGACAGGAACCTCTATGTCGCTATCCTGAAAACCCTCAGGGAGTGTCCGTTCTATGGTAGGCTGAAGCGCTTCGGATGGCGGCCAGTATTCGGTCGTAATGACACGCTAGAATCCGAGGCATTCGGTATTTTCACACCGGACTTGTTCTCTGAGAGCCAAGCCTTTGTTGGTTCTCACAGACTTTCGACTCTATTATTTAGTACCAAGGTGTCGAACGAAATTTTTTATCCATCAGATCTAGAAAGCTTCGAAATTACACTGCAGAGATGGTCACCGTCGTGGCCGATAGACTTTGAGACTCTTTATCTCAGCCCGGTTGTCGACTGTGCGGCCCACACGATGGTAATAGAACTTAAAGATGATTGGAGTGGCGTGTCACCAAGGCTTCGAACGATCACAGATCGCTACTTTCCTGCTCGTCGCTGCAAGAACGTGTTTACGAATATTAAAACCCTTGAAATTATAGCAGAAAATGAACCCATGGTAGAAGACATACGGCAGATCGGACTCCGCTTTCGAAACATGGAGAACCTAAAGATCCGTACAAAGCTATTAGCGACGAGGTATAGCTCACAGTGGTATAGCTTGGAATATCTGGGAGTGTCAACAAATTTAAAAGAACTGGATTTGGAGTGGCCGCACGACAGTCTTTCAGAAAATGTGCTCATTGGAGACTTGGAAAATACAATTAACATTTGGATAACAGGAGGTAGACTAACCAGCCTCGCTCGAGTAAAATTTACCGGCTCCAGGTTTTATAGAAATCAGACCCAGGTAGTGAAGGCGGTTTGTACTATTGAACAATCCCGTTTCGATAGATCATTCAAATGGACGGGGGATGTGAAATCGAAGAACTACAGAACCAGCTATCAAGGACTTTAGCTCGAGTCCCCTGTAAATAACTGGGTATACGCGCACATGCAGGGTACGCCAAGCTAAAGAAAAAAAGGGGAGGTTTGCAGCCTTTCACCACCAGGACCGCCTTTCATCTGGTTTTGAAATCGAAATTGGACAGCATGCCTTGGCTATAACATGCAATCAATTTTGCCAAAGGCGAAGTGCGAAGATATCAGAGTTTAGTGGCATAGCGTAGCCTTCACACTGCAACTTTCGAGCTTTCGAAGTTTTCCTGTTTGCAATACTATACTATATCTAGAATTTAAGCCGCCTTTTGGTGTTGGCCAGCTAGCGAAAGGAGATCCAGACCAATAGTGCCCTGAAATCGACTGGGATTAGTTTTCCAAATTGCTAATCGGATCGAGACGCGAAATGCGGGGAACCGAGGCTAGGCGAATTCAAAGGTCTATGACGTGGTTGCTTATGGAATTGGAATGTGAACTCCTTCGGTGCTCTCTTGCGTGCTTGGAGCGCCGCGTTCAGCTGCAGAATTCGAATGAAGAGGACAAGTATAAATACTTCAATGGTTAGCCTGGTAACCTTGGTTCCTCCAAAGCTACGACACGTATTGATACTAGGATCTATTGATTCACATACCCGAGAGATATCTCGGTCTATCGTCATACTCGAATTCTTGCACCCTTAGATCAATAATTAAAACCACGCGTACAACACATTGTTGCCTCTTGATCCACGAACATGTCAGCACCACATGTCTTAATCCTCGGAGGCCACGGAAAAGTCGCGTTACGGCTCACTCCTCTTCTGTTGCAAAAATCATGGCGCGTAACCTCGGTGATTCGTAACGAAGACCACAAGTCAGAAATTACTGCTACAGCGAAATCCAATCCTGAGAATCTTAATGTCCTTGTCGAGAGTCTTGAGGATGTGAGATCTAGTAACGATGCTGCTAAAGTCCTTGATCAAGTCAAACCTGATTATGTAGTCTGGTCTGCCGGTAAGCTTCCTCAAAAGACAGATAATTCGAATCTGGTAGCTTTTAGAGAAAGCTTCTAACAATTTCTTCAATAGGAGCTGGCGGCAAAGGAGGGCCAGTCCGAACATTTGCCATCGATCGTGACGCGTGCAGATACTATATTGATGCCGCAGCGTCCTCCCCATCTGTCAAGAAGTTCCTCCTAGTTTCATACATCGCATCGCGGCGTGGCTATCCACCTTGGTGGTCAAAGGAGGACAGGGAGTCAGCAGACCATGTCAATCAAAACGTGTTGGCAAACTACTTCAAGGCAAAAGTAGATGCCGATGAGTACCTTCTCGCAAGAGCGAAAGCCGCACGGGATGGTGGCAAAGACTTTGCTGATATCTGCTTACGGCCGGGTACTTTGACGGATGATGATGGCGGATCTGGCGTTCTACTTGGCAAGACCAGTAGCAGAGGCGAGATCAGCCGAACAGATGTTGCCAGAGTTGCAGCTGAGCTTCTGGGTACTGAGTACAAGGGTTGGTTGGATTTACTGAACGGTACAGAATCTGTGACCGGGGCAGTGAAGAGGGCAGTAAGAGAGGAAGTAGATTGTGTGGAGGGTGAAGATCTAGAGAGAATTTATAAGACAGAACTGAGTTTGCAGTAGTTCTGTTCGCAGTATACTTGCAGTATAGCCTGCTTTGCAAATTATAAAATTCTACGATGCTGAGCTAATATTCTTAACACGGGCTAAGATGCTACTTTGAATGTATCAGCCTTAAAATTACGATGTCAGTTTATAATGAAACTCTATCATTTCCATAGTGGGAACAAATCTACCGTACAAAAATTGAAAATATTATATCTATTTTGGTTTCTGTCCAACGACACAAACTAAATCAAAAAGTACACTGCTTCCATCTTCCCCGTCAGTCTCTGTAATAAAACTCTTTAAAAATGCCTCAGCCGTATCCTGGGTGAACCACTCATTTGGGACATTAAATTGTGCCATATATGACATCACACTACACAAGCCCCGAACAAAGTTTCTGCTAAAAGGCTTCACGGTAGAAGGTTTGTAGTCAGCAGAGGCGACATGAATATACTGCCCTGATGATAATGGCGGTGGTGCAGATGAGTAGTACTCCGTCGGAGCAGAAGGTGGTGGTATGATAGTGAACCCGGCGTTGACGATGTGGGTGGGGAGGGATGCCGTAATGCTGATATTGTTATGGACCATTTTTACAAAATGTGGATGGAGGATATATATAAAGTAATACGTACAAAGGATCGCCGCCTTTAAGGGTACACATGTACCCAAGAATGCTCGCGACCTGGGTGGCGGTTGGGGTCGGAGGAATAGCTTGGGCGCCACCAGGATCGGTTTCGGTCCAAACAAGATACCCACCGGGCTCTATTGGCAAGACATCAAAATTTTGAGTTTCTGGGAAAGAGCGTTAATATAATTAGATTGAAAGGTACTTACTTATTATCCTAGCAACATTCTTTACCACTCCGTCCCACTCGGTGGCCTTGAGCACCATGCAAAGCCCACGTATGTGAACAACATCATACTTTTCGTACAGCGATTCTGGAGCTGGTTCAAGAACGTCCAAACGAGAAAATTTAAGATTCGAAGGGAGAGTAGATGCATCCGGGAAGAGACGGTCGTTTATATCATAACCGTCCAGAGTAACGGTTGGTGGGAGTTCTTTGGAGAGACTCTCCAGCCAGATCCTAGTGTATATTTTGTCAGATCAAGACGACAATATATTTTCTTAGTAAAAATGCTCAGGAACGCAGAATATGGTTAATCAATCGATTGTGGCCAAGCCGGCCAAGATGCACCAATGGTAACAAGATTAAGACCTGCAAAGTTAATGGCCTGCACTAAAACTAAAGCCAAAGTTGTAACAACGCCTAAATTATAAATGTCATCGCAATTTAATTAACCACCATTATTTAATCCTTGGTTTTAAAGGCTCATTAAGCCCACCTATCGTTCCTAGAGCGAAGGTGGTCGATGGCAATTCATGAATGGCTTTAACTTTCCAGATTATCTGTGGGCATTGCCCTAAGGCGCAGAGATATTTTCATAGTTGTGCATTAGCAAGCAGGGTCGACGCCTTTAGGTTGCCTGGGCTTAAGGCAGAGTTGCCCTGCACCTCGTCTTGTGACTGACTAGCCACACCTGCGTTGACAAGCCAGTTGTATGGTTACACACCCCAATTAATTGAAGCTCAGCTCAAGACAGAGCTCTCAGCAATGCGGCCTGCACTAGGCTAGGCCGTCTGCTTATCGACAGCAAAGCCTTATTGTGCCTATTGGATGATAAAGGGTAGAGTCTATCCCGTGTCTCTGGTTCTGTGATACAGAATTTCGAAAATTGGCAAAATGGGCACATGCAAAACTAGTGGGTTTTACAAATCTCTAGATCTAGCCATTCAAAGTCCACAAGAAGCCGCCAGGATCTCAGCCGGAACAAAGCTAGTGGCGTAACAATTCCGCGGGAATCTGCAAACACCTAATTTACTTACCCAGTTCCCGTTGCAATTTCTGCAATGGCAAGAAGTCTTCCATGATCCGGGATGGCGGGAGGCAATAGATGACCATAATTTTCTACGACGGCGTGATGTTGAGAATCTAGCCGAGCCTTCTCCTTTTCCGGTGGTTCGAAATCGACGATATAGGTCGTCTTTGGCGGAGTGGGTGCGCTCGAGGCCATGGATAGTACTGGATTGGGACAAGTGCACAGATATTAATTAGAGGAATTCGACGGGACCTGGTGATCGATCGCAATAGCGGCGACAAGTTTTAAGTGAGTTGATATGATAAACGGAGTATTCCTTTGTTTTCAGTGAGGTCCGAGCGGGGGCGTGACCGCCTGGAGAACACGGCCCTTGTTCTCTCGCGTAAACCTGCATGGCTACCTCCGCAGATACATCCTGCATATGCAAAGGAAGACACAACGTTAAATCTTATTTGACGTAAGAGCACCACCCTCTTTCAGATATCCAAATACCAATTGAGGAGGCTGATTGTTATTAGGATTCTGGTGACAGTAATGAGGATGGGTTTGTGATTCCCTTTATCGGAATAATCCGTAATAGAAAACATCTGACCCCTGAAAGAGCCGAAGCAGAGTGGATCTCTAAACACGAGCCCAATTGGACAGAAACGCCTCTCTCGCCCTTTCCGATTCGTGCCAAATTCTCCTAGTGGTGTGGAACTCACGGCCACAAGGGCCTTTTAGCTCCGTCAACGGTGTTGCTGTGGGGCAGTCTAGCCAACTTCGGTATTTTGCGGGCATTGCGAAAGGCAAGAATGGGGGCTGAAGTGGCCTTCGAATGGCTCAAGAGTGGATTTAGTAATCTCTAGGGCCAGTCTTTGGCCTTTCAAGCCGTCCCAGTTGGAATATCTCGCGCGAGCGAGTGCTCGAATATAAAGGAGCGGGACCCATCACGACGTGCCACATTTCATTCTGTTGGGCATTCTTGATATATAATAATATTGACTTTCCGACGGTCTGGTTGTAGTTTCACCACGTGGGTTGGAAAATATACGAGAGCTTACTGTTTCCGCACAAGTCCGACACGTTTCTGCACCCTTTGCAACCTCCGAACCTTGGTTACGGGATTTCCTTTGCATAACAGGGGACCAGGCAGCTAAACGCCGCTATTATCCAAAATGATTCTACCTCACAACATACTACCAGCTCACATAGCTGTTCGTCACCTTTTGTTCAGTTCCAAGTTCGACCCCGGAGTCGTAATCTCTTTGCTGACCTGACAGTTTATTTGAAATAGGCGTCGACAGGTATCTCAGACTATGACGAGGACTACGATGGCTTCTATGAAATCGACGATATGTAGGTTTCTTAGTTTGACTCTGGAGTATATGTCTCATTTGAGTGGCGCGATCTAACCCTTTGCTCGCTGCGCAATAAATATATAGAGCCAGTGTGACAACATCACTCTCGACTTCTGCTACAAGTAAGAATGATCCTCGACCTTCGACATGTCAGTTAGATACTTACCTATTCTTCCTCTTGCTTTCAGCCTATAGATTCGAAAATGGGAGACGCTATCATGGCTATAAAGAGGGTCAGTGGCCTGTACCAAACGATGAAGTATGTTCTCTAGTATTATTATATGTCTCAAAAGGTTATACTGGATTTGACTAACACTCGATAACAATAGAAACAACAAAATCAAATGGATTTAGTGTATGTCTTGCTTCAAACCTGCGACTTATTTTAGCGCCACAGCTAATGTTGCCTCTATGTCTACAGCCACCAGGTGTACCAGTTACGCCTAGGCGGTAAGCTCTATCTGGCGCCTCTTGGAGAATGCCCCCAAGTACGTGTGGCTATAAATCAATATCAACTAGGTCCTGGCTTGTGATTTAAATTTTGCTAACGTTGAAATCCACAGAAAATTTTAGATGTCGGAACCGGTACCGGAATATGGGCGATGGAGATGGGTGACCTTCATCCGAGTGCCTTGGTCATCGGAAATGATCTTTCGCCGATACAACCTCGATGGTATGCATCTTGCACACTTCTATAACCTCGAATAAATGTAGCATCTGTTAATGGTACGCCTAGGGTGCCACCGAACGTTAAATTCGAAATCGACGACTTCAATGAACCCTGGGTTCAACCTCCTGGAACATATGACTTTGTACATGCCCGTGAAATCCATGGAGCTGTGTCGGATTGGGCACACCTTTGTCAAGAAGCTTACAGGCATGTATTCTACCCAAGTTGTCTGTGGCCCGTTTTAGTAGTGCTGACTGTGAGGCTTGTAGAATTCTGAAACCTGGAGGCTGGATAGAAGTCGCTGAAAGTGCCGCACAACTACAAAGCGATGACGGAACTTTGCCGCCTGACAGTGCTCTTAACACCTGGCTTCAGAACATTTCTGAAGGGTTCGAAAAAATTGGACAAACCGTCGTTGTCGGACCACACATTGAGAGATGGCTGAGGGAGGCGGGGTTCGAAGATATTACGGTTAAGGTTTTCAAACTGCCAGTGGGGCTATGGCCGAAAGATAGGACTGAAAGAGATATTGGTGCGTTCAATCTGTTAAACATGATTGAATATGTTGGTATGTTTAAATCTGGTTTCGTTCTAGTTTCAACAGTGTAAATGTTGGATTCCATGAGCTAACCTGTGTTGTGTCTGTGGCAGAGGGTGCTTCACTACAACTCTATACAAAAGTTTTGAAGGTATATATAGTCCCTGAGCTTCTAACTCCTGTTGTGGCGGGTGTGAAACGGGTTTTTTGTCTGTGAGATCTCTAACCACGCATCATAACTCTAGAAATCCCTTGAAGAAACAAAAAGGAATATCAAACAAGCCCAAGTTGAATTCAAGCGAAAAGAATACCATATGTATATTCCATTGTGAGTAAAGCTACGCCACTCGAAATTCCCAACACCGAAATCTCTCTCGAAACACGAGCCCCAATTGCTAATACGAGCTTTACTGGAATTAGTTATGTTGCTTATGCAAGAAAACCAGAGAGACCAGGCTCCAGCTATTCCACTGGAACTGACACGACAGAAGAGTTCTAATGGATTCCATCTATCGTGATATTTGTCTTTTCTTGCATCGCCTTCCTGAATTTCACTAAACTCTGTCTCGCGACCGAATTGTTCCATGTGCCATACACTTTGGCTTTAGCGTATATACCCGCCACCCGATCGCAGGATCAAATTTATACATACTTATCTGTTATGTTTGCTTGAAAATAGCTGTATAGGCACGTTCAACTATTACTGTTTTATATTTGGTACGGCACGGAGTACTGCGGCTTGCTCTGACTTTTTTAATTCACTTGTATCGGGTCGATATCATTTTCATGTATATATTCATTGGTTTCTGTTTATTAAGGCTTTAGTTTCTTTCTTCATCTCGCCATAAGGTTCTCCAAGATCTCAATAATACTCACTCTTTCAGTTGTTACAAAAAAAAATTAGTACTTAACATTCAAGCCTTATTGTTGTCGCTACCGTTGCGCTTGCACTTGAATAACTATTAGCCATAGATCAATCGCCTGGGTAAAGGGTTAACTTGATCGAGATGCTTGTTATATTACTCGCATATGCTGCCTCATTGGCATCTGCCAGTACCGCGAAATCCGTAGTACCGCCTCCACCGCCTCCACCACTTCGATATGCCTTTGCGGCCGCAGAAGGCTCTGATTCTCCCAAACTAGCCTCCCATAAGCCTCGCAGCGCACATCTTCATCGCCGCCAGGCTACTAACGGGATGAACATGATGCAACCTGCGGACATTGATACGATGATGACCACTCAGTATTTCCAACCCGGAAAGATCCCAGTTAGTTTTAATTATACTGGAGTTGGCACAGACATAACCAAGATGTCCTGGGTTGCATCTGTGAATATCACTGGAAGCACATATGACCTGGTGGTTGACAATATGCTTTCAGAAACATGGCTTTATAGTCCCATGGATCCGAAAAAATGTTGGCTAGAGAAGACTATTACAGGATCTGACTTTTGTTATATGGATACAATGGGGATGGCTCATTATCTGAATAATTCGTTGCCGTTCTTTGTGAACTTTACGGGACCGGGAGAACTTGGTGTAAGTGGAACTAGACTTCTGTTCAACAATGTCTCTTCGTCTTCGACGGATGATGCTCCTATGGCATCTTGGCCTGCTGTTATCAACCTCGTCGACAACACCTATGATTTTAATGGTGGTAGCCCTCCTCCAAATTATCGGCTTTACCACGGTGCTCTTGGCTTGTCTAAGAAAGATATGGGGCAAGGTAGGAACCCCCCGACCGAACGTTACTGCGGAATATCTACATATGATATTAGTTGGATCATTGACTAACAACTGTTCGATAATATCTCTAGCTATGGTCCAAAATGGTGACACACCGACGCACTATGCCCAAACTCCATTTAATGGAAAGAGCAATTGGAGCTATTTTACCACATACCTTAGAGATATGGGCGCCGACTTTATGGACGATTCATATATCGGCCTTCAATACATTGATGATACGGCGTATATGGGCAACCTGACGACCATTGCCACTAGCGCCGATTCTAACCACTGGGCGGTGGATGCCGATGGGAGCTGGAAAACAAAGTATTGGGACTATGTCTATCTTGGGGATGATAAGGAGAAGTCTCTACAACAATTCAATGTGCCATTCCCAGCGGCAAATATGTCTGCCACTCAGAACATCAAGTTAGGTAAGCTTTATTCAAGTATCGAGCATCTCAAGAAAGAGGAATTTTGCTAAAGAATCAAAAAATTTGCAGATCTGGGTAGCCAACTCACCTATGTTGATTTCGATACCGCTCAAGCTATCTACAAAGCCTTCGACGGCAGTTGCTACCGTACCCCAGCTGATCCATCGTCTGCACACGAAGGCAAGATGGGTCATGGAAAGCAAAAAGGGAAGAGAAATGCGGGCGCGCATACCGCCGGTTATCCATACTGTACATTGCCAGTTAATGTCTATTGGAATGCGACGGAAGATTCACAATGGGCGGCTCCTGTCAAGACACCCAAGGTTTCTCTTCCGTGGGGTCCAAATCTCCACATCTCGATTAAACCCGAGACCCTCATTGGCGAACTTGAAGACTCTCCCTGCACAGGACCGAATTCCTACCCTCCTAATCAGATATCAAACTGTGAGTTAATATTTATCTTGCGCGTAACCGTGTGTTTAGCATTCGTATTAATTTTATCTCTAGGTACCATGAACGCCTACGGTATGATCCAGCCTAATGCGTATTTAGACTACAACTCTACGACTGGAAGATTCTGGATCTATGGCGCCGTTGTGTACAAGAACGCATTCTTCAAATGGGATACTATGAACAACGGAGCTGTATCGGCAGCACCATACGCCGGTTCGTCTGGTGTTGACGGAGCCTCAGCTCCAAAGTTGGTAGCAACGAAGAAGAGAGTCAAGTTCCCTAAGAAAATCCAGCCCAAACTGCCATTCAAGCAAGGTTTGCCAATTGGAGGCCTTCCGTTCCCAGTTTCTACGCTTTGATTATGAATTTATGCATATGTATACGTTGAAACCTCGTTTTGAGGATTTAGATCTGACTGCGATTGTATCTATGGCATTCTGAAGTTTTTGTATTGTGAATGTAAATTTTAGTTGTTGTACTGTAGATGGTGCTAAATGAGATAAGTAGCGCTATATATACTTCTAAACAATTAAGGTAGTCAGGTTGCGCCAGGATAGAAGGAATAGCCTACGGGTTATAGCATATAGAAATACCTGATGACATCTAGGCTGCGACCTTCCTTCTTTTTGTCCTGCGTTCGATCCTCGCATTCTTTTTTTATATATATAATACATATGAATTTCAAGATTGTTAAATCATCATCCGTGCAAACAGCTATAGGATATAACATAGCCCCTAGGTATAGGTGAACAGGCAATAGAAGTTTAGAAGCCTCCAAAAGTTTTGCAACGTTCAAGCTGTTCAGCCCTTTCCGAGTAGAATACTTCTACCAGGCAACTTGATAGAAATACGCAGGTGAATATAGCAACAGCGCCTAATAACTCCGCTTCTATTTGATGCATTTTGGCAATCCCTTGATGTGGGAGGTAATCAAAATCGAACGAAATATTTCCAAATGACCCTAACTAACAACTAAGGCCACCCATTCGAGTACCCGCCACCACCATAGCCCCCGAAGGGCGTCTGAGCACCAGCCCCACCACCAGCACCTCCGTATGGCGTAACATACCCATCATTAAAATTCCTATATCCATTCGCATCTCCCATGTCTGGACTTCTAGCGCCACCATATCCATCATCCATTCCATTCGCGTCTCCACCCGAGTTTGTAGCCGCTCCCTGGCCTGCAGTCTTATTCACTCCAGCAATCACGCTTGCGAGTTTCTCTTGTAGATACTTGATTCCTTGCCTAAGAACCTCATCCGGCTGTAGACTACCCACGGTTTCGACATCGATATAAAATTTCGTGGGAACGGCATCATAGTCGAACGGTTCATTCTCCTGCGGCGGTTCCTCCCATCCGTAGTTTGCAGATTTCGGCCACTCAGCCTTGGCGTCAGTTTCGTACCAGTAGTCCACGTGCTTGAGTTTGTTGTGGGGATCGTATTCGAAGGCGACGGCTGCACACGGTTGCCATTTTGCGTGTTCCTTTGCTATCCCCTTTTTAGCGATGCATTTGATGTTTAATTCCTGGCCCTTCCGAAGCTTGCAAATGATAGAACCCTTCCCGGCCTCATCTATTGTAGGATTAGTAATTGTATATAGCTGGCCTTAGGATGTATTTGGGGATGTACCGGTGATGACGGGATTCCCTAGTTGCGCGCCAGCAGCGACAGCTAGATCTCTAGCGTATACTGTGACGTTTTGATCCCCCGTGCACTTGGCCACTAGTGTCAAGACAACGCTGCATCTCTCGCAGTACCCGTCGCAGTCACAATCACGCGTATACAGCAACTTATCGTCGATATTCGAGGATTCTAACGGAATTAGACCGAGTCTGTGGGCGAGGAGCTCGTCGGGGAGGACGCTGGAGTTGTTGATAACCTCGACAAGGTCGATCGCGAGCGTGGGGACTTCCGCTAAGATGATTCTTCGGATGGAGTTGGCGAAGGAAAGGTCCACATTGGAGAGCACAAAGTCGGCGTGCATCGAGTCCGCCTGGAAGCCAGGTGGGTTAGCAACTGAGCTTCAACTGATCATCACGGATAGTAGAAGACAGTGTGAGCACACCTTCCGGATTGTGACGATGGGACCATCGGTCCCGGAATCCATCATATCGAAACCATCCATCTTGGCGGTTGTTTATGGGCGCGGAAGCTTATGATGGTGGCGAGGAGCTTCGGTTGTCTACTATGCGAGCACGCGCAGCTCTACGGCGTCTTTTTAAAGGTGTTATATACAATCGAAAGAGCTGTGGGACTGCTCGATAGAGTTGTATTAGATGTCGGGTTCGAGTTCGGGAGCCGAAGGAATGCGGTAGTTGGAAGGTGGTTGAAGGTAGATTTGAGAAGCGATCCTGATGGCAAAGAGAGTTCGGCGCGACCTTTCCATTCGATGCTGGGATGCCAAGCCGCATCCCGGGCGCTGCACGCACCTCAACACACTTACCGTGGACACTCCCCGTTCAGACATCTCGAGCTTCAGAGCTCACATATTACTATTAGACGTACCATTGAGCTTGATGGCTCTACCGCCCAAATTAAACATCGTGGTGCTATCCTACATACTTACCAGTAGTTTATATCAAAACTTTCTCTTTATATTCGAAAGCCTGCCGCGACCTGACGCTCACCTATCTGTTCTGGTACTGCGTTGAGCAGCAGCGTTAGGGAATAACACTTGGAAGATCTTGCATTCGGGGTTCTAAATCTACAGATACTGAAAACCGATATATTATACAAGAAGTTTGCACTAGTGGCGAACGTTCAAGACCTTTAAGCCGGCCATACTCTTCGGGTCGAACGAGGTGGCTGTCCTCGAGCTAAGGTCTATCGTCGGGTACTTCAATTCACCCGAATTGAAGGAGGTGGAGTTTACGAAGTGGAAAAGGGACCTTTGCGGTACAACCTTTGATGGATGCCGGTTAATGAAAGATACGAGCGGGAAATGGACCTGAACTGAATTAGAGGTCAAGGTTGAGAGCTTGAAAATGAAAGACTTGACGGGAAGCCAAGTTACTTTATGTTTACAAAATATACGAGGTTCAATCGAGTTCCAAAGGCTAATGTATCAATTATCCCGTCAAGTAGATGCATAAATATATACGCCCATTCTCTGTATGTCATTAATGCATTTATGCTCAATCTGATGCAAGCGTTACAAAAACCCAATATGTCCCCTTTCCCAAAGCAAAAGAAAAACGCCTAATAAATGCCGGTTTGAAAATCGACAACAGTCACATTAGCTAAGCCGCCGTTTTTTAATGCACCTTTGAACACCTGGTGTGCCGGGTCCTTCTCGACATAATAATCGCGATCCCAAAGAGTTGCAAATTCGACGACAAAAGCGTGTGTATATCCGTGCTATTATATTACCGGTCGAAAAATTAGTAAACTATGTTATGAAAATATGGCAAATCCCGTTTGGTACGAACCTGGAGCCCCTCAGTGCTGTTATCAAGGCCACCTTTGATCGAGAGGATGTATGGCTTTCCGGTATCCGGGTGAATACAGTCGTCCTTGAGTTTAATAAATGCGCTAGAAAGCTATTTAAATACGAAAACTCCATTAGCTATTGCCCTAATTGGAAGCTATATCAAGGAGAATCGATACGGTTACGTACCGCTTCCAGGCTGTCAGTCGGCGTCCCTTCATTGAACTGGAGCAAAACAATGTGCACAATTGTATCGGAAGGCATGATTGGCAAAAGTCCGTTTCCGGCGGTATTCGGTACTCGATGAATTGGGATTACAAAGTGGGTGTTAAAAAGTAGCGAGAAGGAGACGAGAAGGAGAGCTGCGAAGAAAAGGAGAAAGAGTGGTCCTCGGCCGATCATTTTGGTGGTGTATTTATAACGGGGGAAAAAGGTGGGACACGCGCGGCTCCTTCGGTAACGACGATTGAAGCGATAGTATACGGTGGGTTGAGAATAGAACTGGCAGGAACGAGTGACGGAAAATGTAGGTCTACCGGGTACGTGCGTCTTTCTCCGAGTGCGATATCTGGGGCTGAAGAACTGGAAAAGAATGAGAGTCGTAGATGTCAAATTTAACTATCAAATAGGAGGCCCATTGCCCTTCGGGTCGGAGGCACGGTCTGCTTCCCGACTTCCGGCGCTAGCACCAAACCGTCACCAACACCTTTTGCGCAACTACAACGTATCCAGCCATATTTCCTCCTTGCGAAATTTATCAAGCCATCATGGAAATGAAATTGAGGTATCTAAGTATGTAATAAACTTGCAATTTTACAGTACAAGTAAAAGAAAAGCCCCATTTGATAGCATTGCATGTTCTGTATATTGTAAAAACAACCTGTGATCTCCATGCACTCACCAAAACCTGACAGAGCATAATATATCAACAGAGAAATATAAGGTACAAAGCACCGGGTGCGAAAATAATAAGAAGAAAAAAAGCTAGGAAGAAAAATTATGTTCAAGGGTCCATTAGATGTCTGAGGTACTCGTTCAGCAGCGCAAACTCTACGGTCGCCTGCGTAGCTACCATGTAGTTCGCCATCAACTGTGCAGCAGCTTCGCGTTCTTGAGCTTCTATCTGGACTCGCTTCCTACGTGCCAGCTCTTCAGCAATGGCCATCTGGAATGCCTCTCTTTCCTGTCTATCCCGCTCTTCTTCCGCGACTTCCAAAATAGCTTGGAATATGTCGTCCAAAGAAAGAACTGGTGTTGCTGTCTCGGCTGGGGGAGCGGCAGTAGCCCGTTCTTGTGTTGGTGGGTCGATGTATTTGTCGATTGGTTTCGCTTTGTCTATTGCACCTCCAAAAGTTGGGTCAAATTCCATTAGGTCTTCGAATCTATTACAAACCGCACCTGTATTAGTATCTACTGATTCAGCCGCACATACTGATCTCTCAAAACAAGTGAACCGTACCTTGCGGAAGTCAGAGAAAATGATATCAGCGCCTTGTCGGAACTCTGAAACTTTTTGAAATCCGACCACTGAAACATGAGCCCAATATCATCTCTATCCTGGGTACCGTTGACACTAAGTATGCACTTCAAGTCTACAGAAATAGGTCCGGATTGAGGATTAACATTAAAGTCGTCGTACCACCCGACTTCGAACAATCGGGTGACAAGGCTTTTATCATCTGGAAAGGTGTCCCGGAAAAACGTCTTTTTATTTTTGATATAACCTACCGCTATTCGTAACTTGCCTAGCGGGTCCCGGCCGAGTTGCTTTATGTGCTCGTCGGTAAACTCTTTTACTAGAAATAGGTCAAGGAGAAAGGATATTCTGTAGTTCCCCGGTTCCAGACTGGATACGAGGTATCGGGCATGGTCGTCGTGACATGATAGGTGATGCACCCGTTTCTCGTCTCGTACTGACCAGTTGACAAATTGGCGTCCTGGTGATTTTTCGGGATGTACCTCGGACGGTATTATCAGGTCTGATATCTCTTGCGTAAGTTGACGAGCTTTTAATATAAATTCTTCTTTATGGCTTGGCTTGTGCGACTTAGTTGCTTTCCCCATACCATGGCAGTTACCGCAAAGGTCATAATCAGGACAGTCGAGACAATGTATCCGGCTTTCAAAGGGGAATATGGGATTTCTGCAGCCGTCACATATCCAATGGGGAGCTTGTAGTTCTGGCAGGCTCGGCGTCGGTTCCGGTTCTCTAGGAGCAGGAGGAGGTTGAGATCGCGGGGTTTCCGCAGCAGGACTCTTCATAGGTGGATTTGATCCTGGAATTGTTGGACTCGAACCTGCCGGTCTGTACGATGAATATGCAGAGGTGGGCGATTCACGAGAGTTTGAATTTGGGTTTGGGCTTGTGGGGTTAGAACTCCTGTATTGAGCGTATGGTGCATCGTATAAAGAACTTGAGGAGTTTGCACTCAGGACACTCGCTGCATAGGCCTGGTTTTGACCAATGGGTTCTCGGCTGGGTTGATTATAAGAAGGTGGCGAAGCGTGGCTACTAGGACGCGAATTAGTTGCAGTAGGCTGTCCTTGGCTGTCGAATACTGTGGAAGGTGCGGATCTACGGTCTCTTTCTTGGGCCATGAAATGTGGCCACTGTGCTGGAACTGGCTCCTTGCCTGGAATACGGGGAGCGGCTGCAGGGGGGGAGCCGTAGTTAGGCGTTGGCGTAGTGGACCTATTGCTTGTAGAGTTTGAGGGATAAAATGATGACGAATTAAAGCTAGTTTGAGAACTCAGGCCATCCGAGTTTAGGCCGCTCGGACCGCTACTTTGACTACCAAACGATGTCGTTGAGGCTCCTGGGTCGAAATAACCGTGTTGTACTCTAACCGGCGGTGTATCTCGGATAGGTGTTATATCAATCGGTTCTGGTACTCAGTTAGACAACAAGTAACTTTCAGTAGTCCATATTGATTTTAGGATAGATGTTACCAAATAATGTGCTCGTGGACCGAGTTAGCTTTTTGATAGCGTCTAATACTGTAAGATAATTCTGGTCTGTCCTTTCTTTATATCGACATAGTGTTCGATGATTTGTTCCGTCGAGCATAACCTGCGTTTCCATCCTTCCAATGTTCATAACGGCAGAATCTCGCTCGACGACCTATAGCACCAAATCCAAGGGTTAGATACAAACAATTCAATTGAATGCGAGTTTTCAAGTCATCTGCTCGAGTTCGCAGTGTGCTTACCTTGGAGCCTCCCACCGTTGGCAGCGATTCGTACATGTTGTATATTTTCATATCCCCACAGATATTGGCGAATCTCCCAGCTGTCTCAAACAATCTTGAAGAATCCTTTCGCAAGCTCTTAATTAAAGATCTATTCTTTGGCATAATGGCGTCTGGAAGCACCACGCCGGCAATTTTAGCACCTATATCAGCCACTGTTGCAACAGAGCTCCCTGTGTGCGGGGTTCCGAGGAATATAACGCCGACGGTTTGTGTAAGGATTGGCAGGTATTGTGGGATAAGTTGGGCCTCTACCAGCGCCTGTATGAGAGAAATCAAAAGGTTAGCCTGATAGAAGTTGATTGGCTTGGTGAAAATCGAAATCTCATACCGTCTTCACGACAATTCCGCCTAGGGAATGGCAGACCCATACTATCTTGTATTTCTTTGTTGAACAGACTTTTTGTTAGCTAGCCGCGACATTATTACATTGGATCGAGGCCAGAACACAGTCAGATGTATCTTGACGGGAGTGACACCTTACTTCGCAGCCTTCCCTAATCCTGCTGACTTTATACAGTAAATTTCGGGCAAAATCTAAAGCGGTGTTGCTTGTTGAGGAGAAAGCGGTGTCGGCATCATAACCATATGTCCATATTCGGGCGTTTGTCCAAGAATCAACGTCAACCACGTCGGTAGGAAGGAAATCCGCGAACCATATATGTCCGTCGGGGTGTCGAAATGTCTTTGCTGGCCCGCCGTTCAGTCCGTGTAATACGATAATGCTATTTGGTGCGCCACCAAGCCATTTCATCAATTCTATATTCCTCAGGAGCACAGCACATGCACACGACGCTCAAGCTGTGGGTGAAACGCAAACATCGACGGACAGAGCAGCTTACTCGCATGTGTATCCGATTTCGGATGCCGGTGTTCTGACCAGGTGAAGACCTAGAGAATCCTGGCGATTAAATTCGGCAACCTGCATTGCTGAAGCTATCTTTATGGTCCCGATTGCCTCAACCTGGAGTCCTCTCCCCCGCCCACTCCCTCAACACAAAGGATACGGGATTCGAGGGAACCCGGTGACAGAGGGGCAAGCTAAAGCGATGATCTCGGGTAGCTGCAGGTGAGATCGAATACGTAGAGTTGGCCGGGCGGGTTAGGGATCGGGATCTATCCGGGCTTGGTATATATATATTTTCGATAATGGAGGCCTCGATCACAAAACCAAGTCCGCCGGGAGTTGGGCGCCGCGCGATTATAAATGGATCCAAAGTTCGCCGCCTCGTCAAAGAGGGACCTGGGCTGAGGGAACCCTTGACAGCAGCCCGTGCATGCATTCAGGTACCTCGCCTGCAATTTATGGGTTGGAGGTACTTCTTGTCCCACACCCTCACAGATGTTGTTGCGGGCTAGCAGCAGTGGGAAAGCTGCTTGGAGCACACCCGAAAACGGGCTAGTCTTCGTCGTCAGCAGTTAGCTGCGAGCATGGGAAACCCGCGACACCAGAAAAGCAAGATCTCAAGCCATCGATCGTATTGATCGTTGAAGGAATGGAGCCAGCCCGCCAGCCTGTTGCCAAGACTTTTGCTGGCAGGTAAGATTAAGATGCCCGCTGGCCGACCTGGTTTTGTTCCCAGCCAAACGAAATGGCACCTGGTGCCCCAAGTGCACGCAAGTCCTTTTGCTCTCTAAACGTGAAGAACCCTTCTAGGCTGCCTTTGGAAAGGTAAGATTGCGACGTCAACAGCGTAATCGTTTACAGAAGAATATCTATTTAACGTCCCACGGGGTTGAGACAAGGAATCGAAGTCCAGCTGCTCACTCGCGGAATTGCTCTTCACTCTGCACGGAAGTCGTCTTTATATTTAGGATAAATAAACCTCGTCTCATCCAGCTAATTGATTCCGTTCAGACTCATTAGTAGTCCATTTTCCGCCGTATTATTATTACTATCTATTTATCAGAACTCTAGTTATTCCTTCCATTCGAACGTAAAAACTATTCGCCACCCCGGTTGGCATCTAAACATAATTACGGCCTGGCTGCGAATTATCGGATCGAGTTTGGAACCTAGCCCTCAGTTCTTAACGGTATATTTACGTTTGAACTTAGGATTGTTTCGGACGCTTGTTAACTGGGGATATCTACAACACAACTATAACACTATTAAATTTAGAAATGGCACCGCGAATCCAAGCCAGAGATCTTCGAGCCCAAGGACTAAATATCAAATACGAATATACCAACGATATATCAAGTGTTTTTCCCGGCGCCCCGCCGGAAATCCATGAATATGCATCCCAAATAAATGACATCATGCACAATACTGCCGAGAATATGTTTCAAGTCCCTGAAACCGAGCCTTTCCGCAAACTTTTAGAGCAGTGTCTCTACAAAATTCATCGGAGAGAGTATCCGATGTTTGCGAGTGTACCGCGAAAAGCATCTGTGCGAAAGTCTCAAGCTCCAAAAGAGGCAAAAGGCGATGGAATTCCTCGTTCCGAATGGCAAATCCTACCAGACTTCTTCAGTGAGGTCTCTCGCTGTCTCAACAAGCTAGACCGGACGATTGGATACAAAGTCCATTGCACACACCGAAAAGGGTTTCGGGTACCTTTGGGGAAATCTTGCTTTCAACGTACAGACTGTGGGCAATATGTTGAGGTAATCACAGGTGGTACTTTAACGCCTTACACGAGATGGCCGATCAAAGCTGTGTTTTATACGGTAAGAGTTTTCGCTTCCAAAAAAGTCTAAATGAAAGACTTTGTTTGTTTGAAATAATTGAAACTAATGATGGCTCACAGACAAATCTCGGGCCCGAGTCTGCGGAAGACTATCTTGCTGGGGAAATCCTCTCGCTAGTTACACAAGTTGCTTTCAACTTCGAAAACAATCCGCAGAGTGTGGAAGGTGATCAAGAATGTTTCTGTATCACTTTGCACGGTCAATACGTCCACTTCTCTACCGCAGTCATTCCTGATGAATATATCAAATATCACAACTCTGGGAAGCCTCTTAAAGAATTGGAGGAAATCAAAGTTGTAATGTCGCCTGAATATAACATTTCAAAGGCAGAGGATCGGTTTCATATCATCTGGGGTTTTGTCGCGCTTTACATGCATCTGAATCCGAAACGGGAGAAACAAAGTAAAATCAAAGAACTGACATCTGCGAATGTTCCAGTTGAAGAAATTAAGGCAGCTTTGGCAAAAGGTATCAAATCTTTGGGTTTGTCACACAAGCAATGATATCTTTTGTTTGCTTCTGGCACCCGCTGCCACTGCGAGACCAACCCATTGCGAGCTTCCATTATTCTAGTTAGGACAACACAGTAAATGCAACAATCATTTCTTTGCCTTGAGCTATCCAACGAAGAAACAGATGCACATGTCGGTTGTTCTAATACAGAATGACCCGACAACGTGGTCAGTGATACTAAGTGTGGGGTCTAGGAAAGGTAGAGTAAATTGATTTTGAGATTATATCGGTCGGGGAATTAACATCCAATAACCACAGTATGCTTAAACCTCGATAATAGCTGTGATTATGTTTGTATGCAGAGATTCGTTCTTTAACCCTTTAACCATCGCAGAGTTAATAAGTACTGTCTCACTCCTCACTTCTCCTACGCCAATTGTCGAAGCTAGTTTTACAACTAGAAATGCCAATATCAACGCCACAAAGTCAAAAATATTGCCTTTGCCGTTACAGAACATCTCGTATAAGCCTTGGAAAGAACTATAAAATAGTATTTCGCGCCCACGTGCGCCATGAATGTGACCAAATACATGTAACTTTGGTCGCACCCGCCATATTTCTGCCAACAATGAAATGCAACCAGCGTGATTGTCAAGGTGGTGTCTAGGTGGACAGTGTGTTATTAAGATGTCCGCGTCGTCAGGGACCTTGTTTCTCCAGAAGTCTTCGCCTTTGGGATATTGGAAGGCTGAGTTTCCCTGTTTTGGAGTCCACGGGTTCCCATATACCTTTACGGGGCGGCTTTTTCTAGGTATGTTGACTACAATGCTCGCGTCGTTGAGGTAAACTAAGCTCTTCCAATCCACCGAATGTGCCAGTCCGAGGACTCCGTCTTTGTGTTTATAATTTGGATCCAAGCATAGTTCATGATTTCCTGCAATAACAACTTTATATTTGTGTGGCAGGGCATCTAGCCAATCGATAGCTTGCTGTACTTCTTGAACCGTGCCTCGCTCCGTTAGATCGCCAGCATGAATTAATATGTCGCCATCCGGAACATCTGGGATTCTGTGATTGTGCGTGTCAGAAAGACAGACGACTTTAAGTAGTTTATCATCCGAGGACGCTCGATATGAAGGACACGGTTTGGGTAAATGGCTCTGCAACATTTCTGCCAAATATCGTCTTGGAAAGGCAATAAACTTTTCAAATTCTGTTGATGAATGGCGATTGAAAATAGCATCGAGACCCTCTGCCATATTTCTTGATATCGAGTTTAAAACTAACGAATAATCTTTTTCCTGATAGGTGTTATCTAGTAGCGGGTGTGTAGAGTATAGAGACTAACTAGGTCCTTATGGCGCGCCATGGCGTTAATATATATTATGTTTGATGTAACTTCGTACATACGTGTTTATTCGGTTGGGAGAATGGAATTTTAATTGAAGTATGACTTTTAGTCATACACGTATACCCATAGGCCCGGCTTACGTTTTTGCCCTGCGATGACTCTGAAAGCTGAAAGCATATGCGCAAACGGAACGCGCTGAACATGAATTGCTGGGAGTACCCAGGGTTGAATCTTTGCTACTTATATAGATTAAGATGCTTTTCGCCACAGCAATAACGGCTCGTACAAGTTACTGTGAAAAATTGCTATCACTAGTTAGTCAAACGAACCAGGCTGGCCGTTCTCTCGATATACTTGATACTCCACTAGTTGGCGTATCAGGTAGCTTGCATGGTGGTAACAATAGAGCCGTTGGTTCCTGGAAATGTCTTGGCATTTTAAACCCCTCCAACAACACCGAAATACATCGACTCCTGGAACCCTGCCAGAACACACGCTTGAGACTCCAGCATCAATCACGACACCACGCGTATAAGATTGGAGCGAAACCACGATCCTTACGCTCCGCGTCTTTTGTATCGCCCGGCACTTTGAATGCCCGATGGCGTTGCCTCCCGAAACTAGAATACCAGTTTTCCACCAATATGATCAATCCCCAGCGACGCAGGTAGAACGGAGCTAGAAGCCCCCCGAAAATCACGACGAAACCATGTCCGCACTCACCATAGGACAATATGTCAAGGCTGGCGAGGGTCAGACCGGCTACGTAGCTTTTATTGGAGATACCGAGTTCGCGCCTGGAGAATGGGTTGGTGTCGCATTGGATCGACCGACTGGAAAGAATGATGGGACGGTTCTTGGTGTCTCGTACTTTCAGTGTAAAGGGCCGAAATATGGATTGTTCATCAAGGCGCCGAACCTCAAGCTTCTGCCGGACCCTCTCGGTGGCGGAGCAGGGAGTAGTTCGACACCGGCCCCTGCAGTTGGGTTGACTAGGAAGGCATCTCAAACTTTCAGTGGCCCTTCAAGACAATCTATGCCAGCCTCACCGTCGCCTGGTCCGGGACGAAGGACTAGCACAATTCTCAGTCCGACTCCAAAAGCAGCGCCGGGCATGGGAGGACCGGCAAGGCTTAGTGGTGTTACTGTAAGGCCCCTGTCTAAGTTTGAATTTCTCTAGCAAATAGCTTACCATTGGGTTAGTCGCCGACGAAGCTTGGTCCGCGTGCAGTTTCGAGTGCGTTCTCATCTGGACCGAATACGAGGACGTCAACGCCAGTGGGAGGTAGAGCAGCTTCCGCAGGCACGACCCGTCCTTCGTCAACAGGTGTCACCCGGAATAGCGTTATGGGACCCCCTGCATTGCCGGGCACGTCCGTTGCAAATTCGGGCAATCGAAGGGCTTCTCTCGTTTCTCCCACAACTACGGCGCCACCTCGCACACCTTCGATTTCTTCAACTGGCTCTCGACCAGGAACGAACCGGCCTCCATTGCGGACTGCGGCTTCAACTGTGGGGAAGCGAGGGAGCATAGCAAGTAGCTCTAGCGGCAAATCTTCGCCAGAGACCACCCCGACTCTTAATAGGCGCGGGTCGAGGTTGAGTATTTCAGGCGAATCTAGTGCTACCGCGACCGCTGCCCCTGATGCGAAAAAGGCTGGACTACCTACTATGAGGGAATCCGTGTCACCACAGCCAGCAGCTGGAATGACATCAAAGTCAAGCTCCGCCCTGACCAAAGATATTGAAGATCTCAAGTCTAAAATTCGTTTGCTCGAGAAAAAACGCATTGAAGATCGTGATAAGCTACAGGCTATGTCACGAATCGAAGCTGAGAGAGACAAATATGAGATCATTATCCAGAAACTACAGACCAAGATGCAGCCACAGCAAGCCGAGATTGCCGAGCTCCGGAAGCAAATCAAAGATCTTGAAACTCAGAGTGAGGAACTAGAAAATCAGAAACAAGAAAATGAAATTATTGTTGAGATGGCCACTCTTGATCGGGAGATGGCTGAAGAAAATTTCGAGGTTTTGAAGACTGAAGTTGCTGCGTACAAAGCGAAACTGGAAGAACTTGAGCTTGAGGTCGAAGTGTTACGGGAGGAAAATGGGGAGTTGAGCCAGGGTATGTCTGCCGAAGAGAAAACTACAGCAGGCTGGCTTCAGATGGAGAGACAGAATGAGAGACTCAAAGAGGCTCTTTTGCGTCTGAGGGATGTCACAATGCAACAAGAGGCAGATCTCCGAGATTCTATCAAAGGGCTTGAAGAAGACAATAACGATTTAGCTCAATACAAAGGTATTTCGAACTCTGAAGTTGAAAGGAACATTTAATACTAATTGTTCTGGTGTAGAACAATACGAAAATATTCGCGAAAAGCTTTCGCAAGCAGAAACAGTCATCGAGGATCTTCGTTCTCAGCTAGATAACGCTCTAGGCGCTGAAGAAATGTTGGAAGAGCTCACTGAAAGGAATCTTAGCTATAGCGAACAAGTCGAGGAACTCAAGGCGACTATTGAAGATTTGGAAAATCTAAAAGAACTCGCTGATGAACTTGAGGTCAACCACGTGGAAACCGAGAAGCAAATGCAAGAAGAAATAGACTATAAGGACTTGCTAATATCGGACCAAAGGAAGAGAGTACTACAACAAGACGAGATGTTCCTTGATTATGATCACACGATTGCGCGGTTCAGAGAGTTAGTCATGAATCTCGACAGTGAATTGGAGGACATGCGAGCATCAAATCAACAGAATGCATCCACCGCCGAAGAAATCTCAAGCAGATCGAAAGCAGTCATGGATCTCAATCTTAAATTACAAATGTCCGCATCTAAAGCGCAAGTTAAGACCATTGAATTGGAGCTTCGCAAAATGGAGGCTCAAGAAGCTTCTGAACATTTGGAAATCGTACAACTGTATTTGGCGGAATCATTTGACTCTGAGAAGCAGTCAATCCAGGCTCTCTTGAGATTCAAGAGAGTTTCTTTCAAATCTCATTTGCTCCAGTCACATATCAAGGACGCCCTGAACGTGGAATTCGAACCGAATCAAGAAGATAGAGCGCTCGTGTCGTCGGATATTTGCGATAAGCTAACTTGGGTCAACGCCATGTGCGACAGATTCGTTAATTGCATCACCAGCGCTTCGTCCGGTCAATTCGAGAGGTTTAGAGGTGCTTACCTCGAACTGGAACCTGTGGAGCGAACTCTGAACATGTGGATCGATGCCGTCAGGAAAGGCGAGCTGAAAGAGAAACAAGTTGCGGACGAGCTATCGCGAACTTTGGCACTAATGACCCACCTTGGCGAAGTCCACCTGACTAACGATTTGGAGGGATATGCCGAGAATGTTCATATGAAACTTCTTATGGTACTCACTTATCTCGAGTCCTCTGCTTCCTGCTTCGATTTCCAGAAACAGATTCTTCTTGATAGACTTCCGCCAACCCCAGATGAGGGAGACATGTCAACTCATTTTGCTCGGAAAGCCGAAAATCTGATTGGCAGTTGTAGGAGCGCAAAGGTCATTGTTACGAAGAGAGTTATGCAATCGCTCGAGGAGCTGAAGGCTAGATCTTTGACTCTTCGGCCCGACACGTTTTCGCTCTTTGAACGCTGCGAAGAGATGTGCAAGAAACTCGCTGAATACGCGCGGGGCTCTGGCGCGGATCTTTACAACCTTCTGTTCGCGCATGGCAGGGAAGAGCCTTTCATGTTTAACGAGATCCAAGGGGTCATGTATAGATCTACGGAAAAGCTACTAGGCCTGATAGATTCGGACTTGTTCCAGAGCTGCGGTAAGGAGTTGAAGATTCTTACAGACGCGCTGAATGAGCTAGTTAGTGTGGCAAGTGATCTTGACATGACGGTTGAGTTTGAGAGGGGCCTTCCACCATGGGTTGCTAGGGCGAAGGAGTTGAAGAGCAAGAAGACGGCGACGGTTGATGTTGAGGAGGAAATGAGGAGATTAAAGGAAGACTCGCATTCCCGTGCCACTCAGATTAAACTACGGGTAAGAATATCTATTCATATATCATCTAATTTTTGGCCAAGTTTTGATTATTTTTTCGAACTATAGGAACAAGAACTCGAGGAATCTTCTGTCCGTATTGAGCACCTCGAATCTCGAATCCAGATCCTGGGTAAACAGGCCGAGAAAATCGAAGAACTCGAGCGTAATCTCACGGATGCGGGAACCCGTGAAAAGGAATTTACTGATTCCCTTGACAGCCTCACGGAGGAACTTCAGAACCTTGAAAACGAAGTCGCAAAATGGAAGAATATTGCAAGTGAGGCTCGCCCTGTTGACGAAAATGACAGAGCGGGTAGAGAGCGTGCTGTGGCTACTGCACGTGAAGTTGCCGCTTTGAAACAGGAGATTGAGACCTTGCAGGGAGCAACCAAGTTCTTGAGGGAGGATGCGAGAAAGGCAAGAGATTCGGACGTCACCCTTTCGAACGCCTGGTTATTTGAGCCGCTAGTAGCAAGGAACAAGGGTCTGGCAGAAGATAATGCAAGAGACGAAGATCTTGCAACGGAAGGCCGAGATCTGCTTAGCGAATTCTTGAACTTTACGACCTCTGCTAGTGTATTCGACCTAACAAAGATCAAGCGACAAGGCCACAGAAAGACAGCAGAGACGCCACAGTATAACTACATTCAGCAACGAGAGCGATATGAGAGTGTTATGGCCTGGAGAGATAGTATTGTGAATCGTGGAACCATTCACCAGGAACGGAAGGAAGAGAGGTGGCCGAAGAAGCCAAAGGGTAGAAGACAGGAGGATATGGTGAAAGTGCGATTTAGTTTGCCTATGGCTTATTTGGCGCAAGTGAAAGGGGTTCGGAGGAAGGATACCGTGATTGCAGACACAGATAAAGAGCCGTTGGAAGTTGAACGGGTTGGTGATTTCGAGGAGCTGATGGGAGATGACGGGGTATTGGTTGTTTAAAAAATTACGTGTTATTTGTTTAAATTTCTGGAATGTTAGCGACACCGACAAGTCCTTCAGATACGCACTTTGAACTCAAGATCTCTCTGATAGGCTTTTTCTTTTCCAAATTTCAAGTTTATATGTTCGGAATAGTAAAATCTTCGAACGGTTATCATTATAAAAAACACCCCTCGAAATAACTCTAGGCTGGTTACTTGTGGGGATTCTGAACTGCGTGCATGTATGTTGTATAACATATATTAGAAATTCTTTGCGATGGATTAAAATGATTGAAGCACCAATCTGCCGATAATATATTATATACATGTAATAGAATGATTGAAGCAATATATATATACAGATATGAGCTTCACTTTTTCGCCAGCGCCAATCTCAGATTACACCACGAAAATGCAGAAAACGCTAACAAATAGAGTTATATCAAGCTGCTTGAGACTGAATTTTAGAATTGTGAAGTGCCACGACTTCCGCCTCTTCCTTGAGGGACTTGATAGCAGCAGGACGAGCATCAACGCGATCCTTCCATGCAGCGAAATACTTCAAGTGATCAATATTAACGCCGGATCGACTGTTCCAAAGCGTAGCCCACGCATAGGCGTCCGCAACAGTGAATTGTTCACCAAACAGATAAGAACGCCCATCGGCAAGCCGGGCATCCAGTTGTCCGTAAGCCTTCAAGAGCTTGTTGCTGTGGAATTGGATGCCTTCCTCAGTCATCAGCTTGCGCATTAGAGGGATATGTTTCTGCGCAATCTCGGTGGACAGAAAGACGAGGAATTGATCCATTTTGACACGTTCAAGTGTGCCATGTCGAGGGATCAAGCCGGATTCTGGGCGCGAATCAGCTAGGTAGGAAGCAATTATGATGGTTTCTGAAATCAAGTCATTGTCGGTATCGTTGACTTTCAGGACGGGGACGTAGAGTAGAGGATTAATGGCTGCAAAATCTTCACCGTTAGAGGTGGATTTGCCGACGACGTCAAAGTGGATGAGTTCGTGGTCAATGTTGAGCTCATTGGCGACAAGCTGGGCTGCTCGCGAGCAGGTATCGTAGGCAATGTACAGCTTCATTGTGTTGTGTGTTGTGTTTTGGGAAGGATACGAGAGATAATTGTGCGTTGTTGGTTTGAGATAATTGGAAGGTTTCAAAGTAGCCGAGACCAAAAGTAGCGAAGATCGTTAAGGTTTTTTGAATGCTCATCAACTATGTTCAATGTAAATGGTAACTGTTTGAGGAATATTGGCACGGTTATCATTGCCAGAATTTATAAGTTCTAGAGTAGCTAATTCTTAGGGTCGTATTGAAGCATAGATAATGAATTAATTAGTAATTTCGCTGAATCGAATCGATTAGTAACCGTGAATAGTTCGTTTAGTTAGACCCAACCGCATGCCACAGTTACGTCGAGCGCAAGGCCATACGCATCTGCCCAATTAGCTAAGCTATTCAGGTTACTTAAGCAGCTGTTTTTACCTAAGCAATACGCATGTTGGTTCGGAACCGGCACAGTCCTGAGCTCTTACAATCGATCCAACCGAGGATAACACGATTAGTCAGATCTTAGTATTGAAACAGGACTATTTCCGTTTTTGGTTAGGGCCGCTAGCCTACCTGTACTTCGTTACGAGGAAATGGAGCTGAAGAGCGAGTTCAATGCAGTACTCCGGACCAAGGGCATTGTATTACGACGCTATCGATAGAGCCAGGACAATTAATATTTTTTACGAGCTAACTAGTGCACAGTACCAGAGATCCCGCTATGAATTTCTCAACCTGAGAGCTAAAAGGCTGTTTGACTTGATTTCTGGAACGAAGCAAGCGTAACCGAAAGATTTTAGCGATGCCGCGCAGCGCGGGCCAAGAGAAACTAAAGATCCCTGCGTCAAAGATCAAACCTCAGAAACATCCCACTTCCATCACGCCACTCGACACTTAACTCCTCGGTCGACGTCGTCCAACCTCACAATCAGACACAATGCACCCATCACGGACATTAACAATGCCAATGTACGTACCTTTTATAACTGACGGCTACAATGACGTAGACTCGGAGGGAACCCACTAACCTCACCGCCTGCGCTTCACGCTTTCAATAGCATCAAACGATCCTCCTACTATAACCCAGACTACCGGCAGGGACAATCGCTCATCCGCGCTAGGAGTCCATACCTCATAAAGAACGCTATTACTGGGTTTGCTTTGGTGGGCTTCGTTGTCGGTATCTGTGCGTATATCCCAGATCAACCAACACCCGTCATAGTGGATACTTCAGAGGATCGAGGCCAACAACGGAGAGATTGGGGCGGGATAATGCTAATAGTGGCACCTGTTTATAGATGCGTATACGATACATGCTATTAAATCAGACGACTTTTCGGAAGCGGCTCTACCGCCTAAGAAGACGGATATATTAAAGGATACGGTTGGGGTGAAAACTTCGGGAGGATCGGGTTTGAGACCGTGAAGCTGAATTATCCAGGAATTCTTGCGTTCTCCGTCCCTTGGGTTACCGAACTAATCGAGTCCTGGTGGGCAGTCTCTGGGAATCTTGGCAGAGTTTTGATTGTAAATACTTGGGTTTCACGTTCCTGCTAGTTAGCGATTCATATGGTATATACGGCCTTCGTGCTCTGGTTTTAGGGGGTAATGGATTATCAATCTCCACTTCTAATATTACCCGTGCGTTTGACTATTTGGCTCTCTCAAGCTGCTTCCATGCTATAAGCCATATTTTGGCTGCCTCAAGATTCGGCACTTCTGGTACCATATCCTCCTATAGGATTGTCATAAAACTGGACGGGGCATCGAGATACTCCAAGAAGAATGCCTGGTGAGAGATGCCTGGTGAGAGAGGAGCAGGAATTTGATCCATTCTATCGTGTGATTTCCTAGTGGTGTGCTGGTACAAGGTATCTATCAGCCTCTGTCGTCGCCGTCAGAGTACAATACTCACCGTTCTAGATTCGATTCTTGTGCTTCTACATGTAAAGTGGCTTCAATTTCCTCTTAAAGATTACCTAAGGAATAAACTTTCTCAATAGACAGAAGCATACACAATAATCCTGAATTCGCCATCGAATTACGTTGCAGAAAAAATATATAGAGCCATTCAGGGATCGAAACATACCCGTTTGTTGAATTGCAACGGGCACTTATACATCAAATACTTTGGCGGAGACTTCAAGCTCGGGTTTATGCTAGTTATACTTCTAAGTACATAGAAATTTGTGAGATTGCTGTTAGGCATAACACTTGATTTGTTCTCCCAAACATTCTGCTCAATGAAGATACAAGTAGAAAAGATGAAGAAGAAAAAAATGAAGAAAAAAAGAATGCGAGGATCGAACACGGAACACTTAAAAAAGAAAGGGAGCCTAGATGTCATCAGATGTTTCTATATTTTATAACCCGTAGGCTATCCCTTCTATCTTGGCTACAACCTTGCAGATAATATCAGTTTGGGAGTATATATACCGAAATTTTCATTAAGACTACTACTTTAGGAGTATATGCCACACAACAGCAGTGAAGGAACTCAAGATCAATATCCACCTATAGTTACTTGTACTTAACTCAACGGTGATGAAAAAATAAAATAAGAAAATAAAAATTCAACTGCAAGGATCGAACACAGGACAATCAAAAAGAAAGGGAGCCTAGATGTCATCAGGTGTTTCTATATGTTATAACCCGTAAGCTATCCCTTCTATCCTGGCTGCAACCTTACACATAATACCGCGTTAGGGATATATATACCAACCATTCCATCATGATTACCTATTTAAGTATATGCAGCTATAATTACTTGACAAAATAAAATAGCGGTTTGAAGAGTAAAAGTTCAATTGTGAGGATCGAACACGCGACATGCAAAAAGGGGAGGTAGGCCTAGATGTCATCAGGTATTTCTATATGTCATAGCCTGTAGGCCATTCCTTCTATCCCAGCACCACCTAAGGTATAATACTAGTTTGGAAGTATATATACTGATAGTTCTACTATGGTATTGGCCTCGAATACTGATAAAAGCTTGAAGTACCTCTTAATGTCTGTCGCCTAGACCTTCGTAATTTGTGTATATGAATGCGATTAATTACAGAGTCTCTGATCTATCTTTAGTAGATTCTACACCGGTAACTAACAGTAAACCTGTAGTCAAAATTACAGTTTGCTAGAATGTATGCGGACTCGTACTCAATATTGGAAAAAGCTCGCCCAGTTTCGACACTGGGAAGTGTTCATTTATCTTTTTAACTTAGTATGCACTAACCAACCAGCTAACGTTGCAAAATCAGAACCGCAAAAACGCCGTATTGTGCCTATTGTAGACCACAACTAGAACTCTGATGCCAAGATGGAATCTAAAATGAGGTGGAGAATATTGTACATAGTACGCCTGTAATATACAGACAATATAATCGTAAAATTAAATCATTCGTTGGGCTTTCTTGCTATAGCAACTCGCTTATTATGCGAAGGTTGGTAATTTATACCAAAAGTTTAATGCGAATAAAATACCAAGGGATTAATCGAGACCTCAGCTCTTTCCTCCTTGGCTGTGGACCATGAAGGATTCCCCACAACCGCATTCCTCCTCTGTCAGAAATGTTAGCAAAAATGTCTTCAGTAATAACTAGAATTAGGGATGAAGAGCAAAGGACTCACTAATATTGGGATTCTTGAACACAAACCGGGCACTCAATTGATCTTCGACCCAATCCATCTCACTCCCGATGATACTGAATAATGCCTTATTATCGATAAACACTCTGACTCCATCCTGCTCGACCACTTCGTCAAATCTTCCGGGTGATTCAATGTACTCAAGGTGGTACGCTAGGCCGCTGCATCCCTTATTCTGTACGCCAACCCGGATAAGCTTTGGAGGTGTTTGTTGGGTCAAAGAACGGAGATGTTCGACAGCCAGTGAAGTTAAAGTCATTGCCGCCTTCCGGGGTCTAAGTTTCCGGGGAGCGGGGGCGGTGGTAGGGGTCGTTGATTGGGAAGGTTGGGGGGTCGAGTTCGCCGTGACAGGAGTGATTGCCGCAGCAGGTGGGGGACGCTGTTGAGGTGTACTCTGCTCAGGCTCAAGCGGTGAGGTTGTGAATGGCGGCGGCCTCCCGTCTGCCGTTCTTTTGGTGAGTTCGCTCAGAGGTGCATTCTTATTTCGGGGCGGAGACGGGTCGATGGCTGGCATGTCCAATGTATCGGGACGATACGGTGTTGCCGTTTGGAGACTTCTCTGCATACACGATGAACATATCGACGGTAGTAAGGAGTATGAGCTTGGTCTGTAACGGGATTTGAGTGACGAGGCGAGAGATCTTCGAGCGGTCGATACAAACGGCGACAGACTTCGAGGGAGCGACATGATGAGCGAGCTTCGGATTGTTGCCGAGGGAATCGGAGTTCTCGAATGATGTACGGAGTATGCTAAGCGCTAGTGAACACAAGCGACCAAAAGAGAGGAGTCGAGATGGAAGGTGTACTGCATGTGTCTATATGTACAGGAAGGGAGGAAGTCTGGAAGGGTTGAGGCCAAAGCTGTCGGGATAAAATCTTCTGACAAATCCGACCAGCCGGGAATGACGATGTTGGGCGAGTGCCCTGCAGGCTCTCCAACCAATCAGATGTCCTGTGTTGTAATCCCACACAAACAACACAGCGTGGTGATCCTGCAACGCGAGCTGGAAGGGCAGACGGACAGAGCTCCAGAGCTCCAGAGCATCAGAACGCGAAGCCTAATTCATTAATTTTGCGGGATCAGTAAACCACAGCACGACCGGGTTTTATGTCAGACGGAAATCTAGCTACATGAGACCCTATCAACCACGTTAGCAGGCCTCAAAACTATTGGAGACACCAAAGTTGTCGCTCGACAATTTCTCTGTTTGCCAGCTCGGGTAGCTTTGGTTTGTTGTCTGCGCCTTCCAACAGCCATTCACGCGAGAGCGTTCCTGCATTCCAATTTCCCTTTCTTAGCCCAGGCCACATATACGCTCTGCAAACGTGTACTATAATGATTCTCCCATCTTCGTCGACGCCCTTCCGTACCCCAATAATAGCGTCGACCTCTGACTCTAAGGGAAAATCTAGTTTGGACGCCTTTATGGTTTGTTTCTTACCCCGTTTCTCGTTTGGCTTTGGTCTCCTATCATCCCCAAACATATGGTATTCCTTATGTGTCACAATCACGTATTCAGCCTCCGGGTCCCATTTATCAGGCCATTGAACTTCATCATCCGGCTTCCACACCCTAAATTTAGCTTGCCCTCCGAATCCAGCAGAAACCACAAATCTAGTTTGGATATCTTCCGTCATTTTGCCTAGGATTATGCCTGGGTACCTCACCATCAATCCCTTGCCTTCCACGAACTTGACGTACTTCGTATAGCTCTCGTCGGGCGAATCTTGGCACACAAGCCCCAAGTATGATTTTGGTGACCATCTAAAACCCTCCTTCTGTAGTCTTGGATAGGCGTTGAAGATTATTGACCGATTGTGTTTGTACATCTTTGCTGTAAGGATCTCCATTCTCTCATCGTTATCATCCGTCGTAAACAGAGGTGCATTATCAATGTTTAATACCGTTGCCATACATAGAGTTTCATCTCCGGATTTGGTTGTAGTACGGCGCTGGAGTTGGGTTAAATATATCCCGTAGTCGCTAGACCCGATGCCATTAGATGCTTCTGTAGTACTCTCTTCAGAGCTATCAGAGCTCCAACCATCATACTCTTCATCGCCCTGGTTACTGCCAGTCCGATTGTTAGAGCGACTATTTATCTGTTCTGAGCTGTCAGATCCGGTATCAGCATCCTCTTCCCAGTCGTCGCCACCTGCTGACTCCCATGAACCTTGACTTCCCTCTCCATCCCAGTTCCCTTTCTTCTCTCTATCCTCTTTTTCCAACCTCTCAAATATTCTCTCGGCATCCTCTTTGCCGCTTGTGACCGTTAAGAAGTTAATCGGCATACGGTAGGTTGCATGCAAAACCTGAGAGTCGCTCCATTTCGCGTCTTGAAACATATCGGAGTACTCGTTTGCTTCTTCGGCACCATCTTTGAATCTAAAGTATACCTTCTTTGCCAAAGCTCCCTCTTGGAGGGTCCAGAGCCGTCTCAACCAGTTTGAGATGTATAGTACCGCAGTACGCTCCACAACTGGCATAGACAACGGGCATTGCTGAATGGTTCCGTCGAGCACAAGAACTCGATCAGCACGAGCGTATATCTGACGCATTTTTCGTATGGTGTCAATACGAAGCGGTTTATATTGTGCCCCTACAGGACAACATAGCGTGTCCATCCAGAACGGAATCTCCGATTGCCATTGAAATGGTGAGGCCGGGTCGAAAATAGGATCGTCTTGATAGAGTTGTTTAATCATTTTATGAATTCGCTTCACCTGGCATCTAGGTAGCGCGTTCTGCGTTTCATTTCCAAGCCCATCAGACCATCTAGTTTTATATCAGTACGTGCCTGAGCATGCGCATGCACTTTTGAGAAACAGTGGCACTTACACATGAGACAGTGCTACGTACGGCACATCTCTGGTTTTGACATTATACTCTTGTACCTCCAGCCCCCATTCTCCGGCATCTTCATCCTTCTTCCAAAGAATCAACGGTATACTTCCATCCATATCTCCGACTCCCTTAGCAATAACATCCTCCATCCCCTTCACACCCACAAAATCACAACTGCACCCTTCATCCACATGTTTTGTTTTATACTGTCCAACGACAACGCTGAGCGCAGAACACGTCGTCGGGCTACATTTGCTATGATTGCCAGCTTTTCGCGGACCAGGTACATAGCTGAAGTAATAGCTGCAAGGTATCTGCCCTTCTTCATCGATCAAGCTGACATCACCAAGACACCATCCTTGCTCCCTCAGCTTACTCGTGATAAGATGGGAGTTGCCCCAATGACGTAAATTAATGTTGCCATTCAGATTATCTATACTGGTATTGGCATAATCGCACAACGTGTGTGCCAGAGCGACGATACCCATGCAGACTACATCCGACATTGGCCATTTTCGATCACCAGATGCAAAACTTGGAGAGTATTTATTACGGTTTTCGTTGCAGTAACGATTGATCCATGGGTAAACTTGTTCGAATAAATCGTTCAATTCGTCGATTCGAGATGGCGGTGCGCGCCAACTACCCTCTGAACCATCCGAGTCTTCTTCGTGTTGGGCCTCCCATTCCTCCCTTGTAAGATTGTTGTTTTGGTAGTTGGTCCATGGTTCGAGGATTTTGAGAAGTTTAGCCGTGGTTAAAACATAGTTGACGTTTGACGAGCTTGAAGTTTTGCGGATGAGTTTTGATTTGTTAAAGGGTAGGTTTACGATGCTTAAGACGTTGGAGAGGAAGGAAAAGTAGAGCCAATCTTGGAAGAAACTTTCAATTTCCTCGGCGGAACGAGTGTCGAAATTTCCTTTACCGAGGAGTTCGTCGAGTGTCCAGCCGCGGGATGAAGGATAGTCCTCGAAAGTTGCGCCATTGTAGGTATCCGGGCAGTAGCAGGGAATTGTGAGGTGCTTCTTGCCTGGTGGGATGCGGAAGTGCTCCATGTTAGCCAGCACACCTGCTCTAAGCAGAAAAAATATTGTTTTGTAAGAGGAAATCGAGGTTTGATACTCCTGGTTAAAACAAGTAGCGATGCATGCTTTTTATCAAGGTGTATATATATTCAAAATGCATAGATGCGGGGTACGTGATATGAACGCTTTCAAATTTTGAGAATCAGCCACAACTCAAGCTCTTAAAGGATCCATTTTGCCCGCCATTTTATAAGAAATCTATAAAATTCCACATCTCAAAGTGTATATTATTAAAGGAAATAAGAAGAAAACCGCTATATTAGGAAGGGAAAGTAACCAATCTATTGTCCTACGATAGTAGTATATAAAAATCATTCAATCATGATTTCCAAGGATGCATTTTTTGTACCACATTTAATCTATATCTGCATAGTCTTAGACTGCCAGTCTCAATTAATGCACCAGGAATTCATGATAGGAGGGTATAATATGAGACAAAATCAGGATCGGAAATGGAAGAGTTGGGCCACTTAATTATAATACGGCAAATAGAAAGTCTAAATCTAGCTGTGATTAGTGTTCGCCATGGGGGTTGTTACACCACACATGGGTGCCAAGTTGCCGCTTGTGGATTTGGTGATTTGTCCAACATTGCGCAACGCGCGATGTCAAAAACCAAAAGGCAGCAAATGTGTATATATACACTGCGAGACCATATATATACGTGTATATAGCGAATCTGCAGTGTCCAATAAACTACTGCTAGAGTGAGATGCAAACATGAATATGAACATCGGATTGAGCCTAATACTTGGTCACTTGTTCAACGGCGACATCGACATAGTCCCAGCGGTGTGACTGCTGTATCGGTCTATTATAGGGAGCTTTTGGATTTCTACTTTATACTTAAACGCCTCCGGTACACTGATAAGGCCCGTATTCAGCGATCACGTGTTCGTCATCACTATCCAGCACATATATTTGGTAGTTGTCACCGCCTGGTGCGACACGAACTACCACATGGCCCTTCTGACTGCGCATCTCACGAATGAAACGCTCGTTGATACGACAATTCTCCGGTGTCATCCTGGTGGCAAAGACGTCCCGCCTCTTCATACCTGGCCAGGCTCCGAGTAGGCGCTGGAGCTGGGCCATCCCTGGATGGGTCACGTGCCAGGCGGGAATGATATACACCGCTGCGTCAAGCAGATCCACGAAGTCGGGCCCGCAGGAATCGAAGTAACCATGGTGATTGGCAACCGCGACGTCGACTTTGCCTGCAGCTTTCGCCACCGGTGTTTCGACATCCATCCAGGGATAACGGCCGTCCTGGGTGTCGCAGGTAAGATCGCCGCCGGCGTAGTACCGGAAGCGGCCGTAGGACAAGAGATAGGCTATCGAATACATATTTTCGTTCGGCCGCGCCGCGGCGGGCAGCGTGTTAAAGTCTGGAAAAAGCGAGCGACTGTTCTGCTCATTCCCTGTCCATACCTTACCGTTAGCTGCGAGCGTTCGAATAGAGAAATCCGGGTAGTCCTTGGCTGATCGTAGCTTGATCTGGCTGTCCGAGCCGACATCAGCCTGGGCAACCTGACGCCCGTCCCGCAACCGGGCAGCTAGCCAGGCCAGGTGGTTGGTCGTAAACTGGGCTTGCAATGGTAGCAGCGAGCCGTAATCGGGATAGGCACGATCGATTACGAGTGTTGCGGGCATTAGATGGTCGACGTCGCTGAGCCCCGTAAGTTGGAAGCCGTCACCCCTCGCCGTCTCATCGGAGTGGACATCGCCAACGTGGTCCGGATGCACGTGGGTAGCGATCAGATAATCGAGTGTCTTACGATTACTGTGACGTTGCGCATAGTCCGCGACTCGCTGGCCGGGTCGGCGCGAGTCACCCAAGGCAGCCGACCCCACTGTCCCGCAATCAATCAGAATAGTTGTCCCATCGGGGCCGACGACGAGGGTGGAGTCGCCGCACCCAATGTCAATGTGGTGAATATCTAGGACCCCCGGCGTCCACGGAGGCAGTAATGTAGGTTTCGCTGCTTGGGACATGTTGGGCGTGTACCTTTGCTAGACTCGCCTTAAACGCTGCGGCGCTGCCTTTTTGGGATCTGGAAATCGATTCGAAAGAGGTGTTTGGTAGCGAATTTCACCTCTGCCTGTATGCGTTATAAACGCTTTACTATCACAAGAAAAACGTACTATAATTGAATTTTACATTTAGTTTAATCCAGATGAGGCTTAAATGCGGCAAATTGGGTTGGCAACTTTCGTCCTTTTCACTTCTTAGGGATATGCAGACTCGATACGCAGAGCCTCTAAGCCATCATAATATGACCCATCTATCGTTTTCAGCCACCAACGTTAGCTTAGAGCAGCGAGTGTTTGAAAATCTCTCTGGGATATGCCCGCTCTCGGATTCATGCAGAGCCGGTGGGTTCTGACAGGCACTCTGAGCCAGCTAGTTCCCAGTTCACGCAGCAGTGAACACCACCGCCAAGGCGAGCACTGCAGCAAGCTTTCTTGGATCACAGCATATAGCACGAGGCTCCGCGTTTTCCTTAGCCAATATGCGATTTCACCAATGGCATGATAAGCCCCAAGGCACCTTTTCCTTTCGCATCTGCATACGAAATGGTCCTCATGCATACTAGAGCCTCCAAAAAGAGGGGTAGGATACCTTTCCCTGGTTTTGTAGAACTATGCTATGTGCGGCCTTTATAAACAGGGGCCGTCCACTGCAGGAGGATGGAATTGCAGATGGGAATTCGAATTCTGCTATCCGTGTATACAGCTTGCGTTCTAAGCTCATTCCTATCGCAAAATGGTCGACCGAATATCGTTTCGTGCGACAATTGCAATTGCCCTGCGACTCCTGCTGCTGCTTGTGCCTGGAGTCGCCGCAACGTGCTACAACGCAGACGGAACCGAGGCGACGGGCAACACTCCGTGCAGCAACGACGAAAATACCCATTGCTGTGGAGTCGATGACTTTTGCTTTTCCAACGGGTTCTGTTTGGGGCACCTGGAGGTTAGCTGGTGGCGCGGGCCGTGTACCAACCCGAACTGGGACGGCTGCCCTGACCTTTGTCGGAGCGGTATGTGAACAATTCGGGTCTTCAAGTTTGAAATCTAGACTTCCACTTACGTTTGCTCTTCACATCGACTATAGAAGTCCCCGGTGGTGCAGGAAGAGTCCAGCATTGTCCTCAAAATTCATGGTGCTGCAACGCTGGGCCCGATAGCGTGAGCTGTTGCGAGGACTCCAGCACCTCCTTTTGGGTCGTCGCCGGTCCGTTTTCTTATCTTCCACGTGGAACCCAGATTCCGACTTCTACAGTTGAAACGACCGTTTTCCAGACAGTCTTCGTTACTCAGGTGAATACACGAGTCATCACCAATGTCGATGCTCAGACGATCACGGAAACCGAGACGGAGACCACGACCGTTACTCGAGATGGTCCTACAGTTACTGAAACTATGATTGCCTCAGCCAATGGTAATCAGATTATAACGAGGATCGAAACTAGGACTATCACCATCACCAGCAGTTCCGTCGTTACTAGACTAGCCACTCAAACGGTCGCCGGAGAGGGTGCTGTTGTCAACAGTGTCGTTTCCACCGTATACTTGCCTTCCGCGGATAGTACCTCGGCTTCGAAATTGGACGCCTCTGGCGGGAAATGTGACGAAAGCAACAAAACGATAGCAATAGCCGTGGGAACGGCACTCGGTACACTTCTGCTAGCAGCCGTATTAGTCCTCGCATGGTCTTTCTGGAGGATATCAAAGTTGAAACATGGGAATGCCCGTTTCGTAAGTCCAATGGTAATCGGGGGTAACCAGATGACGAACCATAGCCAGCTGGCGCCGAATTACTGGAATTAGAAGGTAAACAAGTCTACAGCATGAAATGATATATATGACGAATGCTTGATCCATACTATTCAAAGCTCACCTTAGAAGAATGCTATTTTAATCAAAGCTATGTATTTTTAATCTGCGAACGTCGAACTGTCAAACTATAAGATTAGGTCAACTATATAATTCATGTTTAAGATGTCAAATTGATCAATTATAAAATCCCGGATTGTTATCTGATATATCTAAATACCGGACTTTGCCTTATTCTCGCTATATCGCTTTAAAAAGCCCGCCACGCCGTATTTCTCTTTTGCTCTCGCTGCCTTAACTGCAGTTCCATATTTCCCACCCTCGATACAAGGATCTGCCCCTTTCTCCAGTAAAAACTTCACAACTTCTAAATGGCCTTTCTTCGCCGCGTACTGCAAAGGAGATCCGTATTTTCCTCCGCTCAAGTTAACTTCAGCGCCGCGTTCGATCAGTAACTTGATGATTGGTTTTGCGCCATCGTCATCACACGCTGCAGCGAGCGCAGTCCCAGCCCTGCAGGATACTTGATTCACTTCGGCGCCATGGTCAAGAAGAAATTCTATTACCTCAACGTTTCCCCTCCGCGCGGCTGCTTGAAGAGCTGTTCTAATAATGTCAAAAGCATTTTGTCAATACAAACTGATCTACTCTTTTTAAATTCAGTTCATGCATAAATATCAGGACCACAAACCCATATTTTTGTCCGCTCAAGCTAACGTCTGCACCTCTTGCCAGCAGTTTCTCTATGATCGGAATGCCACTCTGTCTCCGTGCGGCGGCTATTAGAGCTGTTCCTTGAAGTGGGCTATAAGCATTGACATCAGCCCCTCTTTCCAAAATTACATCAACCAGCTCGTCGTAGCCTTTTTGGATGGCAAACTGCAAAGCGCTAGCAGCTTCTTTGCAGGGAGGAGAGTTCACGGATGCACCACGCTCTAGGAGGAAAGTCACCATTGGAATGATGCTATTCTTCTTGTGTCCTTGAAATGCGGCCATAAGAGCATTGCTTCAGCCCTGTTAGCCTGCGAAACGCACTCCGAATCTGGATTAGAAACCAACCCATAATATCCTCCAAAAGCATCAATGTCGGCTCCCTTATTAAGCAAAAGCTCACACGCCTTCATATTTCCGTATCGTGCCGCTGTATGCAATGCCCTACCCGGAACTCCTTGTTGGCAATTTAGACTCGCGCCAAGATCCAATAGATTCGAAATTTCATCGATATTTCCAGCGGCAGCTGCTTTCACCAAGCAAACAGAATCCCCAGCGAGAAGATCGGCTCCATGGTCTAGAAGTTCTTTAAACATTGTTTGACGCCCACTGAATGCAGTACTTAAAGGAGTGGCATGGCGATCAGGATTTCCCTCATTGGTCTCAAAGTTAACGTTCGCTCCGTGCTCTAGAAGCAACCTGAAGATATCCAAATCTCCTTCCTCAATCGCAATTTGCAAGGGCGAGCTAAAAAATAATCAGTAGGCTGTACTTCAAATTTAGGGGTAATTTATTCACCCATATAGACCCGCCGTTACATCTATTTTAGCACCATAATCTAAAAGTTTCTCTACTACTTGAAGATTTCCCTTTTTGACGGCAACCTATAGGAATCTGTCAGTCCACTTTGAATTTCTATATAGCCACTATACTTGTAAATACTATTAGACTTACCGCAAGCGGCGAACCGCGTATCCCACAAGCCAAATTGACATCAGCGCCAGCATCTAGCAGCTGCTGCAAAAAAATTGGATAGCCCGCATCGCTTTTCTTGCTATAGTTATTTATTGCATATGCAAGCGCACTTGAATGAAAATAGTTGACTAGGTCAAAATTTGTTCCACTTGAAATTTAGTAGACTTCCTTACCAGCCTTCCTCGCCTCCAATCTGATTAACATTAGCGCCTTTGCTTAACAGAAGATCTACCACGTCCGCATCTCCCCACTGAATAGCCTGCTCGAGTGCAGTACCTTAATCGACGAATTAGTAAGTTTAGCTATCCGTCCGATAGAAGAGTCACTCTAGGAGTTAGGAGATCACAGACCGTAAAACTTTCGTCCCTGGAAATTGATATCCGCTCCGAGGTCTATTAACATGGTCGTGAGATCTTTATTTTTCTTCCAAATTGCTGCAAGTAGTGGGCCCCCAACCCCGCAATCACTCTTATCGAGATCTGGGGTAGGACGGGAAAAGTCGATATTCGCCCCAGCGTTTATCAGAGAATGAACAATACTATCATCCTTCCCACTCATGATAGCAGCTTCGAGGCAGGCGCCTTGATTAGATATGTCAGTATCAATAATGAAAAATGTTGCCTACATTATACAGGGTTGTGTATTGTTCAACTAGAACAAAGGAATATGTGAATAAGCATACCGTGTTCTGCTTCTAACGCCTTAACATTCGCACCATTTTTCAACAAAAAGTCAACTACCTCTCCGTGGCCATTATAAGCGGCTGCTTGAAGTGCGTCTCCTGTAATACGATAGAGACTGTTAGAATTTCTCATCGTATGAATTGAATTATAGTTAAGTGGTCGCTTTTCTCGCAAAACCCAAAAGCCTTCTGCTTACCTCGCCTAGGGTCCCACGCGGTTATATCAGCCTTTTGATCAAACAGAAAAGATACCATATCCTTATGGCCACCACTGCAAGCTCTAAGTATAGCTGTTGCTACCCCGGGGGTCTGGGCATTCACGTCAGCCCCGTGATCTAGCAGTAGTTTTGCTAGCTCTAGATTTCCAGATCTCGCTACCTCATCTAGGCATCGAACTCCATTCCCACACTCTTGATTAGCATCTGCCCCATTCTCAAGGAGAAGCTTCACCAACTCTATATCATCTAGTGCACTGTATAGAGCTGTTCTCCCATACTTGCCTCCTTGCGCATTAATATCGAGAGATGAATCACCAATAAGAGATCTTATCGTGTCCGTATCTTCCATTTCAATGGCCATCTGAAGAGCCGTCCCTTTGTCGTTCTGTGCATTCACATTGACCCCCCTTTGGAGCAGCAAAGGAATTATTTTTTCTCGTTCGCTCCCTATTGCAATCACAAAGATCTCGTCGTCAACCTCTGCACCCCGATCAAGAAGAATGCGAGCAGCCTCTGAGTTTCCGCAAAATACTGCTGCCCGTATCGCGGAATGATAAATCCCTCCTTGAAAGTGTATATCTGCACCATGTTCAAGTAGGATCTTTAGTGCTCCAACATGGCCTGGCCCAGCGTTGCCGACTGCGCCGCCTTCTACAGCAGCCTGAATAACGTCACCGTAATTACCTCCACGTATTTTGACATCAGCTCCGCCTTTGAGGAGTAACCTAACCATTTCGGTATGGTTGTCTTCACCGACGTCATCCACATCCCTTGCGCAGGCGTTGTGTAGCGCTGTAAAATTGTCACCGGACTTGGTATTGACGTCTGCACCAGCCCTGATGAGCATTCTGACAGTATCAATAGCACCAACTCCTGCCGCAGTGTATAATGCAGCGCCCTCACCATCACAAGTGTCATTGATATTTGCCCCATGTTTCAGCAGGAGTTGGACAAGCTGAGTGTTCCCAGCTCCTGCGGCGATATTAAGGGCTTTTCCCTTTCCTGTGCAGATAATATCCATATCTGCACCTCTTGCTAGAAGTATTCTTGCAATCGCGAGGTGGCCTTTGTAACATGCCGCAATCAGTGCACTTCCAAACTTGCCTCCTTGTGCATTAACATTGGCGCCGTGGTCTAAAAGCATGCGCACAACCTTTTCGTGACCCCCATAAGATGCGGCCTGTAATGGGAACCCATATTCTCCAGAAGATGCGTTTACGTCCGCATTTTTTTCAATACAGAATTTTACAACTTTTTCATGTCCCAGCCTTGAAGCAATTTGAATAGGCGGTCCAAATCTTCCCCTGCATTGATTAATATCGTACTTCCCCACTTCGAAAAGCCATTGGCAAAGTTCGTAATCTCCCATTTGCGCAGTGTAGTAGATGGGTGGTGGGAAGCTGTCGAGAGACTTCTCAGTCTTTGCAAACCGGAAATTTATGCGACTAGAGTATTCTGGATCTATTAGAAGGTCGGGATTGCAAATATTGAGGATATTTATGTAGGAATTTGGCTGCTCGGTGTTGAATAGCCTCTTCAAAAGTTCATTTGTACTAGAATCCTGCTCTCCTGTTCCCGTCCGTCCATGTCGCCAATGTTCTGCCCAGAAGCGCGAGGCATATGCAAGGAAAGGGAACGACCCGAAATCTATTTCGGTCAAACGAATACCTTTGCTAAAGTCAAGAAGGTAAACAAGCGACATGCGACCGATGCATTGATGTGCAACTATGCTGGAGAACCGGAAACGAGATATTTGGGGTTGGCTCTCTGGATTTTGTGCTACCAAGTATTCCTTGACCGAAAAGTGCGCGAGTTGGACAAGCTCTACCATATCCTCGCGGCCACGCGAGTATCGTTTCTCGATTTCGACTTTTTCTCTCAGCCAATCCATTTCTCGCTCGTTATGCTCGACGTTAGATACTGTGACCAAACTAGAGCAGATCTCAAGCACCTCTCGATAGTAGATCAACCGATGTTCTTCCGCATCAAATCTCTGCTCAGCGATATCAACCACCATCCCATCTGCAAGTTCTTGAAGCGTGAGAGGGCGCAATGAATAAGCGAGCAGCATAAGAGCGGACCGCGCAATCTCCCAGGTTTCATCTGGAATCGAGACTAGAATTCGATCGTATGTTTCTTCCAGGGTTCTCGGTAATGAGTTCAATAATCTGCGAATAGCACCAGTCTGCTTGCATTTTTGGATAGAGCCCAGCTGACAAGCAACCCACCGGAACCTTAATAGAACAGTGGTGATTAATACCTCATCTCGAATAGTACGATAAGATAGGAAAGATAAAGAATATTTGAAAACTCACATTCCAGAAGCACCTGTAGCCAACTTCCCTTCGATCTCGGTGCGAATGTCGAGCGGCAGATTTTTGAAAGTCGCATTACTTTGAGGATCAAGAAACTGGCGTACGTGGAGACGAATGTCTGCGTCAATATCTTTGGCGAGAATGGGTAAAACGTAAACTTTGGATTTCTCTCCAGCTCTATCTACCGATTGTTCGATATCCAATTCTTTTCGACTGGTAAAGAGAATGTTGTATTTCCCAGAATGTTGTGTTTTCATGTCATCCGTGATTATGCTGAAAAGCCGGGTTCTCTCCCGCAGAGGACATTCATCCAAAGCATCGATTACTAAATAGGTCTTTGGGCCTTCATTCAAAATGCTGAGAAGTATTGAAGCAAGGCTCTTTTCATCCGGCTGCTTCCTTCCGTTATCACATTCTTCGTAGAGAAGTCGTAGCTCCTTGGATAGTCCGACCGCGTATTCTGATAGCTGGGTGATAAGGGATCTCAGGACATGTCCCAGTGTTTGAGTATTGGCATCATTGAAACTAAAGTAGAAAAATGCTATTCGACTTCCTGGCTCGCTTTTACATTGTTCTACAATATGGTCAATAATTGTAGAGCAGAGGATAGTTTTACCCGCTCCTGGAATAGCATAAACCCAGAACAACGACCCCGGTCTTTGCATCCAACCCTTAAAGTCAGTAGAATCGAGTACCCACACGTTCGAACCAACTTGGTAAAGTTTCCGAGATTCCAGATGCTTAACTGTTGGGTCGCTAGTCCGCAACCAATTCAGAACCTTTTCTCTTTCCTCTCGAATTTTCATTTCCTCGAGTGAAAATTTGATCTCTCTTGCCATAGCATTGGTGTCTCCAGCTAGCGTAAGCTCAATAAAATTCCTCTGCTTTTTGATCGCACTCAATATTTCTCCCACTTTCTTGGATTCGAATGGCCACTTCAACTTCTCGCGAAATGTCAACTTCCCGGACCCAACAACAGCTGAAAGTTTCGCCTCAAGTTCTTTGAGAGCTTTGAGAGCAACAGTCAAAGGGCCGTGAGTCCCAACTAGATTTTTCAGGTGAGATGCCTCAGGCTCGTCCTCGTTTTTTATGACAATATCTAGGTCAACAAGGAGAGCCATAAGCTGACCGACTTCACGAATAACTCGGTCAACGTCTTCTGCCGCATTTTTGACTTTTCCCAGAAAACGATAACATGAAGTTAGAACAAGCTGCGTGACCTGAGTGATTTGGACAACACTTGCTACAACCCCAAGAACTTCTGCCATTTGGAGCTGAATAGTCAGTCGCAGGGTTTCCGTCTAAAAGCCTCAAGATATGTGAAATTGGAATTTCTGTTTATCCGTACTAACTAGGTATGCGTATGCCGGTGGCTAGATTGTTGAGAATACTTTATAGTTAAGACTTGGTCGTTGATTTTCGTATCCTATTACAATTGTAACAAGCCTAAGCTTGGGGAAAGAATCTTACGAACTTTTAAATTATAAGAGGATCTACAGGTTTCGGCACACCGGTACGAATCGGCACCGAAGAGGAGACTATTCTTTTGCTGCGGAATGGATATCACCTCCAGCCTCAACACCTAGAGGTTACACAAAAACCAAAGTGCAAATAAACTATAATTTCGACATGTTCGCTATCCTAAGTGCCAGAGAGGAAGCTACCTTCAGCCTCAAGCTCTACTGCATGTCAGCCAGCTTACATCGCACCAGTATTAGCGTGGACGCGGCTCGTGAATATCTTTGCATATGCAATTATCAATCCACAGCCCATTCAATGGAGTGGGACAGTCCGTCCGATTCATTGTGATGCGGTCACATATTGTTTTGAGCTTCAGCAATGCACGGGAAGTTCCGTAAGATCAGACAAGATAAACGCAATAGCATGTCGCATATTAATACGTTTGTGATATCTGCGTTTTAACGTTTAGCTCATGCGTGCCCCAGCTGTGTTGATGTAGTTAATCAGCCTCGCATAGAGATTTTGATAATGTATGAATTCTAGGCAACTATATTCGCGCCGTAGGCATACAAGAGGTGTGGTACCGTGACGCCGAATAGGATTTGTAATTCATGCCACTCTATTCGCCAGTCAATGAAAGCTACTACAAAAGTGCAAAATCAAAAATCTACTCCGGTTCCGTAGCACGGAGCTAGCTCTAGATAACCAGATACAGCCTTACGCCGAAAACGGGAGAGTTAGGAGCGTCCCTGGACAGACAAATTGTGGTACGGGGATTGAAGATCCGGGAAAACTGTAGCCTGGAAACCAGGCGCTCGAGGCAAAGAGAGAAAAGTGAATACCAATAGATGCAATAGTACATAGCAGTAGCGGGAGTCGCACTAGTCGCGTAGATACTAGCTTAATAGACTACTTTCTGAGTTACACTGCATGTAACGTTCCCTAGCTTCTCACTTGCGTTGTGTAACAGGCTATAGCTCCTCATATCACCATATGTATACCTATATACTAATACGAAACACATATACTGGATAAAATTTCATCCTTCATGAGAGATCCAGTGCGCGGGGTAATTGAATATATTGTGGTGATTTTCGCTAGACATGAACGCAAGTTTACCTTCTAGCAGTAGCTAAGTCATTGAAGTATTGCCATCGATAAGGTAGATCTCGGTTTTTTTTTAGCTTTAGCTTTTAACCAGAAAGCCAAGCCTCAGCTAAGCTGCTTGATAAATACATTGGTATTTACTTACAAGGCTCTAAACAGGCCCCGCAGGCAAGAAACCCAAAATGGAAATACAACACTCCTCAACGCACATGATTGTTGCAGACTTTGATCGCTTGGAGTGTTCATACTTAGGATCTTAGCAGTAGCTTAACCATCTCGGATTCGTATAACAAGGATCAAATGGCTAAATTGAGTCGTTGTAAAATATAGAAAATGGATTATATGCCCTCTGAAGGTTATATATAGTTATTGGTCCAGATAACCAAAACTTGGAACGTAGTGTTAACAGCACCAAGCCATCAACCAAGAACACATAACATACTACCTCAATCCTTGTATGATAAGTACAGGGCAGGTTTAGAGTATCACCATGATAATTACCATTGCATAAATCTATCAGGGGTCTACCACAGCGACCACATTAGATGCAATATATTCCAAATATCGAACCATCCTCAATATTATATTTAGTTACCTAGCTACTATACCCACTTGGCACATACTCCTCTTTAGCGGGAATCCGGGTCCGATGCCAACGTTCCAATAAGCTTTGCACATGTAATCGGGGAACTCAGTGCATAATTCCATGCCGAGACTTTAGCTATAGAAGCCAAGAGGCGAAACGATACCTTACCATGGAATTAAACAGAAAAAACACTCACATGCTCAGTCCAGTCAAGCTTATGTAAGGCGGGAATTTCCGGTTGCCTACCTAAAACACATGTTTATAAGAATATTTTACAGGATATGGTTTCAGGAAACGACTCTGCACAGCGTTCAGCCTGCAGTTCGTCAGGCGTTATCTGCAGCCTCCATTTAGCCGCGGTCGGTTACACAGGGCCTATAGTCCTCATGTTGAATATAGGACCTCGCATGGTGACAAAACAGCAGCAGCAAGGGTCTATGGTGGTCTCATCTGATATCAAAAGCCATCCCTGCCAAGATTTGGACTGATAACCCTAGCCACCCATCATGAGGCTGAAGTTTGACCAAGTTGTGTAGCGAAAATTACTTCCTAAAAATTGCAATCAATTAGTATGAATGCTGACGAAAGGGGCCTGCAATATTCTTAGATGCGGCGTTAATATTCGTTCTTACGGTCTTAGCTATATAAGGCCATCGTTATTCCTCCGGTAGAATTGTGAGACCCACCTAATATATATCCCATAAATTCTAATCAGTCAGCGACATACTCTCAGCGAAGCAAAGCAAAACAGTATTCTTCTATAAGTCTGCCATAGTTGACTTAAATCCGCAATGCTCTCCAAATACATTCTGCTATCTGGCACTATCGTGCAATTTTCGTTAGCACTAACCCCAACCACCACTAGCACATACACGCTGCCATCAGACGTTCAGACAGTTTGGGGTTGGGTAGGCTTACCTTCTTGGACGAGCATCTAATCAAACTCTGAGTGTTTTACTAAGCCATAATATGAAATTACAGTGTGGAGGCGATGGTGCCCCAGCCCACCCATGGACGAAAACGCTCTGCGAAGCAGGTTCGTTCTGCTACCGCCCAAATAGCTATGCGAACCAGTGTCTTCCATTGAGCCTTTCTCCCACGGCTACCCCGACGACCTCTACGACCAAGACTACTACCCCTCCTGCGCCAACCCAGACGAAGTTTGGAAAATGCGGTGGAGTTGGGCATACCGTAAGTTTAGAATTTTCGTCCAAGTTCTCGATTGCGAGGCCATCCACATGACTCGATCGAGAAAATAGTAAGCGCAATGTTTCAGTAATGCTAATATTCTATCTATAGGGGCCTTTCGTATGTGGGCCTCCGGCGGTCTGCTCAACCCTAAACCCTTACTACGCCCAATGCCTGTAAAGTCCTAAGTGAGCACAGGGTTATTAAACATCTATTCTTCCTAAGCGCTTTCAGTGGGCATGCTTAAATACGATTTTAATACCAAGAAAGACCACCATCTGTGGCGTTCTCTCTACCAGTATATATTGGGGCTTATATTGCAAGATATATCTACGAGCATCCTGTAACAAGGCTGATTATTGTAAATTCTCGAAAAACTACCACGTAAATAAAATATTATATCGAAATTATTCCTAACCCTCCATAATTTGCAGTAATTCGGTTTTAATCCAAGATTGCAAATTGCTGAGACTGGTGACATTTTTTTTTGTTTCAGCGCAGCAACTTGGTCGCACATCATCTGCTACCCACAAATAGAATCACGATTCTGTAATCCTAAAACCTCTTTTATAATTCCAAATTCTGTACTCTCTTCGGTAATACGGCCTAGGAAGTCATCTAAATATTTAATGATATGATTATTTTCTCTTTGTTTATCCATATATTTCTTCGTCGCATCATAGCTAGCTCTCTAGCTTAACCTATTTTGTTGTTTAAGCGAACTTCCATGTCCGCCTTCAAAGCAGTAAAACCCTTCGAGGAAGCAGGGCTATTAGAAGCCATTACAGATAATTACTAATAACATGATAGTCAAAGACGCACTACAATTTACTGAGGCTTGCAGGGCACCGGCTAACCGATGCAACCGTGTTAAATTTGTTGTTGTTGGCGTCGTTATTAGCGAGGCCTGGCCGTTCAGATCCGAATCACCAACCATCAAACTGCCCTGATGAGTTCCTCGCGAGATCCAGCTCGGGAACCTCTCCTTCCGTTGCACAACCCTCCTCGAAATAGCCGCGACAATGGATCCACCGCTGCTTCATCTTCTAGACCGTCGGTAGCGGCCGCGACCGGTCAATCGGCACCCGCACCGCAAACTCCCGTTTCAATCACGATTCGCTTCGCGTCGTCATCGCTTCCAGATCTAAACCTCACCATCCAGAAGCCGTACTCTACCAACATCTCGACTTTAAAACGCTTAATACGAACTTCACTCCTCGCCGAAACAGGGCGACGTAGACTTCGTCTCATCTATGGCGGGAAGGTGCTTGGCGACAAGGCCAATATTGGGCAAGCGCTGCGTGTATCCAAGTTAGCAGCCTCGACAAGTGCTCCGACTCTAAAGAAAGAGAAGAAGGTACCACCTCCACCGAAGCGCGGATCTAGGAAAGGGAAAGAGGTAGTAAGGCCGGAACCTGAAGACGACGACGACGATATCGAAGTCATAAAGGAGGCCACGGCTGGAGTATATGTACATTGTAGCATCGGTGACGAACTTACGGATGAGGAACTGGCACAAGAAGTTGAAACAGAGGTATGCCCACTTGTATTTTTTGACTCCGGTCTTTGCGCCCCGGTTCTAACTTATCCCCAAAAAATTGATAGTCGCAGGCAATCCATCATCCCTCAACGCTCCCTGCGCCTCAAGGCTTCGATCGTCTTCTGAACGCCGGCTTTACGGAATCGGATATAGCGGCGCTGAGGAGCCAGTTTCATGGCACCCTCCTGAATAATACCTCGACCCTGGACGGTACCGGCGACTCCACTGCAAACTCTGGCCTCGGTTTTTCCCTACTCGACGAGGAATCCCGACGTCGCGCGTTGGCATTAGAGGAACGGTGGATTGATGAGTCCGCCACGAATGAGCCGGATGCTGGGGAAAACGCTGCAAATAATGAGAGTGGAGGTTTGGAAGACACTCTAATTGGTGTAATGTGGGGCTTCTTCTGGCCGTTATGTATTGTTTGGATGTTAAGGGAGGAAGGAACGCTAGGAAACTCGAAAAGGCAGCTGGCTGTTATTGCAGGACTTCTCATGAATTGTGTATTTGGGCTACTAAGACTAGGGAGCGCGAGTTGAAGTTAGTTTTGTGATAACGGTTATTACTGCGATTTGTACATCATGCAAGTCATTCTACGGCGTTATTCGGCGGGTTCTATATATATGAAAGCTTGGAGTTTGGAATGGACTAAGAAACTCAAATTTACCATATGGCTTTCTAGTTTATGCTAGTTAAAATGCATTGATGTCAAAGGTTCCGGAAAGTCGACGTGTGTATCTAGTAGGAGGGTAACATCCTGAGTAAAAATGTATTCGAAAAGGTCTAAAAGCCCTATGGCTGCCATTCAGAGATATATTCATAAAAACTCAATTTTCTATTAATATTCTACGAGTATTACTCTTGGGCCACTACTTGGGCCATACGAAGAACTGCTGGCGGTGGCTTTCGGAACGTAGTACTCATACCATAGCTCTCAGGCTCTGAATCATAATCCGAATCATACAACCAGGGGAGACGCTGTAGAGGTGCTTCGATACCCACATCAACATTTCGAACGAGATCTGGGTTATCAAATCTATTAGGGCCTTGGACTTCTGATTGAAGCAAAATTTGCCCAGCATCTGGTAGATTGCTAGTGGAAGACTCTGTGTTATGTTGGTTTAGAGGAGTGGAAGACGACGAATCGTCAACCTGGATCCCGTTGACTTGAGATTCCAGCTCTAGCAACTCCTCGATCTCCATAGCGTGCTCGCCATCCCTAAGTTCTTCCAAAATTTGAATTTCGATGTCTTCCATTGCTTCATTTGAGACAGGAATGGTCGTATCATCCTGTCGGGGACTTGAGGCGACCTTATCTTGCATCTGGTCTTCCAGGAAACCGGGATGTTGCTCAAGCTCTCCGGTTGTCATTGAGAAGGCTGCTTGCCTACTCAATGGATCTTCATCTCCTAAGTATAGCTCCGCCACGTGTTCGCTAAAGGGTTCGCTCCCACTAGGATACTCTCCTTGGGGAATTCCAGCTCCATCGAGGTCAATAGAGTACAAATCCTCGTCCGAATACAAGAATAAATCCTCGAGGTCTTCAAAAAGCTCTTCTCTAGTCACACCATCGAACATGTTCGTCCCAGAGGGTCTTTCATGCTCGTCACCGTAAAGAGATATTTCATCGCCGTAGTCAACGGTGTTCCCTTCTTTCTTAATCGTCGCTAGAAGATCTTGATTGTCATTAACAACTTTTGCCAGCTCGCTCATCATCTTCTGAAACATGAAACCATTCACTCGGCCCCTGTCTCTAATCGATTGCCCGGATACGAGGCCTCTGAGTCTGTTCAAATCCATATCCCGGAGAGAATCCGGAACAAAGTCCTCTTGCGCCTGAAACTTCTCTTGAACATTGAGTGCAGCAAGGGACTTTTGGATCAGATTCCAGGCTCCGTCTGGAATATTTTCCGCTTCAGGTAATATAGCCCTCTCCACCAGATCCCTAAGCCATATGTACATGTACCTGCCATAAGGGATTAGATCATGTAGAATGTCGCGAGGGTCTGACAATTTAATGATGTTGCCAGGAGAGTACTCCCGCTCACGCCGCCGCGATTTCGGTTTCCCAGGATCTGTGCGCCAAAAATACAGTCCCGGTCTTGGGTCCAAGTTCTTTTCGTCGAATAAGAGTCCATCCGGTTTCGTGGCTTGTTCAACCAGATCGACAGAGACAAAAGATCCGCTTCTGTACAGGAACCCCGGGGCCAGTTCGGTAAGATTTACTAAATGAATGCCCTCTAAGCTACCCGGGTCCAGTTTTATGAGCAGCTGTGGGCGGGGGATCTGTTTGCCCGACCAGGAGTCAGCGGGGCAGGGCCTTACCCCAGAAAAGGCTATTCCCGAGACCGGTGTTTGATTGGGAGGGTTATAGATGGCAATGTACTCCACGGAATTGTCCGTTCTAGCGCTGATAGGGTAACACTTTCTTAGGAACCTATTTTCGAGTACGTTGTTATTATTGTATATTTCGCCGCGTAGCTCGTTTTTATTGTTGTAAAACCAACTCCTCGGACCCGACCTCACGAAAATTATGTAGTATGCTGAACTAGCTTCTAGGAGCTGAAAGATGACAAGAAGTCTCAGGAGAGAGTGGAATCGCAGCATTATGATATCCGCTAATTTGAACTTGAGTAGGTACTAATGTTGTGTTTACAAGTTTTGTATGATCGTGAATATAATCCACTGTGATTTCACTTGGAAGCACGCTACTATGCACAGGCATGAAAACTCAATAAAAGGCTGCTACTTCGTAATTTTTGCGAATTGTCTCAATTTCCCTCTCTTATATCGCGGTAAGGACCCGTGCCAGTTTTTGTTTAAGGGCCGAACTCGTCTAAGACTGAGATCAATTGATCTTGTTTTGGCCTTTGCGTGTTTGCCGAATAACTAATAAACAAATCATATTGACTGTATCCGCGGCATCGGATCGGGAGGCTTAGGATATTAGTCTATTATAATATTTTATTTCATAATTTTCAATACCATGGTGCGAGTGCGTCGGGATTTTAAAGGCAGTCCTAGTAATAGTACAATAATCTTATGATATTTTTAGCTCTGATGTAACCGCCACCGACAGGGGAGTTCCAGTGCTAGTAGAAGGTGTTGTCGTTGTGTTATTTCGATAGCAATTCGATGCTGAATAATTGGATATCACCGAACCCCGGATTCCGACATGACGTTGAATTTTCAATTCACCATGTCCTGTACATCGTGGCAATCAGCTTAAGGCCAATATCCTAATAGTATCCTCACTATTCTCCAGTACTTTCTATAGACTGAACTGATTCCCCATATTCAACCTCATATAACATCATCTCACCGCCCATTATGGCCTCTTCCACAAGATCCGTCGCCACTTCCCTCCTGCGCTCGCAGATATCTCGGACAGCTGCCGCCTCCATCATAAGGCATTCTACCAAGCGTACCTTTTCCAGTTCTCTGCTACCGCGACCGACAAGATCTACTGCTTTACTTTGCCATGCTCGACCTCAAAGACTCGTTCCAGCTTCCCCGACCTCTTTCTCCCAGCGACGGACCCTCTTCATTCAGACCTCACCGACTCCAAATCCAGACGTATGTTCCTCGTAAAATAGTCCACTAAATCTTACTTGAGCACTAAACTCATACCTCACAACAGGCCCTCAAATTCATTCCCGGCCTCCCCGTCCTACCGGCCAACGCTGGCAACGTCGAATACACCGACGGCCGTCAAACCACAAACTCGCCACTAGCCCGCTCCCTCTTCCAGCTCGATGGCGTCCAATCCATCTTCTACGGCCCAGACTTCATCACCGTCACCAAGACCCCAGACTCTCACTGGCAATGGCTGAAACCCGAAGTATTCGCCCTGATAACTGAGTACCTCAACAACGGCACACCCGTTATAACAGGAGACATAGCGCCAGCCGAAGATACAGCGCCGCAAGAAGGGGACAGTGAAATCGTAAGCATGATCAAAGAAGTGTTAGATACTAGGATACGACCGGCGATCCAGTCAGGTAAAAAAAACCCTTTTCCTTTACAGTTTCCACCCATAGCCTTAAAACTACTTGCGATGCCCTTGCTAAATCATCCTTTTCTTTGCTCTATTTAAAAATAGACGGCGGCGATATCGAATACCGTGGCTTCACAGACGCCGGACAGGTGCTCCTTAAACTCCGCGGCGCCTGCCGAACCTGCGACTCATCGACTTCCACGCTCAAAAATGGTATCGAGAGCATGCTGATGCATTATATCGAGGAAGTCCAAGGTGTAACCCAGGTTCTGGATCAAGATGAGGAAATCGCACAGCGAGAGTTCGAACGTTTTGAAGCAAATCTGGCAAAACTAAAGGGGAACGATGCAGTACCAAAGAGTAGCGGGCCGCATGGAATTGATGCCGCACCTTGAAACAGAGGCGACATCAAAATGAGAGTGCGCTAGCAGAAAACTGTACATTAAATATCATAGCCTCGTTTTATTTGGGCGTAGAATTGGGAAGCCATTCATTTTTTATATCACAGCTTATTATTTATTATGTAATCTGTTGCCAGACTGTATATATATACTAACAGGCACTCGCTGCAAAAGCTCACAAACCTTATATTATATTACACTCGAATATATGTAATTTTTGAAGGCATTATTCAATGCTAAAAGGACAGTCAGGTATAAAAAAACAACTAGAAAGGGTATCTATACTAAGCATGTGAATGAAATGCGTAGCTCAAAAAACTAGTTTCAATCTCAAATTCCCTGTCAATTCCCACCAAAAACAACCAAAAAAGAAAAGCGATCCCAAACTTTGCGATATAAAGCACAACGTTGTAGAAACAAAAACTCCGAAAATAATACTTGCGGTCCAAGTCCAATGCATCCCAAGATGTAGAGCGAAAAAAACATAAAACAGAGCCAAACTAATTTATCTAAAAAGACAGCGAAACAATGCCAAAAAGAAAAGAAAAACAAAAGAAAACAAGCCCGCCCAAAAAGAGGACACCAAACACCCAGAATAGAACAAAAATTACTTCAGCCCAAACCCCTCACTCTCCTTTACCGCCCTCCAGAGCACCCTCTCCAGTGTCTCCTTGCTGTCCCAACCCCAAAGTGTAATACTATTGAAGCAAGTCCGAGCTATTGGATACCTTTCAGCCTTCTTGCTCCCATGTACACTAGGGGGTCCCCCGTACACAAGTTTCAACACCATGTTCGCAATCCCCATAGCGGGGATCCTATCGCTACCTGTTATAAAACTCAATAACATCCTCTGCATCTCAGGCGTAGCCGATTCAAATGTCTCCCAGAACCATTTGATAACATTCAACTCGTGCGGAGAAGAGGAAGACCAGTTTTCATACGCAGCTACCGCGCGCAAGGCAGATATATCCAGTGGTTCCTCGGAGCCCCGGACGAGGAGTTCAATTTCATCCGGCTGAAAGAGACTTAACGCATTGCCTCCGCAGACAGTCCAGAAGCCACGCTTAAAGGGTTCGAATTGTCTGGCAACGGAGGTGTCGAGGAGGTACTGCGCGTAGAGATCTATGAATTCCTTTCTGTTGTCGTTGGTAACTGGCCGATTCTCACCACCTGGAAGTAGAGGAACTGCGGTCATCTGTCCGTATCGTTCGACTTCTACCACGAAATCTCTACAGAATGTAGTTTCCACATCGCCATCAAATTCTAGTAATTGTTTGAGTCCGTGCGCCAATGCCGGACGGAAGAAGGCCAGGTCTTCGAGTGTAGATGTGAATGGCAGGCGAGCAGTTGGCGAAGGTGACAAGAACTTATTTGGGGTGCTAACTGTGGAGTTCGGGCTAAGAAGTTTCTTGAAGACAACAGGGGGCAGAGCAACATCCAGAATCGTAGAATTATGTATCGCCATTCCGAGAAGCACGCCAACGAGGAAATACTGTTCGGTCGCCTCAAAGGTATGCGGGTTGAAATAACAATATCTCGAATCTTCGTCGTAGACAAACATACCTATCGAAAACATTAGCACTAATCATTCGTCCAAGAATGGAACACTAGCTCCTTACCATGACTAGGATCGAAAATATCCCTGATCAACAATAAAAACCACTCCTTCCTCAATCCACCAATATCAATCCCATCTTCTCCCTCAAACTCAATTTTCAGCCCTTTCTTGATATCCCCACCCGCACCACCCACACTCTCACTTATCCTCTTCAGACTATCTTCGACAAGGCAGTCTCGCCGAACCCGTAACAAAAGGTACTGGCTAAACGTCCTACGTAGTCCAATGCTATTGAAAAACGCTTCGCGAGCCTTCACCTCCATTTGTCGTTTGGCGTCATATTCGAGAATTTGGATCTTGGATCCCATAGAGAGAAGGAACGGGTACTGGCAGAAACTAAATTTGGTGGATTTGGATTCCCATTGGTCAAAGTCCGAAATGAGATCAGCATAATCCAGCATGCTATTGTAGAAGTCGCTAGTAGGAATAATATGACCACGAGCTAGGGCTTGTTTCCTGGCCAGATGGCCGTCGCCGATGGCATCGAAAGCTAAGACATCCGCATTGACATTAAACCAGTTCTCGAGTGGTGTATCCGAATCCCGTTTCCTTAGCACTGGTAAAGAATTCGCTGCCGCGAGCAGAGAAAGGACCTTTGAAGCAGCCTTTATCTGCCAGTCATCGCCATACACAACGCCCCTAATCCGCTCCGTTGTCCCAGTCATGTGTTTTCCAAATTGCTTCGTCAGCCGGTACGTAATGAAACTACCGGTAAAATCGACCAGTTTTCTAAAATCCGGTTCTTGAAGCCTAGAAAACCATGAGACGAGGAGGTGGTGGGATTCATTTGGAAGGTTAGACACTAGTCCTAGTATCCGCTTTATAATGCTGGAATGTTGCCCGGGACCACTATTCCCAGATGTGTTTTTCATCTGCGGCTTGTTGCGTGTCCGAGTTTCCTTCTTTAGGCGTATATTCGTTGGTCTGGATGAAAGCAATTCGCCAGCACTGGAGGGATGCAAAAGCGGGCACACCATAATAATCAGCAGCGTTCTTGAATCCTCGGCGATATGCAACGGCTTGCCAGGGCGCTTTAGCAGGTGCTCCACCGCTTTTAGTAGAACCCGCTCTAGATGATCTCTAGCTTCGTCGATATCTGACTCCAAGTCCTCTGCCGCTTCTCGGCTAAACTTGAGTTTCTTCTCACCATCATCTTCCATCTCACCAAGAATTTCGGTACTTGGTTGACTCAAGTTGAATAGATGAGCCGCTAGGTGATCGCCAGCTGTCAAGATCGCTTCATAGAACTCCGCTACTTGTTTCCAATCAATCCATGAGCTCTGAAACCTCATTTTCTCCCTCTGTCTTCGCATTGCTCTTTCCATGCTCGATGCAGTCTTATCCGGTGACCCAGAAAGTTTTGCTATATCCGCCAGCTCCTCTGGTCCTATCTGTAGGAATGAATTATTTATGGTGTCCCAACTAGCAAAAGATCGTATAATGTATTCCTCTAGCGGTCTGAACATTCTCTCCGTGAGCGTTCGTTGTTCTAGCCGTCTAGGTGAATAGACAACTTCAGGCTGTTTCAAAGCTGGCGGATTGTTTGGCGAAACATTGGGGCTATGTCTTCCCCGAGCCCCAGCCGAATCAGGAGTTCGAGGTAGGCTAACTGATAGCTGTTTTGAATGGTTCGGTGCATTCGTAAAATCGCTCGGGCGGCGGATATGCTCCGGCCTCGAATCCTGGAAGGCAGGGTACGGCGCAGGGGCCGCTAACGTAGGCCCACTCGGGCCCGGTATTCTCCTAGGAGCATTGGAAGCTGCCGATGATGTTGGAGTTACATGCGGCGTCTTCCTTTCTAGCATCACTTGTCTCGATCGCAAGAAGGATTCTATACAGTTCTTAATAATCGCATGTGTCCGTTCGATGGTAATTGGAGGTGAAGGCCCGGTTGGCGCTAGAGATTCGTTAGCATATATTCTTTTGTTTGCTAAGACACGGATTACATTGCCTACCAATCTGCTTCCCTTTGCCCTTCTCGTCTAATTTGACGGTCTTCTGGAAAGGCACTAGATCGTTGATCGCCAAACACACCGTGCACCTGAAAACAGTCAGATGCGCCGGCCACCTAACCGTAGAAGCACAGGTCATACAAGGTCCTACTTTCTACATCCGGAGCCCTGATTAGCTACCTTGAATAAAAGTTCTATAAATTGAACTAGTCAGACTTACCATTTCAGGTGTGGCACTGATCTTCTCTCTCTTAATCCCCCCAAATGGCGTAACCTCCACTTTGTCTCCTCCGAGCAGTACATTCCTAGGAGGAGTGTCTACGGCAGGGCCGCCTATCGCACCGGTTGGCACATGACTTTTTGATCTTTGGTGGCCGTATAACGTTGGCACATTGGTCTCATCCAACTGTGGAAAGATCGAGTGTAGTCTTGGCGGAGTTGTGCTCCGTTCGGGAGGCTGGATAGTAGGTGCCGAGGTAGATGGAGCGAAGAGCTTGGTCGGCCAGCTAGGCATTGTAGCTGTTTATAAGAATTCACTGTGCAACACAGGGTAGGACAAGGATTGCAGAAAAGGGTGGTGGAGAAGGCGACGAAGAAATTCGAGATTTTGCAGAGAGGAAGGCGTATTTTATCGCGGAGAGTAACGCATGCTAGGTTAAGACGATATGTTTGAAATGCTATGAACTTCGGGGAAGTACTACGAAAATATGCGTATATATTCGGGACAAGATGTTGCCAGGTGAATTAGCGAAATATATGCACTCAAGTCGCTGGTATGCCCTCAGGTATATATATATGCTTAAATATAGATGTATAAAAAGTCGATACCCAGGAAGACAGCCAGACGAAAGCTGCAACCAGAAAGCGGGACAGAGGCCAGGTCTGGAGGCGAGACAGGAATAACAAAGGTTATAAAAGCCCTCTATCGCTGGTTCGGATTCCACCCGGAGAATGCTTGGGGATGCTGGAATGGGAGATTTTCTTAGGTCGGTTTTCAGGGTTCGAAATTAATTTTCTCTCGCTTGTCGGGTTTGGCTCGAAAACGGAGGGTCGAAATGCTCAGACGGTGCTTAAAATAAAAATATGTTTTGGTTGACCCAGGCTGGGGCCCAAACAGCTGCTAGATATATATAATTAGTCCAGGGCATCTGCAGTGCCAGAAGAGTTCCAGAAAAGACGTATGGAGATTAAATTGAGCAGGGTTTGAGAGATTGTTGTCGTATCGGACCGCAATGGGGGAGGGTTTTTGAAGCCTTTCGAGGAAAAGAGGAGGAGGTTGAAGAGGGGGTTGCAGAGGAGGTTGAGGATTAAGAGAGAGAGGTCAGGGATGGTTGCTGCTGGAGGTTGGGAGGCTGTTTGGTGTTTTGGCGGACTGACATGATCACCTCTGCTGCCGTTGCTATTCTTACGCTCCCGTGCGAAGGGTCACCGCTGCACTATGACGCCCAGCCCGCCGCCGCGCTACCCTGCGCCCGAGCTTATTTGAACGTGACCCCGGAAGGCGAGAGATCCTGTACCTCTGCTTCGTCGGTGCTGGCTAGGGCGGACAAGGTACAGGTACCCACCGCGATCTGCTATTCGGCTCGGAGGCCTGGGTCTTGGCGCAATCTGCCCAGCTGGACAACCCCGATGAAAAGTGCAGTCCTCACCGCTATCACAAGGTGATTTCTCAAGTAAACAGAACAGGAACAAGACACATCACTCGGCCGGCCAGTGGACGTTACATTCACTCATAAGGGGCTATGTTATCCTCGAGCTAGACAGCACAGGACAGGTTATCGTAGCCCAATAGCGGATCAGTAAACAGCCAAAACTAGATTTCTCCACGTTACGTTCGCTAGAGCAGAGTTTCATGATCCTTGGCTTTATCCCGCCCTAATGGTCCCTTGCAGCTAGCAATGATACATTGTCTACAGAGTGATAAGAACTTGTGGAATAGTCTCGATGAAACCACACTGGTTTCCTAGAATAATATATCCCGGCTTGAAGGGAAAGCCGGCAACCCGCAGGATATGAGTTGGCTGACTGAAATATAACAACTCTGTGATGTATAGGCACAAGAGATAAAGCGCACTGCAAGTTAAAGGAATTAATAGCTTGAAGCAAAGAGAATACATATAAACCCGTCCCCAACGACAACACCAGATCAAACAATCTAATGTCTGTATCTCCACAGAGATAGGGTGTTCTGTCGCTTCCAGGTCTTTCTCCTGCCAGCCTTGGTGTTGTTGTATCTGTGGCCCTTGTTGATACCTCTGCTCTTCTTGCCGGTGGCGGTAAGACCACGGCTCTCGCGGTGCTTGTGGACTGGCTTGACGATCCAGTTGATGCGGGCATCGCGACGGATTGCCTTGTGCTGGGGGTCGACGAGGATGACCTCGAAGTATTTGTAGGTACTAAAGCATCCGGTTAGCTGCTGACCTTTTCGCCCTTCAATGTCATGTCTAAAGTCAGAACATACGAATCCTGGTTGATCCAGTACGAGTTGAGGACACGCAAGTTGGCGCATCGTCGGCCGACACGCTCCTCAGCGGTGGATCGCAGAGATCGCTGGTACTTCAATTGGTTCACACCCTGGTTGGTGGGTTTGCCGTAGGTGGCACCCTTTGGAACTGGCCTCTTGCGACCTCCACGGCGAACACGAATACGGTAGATGACATATCCTTGCTTGGCCTTGTATCCGAGACGGCGAGCCTTGTCGGGACGAGATGGTCGGGAGGCACGATGGATAACCGCTGTTGAAGACGAAAACCCGTTCCGGTTAGTTTAAATGTTGCTTTTAAAGGCTGGCGATGACAGAGCTACGGTCATCTAGTACAATATCTCCAAATTCCTAGGAATTCGAAGACCCCAAACCGGAGACCGTAGATGTCTCGCTTTGCATGCTTTATCATAGGAAAGCAGTACCTAAGTTTCTATAGTGCCAGCATCGAACACGGAGAAGGAATTGCAGTACATCAGACTGCTTCTTCTTCTGAAGTTCTTCGATGTATTTAAGAGCACCCATCTATAAGTTCCAGATATCCAAGAATCAGCATTCACTATCGCCTCCCCAATCCACCGTAACGCCCTCCAATTGATCGAGAGTTAACGAACCTTGGTCGTGTATTAGGGATGTCGAGGTGTAGAGGTAGTCGAAAGTTGTCGTTTCGTGATGGTCTTCGATGGGATTGTCGCGGATGGTCCCTCGAACTTCAACAGGAAAAAGACTTTTGTGAGAGACAAAATCATTTGGTGGAGAGGGTTCCAAACCCTGACAGCCGAGCACTAGGCCTCTTTTGGGTTCATCTTAATAAGGTATGTTTGCCCGTCAAACCTTCTCCGGCAACGCAACGCAAATTCTCCAACACGCTTCTTAAGTCCTAGTCTTGAGAAGACCCTCTCTCGATAGTCTTAGAGAAAGACCCTTTCTCGAGAATTCTCGCACAATCACAAAACGCCTTTGTACCTCGAAATCACATGATACCAAATGCATTATGATTCATGAAGAGAGCCTTCTTAATGTACATTTAGAGCTAGGATAAAATATATATTATATTAACTATGTAGTGTAGAGCACTCAAACCTTTTACCTGCGGGCGTTAATAGTCTAATTTCAATACTAATCAATTAGTCGATTTTCGGTATGTGTAATCGCACAACCGTATTGTAAGTACTTCCAAGGCTTTCTTTATGCCTTCTCCTTCCCCCTCGCCTTCCTGCATGCTGTTACCGCTTCACCAGACTCTTTACCGCTCCATCAACAAGCCATCTGGCATACATCTCATGAATCCAAACGTACCAGCTCGGCATTAGCTTCCCATCTTCCCCTCTATCAGGATCCTCTCTATTCACCCTCTCAATATCAACCGCACACCCAAACCTCACTGTCACGTACTCTTCTTCATCCCGTATCTCCGTCCCCTGAGGCTGCTGCAATAGTTGCCTCTCGTGTCCTAAGCCCCTCACAGGACGATGTGAGAGAACCTCTAAGCAATGTCTCCCGCCAGAAAGGTGCCTCCATGGGAGTCCATATTTGGCACCTATCTCCCAGGAATGTATCATTCCTTCCGGAAGGTCATAAGCAACAATCGCCCTCCCAATCACTATCCCCTCGGTATCATCCGTCTCAACCCCATATTTCCCCACATTATTCCCCTCGCCCCCTGTAGCAATACCTGCCCCTTGCTTATCCAATGAAATAACGTTAAACAGCCCGTGCGCTAAACCCTGTCCGACATATAACCCTTCTTTGCCGCTATCGCCAGCTCTAAACCCTTTCCCCTTAATTAATCCCAAAAGCGATGCCTCGAGCGATAATGTCGGAGTGGAAAAAAATGCAGAAGTCCAAACTTCTACTGGCGATCTGGTGTCTCTGTTTTGAGATGACCCTCCTTGATTAGATGCCGGTCTGAGGGCTTTTAGAGGTATCCTTGCAGAGAACCAATGAAGATGAGCCTGTTTAAAACGATTATTATCTCCCAAGGTGTAAATTGGATGAGAGAGAGGAATATCTGTCGTTGGGTACTGGTAAAGCAGGCGGGCAATTGTTGTTGAAACGTATAGGAGAGGTGGGGCGGCTATGATGAGGAAAATGCCTCTTTTAGAGGACAGAAAAGGCAGGATACTGCGAAAGATCGTTTCTTTCATATTCGATACTAAGGCTCAATTGAAGGTAAAGGTCTTATGGCACCAGCCCAATGCAGTATGTGTTGTAAATGTGGTATTATATCATCACATTTTCAAACCGGTAAGATCAACTAAGAAAATACTCTGAAGAACTGGTATTTAAATAGCGAGATTATTTTAGACTGAATCATATGAGGCTGGGAGTCCAGTACTCTGTGTCTCGTGAACTTCCACATCGTCCCGAATTGTATTCGCGCAATAGTCATAGTTATTTGAGGTTCGTCAGCTGGTTGCATGGGGTAGACCGGAGATCGGGTTGTATCGGGTCGCGCGGATCCGAAACGTATAGAATGAAAGTTATGACCGCGACGTCACCACCAGAGTATTCTTGGATATAAATTGAATTTAACTCCATTCACCGCCATCGGTTGTCGTTAACCTTTTTTTATGGAATATCTAAACATTGTGATGTTTAATGTTTGTTTGATATTTCGATGATGGCATCGGCAGGCAAACTCCCATAACGTTATGAATTCTAGGTTAGGTCAAACGAGCCTTGTCAATGAGGGAGATTCCGGTCGAACGCTGTTGCATATGCATATGCGGCCGGGTTTTTATCTTAGCCTATTGTTTGAGAGAGTACAATACCAGGGTTTCCCTTAAAACGTTTGGGTATTAACCGAAAGAAAAAGGTTTCTGATTAAATATTAAATGTGGAGCATTTTTCAGATCACGAAATCATTTCAGGTCCGAGCTTCCTTTTTTAAATATTAGTCAGCTACAGTATTTCAACATGCATGCTCTCTGTACATTCCAAAATGGGGACCCAAAATGTTTGACTTAGCCAACTTCTGCCGCCAGTGTATCGCCGATAATAATAATCTACAACAAAACCTAAGAAGCGAGCTCTCCCTAAGGGATCCTTTGCAAAGAAATACTCAGGGGACGAGATACTAAGAGTCAGCTATCAAAAGCACCTTCACACAACAATTGAATATCACATATCGCAGTTGTTGCGTATTCGGGTTAGTTCTTTGTAGAGCATCGATCTTAATCGAGCATTCTCAACCCCTTCGTTCACCATGATATATGTTCCCAGGCCAGCATTCTTAGTAATTTAAGGGGAATAGATATTTGATCTTTTGCTGTTGTAGCGTAATTAGTCGGTCTTTATAATAAATATAGCGGCAGGTAGTAGCTTAAATCATTCCAAAATATCCCAACCATGAAATAAGACATTCGGTCGTAATTGAATATTCAGCCATCTAAAAACAGTTGGGTAAAAACGCCCTAGGTCTTTCGCCATTGCCATCGTTCCCGTCTGAGCGCCTTCTCAAGTTCAGATTGGAGTTCCAAGTAGCGCTTTGATGGCTAGCATTACCCGGTCTTGAGTATCCACACCCTTCCCGAACCACATGATTCAAGGTGGCTGCAAATGCGATCGTGAGAGTACAAGCTTTCAGAAATTAATCTTGTCGCACTTGCTAACATAGACCCGTGATGTCTAGTATATTGGCGTGAGGATGGGTCAAGACATAGCATGTACATACTACATTATCACAACTAAACGCTTCGGATTCGGATTCGCATCTAAGAAGCGGCAGGTAGTAATTTTTACAATAACCCAATAGTGGGCACCTTTTTTTGGACTTCATTTACGGCAAGCCGTCTTCTCCTCCACTCGACGGGCATCGGTACATTGTTACGGTTTATGTAACTATATCGTAAAAGGCAAAAGTATTTATTCCCAGCGGAATGTGGCGCCTTCTCTTTCTCCACATCTCATACTTTCATATATAGGGGCATATATATATGGTACACATTTGCTAATAGATAAGACGAGCCGTGTCTTCATTTATTCTCCATCACCCCGCCTTCTCATATCGTAAGACCTTGCGCAAGCTTCATTTACATGCAATTTCCCGCTGTCAAGCGGGTTTCCTTTCTTGTGCAACCGTTGGTGAAAACAAAAGAAAAAAAGGAGAACCCTCAATACTCTCATTCCTTACAGAAAACAAAACGTAACATTCGACGAGGTATACAGTTAAAAATGCTTGTATGACCAGCCTTATACAACGTAACGCCGTGTAACCTTATCACAAAGACGCAAGGGCCGACAAGATGTTCAACCGAAGAAAAAAGAAGAAAAAAGAAAAAGTGAAAATAACGCCGTAGATCCTATCCTTCCAAGAAAGAAAAAAATGCTTCCATGTCATCATAAAGTCCCAACTGAACCGTGTAAAAAAGTTGTGGAAGTGGAATTCAAAAATAAAATGCGCCGAGAAATGCAGCATGCAGCGGGTGTTGCATCAATGGTGAGAAGTGAAAACAAAAGCGAAAAAGACTGCCCCATATCGGAAAAAATCAGGCGGAGACCAAATCAAACACGAATTCGCCATGGAACACATCCGCGTCCCTGGTATATCGACTCGTCATCTCTGGGAATCCGGAATACGGTGTTACCCTTGAGAACCGTGGCGAGGTCTGCTTGCGATCTCGGACGCCGGCTGGATTTCGAGGATTTGGCGGACGTAACCGAATTGGTCCGGCGCAAAGGCTTGTCGGTGACCTTTTCGTCCATCTCGGACCAGTCCGGGCGTCCTCTTGTGTATGAGTCCCCGCCTATGGGCGTATGCCTTCCAGTTGTGCCTGGTGCTTGTTGGTTGAGGATTGCACTCGAAAATAGCTCGTAGTGGGGGCTTGCTGCCGCAAACCGATTTGGTGGAAACTTAGGGCTTTTAGCGGTCTCTTTGGTCGGAGTTTTCAACGAACTTCGGTCATATTCACCGGAAGATCTATCATCGAAAGGCTGAACGACGTTTGGGGATACAGCTCTTCTGGATTTTGCCAGTTCCAACATTGGTTTCGAGAGTTTGTGGGGTTGATTTCGTAGAAAGACGTCAGGGGTTGCAGTTAATGCGAATGACTGGGCAGCAAACGTCGGCGTATGGCAGTATCGCTCATTCTTCTGAGGTTTTGTCAATTTCGCCAGTTTCTTCTGTTTTCTCCGCTCGGCTTTTAGTGCGGCATCGTCAAATACGACTTGTGATTTGGGAGGCTGTTTAGAGACAAGGTATCGTTAGCAATTTACGAGCGCAACTCAACGTCATGAACCCAGCACACTTACTTGCGGAAACTCGTCCATGATGTTGCTTATGCTATTTCTATCTAGCCCGCTGCTGAGTGTCGCACAATTGCAGGCAACGGAAGGATTCAAATTATCGAAGAGGTCTTCTCCGAAATCGAGGTTGAAAACTGGTACGGTGATGGAGGAGTTAGATCAAGTTTGGAAGTCGTAACTGTCAATGTGACCAAAAGTTCCAACAAGATTCGACGAGGTGTAGGAATATAGTAAAAATTGTTTGTAAAAGACTACAAATTTAAGCGTGAAGTGCAAGAATATACAGCGGCTTCCGAAAGTGTAACGTCTCTGGTACTTGTCTTCCTGTACCACTATATATAATTCGCTCGCTCGTCTGTGTAAATTCCTGTGCCGAAACAAGATTGTGGATAACTACCCCGTCTGGGGGAGCCTGTGTCTGTGTACAGGGGGGGAAACTGTGCGGAGAAGGGTGAATGCGACAAAACGAGTGTTCGCAAACTAGCCGGGATGCTTGCGAGGCATGTGGACAGTTGCTAGTGTCAACGCTGCCTCCCTTCTCAACCAACAGGATTCTTGGAAAAAAATTACATGGCCCCTGCTCGCGCGCAGCAGGGAATGTGGAAAGACTGACGTCGGGAGCTTGTGAAGAAAGAGGAAAAGTGGATATCTTACTTGGGAGTGAAAGAGGGGAAACAACCGGTCTAACCACCAGTGCATAGTCGCGTGAGGAGTTCTTCCTCACTGCCCTCCTCCTGTTTCGAGGCAGAAGCGTTCCGATGGCGTCCATGCTGCTTCCTAGATAATAGCGGTGGTGTTAAGCACCTGCGGCAAAGGAGATGGCCGTCCAAGCAAACAAGCGGGAAATTGGGAACGAAAATCGGTCGAAGAGTGAATTATCTACCTAGCAGAGCACACCACAACCTTTCGACTGTCACGGAATATGCGAGAGATTCTGCTAGGCGAGCTTGAGAGAATACTGTCGAGAGTATTCATACGGGACCAATAGCCTGAGCGTACATGGACGCAGGGTCCTTCCCTAAACTTTATAGCATGTAGCTTTGTGTCTCTCGTTATCTTTGACGGCGGGGTCTCGCCCTTTGCCAAAAGGAGTCTTCTTCCAAAATTAAAATAGCGCAGTACAAAGAGAAGAAAAACACCATTCATCAACGCAAGCAACGGCGGGTTTACTCTCCAGGCTCCATTGGCCGATTCCACAATTTTCAGTACAGAGTTGGATGGTCCGGGTCCCTCAGGTTCTTCTCACACAAAAGCGTCGATCTCGGGTATCTTTGTCCAACTGCGGATCTGGGAGCATTGACAGACGGAGTTTCACTTTTCTAATCAAATACCCGACAGTGTTTTGGCAGGGCCCGCCCTCATGTCCAGAGGGCAAGAAACTTTGTACGTAATTTCGAAGAATGCCATTTTCGGGCGCTTCGCAGAGGCTTTCTCTCTCTCTTTCACAATTCAGGCAAAACCGGCGCATCAGTGGTGGTCGAGACGAGTCCAGAGAGTAATGTCCGACTGGGCGCTTTCATAGAAAAATCCAGACGCTTTCTTCCCATCGATCTTCTATTTCCCCATTTCCGCTGAAAAAAGTTTTCCCCTCCATATTTTCGCAGTTCTTTCGTTCTCCTGAACGATCCAGGGTCTACTCCAATGCTTGGCGTCGGCCTGTCGGTAAAAATTAAATTGTGGCTGCTTCGGCGAGGGGCTTTTTGCGGTAAAGATTGCGCCAAATGGATAAAACTCTTTTCTTTCCATGGCACTGCAGCAACATGCATGATGCAATATCCAGTCGCGAAGTGCACTGCATGACGCATCGCTTGAGAGCGCTCTCTCTGTCCTAGTAAAACTCTTCTTCTAGCCAAAAAATAAAAAACTTCAATGAACACCTGATGATGGTTTGCTTCGAGCTCAAGCATCAAAACTCAGGCCACCTGACCTTCGGATCGCTTCAGCGCACCACGCGGAACTGTACCGGACTTGGGTTTTAGTTGGTTCAGGGTTTAGGAGAAAGCCGACTTTGCGCCCCTGCGGCCCTAAGCCAATCGTCTTCCCTCCGACCTGAATCATGTGCCCAAAAGAGAGAACTAGACAACACGTGGGCTTAGAGGGAGACTCTCCGCCACACTCATGAGAGCTCGAGCTCGAGAACTTCGCGAACGCCGAAAAGTTCAGTTGGTGAGCCTCAAAGCCGATTGAGGGGATGTGCCGCAGAGGACGGTTTCGGAGTTAGGATTAGCCCAGCTTCATCAGAAAAGATTCAATATGAAAATTTCTCTTCATCTAAATGCGTTACTGCAAAAGTAGTCAAGCACGATGCTGCCGCTGTTGAAATCTGTTTGGTTCCGGCTTGAAGATTAATCAAGCATGATCAAGCACTGGTTCATTGGAAACGCCACCTCGGAGAATTAAATCGAATCCCGAGCTGAGGCGGGGATTTCCATTGCAAATCTCTAGGAAATATGCTAAAGTAATTTCGATCGTAGTTGTCAATAAACAATTGCTAGCTAAATAAATCAGACTTGGTTCTAAGATGCATTGAACCGTCGCTGTCATGGAACAACACTTTCACCAGGAATAGAATTGTTGCTGCGCTGCTAGATCTGAGAAGATCTAAGAATAGAACTCGTCTCGAAGCTTAGGAGTTGTTTGCGGGGTCTGTTTTCGAGACCAAATAGAATCCATGGAAATATAAACTTTGTATAGCACTCGGATTAAAGCGTTAGGTGCAGCAAGTTCGTTGGTTTAGATTTAATATAGCGAATATATAGTAGAAATCATATTAGAATGGTTGGATGACCGCAATGTAACTGTACCAAGACGCTCTGCCTTCGTTTTTGCACACCTGACATAGAATCAGGTATGTAAATTAAATAACAGCTGGGCCATTTGCAATTTATTTTATTCTATTTTAATTTGGGATTCTGTAGGTCTCTCCATGAACCAGGTTGACGGAGACTCGTTGTTCCAATATCATTATCTATAAACATCTCGGGTTCATCAACGTATTCCCAGTATATATAGTGCCGCTAGCGTTCTAAAGCGCTTAGCGAAACTTACCCCCTAGCTCGAGAGGCAGGATGGAGATATCTCTAGGCCCTTCACTTTCATTCAGGGCATATCGAAATTTATCAGGTATACCAGCAACTTTCAGTGATCCACATTGATCCTGTCTAAATTTTCTGCTCATGCATAATCATGCCTGGTATCGTTTTCTTTTTCTTTTTTTTTTGAAATGAATAACATTCTCGATATTTAGAACCTTCTCTCGGAAATTTACGGGTGGATACCCGAGCCGAAATTTGTTTTTCAAGGCCGAATGGATTGAAACCGTACAAGATCGGATGCATCGATCTTGAACCCACCTCAACCTGTGCCGCATTTGCAATATTTATAGCCTTTTCTCGCAACACGGTCCACCTATTTGCATATTATTGAGAGACGAAGATCTTGTAACATATCTGATAATTGGAGCCAAATCGAATGCAATTTGAAGGCCACGCATCTCGCAGGGTAGATTATTGTGTATTTACCGCCACTGTAAACAAATGATAACATTCTCTCGCATCGAGGTTGTGGTAGTCTTGTGGTCCGTCTTACTCTAATAAAGCTGTGTCAGTTAACCATAAGGGTTAATTTTAAAATCCAACTGCATTTTTGAAGGTTAAACCAAGGTAATGCAGACAGCCTATCCCAAGTCTCTAATAATCTAAGTTTAGCCTAAATATCCTTCCGCTTTAATCGATGTATTACAGGATGCCCTTTGAAGGATCAGACATGCTTTTGGCTCTTCCCGGTAGCTTTTACAACATTGGTTCCTAGGCCATCGCGCATTTGCAACAGACGACCTACATATTCGAGTTCTTAGGACTATGCAACTCTGTTATATCGGCGATCTAATAGAATGATGGAACCTTTAAAAGTAGGAAACCATTCGAGCGCCGGTAGCAGCTACTACCAATCAAATTCAGGTGAGGGTCTATCGACTAGATGGCGTCGCCGGGTCGTGCATCAAATCAGAGGAAATTTTTCAAATAAAATGGAGACCATCGATACATTATTTTATGTGACGTTGCGATTGGGGGTTTATAGATCTTCAAACAGAAGCAGTGGTATATTCAGTTTCATTATGACTGATAATATGAGAGTCATGTAAATGCTAGCTACTGTATAAGAAGAGATCTGGATCGCCCGCAATACAGAAGATAATATCAGATCCTATAGCAATCGGTACACATGCAGATACTGGCTGCTGATTTTCTAATAACATGGAACAATTCTCTTCCCAAATCTTTAACTAAATGTCAGATTTTTTTAACTTTTTGCAGTTGTTACTTGGTGAGAGTACGTTACCAGTATCATCTGGCTTGTATCTACAGAAGTTTCTCTACGAAAGCTGCTATGCTCTTAAAATTTAAACCAATCTACTAGTTCAGCATGGCGTAAGCTATCCCAGCCTAAGACTAATGCTAGCTCAACAGGGTGACGTCTCGGCTGTCACGCCGTCATTGATATTCCACAAGTCATAGAAGAAATAGCCATTTTCGATAAATTGTCATTAAGTTTACCTTTTACCAAGTAATCAGAATTGAACATAGTCTAGGACTAGATTTGGCGACATTAAAATCTAACCAGAAACAAATGATATTCATGAAATGGAGGGTTTTGAGAAACCAATGCCTCAGTCAACTACATTAACCGTCTGCTGAGTCCAACCGGAAGATGAGCTTGGTAGGGCTGGAAGAGTGCAAGCACAAGGGCTAGCTGAATACTTGATTTGAGAAGATTCTGCTATCGGAGCCGTATATACTTCCAAGTACTAACGCTGTCTTCAGACTATCAAACCGCTGGTATATATGTATGAAAAAGACGGAAAATCAATGAAGCTACGATATGAGCCAGGTCTAGAGTAAGCCCCAACTTCATACAACCCCAAATAAATAAAACCACATTCCCAATCTACTCAGATAATAAATGATTACTTTATTTTTTACTAATAGTTCCATATCGATCTGTAATGATAGCGAGCGGAGGAGAAATGATAGAACACCGACGAGACCACCGACGCATCTGCAGCTGAATATCTCCCCACAATTGGATCTCGACTACAAATCTCCATGCGATTCCCCCGGACGTGAAATTACGGATAACTTATATGTGCGATTGCCGGATTTCTTCTTCTGCTCATCGAATGGCTTGACTTTGGTTAAAATACTCCGGAATCCGTACCTTTATGCACGGATGCGTCAATCATATGGATCGCACGAGTGTTGTTGGGATTCAAACGTCAAGATCCTCGAGAGAAGGATTTCCTTCTTCCAGCTATCGGTTTGTATAAGTTTCTTTAGTCCGAAATAATTCCCATCAAGGCCGGTACAATCACAAGTAAGACTGAGCTAGGTTTTGATAGGATGAACTGGGAAAGTGGAAATGCGCTTGGAGGAAGATGGATGTCTACGCACAGAGCAGAATATAGCTTGCCGGATACTGTATACTGGAGTGATAATGATCGTGCAAGGAAGCAACGGAACAGCCTGGATTAAACTACATAGGAGAATGGCCGAATTCAGAAGCGTCGAAACCAGCCGGGCCGACACTCCCAAATTGGTTTAATAGGACGAAGAGAAAGTGCCAGATATGGCGGTATATAATACGTGAAATATTGGGAACAAAAAAGAATGTCGTGGGTTTAACTGCTGAGATAGCAACGTAAGAATAGCAGGTTATTATGGGGATTGGAATTTGTTTTATTCGTATGTTCTATGGCTATGATCTTAAAGTAAACTTGGGGTTAATTGGGTATGGCTACCACACATGTACGGTGGTGCTGATCTGAGCATAAGTATATTTATCCTTGGAAAATGAAATCAGTACAACCCCTTAGTTGACGAAGCGGATGTATCTTGATCAATATGGAGTTAATGAAAGAAGCAAATCTAGACTATTCATGCTGTTCTACATGAAGATATCCAAGTATTATCCCAATTATATTAATTGCATCATCCGGCCTGTTACACCCGCTGCGCTTAAAGCTCCGATTAGCTGCAGGATACTTTATTCGAAAATATCCAAAGTTTGCGATATCACAACCTTGGCATATTGCCCATAGTGCGATACGGCCGGAGGCACCTTGGCAGCTGCTGTTAGTCAATAATGAACATCAGGAGATTAATGAAATTAACTTTGTGCAGATCAATTGAAAACGATAGTCAATCAAGTTTTTGGCCAGGGTATACTCTCCCAAAAATTCCCTGCCGCCCTGCATCGGCAAGGCCAAGGGAGCCCTAACCTAGCAACCTTTCAACAACTTTTCTGTAGCGCTGTACCAGAGATTTTCCTATTCCCACCTTCCTACTTACGCCTCAGCCTACCCTTGAAAGGGTATTATCTTCTGTTACACCAAGCAAGCACCGGAGGTTCCCGCGGAGATGACATCCATGTAACTGATTTGCAAGCGATTAAATTATATTATTTGAAAATGTATTTTGTTTGATACATACGTTTGGTTTTCCGTTGAAGCGGTCCAACATCCCCTGAGTCGTACTATACCTCGCACCTCCGGCCTATAACACCATACTTCCGATAAACAATCGATAGCTGCAGCTAGTAGCTAGCCCTCCGATAGCGTCTTGGACAGCACAGGGTAGAGCCCATTAGAAGGTTCACGGCTCAGACGCATCTATTCAGACGGCAGTTGCCGGCTTCGTCGACCCGGCGCTCCGACCCCGCATCCATCCACACACGCAAGTATCGAACCTCTGAACCGTTTATTTTTGAATTTCCCTGGTAGTCCGTTGCTTTTTTTTTTTTTTTTTCTCGATTAAAGCGAAAGAGGGTGTTCAATGTGGGGCTAATGGCAGCAGTACCCATCTCGTGCAGCGCGCATGCTTTTCGTTAGAATGTGGGGTTTGTTCGAGCCAACCAGGTGTCGGAAAGCGGCTGCAAAGAGGCCACATGACGATTTTGCAACCTGCATATCGAAGAATTCAAACTAGGGAGTTCGATAGATGGAGAGTGTTCCGGCGGGCTTTCACAGTTGTGTACGTGACCTATCAGTAATATATTTTTTTTCCCAATGTGTATATACCTCAGCACGCGTGTATATCTGCGATACATCACATAATGGTCTGTGAAGCCTGTAGGATCTGGAAGATATGGCCTTCTCGAAAACGCGTACGGCTATAATGGAGAATGGAATTGGGCGTAAAGCGGTATATTTTGGTATCGTTAAATGGCGGAAATGACTGTTATAATTCCTAATTCCTCCAGACATGGTATAAATGAAAACCGATTCAAAAAAAAAAAAAAAAAAAAAAGAAGTTGCTCGAAGGTATACGTCGTCGAAAATAAAAAGGTAGAAATGCTCAATTATATTCAAACAAGAAGATGACCAGCTCGCAGATTTGAATATCGAATATGCAACAAACTGAATACAAGAAACAGACACCCATACCGTCTTAATCTTTCTATTCCCTACTTGATTCAATTTTTAAGAACGCAAAAAGGTGTATCGAAAAGCGAAAGAGACGCTGTTTGATAAAGCAGACTATACAAAAAAAAGATAAAGATAAGGAGAAAGCAAGCGCATGAGAAGTAGCAACAGAAAGATGTATTCCAATCCGGTTATCCAGTTTAATCAGCGTATTTAGCAATCCCGTGTCTACTAAAGACAAATCAAAGAAAAAAAAAGAGAAGAAGAGAAAAGAGGCAGGAAGTCCAAATAACAAAATTTACGACATCAGACTTTACTAGAATCCTAGGCTTCTGCCAGGTGAATGGGACAAAAACAAGAGAAAACATAGCAATACGTTGCGCATAAGACAAAAAGCATGGACAAGAATATTAAATTAGAGGTGAAACAAATGATAAGAAAAGCAGGCAGATGGCCCTATGGACCAGTGCAACGCCAAAGAGATGCTTTCGGCAATGCCACCAAAAAACCATGAAAATCATCAGATAATCGAGAAAATTTTGAAACGCTTGGAATCAAAAGTAAAGTGAATGAAATATATAAAAATATAACTGGAACTCCCCAATACCTTCTTCTAAAGTGTATGTGTAAAGGATCGCTTTTGTTTTGTTTTTGGTTGAATGCCCGAATGCAAGAAAGATCAATCGGAGACAAGTCGTGATTCGTTGGTTTCAATTATTTTTGATATAGGGGTCGAGGATCATGTTGCTTCATCAATTCTGCCGGTAGTCAAGTCCTTGGCCGTGAGGACTGGCTCCACCATTTTGACCATTCATGTAATACCCGTTGTTCTGTTGCTGTTGAGGGAGGTGACTGAAGTCCTGATGTGGGACGACGCCGTGTGTGGCTTGACGGATAGGATATAGGGCGATGGCCCCGGGAAGTGCCATTTGCTGTTGGGCGTATATTTGTTGTGTTCCTGGGGGGACAAGGGCGCGTGGAATGGAAGGAGCATAGCCATATTGCGCCGGAATCCCAAGGTTTCCATAGTGTTGTTGCAGAGCAACATCCGAGAGATGATCACTGATGACTCCTTGGAGGATTGGAGGCCCAGTGCTCATACGGGATCCGATCGATCCTCCGCTGGCGTGAGCGAAAGAGGCTGGGTTCATAGCGGACATCCAAATCCGCGTTTTGTAAATCTTGAATAGATCAGTAACCAAGGAATTGAAGTTGATGTATGTATCGGCATAGTAGTAAAAGGTCAATTTCTTCCAGTCCCTATATCACAACATGTAAGTATATGGTTATTGTGTTCTAGGAATTAGAGGGTTTACATCTGAAATTCTGCATCCAAAATTTCCATTGGAAGACGGTGCTCAATAACCTTCTGTTGGCAAACTCGTTTAGCTTTCGCTTCATTCGCTTCTTTGTCGCGGAGAGTTTGAATCTCATGAACTTGGGCAAGTCGTTTGATCATCTTCGGCTTCAGTTCGGTGGCAGAAGGGTCTGCTGTCTGCCCAGGATTCAACCCTGGATCTCCCATGTTTTGTCCGTTTACGAGGGTGGGTGTTGGACTTGCAGTTGCATTTGGAGGAGCAGCACCACCTGGTCGGCGATTGGAAAACATCATCAACCATTCGTAATGTCTAGCTGCGGCTTCCTCCTTCAATGCCTTTGCTTGATTCCAAGTAACGTTTTCGCCAGTGACAGTGCCCAAATCCGTTCCTCTATCCGCTTCAACGATAACAAGATCACCATTCTTAACTCGGAGCCCGGTTCCCTCTTGAACGAAAAAGACGTCGGCACGACAAGCTTTGAATGAGACAAGGTATAATAACTGATTATTTCGAGGAGCCATTTGCGCAAGAGGGGGGTACGCAGATTGATAGAGGCCGGTTGGCCCATTCATCCGATGCTGTTCTGGTGATATGCTTAGAGGTGGCGGTTCCGAGGGAGCAAACCCTGATCTAAGAGCGGGGTTAAATCCTTGCCCCGGAAGCTGCGGCTCTCCCATAAGATAGTTATCGAAGTTTATTCCTACATTGCATGTGCTTGTGTTAGTTTTTGAGTATTCTACGGGGTGTAAACGATATAGTGATTACCTTCAGGTTGAGTTGGACTAACGTTCTGGTACTGATCCAAAGACAGATTGGTTTGATTCATGCTGTATTCTTCCCCAGGTACTTTGGAGAGCGGTCCAGCGAAGGAGTGGCGCCGACTTTGACTCCCAAGGTCATCTTCGCCTCCAAACGGAATTCCCACTGTCTGCCAATGTTGTTTTTTGAGGAGCTCGAGTCGCTGGTTTTCAGGAAAATTCGTACTGCGTGGAGCCTCACTGAATCTTCTTCCAAGGTTAGATGAGTCGAATCCGCGATTGTGTCCAAAGAAACCAGCAGATGCAAGAGCGTCCACCTCGTCATCGTCAGCCAAAGCGTTTTCAAAGTCATCTGACCGCTCCGTAGGATTTGTTTCACTTGTTCGACCTGAGGTTCCTGTGATGGTTCGGGCAGAACTGGAAGCCCCAGACATTGTTCGATTTCGGAATCTGATCGAGTCGTACTGTCGCGAATGGCTGGCATAGGCAGGGTGGGAAGAAGTCATGCTTTCAAAATGAGAATCTTCAAATTTCTCGTCAATTTGGTCTGGCGCTTCAAAAACGCTCCTAAGGGGGCTCCCGTTCGCATAATGTTCTTCGGAGAGCAGACTTGGCCGCGATGGTCGGTGATGTAGCCCGGAAAGCCTCGAAAGCGTATGGTGAGCAGGTGGAGATAACCTAGGTCTAGCCTGATCTTCTAACTCACGCTGGCCTACGGAGAACGACATGGAGCGATAATTTCGTGGCTGCGGATTTGGTGGAATTGGAATGGACAAATCGGAGCTACCAGGAAGGAGGGATGTGGGCGACTGCAAGCTATCCGTGTTGGAATACAACGATCCAGGTCCAGTGCTTGTCAGGATTGAGCCAACTAGCCCCTTTGGTGGATTCTTTCGAGATGAGCCTTGATTCCATATTGACCCAGCACTCCAGGTGAGATTGATAGATGCTTTTCTCTCTTGTGGATTCTTTGAGGCTGGCCAACCAGAAAGATCTGTTAGAGGGCTGGATGGGTTAGATTCCGGGAGCAAAGGGTCGTGACCATTTTGAGTGTTCAAATTTCTGTTACGGTTAGAAAACTCAGCAGCATATGAAGGCCGGCGAGAGGACATCGTGGAAATGCTCTCCAGGTTTGGGTTCTTCAATCCGGGTGGGAAATACGATGCTGATTGGTCCTGCTCCTCGTCAGATGAAGCCAGTGCTTCAGACTCTGGGGTTTTACGATACATGTCTTCAGACACATATGCCATCGGGTCCAGGGAGCCGTTGAAAGTGTTGGATTGAAAGGGGGGTTTGATTCCCGGCATCCTTGCGTTGGCAACTTTTGTTTGTACGGGGGCAATGGGCTCAGGGAGATCCTTGGGTGAATCTACGCTGGAAACTTCGCTCAAACGTGGGGTATTTGTCGATTGAGACTCCGACATCCTATCGTCCGAAGAAGCCGAGCTTGTCACGATGGGTAGAGGATTTAAGCCACGTTGAGAGAACAAGGTGTTGTTATTGGGTGTGAATGTCTTCTCTAGCGATTGACGAGCGACGACCTCTTGCAAATAATCGTTGTGCTGTTGCCGGGTCAGATCTGGAAGGTGACCAGGAAATGTAGACTGGAGAGAAGAACCCGTTAGCTATTATTGTTCCCCGGAAGGTAGTCCCCACATTCTCTCTCCTCGCGCCAGGGCAGAAAGTGGAGCCAGTCTACTCGGCAGGTAGTGGTCTAGGTACTTACCAGTCTACTCATATGAAATAGGCAGTGGAAGATCGATAAATCTCCCAGCTTTGGATAAAATAAAAGGGATTTTACAGGTGCGTGGTTTAGAGAGAAACCGAAGCTCTACGAGCTGTTGCGATTTCTCTGCTTCTGTCCGCAATGTGAAACCCAAGTTGTTACAGCAAACCAAGACCCGAGGACAAGTGAGAGGGCTAAAGTACGCTTGGCGAAAGCTGCGTCGGCCTGCGCAATGGTACCAGCAGATATGCTGCACCGGCTAGCGGTATCCACTCGAGAGTACCTAGAGAAGTCAGCATGTGAGCTAAATATGCGTGAAATACTGGACAAATCAGCCATGTACGATCCTGCTTACCGTCGGGAGTCTTGCTTGTGGGAAACGGGAAGTTTGTGGGTCAGATCACCCTAAGCAGCTCGGAAAGCGGACTATTGAAAAGACAGCCAGCCAGGAGGGGCCAACTCAGGGTTCAGCACCGTGTTGTCCGTCGAGGACTTGAAAGCCTGGCAGGTGTCCGGAGGAAGATGGTTTCGGTAGTGATCGAGAAAAGTTGGCTATTTTGCGGGGAAGGGAGGGAAGTCGTTTATCAGGCGATATTGAGAAGGCGGGAGGATTAAGTTGGGCTAACTTGAGTTTCCCGGTGAGAATGGACGACTGGCTGGTAATAGAGTTAAGTTGTTGGCCCTGTCTCAACCCGGGGAATAGGCAGGCCCATGCGCGATTCAATCGGAAAGAAAGGAACAGGAGAGCTTTGAAGGGGTTTTAAAGGATGGAAGGATGCCTAAGACTTCTGGCGATGCTGGAAAAACAGGAAACCGGTTGAATACGAGATGCGATGCTAAAATTCAGAGCTGGCAGTAAGAACATCCAGATGAAAGCAAAAGAGAAGGTGGTTTTGTGCCTATTATTGGTCAATTCCAGGGACGACGTTGCTGCAATGCGCCCTTCGAGCCGCTGGTGAACCCTTAGAACAGACGAAATGAGATGAACTAAAATACCGTGGAATGGAATGGGAAAGAGAGGGACCAAAAAAATTGAGATGGAATGAAAATAAAAAGAAATCAAGTAAAATCAAGATAAAGATAAGGAACAGTCCCAGCAGATTATTCTATTCTAGCTAGTCGCGATGTTATGCGCTGCAAAAGGAGGTCTGTTCGAGCACGCCTCCCAAAGAGCGGTGGTGTATTAGAGGTTCAAAAGGGCAGGACACAAGAGAAGCCGGAGCCAAAAGGTTCTAATGAGAGAGATCTGACAGGAGAAGCTCTGTAGAATAAGTAGTAGTATTCGAGAGCCAGCTGGGTTCATGCAACAGCCAAAGCAGGCCACGGAACTGTGCAGAGGTGACCGAGGGGCGAAGGGTGGACGGTGTGGGAGATTCGTTATATCGTAAGAAGTCGAAAGTCGTAATGGTGTGCAGATTAAGGTAGCCTCGAAACCAGTACAGAAGGCACAATCAAGTTAGGAAACTAAAGCATGCAACTAAAGCCATACTATTTCTGACGGGTCGGTCTGGCATGCCTGCACTTACACGAACAGACGTGCGTCTATATAAGATCGTGTTATGCTGGAGCTGGTACGATGTCTCGCTTTCTCCTTCTCTCGTCTAATATGAGGCCTCGCTCCAGCAAACGAACAAGGCAAAAAAAAGCCTTTGGGAAGGAAAAATGTGTATCGTGATCAGTTGTCCACTTTTTTCTCGACACCATTCCGTTAGCAGGGGGAACTAAAATTGTCTCCCGCCCATCTGATTCGTTAGCTGTATTTTGACCTCTTGTCCTGGGGAACTGTTCGGTGCAGGGAACATTTGAGGAAAAAGAAGCATGCACAGGTTTTCCTTTTTCTTTCGCCTGTTATCATTCAGACCGCACTGAACCCCTCACCTCAATTCTGCCAATTGAGTTTGGCTGTGGGGAACCCCAGATCAACAGCGGGCGCTATGCAACCACCGTCAACTTGCTTGTCCTTGCCCGCATGCCAATGCGTTTGATCGTTGAGGTTCACTTGAATCGGTCGTTTCTCGAAGTTGATGGCCCCCAGAAGACAAGAAGGAAAAAAGAAAAAATCGTATTAAAGAGACACCATCAACATCCCCAAGCCGCTAGGTGATGACGAGTGTGGTGTAGACTGAGAAATGCCGTGCATCCTGTGTCTCGCATCTTTTCGGGATGAGAATAGGTTAGCTGATGTCTAAATCAAGGAACATATTGGTTTTTTTTTCGGTGGGTTTTTTTTTATTTTTTTCGAAGATCGAAACGATTTTAGAAAGTATCCTTAGATGAGTTTTGGTGAGCTTTTCTATTTCCATATCGGATTCCGCAAAAACAAAAAACATGTATAGATGCCCTTGACAGCATACGTATCCCATGTGTGTGTACCTGTACTTGAATTAAGTAATTGTTTCTCCTTCTTTTATATAATTATATGAGAACAGTTGGTGGCAGGGGCTCGAGGGTTTTACTTGCTTCACAAAGAGATATCGGTTTGCCACAAGAAAACTGTACGAGAGAGGCCGGTCTCTCAAAACTCGAATGTGTAAATCGCAGCCTCAAGATTTTAGGTTCTATGAAAGAGGCTGATGGAGCCATGTAGGTCTCAATGCGAAAGCAGGAATTCCCATTATAAAGAGTGGTGATGAAACCTCGTTGCTAGAAATCTCCCATGCCTTGTTCAATTCCGATCGTCATAATCAAAGGACCCGCTCAAAGTTAAAAGTCCGAGGTTGGAGGGGCTGATAGTCCTCTCGCCACTCAAAGGTATGGGTTCCGCTTCTTGCGGCTTTCGAGGTCGGTAGGGTTGGAAGCGATTGGTCTAACCTGATGCATTGACGTTAACGGCTCAGCAGCACGTTTTGCTTGTGGCCATCGTACGACAACACTTGTATCTCCAATTCACACATTACGTATACAGAAGTCAACTTGGATATCAAATCATTAGTTTGTATAGGTAGTCATTCTGTCAGCTAACTAACAGGGTGACACGTTCACACGAAACCGAAGCAGTCTCCAAATTTCTTCTACCCTTCCCGTTTTTTTATTCTATGTTTCGGCCTCGTGGATTCGCCGTGGTCCCAGAGCCTAGCTGAATTTCCGTGTTCGTTCGTTCTACTACTCTTGACAAGACGTATTTATTGCTAATTCATCCAGACCCTGGGCCCAGTGCTTCCACACACGCACACTTTAAAGCGGGACCGAAAAATAGATATCCTTATTCGCAAGACCCCTTTGCTGCCAGGATGCCGCATTGAACAAGTCTCTCGAGTTTTGTATAAAGGGACCAACCAATATAGCGTTGGCCTGACCTTCCTGAACCACACCATATCATGCCGAGTTTGCGAAGTGGCTTCCACTGAGGGTTTTCGGTTAGCCCCTCCATGTCAGGTATCTCCACATTTCATGCAGACAGCCTAAAGACCATTGGGTCGCTTGGACGATAATCCCGCTTGTATACATCTTCCTCTACGGAAAATCGCGCAAATCTAGCCAATTCTGCAAGTATAGCAGCATGGACGTGGGTTTTTGAGTCCAAAGGTCGTTCGGGCTGACAACTTGCAGGAATCAATGCTCGAATGTGGTTCCTTTGTGAACACCAGGGAGTGATCGAAAACGAGCACTGAGGTATCAACTATCAACGCAAGGAGAACCAGCGCATCTATCTGGCTGGCTGAACATTCGCATTTGGTCTGCCCTACACATGACCAACTGGTTCCCTCGTGGCTGAAAACTTCCAACTTTCTTAGCTAACATCGCCGGTTCAGGGAAAGCACTAACTGTTAAAATTTCGGACCAACACAATAATGCAGAGGGACTAATGCATGGTAGCTATCCAGGGGACGGTTCAATACAGTTTCTTCAGTCGCCTACAATGCAGCTGTGGAACGCACCACAACATCTGCCAATTTTCCCACCCCAGCTCGGAGGTATACAGGCTTCTAGCGGCTTTGATCGGTGCTTTTTACATTTACGTCAGCTGATAGATTTTCGCATATTGAGATCGATATCTGCTTACCAGAAAATTTCCCCCAAGACAGTCCGTATTATACCTTCATATTCCCCACATCTCCACTATTCAGTCAGGAACCCTTTAAGCTCAAGAAGTCAAGTTGTTACACAATACTGTTTTTCCGGCTGTCTGCTTCTCCTAGCGCTAGAAAGTTTTAGCTCACTGAAAAGGAAGGAGGTATATCCTCCTTGTCAATATCGGAGCATGCAAACGCACAGACATCAGGACACTCTGTGTTGACGACAAGAGCTTGCGGAAATGAAAGATAGAGCGGGCGCCCTTTGTAACAAGGGAGATCCACTACGTACTAAATTGAGTGGAATAACACCAAATGGTCTGAGCCTTGAACTGACACAGATTTGGATCGAGAAGAGGCAAACCTAGCTCATGTTTCGAGGGTGCGTACTCAGGAATCGCTAGAGGTCGATGTTACATGTTGTTAAAAACAACCAAGACTCGACGCTCCGGATGTTTCTACGCTACACTTCAGTCATTGCTTGGAATCAAGTTCCTGTCACCAGCTCAGCTCCTCGGAGCCATTCTTTAGACCGGGCAGCCCTTTTACCCCGCATTTTCAAATTGGTCAGACAGGGTTTGACGGTATGTCGTGTCCTCCCGTCTTCACAGAATCCACCAGACTAGTTGTGTTGCCCTGCGAGTCTTGCATTAGGTCCCACCATCGGCCACAATCAGAGCGAAACAAGAATACGAGAAGGCAAAGTTCACCGAGAGGGTTATGAGCATCGACAGGAATGTTCCCTGGGGCGGAATCGTCTCCGAGAAGGTTGGATCCACATTCCTAAGGCCGGGATTCCGTTGTTGGGCTTTCTGCTGCTAGGGACGGCCCCAATCTGCAATATAGTACCCAACCATGATAAGAACCGTTTCTCGGCATCTCAGGAAAACATACTTATCGACTGCTCTGAATTTCAACAATCCTAAGTGGTGTGTGACACTCTGCTAATCTAAGTTTTTAGTAACGCTAACCTCGCAGCCGTTGGAGGCCGCGAAAGATAGATCCCCTGTCCTGGAGGATGCTTTCGACTGGTACCCTCGGACAGAACCTCGGTTCTCTGGACCCACATGCCTCACCCGTTTCTTTAGTCTATCGGGAAGGATGTTCATCGCCAGAGGCAATTGGCTTGAAAGCTCTCGGTGATCTGCTCTGCACCTCCAGTAGGTCTCAAGCATCTTAAGCACACTAGCCTCCCACCCTTAAACTAGTGCCTAGACGCAGAAGTTGATGGCTGCATTGCATATTGCATATGCCCCTACCCCTGTTCTACAATCTGCGGCTACTGATTGAATCTGTGTGTATTCTATGAATTAACTGCTGTATCTCGCTTGTGTCGTAGACTATGTAATTTAACAAGATGCAAGACAGATCCCAGCACGTGTTCTAAGCATTTCTCTTCTCATTGAAAAAGCGGTTTTCAACTATTCCTGTCCTGTTATTAAGAGAGAATAGTCAGCTCAATCAAGCCTCTTTCATCATGTAACACCCAGGTAATTTGACCATACCAGAGGATGAATAAAAAGTATAGCAATCGTATTATCGGGCACGCAATGACGCTGGCGTAACATCTATATAGTGCCTTATAAACACATCATTAGACGATGACGTTATAAAGATGGTATATGATATAATATCAATTATAGAACCCCGTTGTTTTCTTATGCTAGATGCTACCACCAACGTCATTCTACTGATAGAAGTTGCATACCTATATGCAGTCCTGCGCGTGTCAAACTACCTGCACTAGTAAAAAAACCCGAGTTCGTATTCAGGCCAGCCAGGGACCATAACTGTACAATATATGACATAAATAAACCGCTCAACTACCTAGTCGTAACAGCCCGGGGGGGCTGTGGCCACAACGTTGCCAAGTTGCAGATACAGGATTGCGGTTGAGAAGTGTTTTGGCTTGCGGCTTGAATGCTGCTATTAAGCTGAATTCGAGTGTGATTAAAATACAACAGGGTTTTCGTGGTCTAACATAAGCACTGAAGCGCATTCGAATCGATATCGGCCATGATCCGCCTCCCAGATTTGATACAGAATATGGCATGGGAAATTTGAATAGTTACTCAAAATTACCTAATTATATCTGTCTTATACAGGTAGGGAGATCTTTTGTGAAAAGAGAAAAAAATGAAAGACCCGACGGAAAACGAGGGTCCATTCAAACAATGCATAGCTTTCTCATTCCCTTCACAAAAGAGACAGAATGTGTTTTTTTGCGAAGACTTCACTTTTCCACTAAATGCATGAAACTACTGATCTAGTAGCGGCAGCAAACGCTCAGTAAGTCTACGTAGCAGCCTTACTAGTTTAAGGAAATCGAATCAGTGAATATTTTGGAGCGTGACTTCAACAAAATGTAGTAACATGGCGAGCCAACTGAAATGTATTGTCAAATTTGCGTTGTCGGCGGGCTACGATGCTGGGACTGGTTCTTCCAACACGAATCCAACCACAACAACGCAAGCAGCAAGCAGCAACTTTGAGACCGCTTCAACTTCAACTTCTTGACATCTCTTCCTCCAATTCTTTTCTCTTCCGTCTACACTCTACCACTCCATAAAACAGTGCATAAGACCCGAATCAATCATCCTATTCTCTACTCACGAAACCTTCTTCCTCTTGCGCACTCCAATTCTTCGACTCTCAAATCGTTCACCAGTGTTACTAACACACCTCAACTATCTATCTTTACATGGTATTGCTCGATTTCATCGATAACGATTATCCAGATTCCAAAAGCGTTGACATACTAGTCTTCCCCAATAGTCTCTCTAGTCTGGTAAGGACAATATTCTGTTGATACCATAATTGTCGTATCATAGCCTCCGTTTGAATCTTTGTTAAGGTTTGGTTTTCAACTTGATTCATCTATACATTGAACCACCTCCATTCTTGCCTTCTTACATAGTCTCTATGTCATACCACTCGACTCCGAAGAAGAGTTTTTCTTTTCAATCTTAGTTCTATAAAAACACCTTGAAGGTATAAAAGCTAACACATCGTCGAAATAGACTAGAAATCTATAATCCATCCGCAACAGTCCTTAGAAAACAGATCACAAAATGCCTCCAAAGCGACCCCCAAAACGATCGAGGGCTAGTGAGACCACAAAAAGTCGGGAATCTCTCTCTACATCAAGTTTTTCACCTACTAACCAAAAGAAAATTTATTACTTGGCGAATATAGGCCATAAGTCAAATAAAACCATAAAGCAGACGCTAAAAGAGCGAATGCTACAACGCCAACAAGGCAAAACTATTAATGACGCTCCTGATTCCAGCTTGTGGGAGATAGAAGCTGCAGAGAATAATAAACTGCCCCCACACAAGAGCGTCTCTTCCAAAAATGCATCTGAGGGCTCGGTTAATGCTGAGATTTGGGACTTACCCCCAACTCAGAACGATGCTACCCTTCCAAAGAATATTATGGAGGAACCTCGGCAATTTAATAAGCCACAGAAGAGAAAACGGAGCATTAAAGAAACTCCTGAGGATGAATACATCCCATCAAAGTCGAAGAGAAGATTAAATACTAAAGACAAATCCTCTCCCAAGTCACAAAATGAGTTTGAAGAAGAAACTTGCCTCAGAGGCGGAGAACCAAACCAGACGGACATCGACTCATCTGGTCTATCACAGGATATTATTGATGATCCTGCTGACAAAACTCTAGTAGAGGACCCCAGAATCATAGATTTGGATCCCCAATCCCCAAATGCTACGCTTCAAAAAATTGCAGCGGCAGCTATCAAAGAAATACCTCCTATCCCTAATCAAGAAAATGACATTACGGGGTTAAGAATGTCACAGTCAGGATTCATCAAAGCTGTTGCAATTCCTAGAGATGCTCCAGCTAGAGAATACCCTGTACCAACTAGCCCAACAGAGGCCAACCTTCATTCTGACAATGAAGGATTCGACGGGACTACCTTTGTCCTGCAAGATAATGTGGATCAGCCTACAAGATTGGAAACAGCAGATGCTGAAAGCAAGCTCCAGGATGAATCAGTTCAAGATTGTGAACTTGACAATCCTCCTCGAGTCAATGAATCCCTACAATCAGAAAACATAATCAGCAAACAAGTCGAACCTTTGGATGCGGATACGATGGAAAATGACGCACCATCGGAATTCTCTACCACTCCTGAGAGTAGGCCTTTAATTGAAAGCAATAATGGGGTAACATCTAGCCTCACGAAAACTACACCAGTCATTGCTGCTACACCACCAGAGACACCTCGTGGACATCACAAGAGCAATATCCCAGTCAAAGTTCGTGACGATATTGAGGAGTATTTTACACCACTCAACAGAGCCGCACGAGCAGCTAGATTCCCTCGTGCCAGCTTCTCAGATCGAACCAGGGCTAGGAAATACGGTACGATCTTACCTTCAGATCTAAGCCCGTCAGGGTGTAACGGTGGGATTTTCCCAGGTGTTGAACACGCATCAGTCAGCCACTTGCCGAAGCTGGTCTTTAAGCAGACTGGGCCAAGTAAGTCACCCAAAACAATGATCCCAAAACCAGTCAACGCCAAACATCGTCCTCGACAGCATATTCGTGATACTTCGCTACTTACTTTAGGGGACGTGGTCAGAAAAGAAACAAATTACCATGATTGGCGAAAGAGTGCGTTAGAAGGCAAATTTGAACTCCCTCCTGATGTCATGGAGCGAATCCGTGCAGAAATAGAGCTTGATTCCCTGGCAAACTGGTCAGAGATAGAAGTAGTCCGTGACACGGATACTCAGCGTTATGAATGGGCGTTAATGGAGTTATATGGTAACAACGAAATAATATTCGATAAACTAATAGATCAGAGTGTCAATGCTCCATGGAAATCCAGCCAAAACCATTGGGCCCGTCTCATACCGGTAAACTATACCGCAATAACAGATAAACACACTCTTTCAAAACTCCATTGGACCACTCATCAGCTAACCGATCGCATCCAAAAAATTGCACGAAGAGCTTGCAAATTTCCCGATTGGAGGAAACGTAAAGCTGAAAGAGAAGAAGAAAACATAGACCCTACGGATGAAAAGGGAACCGAAGGGAATTCAACTACTGAAGAACGGCCGGCAAAACGGCAGAGGATTCACACCGAACCGGAGAGTGACCTTGCGGAGGAACTAGAATATGACAAGAAGAATTCTCCTGAGTCCCTGGAGGAAGCAGAAGAGGAAATAGAAGAAGAGGAAATAGAGGGGAACCCACAGGAGGACCCACAGGAGGACCCACAGGAGGACCCACAGGAGGACTCAGAAGAGGAAACAGAGGAGGAAGCAGACGCCAGAGAGAATCACTGGCAACTAAAAGATTGGAGTCTTGTTCGACCAGTTACGATGTATGTGTCTCAAGAGGAGCCTTGAAGTATCGAATGTTACTAATAATTCTAATACAGGGCTCATTCGGTTCTGAAAAACCAATGTAAGTTTGGAAATGACCCCTAACCAGTCTCGAACCCCTAGCTCGCAACAAGTACTAATTTTTATCAGTGAAACAAATCCATTACTTGGAAAGCAAAGATATGGACCTCAAGCTTGAGAGGATTCATATAGAGCTAAAACAAAAGGCATATGATGCCGTTCGTGAATTCAAAGAAATTTGCGAGGTGGAGTAAGTACAAACGACTGTGAATTGATACTCCAAACAAGATAGGCTAACAGACGTCTTTAATAAAGGGATGCCAAAGAAATCCAAGAGCGAAAGAGCATGATTAAAACATGCACTGCTCAAATAAAAGATAACGGGCTTTGGCGTTACAACGCATCAAATGACCAATATGAAAGGGTCGAGAACTCGATGCAAGGATTCGTAGCCAAAAGAAAGTTGGACACGAAACTTGCAGGTATTATTCAAAGTGAATATGCGAGCTTGGAGAAGCTTAAGGCCATTGAAACCGAAATGGGACGGTACTATGACACATGTCTTGAGCTTGCGAGCAAGCTCGGAGATGAAGGATATTTGTACGACTTCATTTATGGGGTCGCGCTCCACGGCGAGGCCTACATGAAGAAGCACTTCGAGATCCCAAGCGGTTTCGAGTTCCCAGAAAACTCGATGGGTATAATCCCACAGTTTGACTACATCCAAAACCTGCTCAAAAAGATGATCGATGAAGATCCAAATTTCACAAGTCATTCCCACAAATTTTACAATGAACTTCTCGACAAGTCAATTGATCGAATTTGGTACGAAGAGTTTGGTGAAAGCGCCGACCAGGAAGAAAGTTTCACATATACAGGGACTAAACCTACGCTCCCTAAAATTTGTGTATTCGACGAGGAGGAATACAATGAACTATAGTATTCCTAAGGATATGCAGCCTTCAAGAACAATGGCTCGCATTATCACAACGATCTAAGTACCACTCCTTGGACTGATCTTAGACTTTTCGCTAAAATACCTTCCCCGTCGAGGCTTCAAGGGGCTTTTCTAATTATTAATCCTCTTATCACCCCTTTTCTCTCTATTCTAATTTTTTTTTTTTTTTTTTTTTTACGAGCCCTCCTTGTACATTGACTTTATATCAGGGCTCTTCCTTCCAAACACTCCACTTTGCTAATACTCCCCTAAAACCCCTCCATGTATCTCTTTCCATTCTGTAAATATCTTTCATCTTTCTACTTTAACTAAATAATAGAGACTGCCCCCCCCCACTAAAGCGTTAAGTACTTACTCGCAAGGACTAATCTCTAATTATAAGCCGCATAGTGTAATTTTATTTATCGTGAGCCAGAATTGAACTTCGCAAGATTCAAAATACTCTACCCTAGTTTCATATTGGCAGCTTAATTTATATGTATTTATCAATTCAAATCAGACGATCAGTTAAATTGGAGCAGAGTACCGTACCGACCATTCCGCCATGCAAGCTAGAGACAAAAGCGACAAAAATAGGATCCCAGTCGTTAATTTAGCCCCACATACACTCAACAGAAAAGCATTTGACAAGAGAAACGTGGCTGAAGCCAAGTCTTTGTCTCTCTTCTCGTGTAACAATATATCCAGGGCCGTGACCTGCCAACACTCCAATAGCCATGGGACCTTGCACAGATACCAAGGGATCTGTGGGGATTCTCCACTCGTGTCCCGCAGGCCTGGTGATTATATTCGCGGGACACAGCGGTCTCGTGGACGACCAAAACTATTATTCATTTATTTTTTCCTTTTTCAGCGTAGAAACGGATCTATGATCTCACATTCGTCGTAAGCCCGCCGCCGGGATTTTGCTGATATCTTACTATTTCTTTCTCGACCTCTTTCGTTCTCAAAGTAAGCATATCCTGTGGCACGGGTGTTTTGTGCAAGGTCCTCATTGTGCCCGTGCTTACATGTATAGTAAAAACAACGTCAGATTGTTAAGTCCCATTTTGTAAATCTGGAACCGAGACGGCATCCAATAATTAAGAAAAAGCTTATTGGCGGGGTTTTTAGTCCACAATTAAGAAAATACCTTCTTTTTCCCGCACGCGGGGTTCCCAAAGAAAATTATTATTGTTTCGACACGGAACGAAACCTGAAACCCTGGCTCGTGAAAAAGGTAAGATGATCTCGCAGGGTTGCGTCCTCGAGAATCGAGCACTCGTTTCGTTGAAGAGGAAAAACACTTGTGTAAACCGTGCACCGTACCTCCCGGACGACGCCCTGCAAAAGAAAAACAACAGGAAAAAAAAAACCAGGCTACACTTCCCCGGAGGGTTCATAATATCTTGATGTCCCCGCGGCGACGCGAAAGGGGGGAATGATGTGATGGTTCGAAGGGTGGGAAGATAAAGATCCGCTGACATGACCCGACGGAAAAACAAATCCCGTTGCACGTAATACATAAAATTAATACATTTATATTTTAATTTATACCACGTCTTTATTCGCGCTCGATCGTGCATCTAACGGACGTGCCGTGCACCTCTCCGAAAGATCAAGTGGAAGGTTGGACATGGTTGTGAAGTGGTAGAACTAACTTTGAAATCTTTCTTATATATTTAGAGTTTCTATGTTACACACATAAAAGAACTAGCAAAGCACTGGAAAAGCTTGGGTCTGGAGTTCTGAGAAAGAAATTGACGCATGATATATATGTGATGGGGCAACTTCAAGTAGAAAAGGAAAGGACTATGGGAAAGGTAGCAAATTATAAATAAACTTAAAGTAAAGAAATTGTCGACAAAAGGTACAAGGCAAAAACCAGGATGCTTGTAGATTGTAGATATGAATTGGCTGGCTCAAAAGAAACGCCGGTAACAATGGAGGACGCAATATCCCAAACAGCGAGCAAGAAACAATAACGCCCGCCAAATCCGGTAATAAGAACCCCTGGATTCCCAATAGAGCAAAAACAAAAGCGGGACATCAATATGATAGTACAGGTGGGCATTATATATAACAGAAAAGCTTTTTTATGGGGTTTTCCAAAGACAAGACAAAACAGAATACACCGTAGTTACGGTTGAATATATTTATTCAAACGAAAGTCATATCAGGATGGTGGGTTGGTGCTGTCGATAAATGGCTGTGGGCTGGGACTGTAGCCGGATAATGAAAAATTGTAGGTAATGAGGAGAGTATTTGCGCGGATGCCAATGATTAGGCGTCACGGATATCGTGGTCTGTGTCAAGCGAGTATTTGGTTCAGTTATCGCTTGAACCATCCTCGCTTAGCACGCTGCACATCTGCAGGATGGTTGCCCGGTTCCAATTGAACACTTCGCTCGTATAGTTCTTGGAAACCTTCCATGAGTTGCTATAAAGATTGTTAGCGGAAATGCAACACATCTCAAAAATGGGCGCCTTACATCGTCGTTCATTGTGCCAGTTGCATCATATATGAGCTGGTTTGTCATGGCATTCGGTCGTAAATCTCTGTGGGGGATTGACTGGCTGTTTGTCAATGTCAACAGGATATCACCCATGACTTCAAATTTTCTCCAATTAATTCTTCCTCCGTCTCCAAGGAAGCTTCTATTGCCCTCATCAGCAGAGACCAGGTCCCTACGGTGAAGGGCGATGAAGGGGATATGTTCTGTTGTTGTGTTCTCAAGAGCAAGTCGGTAAGCGAAATGGCTCTTGTGGGTTCCCATAAGAAGCTCGAGACGCATGAAGTTTTTGTGGATCGTCTCATTGACAAGGCTGCGTGTCAAAGCCAAACGATGGATAGCAAGACCATTCACTCCAGCAATAACAGCGCCTAAAGAGTTGTAATTGTTCATATGGCGGAGAATCTATAGCCATGTTAGCCAAAAATCATTTTTTTTTTTAAGAAACTCATGTGAATCATACCCATGCAATATTCATGAACTTCTCTAACGCTCTTGCCCTATGCTTCGCTTTTGGTCGCTCGAGGATAATACTGGCCACCCAGTAGGCAACACGGTTGAAGTGTTCAATAAGCTTGTTCATATATTTCAAGCTGGTAATCCTTTCCTTTTCCGCAGCAGGTACGCTAACATGTCGTATAAAGTCTCGAGGTTTTATTCGGCTAAACAGACTCCAATCGATTCTTGTGAGTTCGTGAGCGATGTCCTCATCGAGAAGTTCCATGAATATCGAGTATTGTTCTTTGATTGCCTGTGGACTTGTTTGGCCGTGCTGCAATACATCCAACATGCTTGAGATATTCATCATCCCAGCTTGCGCATCTAGCGTTGGACTTAGCGATGTGGTGGAGACATAGCTGTCTTTCCGCTGACGGTCGTTAATCGGGCTTAAAATTGGCAAAGTAATTTCGTCACTCCCCCTAGACTTGACTGACATCGCCGATACAACTGAAACGTTACGAGGTGGGAGTGCACCAAATTGGAAATTGTGTTGAGTGTGGGTTGGGCTGTTTGGGGTGTGGATCATATAGCTAGGCATGCTCAAGCGATGCGAATCGGTATCTTTCTTTCCCCATATACTGTCGTCATCCTCGATTGGTTGGTTTAGAATGGCGATAATGTCCTTGGCCATGCCTGCAAATGTCCGATTTGGTTCGAGAGATCGGGCAAAGTCAATCGTTCGTTGCCTTGTGCTCGAAGTCGCAAAGTCTCCGGGACACTCCCAAACCCACCAGTGTAAGCGTGAAAGTATCCTGATCTTCTCATTCATCTGAAGTAGGAATATGGGTTCTTCCTTGGTAACCCGTTCAAACTTTGCCAATATTGAATCCAGTAAGTCGATGGGGGCTGCAAATTTTCTGAAAAAGCAAAGCATAACTGTAGCAAAGTCTTGGTCTACTCTAGACATTGGATATGCGAGCAAGCGCTCTACTAGGTCCTCCCAAGCAAGTCCAATATATTTGGATGAACCGTTGCTCATCCTCTGCATACTATTATCGCGGTCAAACATTACTTCGCTTAGTGATGTAGAATGTTCAAGCTTTCCGGAAATGCTGTGAGGGGAGGCTGCAGATGTGCTCTTCGACCGGAGGAAATTAGCGGCCATGCTACTATACGCAGCATTATCGGCGTTCAAATAGGAAAAGTCTTCATCGTCCACGTTTTCTTTACCGAACGACGGGTTGAAATCTTGTGTGTATGCCCTTATATTGTTGGACAAAGGAGAAGTTGGAGTCGAATGTGAAGCTCGGCCAGGTGACAAAAGCGTGGTATTGGAAGCCGATAGCGACCGAGTTGTTCGTCCATGATGTCCTTTCCCGGCCTCTGGAAAATCCCGAGACTTGGTAACTGAGATCGATAACTCCGAGCTTGCGCGACCGTGAGTCGGTTTGGGGTCAGAAAGGGGCGAAACTGATCTCGCACTGTATCCAGACGAGTTGGCTCTTCTCCGTGCATTGGCTTGTGTCGCTGCTTTCACCTCTGCGAAGCAGATGTTGTAATCAGTAAAGTCCGTTATAAGAAATAGCATGATGCTCCAAAAAATCAACTAAAATAGTACTGAAAGCACAACGTTTTTGAAAAAAGCCTTATAAGATCTTGGGTGGGACATTTCTAATCTGAGACCACAAAAAGATCTGTTGCCTGGGGGTCCCAAGATCAAAATATAGATATCGTAAACATGCGTTGACTTTGTACAACCGAGAATCTTTTTTCTTTCTCGAAGTTGGGGTTTGGTTGGGTCCATAATTTTGGAACCAGGGATAGGCGAATTATGCACCTTCCCTTTTCTGCATCATGCCGCCACGCGAAATTGAAAGCTTGCCCGCTAGAGCTTTTCAACCCCGCTCGCACGATCATGGGAGACAGTGAAATCTTAAATGGGGATGGAAATTGGGGTGTGGGAGATGAAAGGCATCTTCTCAAGGAAGCTGTGATTATGAGACAAAGAAAAATAAGTAAGACACTTACCAGCTTTGCGCTGGATGATGTTAGATAGCATCAAGGAAACGCATCTCTTCTGACTTTGACCACCATCAGACGAGGATGTCTCCACGACCTCGACACCCAGGGCCCGCTTTAGCTCTTCAACAGAATCAGGCTGTAAATCCCGCATCTGAGCAGGCGAGTCACATTTTGACGCCACCAAGAGCGTGGGGATCTCGGCCTTAAAAAAGAAATCTAAGCTAGGCTTCAGCATGCTGCATGCACGAACAATTTTTTTGTGTCTCTGCGTGTGAAATCACGGCTCGAGCAGGGTAGTTCGAGAAACTTACCTATTACGTCTGGGACTTTTTCCATACTTGTTCTATCAGTCACGTCAAAGATAACCAAGATTCCATCCGCGGTCATGATTTCAGTACCGTCGTGCAGCTGCAGGTTCTTCATTAGTAAACGAATAGATTAAGAAAGTCCTAGTGATGCATGTCAGGCAACCTACCGATGGCCATGTGAAATTGCTATTTCTAATATCAAGAGCGTTTAGATCCATCTCCACGAGTCGAACGACATATCTTAGATTATCGAATCGGTAGACTAAGCCATAAATGGTAAAATCAGCACCGTGCTAGCACTTGATGAAGTTTTGAAGGTCCACCGACCTCGCTGGCTAACGCCGTTTATAGGCATCCTCTTTGAACCATTATATCTTTGTATAAATGTGCTTTTCCCGGAGTTCTCCATTCCCAGCACGACGATGCAGATTTCTTGCGAGCTTTGGTCCAACGAATACGCCATCTAAGAAAGAAAAGAAAGCAACAAGTTAGCGAGAAAGAGGGCGTACTAGGCATATCACTTAACAAGAAACACGTACTGCGTCGGATATCTGGTGAGCCTGTTCGGGACCGGTTGGAGAATCAGATTGCAGGACAACAAGGTCACTTGTATTTCCCGTAAAAGTGGCTTGTAAATCCAATTGAGAGTTATGGACATGGGAAGGAAGACCTGGTAAGGGACTCGTCATATAGGTCTGGAATTGGCGAGGAGCTGCAGGAGATGTTGGTGAGATCTCTCCATCGTCATCGGAAAGTTCTTCGGGTTCTAGCGACTCGAATATACTACTAAAATGCCGGGCAGTGGCATCCGAAGAAGTGGTGTTGTAGCTATAAAGTGAGCCGGGGGATCTGGGCCTGTGTCCTTCCTCGTGAAGCAGTGCATCGTGGTAGAGAGCAGCCGAGGACGCAGAAAAGGAGGGATTGCGAAACACAGGATGGGAAATTGGCGGAGAGATGGGAGTGGGAAAAAACGGGCGCGATTTCGAAATTTCCGTTACCTCGGGTATTCGATCTGTTCGGGTCGGCGAGGTGAGGGAGGGTGTATAAGTGCTGTGTGCGACCTGAGAGTAATTTGATGCTGCGGATGGGGTTCGCTGAAGATTGTATGATCCGAGGGTCGTTTGTGATGCTTGCCCAGGCCCAACCATGCGAGGGTTACGCTGGGTTTGCGGTCGCAGGCGAGCCGGAGTGGCCAGGCAGAAAGAAGCCCCGGCACCTGCTGCTGTAATCATTTTGGATTGATGATGCTCTCCCTGTGAATGGTGAAGCACTCGGGTCAGCATGAGGGACACGAAAAATTGAAGTCGCCGTTCAGTATTCGAACTGATATCGTTTATCTCCAAGAGAACCATGGCTCAGGCTACAGAAAACACCCTGAACCATGTCCAAGCTCTACTCTGTATACAAGAAAGACGGGTACCTGATCGAAGGGGCAGGGTTATAATGGTTACCTTAGTAGGGCAATCCTTTCAGGTTCAACCAAGAAAATGGTGAGAACAACAAGTCGGCCGGAGATTAGGACAGTTCGATCACTGCATGGCCGCCTTTGTTCGACCTCTAGGGAGCTGAAACGTTGGTTATGGAGGCGAATGATTCTCTAACAAGTGGTCCAACTTTTACTCTTCCAAGTCACCAGGCCCTCCAACAAAAATCCCACACCACCGCTGATGCTGTCTGGCTCCGCCTTGGAACTGTTGGTATCGTAGCGAACAATGACTGTTCTTAGCAAGAGCTATCGTCGCAATGCTGCGGGAGGTCGTAGTTGGTTGGATCTACAAGACAGAGGTGGCTCAGGCTATTGGAGTGAAAGAAGAGACAGTTACCCCTCTAGTTTTTTTTTTTGGTGTCGTCCAGTATCGCGGTGGTCTGGCAGAGGGAGGTCGGCTTCAACCGATTCGTGTGAGTAGTTTGAGTTGCGGCTGTCAAAACTAACTGGACGAAGCGAGGATCTATATTTGAACGGTATACGATCCACAGAACGGGACCTGCTAGCCAACGAGATTTGCCTCCTACGCTATAAAGGTAACGATGATATTTGTCGGAGAAGGTCGATTTTGAATGAATCGAATCCAAGAGCAATCGGAAAGGTGGCTGTTAGATGACGGCGGATGTTGACATTGATGATGTTAATGATGATGCTGATGAAGCTGATGACCACCTCTCTCCCAGCTGTCCTAAATGTAAAAACCCGCCTCGGAAAATGGCAGCGAGACCGAGACTAAGACCTGGTCCAGGTCGGTAATGTGGGTGCCAGGGCAAAAGTAGGCCAAAGATAATTTTAAAAGGGCGGTCTTGCAGACTTGGTAAGGCCTAGTCCTACCGACAGCGCTAAAAAGGAAGCCTTCGACTAACCCAGGAGGTCGTATCCGGGGGGCAGAACGAGAACGAGACGGCCAAACTTCGGCAGAGGGTTCTGTGTTCTTGCGAAGGAAACAGGTATGTTGAACCAGAGCCTTGGGTAGGGAGTGAGGAGGAGCAGGTTCAATCTATTTTTCCCTATTTTTAATATTATCGTGGGAAGACAGGCTAACTAGGCGGGCGACTGGGGACTGGGGTCTGGGGTCTCGTATACCAGAAAGTTTGAAAGTTGATGGCGGAGGAGGAACGGGGGGTAAGGCAGAGCTAGCAGCAGGCAGGTAACTATGGGGAACGGTGACATGAGCGTGGAGCCCTCAGGTGGAGCTTTCAATTAATCCTCTCCCTCTCAACCATTCCGACCACCATGGTCACAGTCCGAAACCTCCCAAGAAACCCACCGCAGAAAGCACGCAGACGGCGGCGATTCGATGGTGGTCAACTGATTCAGAAACGGTCATTGAATCATCTGGCGGAGTGATATCACCGCTGTTACCGGCGGTGTTGCGTGGCTCGACTCGCATCCAAGCTCCCAACCCAGCGAGCCCGAAATTTGTTTTTTTTTCGCCGGCAGGGAAAAATAGCACGAAAAGACGGGAAAAAGGAATGCAATCTCGGAAGCATGGCAAGAGGGACAAGCGAGTTATCGATGTCAAGCCTGTTGGCCGCAAGATACTCGAGTGGAGCTACCAAGCCAGGTCACTTCCCAGATCAGTCTGACTAACTCTTTCGATCTCCTTACCTTCAAGATCGAGACTGGTCGACCTGTTGGTTGGTGCTTCAAGGACAACAAAAAAAAAACTTGGAAGCAAGCGCCTGGGTATTCTGAGCTCTCCTCCGGCAGGATTACGCTCTCTTGCAATGGCAGCCGCCGGAGATACTGCTGCTCCCACAAAACGGGCCGATTTATGATTCGCGGGACAAATTGCGAAGGCAGCCGTCTTTCTCTCGCTCGCTCGCTCTCACTCGCTCACTCACATACACGCTCTCTCGGGGAAAAAACAGAACACCTCTCTTAAACACTGGAGCCCTACCCTCTCTCATACGCAGTCTTTCGTGCGTGCCTCAAGCACCTGCAGCGGAAGTGCGTAGATATGCTGTTTCAATATTACGCACTTCTATTACTCATCTTACCTGCTTTGCTTTCGGGCTTCGCGCCTTGGGGTGGCTCAGTCCACCTAACTTGCGAGGGGGAGCGTTACGGGGGACACGGGTTTTCCTCTCGAGAACTGTGTTTGCTCGTGCCGGTAAATATACAGCCGAGGGTTTTATCGATTAGGCTGTTGACGATGGTGATTTTGAATCTTCAACGGTTACATGAGATACAACCATCTGCTGGACACCATCAGGGCAAGCCCCGTGCCGTTTTCTCCCCAACAGAGCAACCGTGTCGTGCGATAATCTATTCCGAGCTAATCACGAAAGACTCCAATGATTCAAGGAAATTTTTAAGCACTTTTTATGTTTCCTTGCATTTTGGAGACTTCACGTATGAAAAAGAAAAAAAGCTCGCCGATGTGGGTCCTCGCTTTTCTTCACGAATCAGGTTCATTCCACACCACGTGGAAATGTAAAAACCCAAAGCTTGGCGAAATGAGTTGGTTGTCGGGAAAATCTCGCCTATGCACGCTGGGAAGAAAATGCGAATCAGATGCCCGAAACAGCCACTGTTCCGTCGAGAGGGTGCTCCCAGAGCAAAATGTAAGAGTTCGACAATAACACGGAGAGCTTAAAGTGAGGAGAAATCACGGTTTTCACTTGTGATAAGCTTGTGAGAGAGAGTCCCAAATTGCTTTACGTCAAGGAGATTCTGAGCTGGCTATTTGGAATATGCTGGTGCTTCCAGGATCTTTTTACTCTTTGGAGCTGAAATTAGCACCCCTAATAGAAAGGTGGGGTACGTATATCTCAATATTCAAGCCAGCAGACTGCGATAAAACAAAAACTTGACTCGAGACCTGACAGGAGTAGCAACTCTTCCTGGTCAAGCGCTGTACTGGCTCATGTGCAATGCAATGCATATTGCATTCGCCCCTAACTCTCCTCCAACTTTGCTCAAAGGTCTACTATATCGAGCTTGCAAAATTAGAAAATGCATGTTTCAGACCTGCTGAACTGTTTGCTGGAGTGAAATTGGGGTTTGTCGAACTAGCTCCCACCTAGGATGCTTACATTGAAACCGCGAGACCGACTTAGGTGCACGACAGCTTGGTTGAGCCTAGCGCGGCTATGTTTCAGGAGCTCGATAGTTTGCTATCTAATAAAACCTAGATAACATGGACTGTTTTCTCTAACTAAGCGCCTCAACTCCAAGGCTATAACGGTTTTTTATAACTACAGTATACGTACTGCCTATGCCTGGGTACTTAATATAGCCCTGCATCAAAAAATAAATCATAGTATGCAATACGGCTATCAACATTCAAATCACCATGCACCAGTTGGCATCACATCTTGGACGGCTAGAGACGACTAGCACAAATAGGAGTGGATTATTACTATCACCGAATCCGTGTTTTCTTTACTGCGAATCTTCCCAGCAGAATGCTAGCATTCGAACTGATCGCCAACTGCAGTCCGTCGAATCATAGCCAGCACGAGACTTTGTGACGACAATGAGCAACCAACAACACTTTTCACTGGCCCAGCCAACCGCCTCCGCAAACAACCACATGTCCACGCGGTAGCCGGACTTCATGGGCATACGTCGTCAGCCCCTTCCTATGCCAGATAATCAATCGATCATTCGTATCGATTCTCTCTAGCCCATAAGATCGCCGTCCCACCTTCAAACTCCGTTGATGTCTTCCAATCATGAGGCCAAAATTAGACCCATACCCCATACCCCATGATCAGGAATCAAATCCTCCAAGCCACTCTCATACCACTCCGCAAAGCACACACCACTTCTTTTTTTTCTTTTAAAAGCGAGAGAGGAAGAGGAAAAGAGTCGGCCCCATTCCCGATTTCCGATACTTTGCCTCCAGTTTACCCCACTGCCAAGTTAAATTTCTGGTTCCATGCGTCAGACCCATGACCAATCCCAGGGTCTTACCGAAGTCGAACCGAGATATACCACGGCTTTCCGTCAAAAACAAAACAACTACCCTACCGCCCACCCTCAAACTCCGATATTTTTAATTCCTGTCAAAAAGCAAATGTCCCCCTTGTGGGTTTTTTAAATGTAGCGTGTATAACTTTCCTGCAGGTTCACGGAAAGGGGAACATCGAGGTACCATACCTTGCGATATATTAAATACGAACAGGTCGGGCCCCTGCCTGCACATCTGCATACCGCACTGACCAGTATATCGTTCTCTCGATCGCCCGGTTTTCCCACACGCGTGCATATACCCATGGGAATTAGGCTGGGGAAGGGAAGAGGAAGAGAAGTATCTGATCGATATCGAAAGACAAGTGGGTCCCGATATCCTGGTAACCGGTCTGTCACACCAGCGTTCTTCTCTCCCTTCTCGGATGAGCACCATTCGTCCCTTTCTCTTTCTTCACAGGTGGGGTCCACAGATGCAGATACCACTACTATACAATCAGGTACCTTTACAGAATCTTCAGACTGAAACCCCCAGTTTGTGGGGTAAATATAGCCGGATCCAGGTCTCTAGAAGCCGGGGTTCCGCACTATTAATCGATCAAAGTTACACATTCAGACGTGTCTGAATCCTTTCCTGGTGAAATTCGCTCAGCGGAAACCGTTTAATAATAATATTACCACCCTGTCTATATTACAGGTCTTCCCCCAAAGGCGTAACGCCTGGAGATCGACTAGTAAATCCCTTTCGACACCCGGCCGTTCGTACCAAAAAATACGATCGATTTTTGATCCAGAAACAGGAACTATTCCCAGTCATCTGGGATAATTGGACGAGCGGCGTACCCGACGCTCTCGTATGAAAATCCAAATACGATTACAGCATAATATAATACGACATCATTGCCCCCCCAAAATAGTGCAATTATATCTCAAAAACAATATATCGCCAAATCATGTCTGCGCCACCTGATGAGTGTCTGCTTAGAAATTACCTCGTGCTTACGCTTGTGACCCTCCCTCGTTCATCAGCAGCCGCTGAAAGCCAAGATGTCAGAAATTCATGCTGAATATCGGTGTAACCTCCCTCCCTCCCCCCATCTCGGCTAGAAGTCGGTTAGATAATCAACCGGCAAGGCCTGTACATCTTTGGAAGAACCCCGGGGCCCTGCGGGACGTGATTCGCGAAAACAGGGATGTCGAGTCGGCAACGCATATTCTGGCCTTTGCGATCAAAATCCAACACTACACATACGCACACACACTATTTCCCCGAACTTAAAGGTGTGTATCATTAATTGAAGAGATCTCGACAGTATCACTCTACGCGTATATGATATCGTTTAAAATACGAAATGGTTAGTAATCGGAGCTGCAAGAATCGTATGATCTAGGGATTATGTGCTCTCTCTCTATTTTTTCAAGCTCCTTCTCAGACTCGTCTCTTTGATTTGCTGCTCGGAGGGACCGCATGCATATCCGGCTTGGCCCGGCGATATCCAAAAATATTGATATGGATTCTCACTAAATATTACATTGATACGAGTTATTAATGATAAATTGTCTAGATATTACATGTATACAGCATATTATATATAGCGTATCCTGTCGAAAGGCCATCTACACATCAATGAGGTGTGGGGTATACTAGGGGATATACTAATTTAGCTACCAACTGATATTAGTTAACATCCGTTGTATATTAGGCATTATTGAATGTCTCTGACGGAACTATTCTATTTAGAATAGATCTACTGAGTAAGTTGAAACAGATCTTCTGCTTTTGGGACTTTGTGTCATTTTGATTTTCAGTTATATACCCATATATACCATATCTTTTTAATTGCACCTCGCACCTTGGATCCATGGAGCATATAGCATGAATAATTCTACGATAAATCTTAATCTTAGCTCGATGCACAATTTCATACGAAACAAAATAAATTCACCAGTTGTTCGGCTCGAAGCCAAGTTGAAGGCGAGATGCCAGATTCTAAGGTTCAGTCTCTCACTCACTCACCGTCAGTTAGCACGCTTCGTGCCTAGGCCTACAATGCAACAGAAAGTTAGGTGCCTAAGTGTTAAATGTCAATATTCAAAACTATAAGGCGCGTCGATTCATTCCCCGCTAGAACCGTGCTGCAAGACTTTCCACAACCATCAACGTAGACCCAAACCCACACTCAACCTGCACCGCCTTCCATTCTTCCCCCAATCTACCTTCCCACCGCCTCCAAGCCCCCTTATCTCGTCGAATCGCCTCGTCTATCCCCAATGCCGTCGGCAAGCATCTATACTCCCTTCCAAACCCCAATTGTGCCATATCGCTCCCCCCAGAGACCCATACCCCTCCCCCACCAGCCTCAATCATAACCACATGATCTTCTCCCACGGCAATGTTTCCAAATTCCACTGGTTCGAACGTATCCCGATCAACGATATCAATCATGCAAACTTCATCTTCGTCTTCGTCTTCGTCTTCGTCATTTATAGAATTAGAAGGGCCGATATTGATATTTTCTGTCCCGTCGCCGCCCCATATATACCCCGTTCCATCCTGGCTCAGGGCAAGTTGCACATGACCGCCGGGATTAGCTCCAATTCGGATTATAAAGACACCGTCGAGAGCGGTCACTTGACCCCACCCTCTACCGTTTATATCTGACGCGGGACTTGCATCCTTCTCTTCGTTATGGGTGTCTGTTTCTTCGAATTCTGAAGATATCGTGGCGCTTGGGGGCCGCCCGAGTGAATTGTACCTTGCATCGCCGTAAGTGTAAACGTTCCCGCGGGAGGTCAAGGCGACAAACCCAGTTGATGTGGATGCGATTTTTGTGAAACATTCACCAGGAATCGCGGTGTTATTCTGATTTTCTTGAATAATACGAGGATGGCCCGGTAGATGAAAGGAAGAGACGGGGTCAATTTCATCTGCGATGAACGATTGCAGGCTAGAACTGTACAGATGTTCTGCGATGGAATTGATTGATGGATATACCTTCACCGTTGTGGCTGTATTGCCTGCGTTACTACTATTGCAGTTCTCGGAATATAAGAAACATAGTTCTCCGAGTTTGTTAATCTGTATATCAACTACATCCCCTCCTCCTACTGCTCCTCCTGCTGCTGTCACCTCGCGAGGAAACTTGGTGAATGTCCATTCTTCTAAAGAGAATGTGTAGACACTCCCGTCAGAGAGGATGAGCCCTAGAAACTCCCAACGGGTCCCAAATGCCGATTTGATATCGCTTGTGTGAACGTTATCTGGGAGTGGGAGACTGAGTTCCCGAAGCTTCTCGGCGTTAAGGGGGGTTAGAGTAGGTAGGAGACCGCGAAGGTAGAGTTTGTTATCACGCTCGACTAGGTTTCAGAGCGGCGCAACCAGGCAGCAGCCAAGTTAGTATTTGGCATTTTTCGAAAAAAAGGAATATTAGATGTACACGTGCGAAGTTCTGGAAGCGATGATTGCCCGAAAGTTCAGATCAAATATATAATATATATAAGAAGATTCGAACAGGATAACCTCTTCTCGATCGAGTGATGGCAGCCTGATTTCAAACTCCCATATGAATGCACGATTTGATATACGCTCTCGGCCTGCAAGTGAAAGAAACATACTCCAAAATCCAATTGATTCTATACGAGAGATGCACGTGTGCGCGTTTCTGATGTCACGATATCCCAAAAAAAGGAAATCTAATTTGTAAAAGAACCATCTGAGAAAGAAAAGAAAAGAAAGTAACTTACTACAGATACTGTGAAAGCCAACATAGAGAATCCGCATCTTCTCCCCCGCTGTCATTACAACCGTGGGGGTCTCAACGGTCGTGAATAAACTAGGCTCCCGCGCTACAGGTGCATGGGTAACGTCCACCTCTGCATGCTCGGGTGCAGATCCATCCGTATTCCCCTGAGATAACGTACTTGCATCAGGCACGGATATTCCATGATCAGGATCGTGAAGTAGCTGGCCGTACAAATTGCAACCACAAGCTAGTAACTTGTACCGATTGCCACGGTTGTTGGCATGGCCGCCGCCGCCGTCCTGGTTATAGTTACCGCGGTTGTGGTCGCCGTGGTCGCCGTCAACATTTCGCAATCCAAGATTCTGAGGCTGGTCATGACTAACAATGTTGGATTCTGATAGCTGATACTGCGAGCTATCCCTGCCGTCTGTTGGCGATAGTCTTCTCTTTTTGCGCGATGCTGAAACCGTTCCTGCTGCGCCAATGGCAAGGTGTTCCTGCGGATCCATGGTATTCTCCTCGAAGGGATAGTATCCCAAGCCGGTTGTACAATTGTACGCCGTTGAGGCTGGTAAAAAAAAAAAAAAGAGGCAAACGTTAAAGTTGTTCTTTCGTGGACACGGAAATCCCGAAGAAGAACAGGAAGCCTAATCCACCCGTTAGATTTCAGGACTGTGAGAAGGACCTGCGACAGTTTGAGGGCCGTGAAGTCTTCCAAGGAAATCGTTAGCGAGAAAAGGTCGGCCTAGAATTTTGGCTGCAACGTGCTACTTCAAACGGCGGGGCGTTGCAGGCGGCTGGTGCTGGTGCTGGTGCTGGTGGGTCCAAAAACTCGGCTCCACAAAAAGGTCGAATCCAAAGCCCAGCCAGCAGCAGAGCCTCCTGCCCAGCCCAGACTTGGTAACACTCGGTCATATATTCTAAAACACATCTACCTTTCTCTTTTGCCTCTCAAATTGCAGAGCTGGAGTGGAGCTACTAGGTACTAGATCTCAAGAGCCTCTCTGCCAATATTTCAAGCTACCCAACCCCGAGCTCTACTAGCAATGGCCACGGACGCCGGATCACAATGCGAATCGCCCATCGTTTTTGCTCTTAGCGATCGCCAACGAGCTCGCAAAACCGAGGATCAGGCAACTTTTCCCATCCTTCAGACTGCTTGTCCCGTCGCCATAGTAGCTAACAAACTCTTTAAAATTTTAAATCTTTTTTTTTCCTTTCTCACCGTTAGAACCCGCCACTGCCGGTCCTATATTTATTCGGCTAAGATGCACCACGAACAAATAGCACCCCCTCGGCATGCCGATCTTTGGTAGAATAGCAATTGAAATCTCGGATACGTTGGGTATGTTGAGCCTCCCCTGCTAGGATTACCTTTTTTTTTTTTTGTTCTCCAACAAACGAGGGGAGAGCGTATAGCCGCTGGGCATATAGAGGGATCTGCCTTATCGTCGTACGCATCCTCTCAGTGGGTGGGGAGGTATCAGCGACAATACTTGCCCAGAGAAGGACGTGCCAACCCGCTTAAGCCGTGAGTTAAAGGGTCCTGCTAAGTCGGGCAATTAGGACTGGCGATTCCGAAATATATTCCCCCTTCCTCTTTCTTCTCAACAATTGCAAGCTCGTATGTATGTACACACGGTCGAACTTTTAAAAAAAGATCAACGGTTTAGGTTTACGATTCACATGTTACATACTTTTTGGGGAGGGGTTGTATTTTCTTGTTACGGGATAAGATGGGAAGATTCTTCCTAGTACAGAGGTATGGAGGTAGCATTTGGCATGCAGGTGTACCTTCTTTTTCCCTCTGACGGACTGAGAATCGAGTCCCATTCCGTATTTTTTCATTGAACACACCAAGTATTATAATTTAAACATGTATATCACGAACTACCGCTGCAGCATCTATGGCGAGCGGCAGAGTCGTAACGATATTCAGGGATTATATACCCGGACAAAATTCTGTCCAAAGTGGTTATATTCTCAGGCATGCAAACCCGGCCAGGTCTTCAATATCTTTTGGAACCCTCCCAAAAAGAATAAAATGGCCCATATGGCAATCCTGCAGTGTTGAATTCGGAAAACCGGCACTATGTCGGTATCTCCAAATTTGGTGTTGGATCATCGACTTCTGCCACTTGTGCAGTCGGGATTGAGAGATAGAGTTTTTCTCTTTATTCTCTAGAAACCATAGAAGGAAGCCATCGAACGAAAGAAGAAAGAAGGAAAGATCGTTCCATTCGGGTAAACTGCAAATGACGAATCAAATTTACACTTCTGCGATGAGAAAAAGAATGCAAAAGATGAAAATTTATCCTCAATTTAGGTTCGAATGAATGCAATTCCGGATCGCCAACAGCCCCCCGTTTGGCCACCGATTCACGATCACCCATGCATGCCGCGAACCGCACAGATTAAATGATTGACAGGTCGAACAACATGCCAATTGCCAAAAGAGAACGAAAGTGGTGATCAAGAAATAGTTTGAATTCGTTGAAGCCTTGGAGATCTCAACCGCTAATGCTTCCAAATCCCTCCTCGTAGCCAAAAAATAAAAATAAAAAAAAGTGTGAAGATGGTAGAAAAGAGGAGCTATATACGTTGTCCCAAAAGGTATCCTTGAAAAAGCACACACACACACACACATGAAAAAGAACATCATGCTCAAAAGAAAAATGAAAACTCGATACGCCAAAATGTAAATATTTTTCGCTGAAAATAGCCAAAATAAAATAAAAAACGCAGCAGATAGAAATGTGAAAACAAGCCATGTGAAGTTTTTTAACATTATTGAAAAACAGTGTAAAAACCGAAACAATATAGAAGTGGGTTCCAAAAAAAATATACAAAGAAGGAATGTCCCCAAATCCCTCGGTACTCTTAACCCCATACTGGTTTCCTCCCTCTGTGAAACCGGTTCTATTTCTTCTGCTTGAAGAGATTCTCGCCAAGCCATCTCCAGTTATACCGTGCGTTATCTCCACCAAGGCACTCTAATGTCTGCACCAGCTCCTCCTTGAATCCGGCAACGCAATGAAGATTTGGCGGACTGCCATGGGCGGATTTCATCGAGGGAGTGTTGTTCCCGTAGGTGCACAGGAATTGAGCGACCTGGCTAGGTTTTGGAACGCATCTGTTTCCGGAAAGTATCGAGTTCTTCCAAAATTGATTCCAAGCCTCGCGGACTTGGATGCGGGTGTACAATTCGCAGGAATCCTTGTGAGGGCAGGATGCGGTGTGGTCGTAGTCGAAATCGTCCCAGGGGCTGTTCTCGTGGAAGGATTTGATGCGACACACATATCTACACCACTCGGCTACGAAAAGTTGCTGCAGCTGAACGGGTACCGAATTTAGGTATTCTGTCCATCTCGCGGAGGGTTCACCGCAATCGTAGTCCGGGTAGTCGTCGAGAAGAGTGCGGACTGCCTCGTGGAGGATGGGTCGGATCTGATGGGTGATTGCGATTGGAACGGTTGGTCGTTCAGCGGCAAATGGCGCACAGGCTTTGATGGTTATCAGGGGGCGGAAGATGGCGCCCTGGCGGAGATGGCTGAAGCACGATTGCAATAATGGTTCGTTATTCGTAGCGATTCCGGTGCTGAGGAGTGAGCAGATGTTTGAATCATCTGGGTGGGTAGCGGGACTAAAAGGAACAACCACATGTTAGTCAATTGATAACTCAAAACCTAATGCATAAAAATACATCCAAAACTTACAGGCAATCGTTGAAATGGGGGGCCATCCTCTTTGGCGAGATTGGGTCCCCCATAACCACATCGCAGAAAGATGTGGCGTCTGTCGTTTTGCTCTTCGTCGCGGTATCGCAGGAACATCTTGACTTGGCCTCGTCGGAAGCATGACCTAAAGCCGACCCTGATTTCTTCGAGAGCCCCGAATTTGTTCTCGATGGAACTGGTCGAGCGGGCTTTGAGACTTTCCATTTTCTACCCTTGTTGTCGCTCTGCTGCGGTTTCGCCTTGCGCCCATTGGCTTGGACAGCTCTCGGTGATTCTTGGAGGTCGTCTGTCACCTCGGTGACGGTGACGACGGCGGAAGTCTTCCTGATGTCGTCAAAGCCATTTTCGTATTTGCTAGGAATAAAGGTAACCGTGGACATGTTACCGAGGGGCTGAAAAGAGTGTGTCAAGGTTGATAACCGTCTAAGAGAAGCTTCGCATCGCTTCACCAAAGCATCGACCTCTTGCGGCCGGTCGAAAGAGATTGGAGAAGGTAACTTGTGGGACAGGAAAGGGTCATGGAGTTTTGGGAGTAAAGTAAGAGAAGGAAGCTGAGTCAAGGACATCGGCTGGATGATATCGTCGAGCATTTTTGCAAAGTGGATGTGAATGAAGAAGTAAATATAAAAAATGAAATAAATAGAAAAAAAAGGGCCCGAAGAAGTGTAGAGAAGTAAAAATATATGCGCCGTGCTTAACGCCCTTATATTCGTCCGCGAGAGAGGGACTAGTTAAAGCAAAAAAGAAAAGCGTAAGAAAGAAAAAGAAATAACAGAAAAGGTCCCCACTTTGATAAGTAGGCTAAGCTACTAATCTAAGAGGAAGTGGGCGGCTTCGGTCGAGATGTCGTGAAGGCTGCGGACGCAAATACCAAAGTGGTATAACCGTAAAGAAAGAAAGAGAAAAAAAAAAGGAACGAGGCTAGGCCTAGACTGAAGAGGAGGAAAAGTAACGAGTGTCCCGTGGAAGAGGATACAGGGTGCTGCTGTGACCGTAGGCTGGGGATTGTATGCACGTTAATGCACGTTCCGGTTAGCAGAAAGCTGTGAACTCTCTCTTTGGGTTCCCAAAGGAGACAAGAGCCTACCCGCCCTGTAGCTTTGGTAGGCGGTTGTGAAGGGTCGTATAATAAGAAAATTTATTATTTCGTTTATTTTCTATATAGCCGTGTTATTATTAATCTGTGGCCTGCTGGCTGTCTGTCTGTCTGAGACAGCTCGCGGGGTGGATGGGAGCCCTCTGCTTGGAAGCGACGAGAGCGAGAGCGAGTACGTAAGAACGTCCTCCGTGCTTTGGCGGGCGGAAGTTGAGGCAGAGAGCGAGTGAGAGAGAATTCTCGTGGTTATGCGGTGCGGCTGGTGCTGGTGCTGCAGTTTAACGGCAATTTCCTGTATTACTGTGCCCACGTTTTTATAAGATTTGGTGCCAACGATTGAGATATCCTTTCGTATTGTGGCGAGAATTATTAGCCGGGTTGGCTGCGATCTTTCGCGCTGGGGTTTGAGCCGAGTGGGAGAAAATAAAATAAAATAAAATAAAATAAAAAGTGTGGCGAGTAAAGTTTATCGTCCGTATCGTTGGAAGACAGCAGCAGGCATGTGAAGGTTAAATTTGCAATGTAGCAAACCGCTTGAGAGAAATAAAATAACCTCTGGCAAAGGTATATCGGAAAGGCCGTGAGGTCGAGCAACAATCGAAAGGGAGCGAGAACGAGAACGAGAAGAGTTATCGTCAGATGGTTAATTCGGGAGGGGTTTGAGCCTTTTCTATTAAATTAACTGGCAAGCAGAGGAATAAAAATAATCAGCCGGCAAAAAACGTCTGATCCTCTTGTGAATAGCTCGGGTCCCCTCGTTATTTTCTGTCTCGCGCCGATCACTATCGAGTTCAGGAATTCTTTACGCGGACTGTCAAGGAAGCCAGGAAGCCCGGAGCATGCTCACACAGACAAGCAAGCATATCTTCGACCGAACGAGGAGCCAGGGGGCCAGGTCGACTTTTGTTCGTTTTCTAAACTCGTGGTTTTGGTACTTTTACTTTTTTGCATCTTGGCCCCACCGGCTCCATCAGGCGAGCATCTCTCTGCCCTCCTCTCTCTTTTTCTGTTTCTTGTTTCTGTCTCTGCCTCAGGTTAAGGACGAACACGCCACTTTTTCTGTCCGCACGGGCGAAGGCGAAGGCTAAAACAACATGGCCAAACTAGATTATATTAGAGAATTCAGCACAGACCGGACCTTTTTTTCCTGAAGTTTTCCGTTTCTAACTTTGGCCATCGACAGAAGCTTAAGCTTAAGCATGGGCATCCTAAGAGAGTGCATACCGTGTCTGAAGATCATGATCGTTAATTAATTAATTACAGTCTCGGACGCACGCACACTAGCTCCGCTGGCTATCGCGGTCGAGGATTGGCCTGGTGCAAATTCCCATTGCCAATCCCCTCCTCGCATGGGGCAAATTCGGTCTGTTCATCAACTCGACTGCCCGGTGGGAAAGTGCATCGAGACAATGCCATGCGACAGACGGGCAACCCGACATGGGGGAAAGCGTTAGAGCAGAAGAAGCAAATGGCCCACCACCCACCACCCACCACCAGCATCAGTACTCAAGCTGTCATTTTACAGCGAAAACACCGATCCGAGGAGGGCCTTGGAGGTCTGGACATCGGATTCTTCTGGCCGCATCTTGAAATCGCAGCTAGTCCCCGCCGGCTAGTCTGGTTTCTCCTTCGTTTCTTTTCTTTTGCTCCTTTCGCAACAGATCTACGGTGCTGGGTGCTCCCCTCGTCGTTTGCACCCTTTCGAGGCAAATCTACTTCTGTAAAGGAGTGTTCTCTGTACAAAGCTTCTCTCTCGGCTGCAGTCGAGACTCGCCAGATTGGCTCTCCCAAGGCCCTCGCGGAATTCGACATGGCCTGTCCCGGGGTCTCCTCCATCCATCCTCTTGCAACCGCAGCAGCAACCGAGGTAGCTGTTTTCGATCAGTCCAATCCAAAGCAAGCAAGCGTCGGCCCACACTAGAAACCCCTCCCCGGGCCCAAATTCATGGAATAAGACAAATGCCATGCATGGGAGGGAGACCCAGCCAGATGGTGTTTCCGAGGGAAAGCAAGTCTATTTTGGCTCTTTTGCCTGGGCCGTTCGAAAAGAGGTTCTCTTTATTCACCTCAACTCCGCGCCCCATCGTAGGCCCTGCTCGATCCAAACGGTAGACACCTATATCTACGATGTTTAGAAAAATGGCATCCGGCGGTCTCCTCCTCCCGTTCTTCTCCTCCTCGAGTAGGCATGAGCTGGGCCTCCGATCTGTTCGCTAGCAGCGTGAGGTTTGCTGATCTGGACTGTGCCGGAACCAAAGAGCTCGCTGTTAGCAGCAAAAGATCATTCCACCCAAGCAGCCGAAGGATCACTCAACCTCCATTTCCCGCATGGCGATTGACTTCCACGATACCTTTAGTCTGTGTATCTAACAGTTGCAACTCCCCGAATTAGCCTGCACGAGAGCTTGTCAACTGGTCGGAACGTTGTCGATCAATATTAACCCCCCCCCAAACAGAACAGTTTATTTCGGCAATCCTCTCTTCTGTTTGGTTGGTTGGCCGGCAGAACTATTGTCCAAGTGCGGCTGACACCTTAGATCTACTCCCAATCTACTCCAACCTTTGGAACCTTTTTGATTTTGCGACTGTCCCAAATTCGAAATTTCTCGCTAAGCAAGATCAGTTTCGTAAGCTCCCGTATGCCGTTCTTTATCGAGTGCTGTTAATCATTATGCTCTTTCGGTCGTCGATAGCCTCGTGATCCCCTGCCTGTGTGTCTAATTTGAGCACCCTCCGAGTGATCGACAGTCGGAGGAAATGAGCCTTTTCCACCGCAGCTTTCTATTGTCTCCCTTTTCTTCCGGATCTTGCTCGCCGAAGCCAACGTTCCACGGAACATCACCAACGTAGGAAACATCAACAATATAGTGATCGCAGGGTGTTTGATAATAATGTACAGAGTGTATAACTTCGGACCCATTGACAGTTGGACGTGTTTGGATTACCTTGGGTTTTTTTTTTTTTTTTTTTTTTTTTTTTTTGGCCGTTGTCAAAACCCTGAGACCTTGCTTGATGCAATGCACTGCTCGCCATGCCTGCCTCGCTCCATGTGGCTGGCGTTTTCATTTTTTTCTTTCTTTCCCTAGACATGCCAACTTGGTGAAACCCACGATACTTTCCCTTGGTGTTTGTCCCTTCCTTCCCAACACGACAGACAAACATTTGTTCTAGAACAGCCGGGGCCATGCAGACCAACAGGCAAGGGGACAAGACAATCACACCTTCGAAAGAGTAGCTAACTGAGGCACCAAAAGCATGGGATCCTAATATATCTTGTCAACAGGTGCATGTATCCCCCCCTCGCTTTGACAAGCCAATTGCAATATAGCCGAATTACTGTTGCATGCATGCGTGTTACCTGCTGCTCGCCTCGTAAGCGTCGATGCCCATTCCGTAGAAAAGAACCCCGAGAAATGTTAGCTAACAATCTTAATTGCTGAGCTTTCTCTTTCTCCCGCGGCCGTATACAGTTTCCTCGGAGGGAAAGCGCAGATGCCGATCGCCAAGCTCATGGCTGGATTGATATTAACCTATTTATCCCTTTTTTGTATACTTTTTTCTTCTTTCTTTTCTCATTTCTTTCTCTCGGCCGTATGCAGAGTGCATTTCTTGTCAATACCGGCATACAGCGTTTTTTCTTTCTGAGCCTGGTTTGGCTATAATCTCGTATTCGGGAGGAGCCAATGTGTTTTCTCCAACTCTGGAGAATTTCACTACGGGCGCCATAGAATTAGGAGAATTTCCCAGCCCGTGGCGGAAGTGGCGGCTCGACAATTGAGAAAAAAAGTCTCCTTCGCTTTCGTATCGACCGTCTGAACAGGTGCTTGATTGGCTTTGATGAAATTTGCTTGGTTCCCCTGTTCCCACCCCCTCTTTTTCGCTCCCTTGAACAGCCAGATTACAACTTGACAGCGGGCAATCTGACCAAACCTTTGGGTCAGGAGTCTCTCGTTTGTGGACAATTACTCGAGAAGACCCACTTCATATCAATGAACCGTTTTCTTCCAGGTTCTTCCCTTCCGTACAAACCATAGTCTTTCCACCACTCCCTAGAAGAGTACACAAACCTCGGAGATTACACCGATACAACCTGCTTGCATCATTTTAACTTTTTTTCAATTCACTGGTCCAGGATTTGGCTGATTCTTTGTGGAGAACAGAGATTACCAAAAAATATCTAAATTAACCACGTGGTTTGCAACAGTGGGAATCCGGCTGGGGCCCTTGAGGATGTTGTGGTGTGATCAGACTCTATTTAAACCACGACGATCCCTTCCTATCTATCTCGTACTCAATTTATACACCTTGATCTATAATAATATCTTTTTGTCTCTCCCTTTTTCACTTATTTTTTTCAAGTTTTCTCTTGGCTTTTCTCGGGTTTTCTCTCTCATATATGATAACATGATGTTGCCCAAATGATAGGTTTTTCCCCCGTTAAGATTAGGCAAGATATCCGCGCTTCGCTGTTGAAAAAACAAAAGATGGTGTATCTTCCAGCGGTAAATATACATTCATATAACGCCAGTCAGCATAACACTATAATATCAAAATTTGTCTTTTTCAAAATCAAAGTCAGATAATATGCTCGCTCTGAACCATGATAAGCACCCACACCCCTATACCATGCATATAATTGGCTGCCCGTACGGTTTAAACACCTTCTCACGTACGAACCAACAAGCGCTCGAGCGTAATCAATCTCCGCCACGTTTTTGTCAATTCTGTCGATCAGACGGGTACGTTGGATCACTGGCCGGCTCGCTCTCTGGTTCCCGAATCCGGGTTGAGGATACGGCAGGGTTTTCCATTGGTGAGCCCGCCCTGTTATGCACACGACTGACTTCATTTCAGATACCATACTGCGTTTGTGAAATTAAATGTGGAGAAATCTAAAGTCCTTCCCTTGTGGAATGGTTGATATTGTTCTTTTACCGAACATGCTGTGTGTGGGTCTTCTTGCCATGTTGATCGATCGATACCGCTTGTACCTGATGATCACCTTTGACAAGTGACATCAATGAACTTGGAAACCTAGATTTTGTTCCTTCTCTGTTGTTCTTTTCTTTTCTTCTGAGATTAGGCATCTCATTACACGAAGCGTAACGTTACTTATTCTTGACTTCAATTGGAATAATTTTGACTTTTTGTTTGGTCTTCAAGCAAGGCTATGGATATGAATTCAGCCGCAACCTCGTATCAACGCCGTGCGTAACTATATCATGCCCCACCGCAAGAAAAAGAAGATCACAATCTCGGATCTGGTAGAGCCGCGCGCGCACAGGACGCAAAAAATCAGAACCATGAGGGGTATTTTCTATGCATCAATAATACAGCCAAAAGTCCTAATATCGGTAGAAGAAAGAAAGAAAGAAAGAAAGAAAGAAAGAAAGAAAGAAAAAGCGAAGCGCCGCAATCATGCAATGCAATTCGAAACGAAAGGGAAAAAAGCCCTCTCCACGAGCTCTCTCATCTAAATATCCCGAAACGATAGAAGATCTTCAACTGGGCGTTCGAACTGTACATGAACTTCTGAGGCGTTGTTTAGCGCGGACGGCTAGGTGGAAAGCAGAACGAGTCTTTCGGGTTGGCCGGTGGTGATGCGGCATTTTGATAGGGTGGGTCCCCTCCATCCATCCATACTACCCTCTTCAAGCACGCCGCACAGAATACCTAAAGTGTGAAGGCTGAGCGCGAAATATTAATTGCGAGCCTTGTCTGTGCAGCAACTGGTGAGACCTTGCTAGTTTGTAGGCAGAGTATAGCTGCAGTACCAGCGCTAACTAGCAGAATATACTACACTTTTTTCGTTTTTTCTTTCTTCCCAACCACCACCAAGAAAAATATAGGCAAGGGGGAAAGAAACTTTTCTGTAATGCATCGTAGAAGCATGTATCACGCTTGTCGACCCGAGAGTCCAGTTGTCGGGAACCACCCACGGCAAGTACCGTGTCTGATTGGACGGGTATAGAAGAGCAGAGAGAGCTCGAAGCCGAATGTGACGACCCAGCTGAGAGGTGCAGCTGCTGCTCTGCAGTCCGTCTACATGTGGATGGATGGATACATGCATGTAATGCGAGACTCGACTGACTATTAGCTAGCTATTCCCTTTAACCTTCCCTCCGAACCCGGACTTTGGGAAGCCTTTGTGTATCTCTGGGCGGGTTTGTCCATTTGGTTACGGAAGCCTACAGGTGTCCGGGACCCACTTCTCGCGTAGCAAAGGCGAGGATGTCCGGATTCTGGCATCGCGACCGGAAAATTGGAGGTTAGATATCTAGTTTGTTGACTTGGTGGGTTTGTAATTTGATACGAGGGCAGTTCATTCCATATTCATTGAAGTAATAATTTTCATCTGGTTTTTTTTGATCGTCTGGTGAATTTGTGAAAGTCTCGGGTAATGCAACTGTGCCCAAAAAGTAAACACTTAGGACTTTACGAGCCTACTATGTTATATTAGTAGCCAGCCCTTTATAACTAATTGGCTTTAGAATCCACCATACGTACTTATAGCCACCTTCTTATCGAAAGCCGAGCTCGTATGATCAGTTGTAAAGTTAAACTTAGATCGATAAATCTGTATATGTGCGTCTTACTTTACTACACTTCTTGTGTGATACTGGGTTTATAAGGTAAATTATATTATGCTGTTTGGAAGTTTGGTTGATTGAACTTTTAAAATATAATAGTAGAGCTACTCGACGTAAATATTATTTAATTGTGGAAAAAGTGTTTATATATGTAATATATGATCATGGTAGATTAGTAAGGGTATGATTATTTTATTCTTACAAGTTACATCAGCGGGGCTTCTTACTTGCTATCGTAGGCTCGAGAAATCATTCTCATGTTGATCAAAGTTGTATTGTAACTCGTTTTACATTCGCACCAATCAAACATGTCTTGGATACATATTTTTTACAGAGGATGAGGCGAGATTTTCTATATATATATATGTCAAAAAAATAAGATTCGAGAACCCACAACTAGAACGCTACCGCCTTTGATATCTAGTCTTGCGGATTCTTGGTATCTTGCACCTTGTTACTGCACCAATGTAAGGTTTTATAACCATTCAGACTGATTCCAGTATAAAATCCCGCAAACAGCATTGTTATTCATTAGCAATTGACTATATTCTAACTACTTCTTCCTCCCCAGCTACACCTTCACCCACTGATCATAACTTTACATGTAGTATCAACTCAAATCCAAACCGAGCAGAATCTAGATAGCCAATAGCTACATATACTCTCGTATATATATATATATATATCGCGACCTCATTTCAGCCCCTACAAGCTACCTTGCTTATATCTACACCATCCGTTGCGTCCAATGAGGTTCTCGCGCTTGACTCTAACTCTCAAGGAGGAAGATTGAGTCGGGGAATCAGCAGCACGGTTGACACAAGTACCACCATAGGCGAAGAACTGAGATCCGAATTTGTTCTTGATGACGTTGAGCTGGTTGTTGAAACATCCGGTGGTAGCGCCTGCGCCGGCAACGGCTGGCAGGAGGCCGGTGTGTACGTTGTAGAGCACTGCAATGCTCATTTCGGCGAATTCTTCGTGACGACCTGTAGGTAGAGAGATATTTTTTTTAGCATTGTAAGCTTAAGGGTGGCGAGGAGGGGTTTGCCTGTAGGTTTAGTTTACTTACCGTTGTTGTTACCGTAGTCGCTGATGCTGCAGGTGTCTGCGGCCAAAGCGTTGATGAAGTCCGTTTTGGCTAATCGAGAGTTCTTTAATTAGCTGTACTACTTTTGATGGAAATATCTGCGCAGCTGGCTTTGATGATCTCTACTTACAGGAAAAGTCCTCTCCGTAAACATCTCCTCTGTTATCGATCAAGTGACCGCTATTCGGGTTTATTAGCTTAAAATTCATAATCTCTTCTAGGAAAAAATAAAATAAAAAAATGTAACTTACATTTCGTGGGCGAAAGTTGGGATTGGACAGTCGCCAGCGACCATAAGATCGCCGCCGTCTGGTGCTGCGCAGCAGCATTGGCCATCGGGATTGGGCACAATCATAGGATGGCGAACCATGCTTCGCATGTGGACAGGCAGACGGCCAAAGATATCTGCAGTACGTCCAATGGAGACGGGTGCATAATCGCACCTGCAGAAAACCCATGGGCGAGAACACTGTGCTCAATGATATTTTATTAGCAATCGAATCGTTGATGCATCGTGATGGATTTAAGGTAAATTTAATTGGGCCATATTAGCGGGTGAGATAGTGTGGAATAGATACGTACATCAGAGTAAGTAACGTTGTAAACCTGAACGTGTGAAGCCGCGCAACCACGAGCAGCCATTTGGACGGCGCAGGAGTTTGGGAGCGACCCAGCTGGCCATTGGGTGACCGTGTTGGATGTCCAGACTGAGGTATCCCAGATTGGCTGGTTGAAGTAGGTACCAATATCCGGATACGCAACTGTAGAGTGCCATGGTTGGGCTGCGGCGGCGGTCGCCATAGCGATGATAGCTGCGAAGTGCTTCATGATTATAAGAAAGATACTAGCTTTGATGCTAAAGATGTTTTAAAGGATCTGATAGAATATTGAGTTTAAGAAGGCTGGCTGCTTGAAAGATCTGTTCTGGTGAGTTGATATTGATCAGAACAATGGAACTCAGAGGTCCTTTTATAGATCGAGGTCATGTCTTTGTATCCGTCAATTCATCCGATATCACTCATCTCGGCCGATGGTTTCGCTCAATAGCCATATAGTTTCCTGGGAATATCCTATGAAAGGCTTTTGTTTTTCGATACAAAAAATTGAGGCTCAGATACCGAAGCTAAGGAGCCATCCGAGTTTGCTCCATGATCCTGGAGCGTCTGATCCTGGAGCATCACTCGGCAGGGTGTCTGAATGGGATACATGCCACACTGCTATCTGTTGAGTAATGTTACAATAAGAAGCAAACTCTCTTAATCTAAATATTTCAGCTTATGGGCTTTCTACGAAGCTGGGAAAGCACCGACATCTGTTTTACGAGACAAGGCTTTCTTATCTGTTTTAGCCGGTTCGATGAATTTGTGATTGAAACCCATATTCTGCAGTTATATCGGCGCCCGTTAATAATATCTCCCAATATTTTTGGCGCCTATAACACGCATCGTGCTTTGGGCAATTGTGATTGGTCGCGAATTCGCTAGAGTGTGTGCGTATGTTTGGTAGAAGCACAAAATTCTTTAAGCTTAGTGGATTTCTGGAATTCCTTGATAGAGCGTGCTAGATTTGGAGGGTCTCCGTCCTGCAGAATCAAAATGGATTCAATTGGATACCGACTTTTCGATTTGTTCTTGCCTACTCTGATGAAACTCTGAAGCGAACCTCAAATAACCAAATCTGACAAAAAAAACAGGTTTTGTCACATAGTTGATTAGAAGGCTGTTATAGCCCTACAACCATAATTATAATACGAGATATCGCCAGATAGAGCTCTGTGATATCGAATGCATCTCTACGAAACACAAATCTTGGCGGGTGTCTGTGTGTTACAACATCACAATGGCTAATATCTTTCTGCCGGGATCCGTCGAGCCCTATCGTTCGGTTGTCATAGAATATAAGATATCGATCCTATCAGAAACGTGGGATTCGCGTTGCCCGTTGCATTTTAACTGCAGAATACCTCTGCATGCTGCATGGGGAACCCAGCATAACCTCCTTGTCGCTGACCACGACTGGAAAACGATATTAAAATCAAATACAGTTAGTGCTAGCATCCTGTGAAAAACATGGGTGAAACGATTGGGTGGTAACTTTCCCCCCACGTCCGTGGCCGCAAGCTTAGACACGTTTTCTATGGCCTTTATCATAAAAAGATATCGTGGTTCTGCGTTTTTAAATACCCGGGAGTTGGCGTTTCGGACGAGCCCGGGCTTACTGTACGGTGGGTTTAAATATCCTAGTTCTATTAGTGTGATGTAAGCCAGTGGGAGTGCCAGTTCAGATGATTATTAATTAATAAGTTACACGGCGTCCGCAGACACGGTTGTTCTATAGCTCCAATTTTGTCGAGCTGGATAAGATTTTGTGATGGATAATAACTTCTGGGGGGACACTAACGTGAAATGCTTATAGAATTCCTACTAAAGCGCGATCAATCAATCTTGAGTACCAAATACAAAGGATTTGAATATTAAGATTTAGCAACTCTCAAAATATCGACCTCACGAACTGTTCTTTAGTATTGCTACAAACTTCACCAGCTTCGCTCTCCATTTCGCTCTCCCCTGTCCTCTTCGCTTAAAACGGACACTAGAGCAAAATACGAGCTTCAAAAAACCCCGTGTTTAACAAACAAACAAAAAAGACGGACCGCTCTGTTTTAAACTATTAGTAAACGGCCCCACAAGCCGCAGTAAAATCCATCGCGCCCAACCCACAGAAAACACATTGTGACCCAACCGGGTTTGTTATTTATCGCCTAGAGATCTCGAAACGGAGACATGGCAAAGGAAAAGGGAGAGATGGAAAAGAGAGGAAGCAATACGAGCTCGTATACGGCCGAAACATTATCCGGTCTCAGTTGCCCACTGTTCCGCCCTCCCCGTCGAATCGGAACGCTCAGTTGATTTATAAAATTTATTTCCATTGAAAAGCACGGACGAACGAACAGACACCTGATATATAAAAAATATCTTTCCTGCATGGATTTAAACACTCAGTATGAAGGCTTAGGCAGGAAAAGTCTTGGAAAGGCATTTGGTACTAACGCTTATTCGAGTAATTTCCGTTTGCCGAAAGGCTGATGTGTTTCCGATATCAGCATCATATATCGCTGAGTATTCTGGGAATCCTTGGATCTAATGTAAACATTCACGTATTCTTGTCTCGTAAACCAGACGCGAGGCACGAAACCTTTTTCTCTTGGCTATCCGTAAGACTCCAAGAATAACGTTAACCTTTCCGTCAGATGCGTAAGTTCAAGCTTCATTAGGAAATAAGAACCCTTATTCGCTGGTAGGGCCTGGGCGCAAATCAAAGTACGTAAATGCAAAAGGAAATTCAAAAGCTAAAAAGGTAACCCAAGTTCAATTCTTCTAATATAACAATACACAACATTCGTCGAAACCAAACCCGACGAAAAAACCCAGAAGACTAGAAGCCACAAAGCTTGCTACAAAGGAAGGTGTATCAACTAGTGCACAGTACCAAAGGGAAACAAAAGAAAAACTCCCAATGAAAATGGAAGGAAGATAGCATGGACTCCTCCACTCGATAAAACTGTTCTTTTCACTCAAGCGGGGTATTTGCTGGCTTTGCGACGGATAAGCGATAGGGGAGGAAAGGGTGGCTTGCAGGCTGAGTAGATGGCAGTTCATACAATGGGATGTTCTATTAATGGACTGGCAATTTTGATAAAGGACTCCATAACTTCCACACTCCTGGCACCTTGCAAAGAACATTCTTCATGTCAAATCCTCACCAGCTTCTTCGATACCTTGCCGTGTCTTTTCAAGAATATTCTGCTTCCACAAATCAAGAGGGAATCGTTGGTTGAACTGATGCACATTTAGCCCGAACCCTTCCGGGTCACCATCCTCGGCGCATTGTAAGAGATTCTGTTTGGCAATTACAAATGTCAGCAAATCACATAAAGTTAAACAGAGCAGGTAGTCAAATATCCTATCACTCACATTCAAGAAGATGTTCTCCATCCCCGGGGGCGCAAGCGCCGAGTCCATACTCGGATAAACATCCTTTATCGCACGTTTTGCAGCCACGATATCTTTGGATGCAAGCTGGCAAATCGCAGCTTTGAACAAATAGTCCTTGACGCTCCATTTCATAAGGTTGTTGCCCACCGATGCGCTGGCGACTTGCTCGAATCGGTTAATGGCCTTGTGGTAGTCTCCGAGTTCAGCTGATAGATCCGCTGCCCGTATGTAACATTTATTCCCTAGCCTATTTGCGGTTTACCAGACACCCATTAGCGTTCGGGAAGTCCCTTTCTGAGAAGCGACATGCAAGTAATCGGGTATTTTCTTACGCCTCAGCATTATCACTGACAAACCAATCTCCGGCTTTCTCGTACTCTGCGATAGCGTGCTGTTTCGTCGCGGGATTCTGCTCTAGGAGCTCCGCAAGGGTCTGCTTGTTTGTTGCCGCTCGTCTGACGTTTGTGAGTGAATAGTGATTTATGGCTTCGGTCATGCATCTGGCTGCATCCATAGGGCTGGCGAGTTTGTAGGCTTTAAAGGCTTCGGCGTTGTAGTTTGCGGCGTCGTTGGGTTCGTTGATTTGTTTGCTCAGGGCGGCGGCTCTCTCAAAGGCGGCACCGGCTTCCATAGCTAATAGATGGACAGAAGTGGTTAGAAAGAATATAAGAATACTCGGGGGTACGGCGGTGAGGGCCAACCTTGCCCGGATGTTCTGAAGGCATTTCCGGCCTGCTGGTATGTCTCGATGGCCTGCTCGAGCTTATCCTGCTTGTTTGTTCCGAACCAGCTGAAGCCGCCGCTTGCTCCTGCTTCTTCTTTTTGAGCCTGCGAGATTGGTTAGTTGGAGTCGATTCAGCCATGCAAAGCTCGGAGCAGGAGCCTACTTTTGCGAGAAGAGTTCTGCCGTCCATTTTGATGCGAAGTATACGTAGATGCTAGATGATGAGTCGTGGTAGGTTGGTTGCGGTTTAGACAGGCTGTGGTGGGGAGCAAGCGACTAAGCAGCCCAGTTCTTGGCGGCCAGTGATGACATGGATTGAGACATTCAGTTACAACGCGCTTTTTCCAACATCCGAATTTTACCATCTTGACACGGTCTCCGCGTCAGATTGTTTCCGGTGGCGGTAGATACACCAAGTTAGCAAAATCCTAAATATATCAAATACTCGCAATAATGATACGGCGGTCTGTAATCCGTCTCTTCTCAACAGCCTCTCGTCGTCTTCATGATTCAAAATCAGATTGGAGTCCTTCAAATCTTTTAAACCGGGATCCTCCACAGCCCTCAAAGGAATCGCTCGACTATGTGCGTAAGATCCTCGGGGAACCGACATGGTCTATAACATCCCTCTTGCCTCCCAGTTACCCGGAGAGCACATCTACAAGTCCACCACCTGATCCAAAGGACATTGTGACTCCAGAAAAATTACGGCATCTCCTCAGACTTTCCGGCCTTCCCATGCCAAAAGATAAAGCGGCAGAGGATGAAATGCTTCAAGATCTCAATGATCAGTTATATTTTGTGAATAAGATTCGAGAGGTGGATACTACGGGTGTGGAGCCTTTAGTTGCGATTAGAGATGAGAATGATGATAACGCAATTACTTTGGAAGATATACTAAAAGCTGAGAAAGAAGTTGAGGGCTTCGGACCAATGGGGGAGAAGGAGTGGGATCCGCTAGATCAAGCGAGAAACAAGGTCGGAAGATACTTTGTTGTTGAGGGAGAGATGGGAGAGGGGTTCGGCGAAGATGAAGTGGTCGTTCGCGCAGAGGAGGTGAAGAAATTAGAGTCAACTGAGACGGTGGAGGTTTCCGCAAAGGCGGATAAATGATAAATAATATTGATCCATGTTTGGCTGTCATTCTTCGGTGGAAGAGGCAGGCTGTGATATTGATATGAGATGGTTCATGATCAAGTAATCTATTCATATGTACGAATGTGCAAATATTCACAACGTAGTTCCAACGGGCAAACGGTGCATTAATCGCTACAGAACTGGGACTAAACACTGGTTTTACAAGATTGTATGCCGTTCTGATATTTACTACGCATTGCACATCTCTTATTATCCCTTGAGAGTTTTCTTCCTAGATTTCGTGAGCCCTAACTATGTGACCGACTTGTATCGAACCAACTACAAGAAGAATTAACTTTCAATCTCCCGTCTCCACCCAGCGACATCCGTTCCATAATCCTCAGGCCCAGTATGCTCTTCATGCTCTTCATGGTCATCTTGGGCGCTATCAGCACCATGTGGTAGCAACAATGGCGTCCTGCTATTTACACCGTGTCCATTGACCCGGGTACCGTTCGTCACGGCAGGTCGCCTATTATCTTCACCATCCCCGTCTTCGATCTCTCGAACTCGACCATTCGAATGATACGGCGACCATTTCCTCGAGAAGAACTGGTTTATAAAATCCGGTCTTCCTACTGCAATTGTGACAAATACGACCTAGGAACGGGGTTTTTGTTAGTGAGGACGGGTCTCTGAATAAGAGGCAAAGAAACTTACTTGGATGAATAGATTCACCAATCCGATCGCGAGGTATATGCCTGAAGCCGTCTTGAGTTCTTGTTCCCACAATGGCAGGCACGGTTTCGCTACTCCCAAACCGCCTCGAGAAACCGCACACGCGCTAGCAAGAACTTCCTTGTCACCGCTGCCCTTCTTTGGCTTAAGTGGAAACGGAAATGGCATCTGTTGCACCGCTGCGAATCCACAGCAGTCAAAAGTATCTTGAATGCCTTTTATAGCTTGTTTATCCTTCGCAGAATACCACCCTTGCCACTGGCTCTGGAGTTCACAGGAACCGCCGGATACGTGTGGTGCGCTCCAAGCTGCGGTGAGAGTCGAGGTTATTGTGAACGCTAGGTGTGCAAGGACGAGGAACCATGGTAGTGGCTGTTTCCGTCTTTTAGTGTTGGTAGATGGAGAGAAAAAGGAGGCGATGTTTTTTGTAGTGCTGGGTATGAGAAAAAGATTGGCTAATGGACCAAGAACGGCCGAAGAAGCGAGTAATGTGAGCGGAAGCCGGTACTTTGAGACGAGAAGGAAGTAGGTGGCGGCGCCTAGGACCGCAGTGATGCCGAAAACCTAGGGTATCAATCTTTAGTTTCTCTGTATTGCACTGTCGGTGAGGATATATGTATTTACCAGAAGCAAGAGGATTTTAGGTATATTAAAAGATGACATGTCGCCCGGTTAAGTGGTGGCTGTCACCGAAGCGTCGGGGAGTGATTGCTTGATGAAATAACTTCTAGATAGGGGACTAACGTCCGATTGACGGTGAGGGCGTATAAGAGATCAAAGGGACAGTATCTTTTCTGTCGGAAGATTGCATGCGATCGAGGGGAACAGATTTTTGGCAGGCTGCCTTTATACGCGACGGATAAAGGTGCCTGAAGCTTTGCACGCGAAGAAATGCGGGGCAGAATGTGATAAGTGCTGGCGCTGCATTGGATAGGAATAGCATGCCTGAACGCGAATGCCGGTTGTGTGGAACCACATCAATTCAGCAGCAGTGCCCCTGCACTAGCAACCACAGCCATCCCGCGCATCCAGACTTCAGTATATCGACGCTCCGAGCTTGCATCTCACTTTTGTTAACGGAACCTGATCTTGTCAAACAACCTGTCAAACGACCTGCCAGAATACGATACAGGGCTGGACCTTGGCTTGCGAATCGATACCAGTCTGGTCTCGGTTAGCTCTGGCGTGGGGTGTTGAGGTTCAGATTGTTAACAAGCAGTCTCTGATTGGCTGAGTACCCGGCTGCTTCAAGACTGAATTTTTTTCTCTGCGACGGGTGAACCCGGACAAAAGGCTAGAGAACAGGGAGATGTCCCAGTGTGAGGCCGATACCGATGAGGAAGAAGCCATGACGAGTGGAAGGGAGAGAAGCCGAGAAGGTACCTGTCCTGACAGCAACAGCCGGAGTTTTTCCACCAATTTCGTAGCCCTTTCGCCATGTAATTTTTTTTCCTGACGTTCCATTTTTAAACTTGAGCTCTCCTTCTCCCACAGAAATTCACTCAACCTCGTTCATAGACCTTCTCCCATCACATACACGCTCTTACAATCCTTTCGTTAATCCTCATATTCTTTTTGGACTCATACCAGTCTTATTTACGACTTCTTCTTAACTATAACTATATACTGTCACAATGCCTTCTTGGTCTGCTGGTATGTTCGAAGATTCCTACCGCCTGTTGCTCTTCAAATGTGGCCATGGGGCGATGGCCAGCCGTGGAAAAGACTCAAAGGCTAACCGGAGACTGGATCTCGATCTATAGGTGACGAAAAGGCTGGCGCAAAGCTGTTCAAGGTTCGTCTTATCTCCTACCGCTGCTGTGACTGCGTTGAAGAGGTTCTTTGGGCTGACTTGTTATAGACTCGCTGCGCACAATGCCACACCCTAGAGAAGGGCGGTTCCAACAAGCTCGGTCCCAATCTGCACGGCCTTATCGGTAGACATACCGGTTCGGTGTCCGGATTCTCTTACTCTGATGCCAACAAAGGTGCCGATGTTAAATGGACTGAGGACAATCTGGTAGGTTGCCTTCTCTATCTTTGATTCTGGTTTCAGTTTTCTTTGTCCCCTACATTTTCATCCGCTTTTATGGCCTGCGGATGGTCCCGGCTATAGTTTTGAAGTAGCAAAAGAACCAAATTCGCCCAGAGAACGATGTTTGGGGCTGGTTGGCAGAGCGGGATCACTGTGCATACGGATGACGTCGACGGGTCCTTTGCGAACCAAAAAAAAAAAACTTTCAGTGTTTTATGGCGTCGTTTGTCGCAACAACTTTTCTCCCTGAAGAGGTCCACCTTGTCAAACACCACCAAAGGAATATTGGCTGGTCTTTTTGTTCATGGTCGCTAACTGTTGCCATTAACTTCTAGTTCAATTACTTGGAAAACCCTAAAGCCTTCATGCCTGGAAACAGGATGGCCTTTGCTGGACTCAAGAAACCCAAGGACAGGAACGACCTCATTACGTACGTGCAGTTTGCCACTCCTCTGCAATGCAACTAGGTCACGAGAACCAACTAATATTTTATCTTGTCAACAGTTATTTGAAGGAAGCTACCAAATAAGCGGACTGGACTATGAATAACGAATTTGACGTAGTCAGGATAGCAGCATACCCTCTATCGTTTACATTTCCCTTTCTTTTGCGCCAAATTATAATTAGAAACTCTCTCCTCTTTCTCGAAACCCCTTTCCGCTAGCTAACTGCTCGGTCTGCCTGGCGGATTACAAGTCCCGCTGCGATTGACTGCTCATTGCTTCTGTTGTACAAAAACGAAAAATACACACCCCCACCACAATAACCTCATGCTCAACAAAAATTCTCTGCTTTGTTCATTCAAGCGTTTCATCATTCTGTAACCGTTTTTAGAAAGGAAGAAGCAGTGCGACGGAGAGAGGTGTTGTCGGTGACTCCTTTTCACCGGTTTAGTTCATATAGAGTGTAAAATAGATTTATTCCTTTTTTCGTTCTTTTTATCGACTGAGAGTTCTAGATGATGCTGTTGTGACGATATGTCTCGCTCGGCCGGCTGAAAAAAAAATAGAAGTTCTGCATACGCGAAGCCCCGAGAATGAATGCAATGTCGGCAAACCCAGCTGAAGAGACCGAGTCCGGACAAGGCGCACTGGTTGACCACAAGTTCAAGACACCATCAAACAACCAAACCACTCGGCTAGCCCACCTCGCAGCATTTCTCGGGACCCATTTCAGTCTCAAGGACCGGCCTCGCCATCTCGGACCGGGCTGTGTGAGATTGAGACCTGGCCTGTTCAGCTGATCTCCTGCTTCCGGTTTGGCCCGACTCGTCTTCTTTTATCATTTTTATCAAATAAAATTAAATTGGGCAAAAAAAATAGCAAGTGGCTAGGGTTATCCTCATTCGCAGGAAATGCCTCAATTACCCATTTCGTCGTTTGGTTTGTTTCCTCCAAATCTTTCCTGATGGATTCCCTTTTAGAGTCGGTCCGTATGCAAGGTGGGCCATGTCCTCGCGGGTACAATCGAATACGTTCATGCAAGGCCAAACGTGCCGGCAAATTGCAGGTGGCCACACCTTCCTGGCGCTTTTTTCGTGATAGCTTCCCTTGAGGTAGAAGAGGGGGTCTGGTACTACTTAAGTGACGGTACGTACCCTCTTTCTTTTGAGTTCGTTAGGATATCATATTCGTATCGCATCAACCTACATACAGCTAGCTACCGGTCAATCGCTGTAGCAGCGTGCGACCACACCCTGACCGCCTCGCCGCTTGATCAGATATCCTGCTTTTGTGCTGCTATCGGTCTCCCATCACACTATCCAGAATCCTATCGATAGATTGTCTGCATTAGTGCCGTCCGGGGTTCATTTTCCTTTTCTTTCTGGGGGACTAGCGGGGTATATAAACAGTTCGTTAAATCCCGCTGTGGAGAAGAGCAGATGCTAACTCGACAGCAGCAGAGCATTAACACCAGCATTTATATCCCCAATCGGTCTCACGAAGTTCGACATATTTCTGAGCTCGAGTCGTGATATCTCTCCTCAACTTCACACACACAAACACACAAACACACAAACACACACACTCGTTCTGCCCTTTTTGCGGCCTACTTGTTTAGCAGAAAGATACGGTCAAAATGTCGAGCAAACCGCACATCTCGATTCCGTTTCAAACAACCGGCCAAATCCCCATCCCCACGCCACCGTCCTCGTCTGGCTCCAACCAAGCGTTCGCCCACCTTTCCCCTACACAAAAATTCGTTCACCCTGCCCGCCGTCGTAGCTCAGCAGACTCCTACCTCTCCGAGGACGACTATCACCACCGACAGTCCCAGCATACTCCGGTCCGTTCGCCGTCGTACTCGTACTCTCTGACCTCCAACAACCGACGAAGTCGTGATGCCCCCCAACTCGGCTCATCTCCCGGCCAATGTCTCATAATCCGGAGCAGCAGCGCTTCCCACTCCCCGCGATCCGGCAGTCCACACTTATCTTCTCCACGCCGTGCGTCCGGTGGCACCAATGGGCCCTCCACCGATCGTGAAGGTGGCAGGGAATCCTCGTCATCTGGTTTTTCTGGCGATCTCGAATTCGATGTCGAACCCTCATCACCCTTCGTATATGTTCCACGACTGCCCTCGTTGCCACCCAGTAGGAAGAACTCTCGCGATGCCTACAGTCATATGACACCACCAATCTCGGCACTTACTCAAACCCTCGAAAAACACCAACAACAGGTCGCAAGACAACAATTCCAACCGCCCATATTATCTCCACAAGCTCCCCCACCATCACTACCGCCTGTTTTACAGCAGCAGCAGCATCATTATCATCAACAACAGCAGCAGCAACCTCAAGAAGAAGATGAAGAAGAAACTACCATCCAACTACACATGATGCCTAAAAACATGCTCCTTCCGCTCCCCGACAGAAACGCGGAAATGAAACACCTCTTAGAGCATAACTCCCTCCTAAACGCTCAAATAAAACGCCGTCTCGGTGAAGAAAAGTACGCGGCCGCAGTCGACCTGTGGACACATACTCGCCGGAGTGAGCTTTCCGACCACGAGTGGTTGCGCCGTAGCCGATATTTCTTACGCACCGATGAAAAGTTATGGAACGAGTGGTCCATGATGGTTGGATGGGACTTTAGTAGGGATTTGACTAAAGATGAAAAGGGCGAAGTGAGGGGTGTTGAGGAGTACGCGAGTAAAATCGGGCATATGGCTTGTTTGGAAGAAGGCGAAGAGGAGTAGCTGGGTGCGCTTTGGGCACATTCCGAAGGCCTGGGACTCGGAGTTTAAGATGAGAGGAAGGTGATGATGTGTACATGCATGTGTAACGATAGGAATGTGGAGTTGGACTCTTCATTTCTTTCTTTCTTTCTCTGTTGCTTACTTGCTTGACTTGTACTGGTAGCGTGGGAATAGCGGGTCATTGCCTAGTTGTTTTTGTACTCTTTGAAGCGGGTGTCGTTGGGTTTGTTAGCACGCTATGCGTGCATATCTCTGCTCCTTGTTTGGTGAAGCTTTTCTGCTTTGCTGATACGCAAAAGTTATCATATATTTACCTGGGTCCTCTATACTTTAAATACCATTGGCATAGTGTGGCACTTCGAGTTTTACAGGTTCTGTTCACATCTCCTAGCATCCATTTATGAAGAGAATATTCATGATTGCGATGAAGAAATGCATCATAAAAACGTTCGAGGAATTACTCGGCTCCAAGATTTTTTAAATTCAGAACAGCTACACGGCGATAGAAGAACTGTGTTTAGCCACCCATCGAGAGACTCAAGCACACCCATTGAAAACTGTAAATGCTACATCCTAGATCCAGGATTATCCGTATCATTCTGCCACCAAGGCGTACCCACCGCACGACTGGCGCTGGCAGTGACCACGTGGTACGCCCGAGTGGTACGCCCGAGTGGTGGCAACAGTTGTACCCTCATCTAGAATCACAACTTGACAGCAAATATTTTGAACGACCCTAGCCCGAAGGTTTATAATTTAGCTAAAGAGTTTACGTAAAAAGAATGAAATGACACTTACCAACCCATTCGTTAAGATTGATACCCGCAAGTCTCGAACTGTTCCCTTCACTATCCTGGGCTGTTATATCCGTGTTTGCATCTTTATCTTCCTTTTGTTCACTAGTCTGAGAACAACATGACTCTGCAGCGGTTGATTTTGAGTCGCTGGCCGCAGGAGTAGTCCTAAAGCAACATTCGCCTGTAGTAGTTGCAGTCTTCTCTTTCGGATTACTGCACCCCGCATCTTTCGCACATAAGGCTCCCTCAAGAGTAGAATCTACGGTTAGATCCGGCTGTCCGCAGCATCCGACATCCGTTTCGGATCGCCCCTGCAGGTTCGCTGTATCAGTGTATACGTTCAAATCACTGTGCGTATCAACCACCATGATTTCTACAGCATAGACCCATCGATATCTTTTAGCAATCCGATCAAATATTATATTCATTACCTCAAACGATACCACATATTTCAGTGGGGAAATTTAAGGGTGATAAAAAAAAAAAAAACTTACCACTGAACCCTGCATCCTCTAAGTATTTTGTATACACCTCCACCGTCTCCGCTCCTGAAATACACCCACAATATAAAGCCACATCCTGCTTTAATGACGTCGACAGCGGCTTCCGCGCTAGAATATCAGAGACGGCGACTCTACCGTTTGGTTTTAACAAGCGGCTCATTTCAGTGAATACCGTGGGCTTTTCGGCTTCGGGGACGAGGTTTATTACGCAGTTGGAGATTATACAGTCTGCTATACTGTCAGGGAGGGGGATAGAGGTGATTTGTGCTTCGACGAATGTAATGTTGTTTGCTGAAGGGGTTTTGGCTAGGTTTTCGTGGGCGCGGGCGAGCATGTCCTATTTTTGGTTTCCTCACGTTAAAATATCCTGGGACTTGGAGAATGTTTATATGTAATTTCTTTTTGATACCTTGTTCATATCGACGCCTATTGCTCGACCGGTTGCCCCGACTCTCTTCGCTGCAAGGAAGACGTCAAATCCTGCGCCGCTGCCGAGATCTATGACTGTCTCGCCCTGTTATAGGTCAATATTCTGTCTTGGTACTTTGAATATGAATGTCATATTTAATTTAGAATTGATTCCGGGATTGGTATTACCTCACGGAGACTCGCGACAGCGAGAGGATTTCCACAACTAAGTCCGAGGTTTGCATCTTTGGGGATACTGTCGAGTTCTTCTTTGGTATAACCAAAGGCTTTGGCGATAGTGGCGCTAGCAAACTCAGGGTTTGAGGCTCGGGCGATGGTGCCATATCGTTCTTGGACGTGAGAGTAGATGGTTTGGGAATCCATAGTATAAATAATAATTCTTAGAGTTTGGACTGTATTTGAATTTTCAAAAAGCCGATTATTTTTTTGGAAGATATTACTGTATAAATTTATTTGATAACTTCAAGAAAGAAGATTATAGAGTAGGATTGGGCAAGATATCTTAGAAAACGGACAGCTCGATAGACATGAATGCATGTACTTCTAGCTTCTTAGTGAGAAGACAATTATAAGATGGTGCGATTCACAGGCAATTTTATAGCGTTCATGAATGGATACTGACCATAGTGAAGCATTAAATAAGCTTGCAAGAGAACAGCCAATAGGATACCGTCTGTGACATATCGGATCCATCCCTGCTCTATAAGCAAGTGGTCAAACATGAAGCTCCATGACGACCTAGATTTCTCACCGCGTTGCGTTGGATTTCCCCCACCAACCTTTCCCTGACTACAGATACTCACGTGACCATTGCTTTTTCTTTTCTGGAGAGCCTTTTCTCTCGGTATGAAACTTTCGCCGACCTTCAAAATCATCAAACGGACACCGCGGAAACCACGAGACACCCTATACTTCAACTCCCAGCTTTATAACCTGGGCTCCTTCATTTCGCTTCCCAATATCTACCTACCACGGATTTAATACTGGTTCCTCTACATTTCGAGCTCAATACAAGCACATCGTACGACCTTTTAGCTTCACCTATAAACTAGCATCAAACAAAAACATATAGCTTAGTTCCACGCAAACCAAAATCGACATATACACCATGGACGGTCTTTCCAATTCCTTTGGCGTGGGTGCTGTGCAGTCGAAAAAACAAGCTTGGATGGATAAGGTCTGTTCACCAAATACAGCTGCGATGCTAGTGTCGCAGTCAGCTATAGACCTTTAAAGGCTTCTGATTAGTCAATGGAATGAAATGGTTATTAACGTATGTGAGGTGATATAGATCCGACAGGAAGCGGCAGTCGAGCAGGCTAGATCGTTGATTGATGTATGATCGAAACATTCCCTTCTCGGATACGCGATACTATTTGCAGCTTGAGGTTGGGAGGGTATCAAAGATTGTAGGAAAAACAGAAAACTAATGTGTGCATCTTGCGTGGCGAATAGAAAGTATCGGAAAACTGCTATGAGAAGTGTGTCCCAAAGCCCGGGAAGGATCTGTCGAAGGGCGAAACCGTATGCTATAACTACATTCCTAACTAACAGAGGGAAAGGGACATTGCTAAATGATTAAATTCGTTCTCTAGACGTGTATAAACCTGTGCATGGAGAAATATATGGCAGCGTGGAATACAGTATCGCGGAAATACATCGAAAGAATACAGCAGAAGGATATATGAGTCTTTTCCTCATACTGAATCAATTCTAGGCGTTAGTCCGGCATCCGCATTTTTATGTTGGACCAAGTCCACATGGACATGACTCTCTCTCTACTCTTGAGAGTTACGGCATTGGCTGAGGAAGCGAACCTGGCTTGGCCTGCAGGCGACGTTTTTGGTGGCGTCTGCGGCACTGGGAGAACCCTACCCGGGTTCTCTGCATTTTAGGACCTTTTTCTTCAAGATGCGAACACTAAAGGCATGAGTGTATATAGACATAGAGTATATTTGTATAATAGTACATAAACGGTTCCATAAACCGACTATAAGGCCTCCAAACAGTAAACATCAAAAATTCTAATAATCGGTGGGTATCTTAAACTTTATAATGTTGAAAAAAATTCGCGCTAATAATAGAAATCTATCATTCATCCTCCGTCTTACCTGCTTTCCCTTCTTCTTCTACAATTTTTATTTCCTGTACCTGTACCCCGCTAGACTCAAACCCGTAGACCTCCCTGACCTCTCTAACTACATCCTTATAATCCTCAAGCTCCACATCCCTCCCGCCTACCATCGCTACCCACTTTGATGTCCCCTCACCGGGTAACACTCCATTCCCTTCCAACACCACACCCACAACGCCACACGCTACGGTTTTGCAATCGTAAAACGTAGCGATAGAGTACTGCCCCAAACACCTTGTCGCCAACCCCATACACTGTCTGCCTAAAAAAGTATCCTCAACTTTGGAAATCTTGTCTTCCTCCATCTTTTCTCTCGACACATTATTCTCAAGCTCCTCGCCTGGGATGACCGATAATGCTATATCCAGTATACGTGGGATATAATCATGCGGTAACGGGACGCGGAGCTCGAATTTGACGATACGCAGGAGATAGAGTTCTGCAGTGACAATGGTAGCACGTAGGGTATCGTACAGGTGGGAAGGCACTTTGATTGGTGGCGAGGAGGGGTTTAAGAGGGAGTATGCTGGGGTTATCAGTGAGCGGAGCCGGCGGGGAGATTCTGTGGATTTTGTGGAGAGGGAGAGCGCGGTAAGAGCTAGGGTCTTAATCGGAAACGATTAGTTAAGCTGTATATTTAGGGATTGATGCTATGGGATAAGAGAATTGCCATACGTGGGGATCGAGGAAGTCTGGGACGAGTGGGTCGCCGCCGCCGCTGCTTCTGTTCTTGGAGTCGCGGACGAACTTGCGGTATTTGTGCATATAGAGGTAGGCCGTAGCTAGGGATTGCTCCTGTCTGTTACATGCATGCGGCAGAGTTAGATTCTACTTTTGATTGGACGGGAGTTCAAGTCCGGGCCGCAGAGTATGCGTGGAGGATGTTCGTACAGGCGCAGTATATCTGCTAGCAGGGCCATGAAGGAGACGGCATTTTGAGTGACAAGGTGGGGATTGGTGCGTCTACGACCAATACCTGACGCGCTAGGGGTAGCGATATCTTCATCGTGCGATCGGCTGGCGGAGGAGATGCCATCATCGCGGTGGGAGGCCATTGTCGTGGGTGGTGGTGGTGATGATGGTAGAGAGATTCGCGCGCGCAGAAGGATGCGGCATTGCAGATGGACAGGGTAAAGACTGCCAAGTGATGCCCAGATGGTGTGGCAGGATGAGGGTAACCAGCTCGGAAAGCCCCACCAAACGGACCAGTTAGACGCGGGCGATCCCCGAGTTCAGTTCCGAGTCGACGAGCTTGCCAGTTTGTAGACTGCATGCTGGAACGGAGTTCGGGACGCTGACAGCCGTTTTGTGGCATTTACATCATCGTACGTTGCATTGACTCGATAGTTTTATTAATGCTTCTTGTTCCGTGTAGCGGAATAGCTGTAGTCTGGCTTAATGTTATTATCGATATATATTATATCACCTTCTGCCTAAGCTGCTCAGGTAGTGAATGGTGAGTATTTATTGTTCGAGTGATCTCATCACCTGAATTGATGTGGATTCGGGTTGGTTGTTGAATAGCTCGGAGACGCCCGCTATTTAGCCATCGAGCTATCGTGAATGCGCCAAATTCGTACAAACCATCTATCTCTGAACCATATCAAAATCAATCAAAACATCAGAGTTTTTTTTCCTCTCGTCGATATGCTTTTTCCGATATCCGAGAGGCTTGGCACACGCAGGTCTTGACAAGGTGTAATCCAACCTGCAACATGCAAATCGCACCTCAAATCGCCCGGGGTATTTTCTGAGACCCATTCCTCCCCGACAAAGCCACTATCGTGAGAATATTCGGAGGGAAGCATGGCATGGCGAAGTTTGCGTATGCAAACTCCACGATCCGAGGAGGTGATACGGAACGCGGGTACGCGCAGGCAAAATTGCGAGGGCAAGCAAGGTTTCTTGAGTTTTATTTCGATGATAGAGGAGTATGATATCGGTTTGCAGAATCGAATCTATCCATCAAAATCGACGTTGTCGGTGCACATTCATGTGCTTTCACGATACTCCTGGCGGTGGATTGAGGGACACATCCCTTCCGTATCCAGCAAGCCGAACCTGATGTCCTGGAAGATTGGTTGTCATCCGTATATATCCTTGTCTCCTGTCTAAAACTTTTGTGAAGTCTCTTTCGCAGGATCGTCAGAGTTCCCAAGCAGGTCAGCTCCGTCGTCTTGAAAGGTTTCAGGAACGGGCCAACCTACTTGGTTCTTTGAGATACTTCCGTCGCCTGAAGAGAAAAGGTTTATGGCGGCTGTCTTTGAGCTTGTTGATCTTGTCGCTGTATAATTATAAAAGGCCGCCTTGATGCTCCCTCTTGCGACTCGTCTTCCTCTCGCTCAATTCAATTTCTCAGTTCCAGTTCTTATTATTGTCAATTGCAAGTCGTATCGATTTCTACACAGCAATATATTTCTACCAGCTTCAGTTCCTGTATTCAGACAGCTTTTTCAATTGAACAATTATATAGAACATATCCAGTTTTCAATTCACAAGATCACTAAAATGGCACTTCCAGCGACCATGAAAGCTCTCAGGTAAGAGATCTGCCTTTCACCCGATTCCAATTTAGATCTCAAATTTTGAGTTTTTCCAATGGCTATGACGTCACCGATGCACTTTCGTTTTCGGTGCCGTCCTGCATGCCCGGCGCAACCCTTTTTCCGGTTACCGTTGTTGCATTGAGCTCCTCGTTTCAAACAAACAAAGGTAGAACATACTAACCCAATGCTGCTCAAACAGATACGAGAAGCCAGAGCAATTCGGGATCGTCGAGGTACCCCTGCCTACTGTTAGAGATGGTGATATCTTGGTATGTACATCTCTATTTCCGCCTTTAATAATTCGCCTTTCGACAGCTTTTGTACTAATTGAATTGCTATGTTGCAATATAGGTCAAAGTCCGCGCTTGCGGTGTCTGCGGCACTGACCTACATATCCACGAAGGCGAATTCATTGCCAAGTTTCCTCTAATCCCTGGTCACGAAACCGTCGGTGTTGTTGCAGCTGTAGGCAAGGACGTCAAGGGATTCAAAGTTGGTGAACGTGTCGTTGCCGATAATTCGGAGTTGTGTAATGAGTGCTTCTACTGCCGTAGGGGACAGCTTTTGCTATGCGAGAACTTTAACGCTCACGGTGTCACAAGTACATATTCTTCCTTGCTCCAATATGATATGGGCCGAGAGACTAATTGAATATGCAACAGTGGATGGTGGTTTCGCGGAATACTGCGCCTATCCTGCCGGCAAGGTTTTCAAAATCCACAATCTTTCAGATGTTGACGCCACTTTACTGGAACCAGCCTCCTGCGCCGCGCACGGCCTCGAAAAGATTGCCCCGAAACTCGGATCTTCCGTCCTCATGTTTGGCGCCGGTCCCACAGGCCTCGTCCTCTCCCAGATGCTTCGCCAAAACGGTGGCTGTCACGTCGTCATGGCGGCACCAAAGGGATTAAAGATGGATCTTGCCAAAGATCTAGAGGCAGCAGATGAATACATCGAGCTGTCGAGAGACAAAGACGAGAGTGCCAAACAGTTCGCGCAATTGAAGGAAGACAATCCTTATGGCTTTGACATTGTCGTTGAGGCTACAGGGTCTCCGTCGATCCTTGAAGACTCGATCAACTATGTCCGTCGCGGCGGCAAATTGGTTGTATACGGCGTCTACTCGAGCGCTGCAAAAGTCACCTGGCCACCTTCCAAGATCTTCGGCGACGAGTTGACTATCATCGGTAGCTTTTCGGAGACTTACATGTTCCCGGCTGCCATTAGTTATTTGGTATGTTGCAATTTCTTATCCATTCATAATCTGGAATAGTATGGCTAATAATATTTATAGGATTCCGGCAAGGTTAAGGTTAAGGGCATTGTCAACAAGGTCTACAACATTAACCAGTGGCAGGAATGCCTCGAAGCTATGAAGAACAAGAGCGCCATCAAGGCTGCTATTGTATTTGACGACGCTACGCATTAAATTCTTATTCCTCTTTTTATAAAACGGTCATTTTTTCGTTTCCTGTTGGCTGGTATTCCTTCTAGATTTGCATTTTATGGGCCCGGTATTGGGGATATCGGGATCTATATACGTTTTGTTTGTTACGGCGTTAGAGATTGTATATAGATATCCGAATTTGAGGTTACTTTATCACTACTACTATCCGAAAGTAGGATTAGCTTGAATTTTAGTCACGCTTTCAAATCCTAATACTAAAAAGGCTAACAGTTTTTAAAATATATTAACTGCTAGTTGAGGTGGTGCCCACAAATTTTATAAATGGCGAGGCTTTGAATGTAACGAGTAGATCTACCCATAAATAGCTCTTTTAGAGCATTTCGTAGTGTACTCCTACTGAAGGAACCTTCTTGAAGTGTCTGTCGCCCCTAGAAATTTTCGCAAAGGCAAAATAAAAGCTGAACTCCTTGCAGATTCTGCGGGTTTCATTCGTGCGAGAGGAGCCCTATACTATTAATGGACTAGCGGGTTTCGGTGTACCATGAACTGGTTCCTGGAGCTCGGGAACTAGAACAAGCTTTTAGAGTGCCGTGATCTGTTTCTCGGTATCCTTTATTCCACGTGTATGGCGTGGCAATATTATTTATTATAAATTGTTGTAGGGAAGACGATTTACGAGCCTATTTGGATATGGGATGAAGTATGATGTTCTACGTGATCCTGTCAATCACAGAAATATTTAGATGGCTACAGGATTTAAGTCCCAGTTGTTCAGCTGGGTAGGAAAATCTAGAAGGCATTAAGGACCTAATACTCATCCAGTAACAATCATGAGGCTCTCTCTAAAACACAACCTAGTCTGTCGAGGAGCTCTATTCCAGCCAAGCCACCGTTCCCATCATCGGAAGTTGCCATCTGCTCTAAAATATGTGCATGCAACAGATGATTACTTGGCTTATTCATTCCCGCTAGGACTACTAGCGGGGATTTACAACTTGGTTTTCCTTCGAAACGATACCCAGGAAGAACGTTGTTCCGCTAAATCGCACGACCATGATTACCGAAATGTGTAGCCGAAGAGCACAAAACTGACAATGTGTGATTGCATAACCGCCAACTCGGTTGGACCGGCATGGTTCAGTGATCAAGTATTGGTTCCCGAAAAGTTCGGCATGCCGAAATATTCGGGCAGGGTGAGTGGGGAGAGGTCTGCCGGATTACCCGAGTTGCAGAGTAACATACCGAAAAACTGGTATAACCGTCGTACGAGCTGGAGATATCGATTATAATGAAAGTATATAAAGCTAGCAACAGCCCGTCGTAATTAAAATATTATCAGGTTTGCTTTCCATAGCATTTTTCTAGTATACTCGTTTTCGTTTCTTGGTTCCATTCTGATTGAATTCCAATATGGCATCCCCACATTCCAACTCCGATTCGGATAATGCAACACTGTCAACACATCCCGGCCACGCCTACACCGAAGCAGACCCCGTTTATACTCCCTACCGTACATTCACCGATAACGCCAACCTCGATGAATTCACTGAAGAAACACCGGCTGGTGAAATTCTGAGAGTCGTCAAGTCAAACGTTACGGGTAAACTCGAAGACCACATCCTCGTCACGTTTACGCTCAATGATCCGGAAAACCCCAAAAACTGGTCAAAGGCCTACAAATGGTACATTACCATGGTCGTAGCCCTCACCTGCTTTGTCGTCGCCTTTGCATCCGCCGTAATCACCAGTGATATCGCCGGCGTGGCCAAGGAGTTTAATGTCTCCGATGAAATTGCGCTTTTGTCTATTACGGTTTTTGTCATCGGATTCGGACTTGGTCCTTTAGTTTTCGCACCTTGGAGCGAATTAGCTGGACGACGAATAGTCTATGCTATTACCTTGGGCGTTGCAGTCCTCTTTATCATTCCTGGCGCCGTGGCGGACAACATCACCACTTTATTAGTAACCCGCGCTATCGACGGTATCGCATTCTCAGCCCCAATGTCATTGGTAGGCGGTACACTTGCGGATATTTGGAGAAACGAAGAGAGAGGTGTCGCGATGACAACATTTTCAGCAGCCCCCTTTATAGGTTAGATCCCAAATGTACGCTTTGTATTCGTATATAAGACACCCATCTGACCATTCTTGTATAGGCCCTGCGATTGGTCCTTTGGTTGGAGGTTTTCTCTCGGACGCAAAGGGTTGGCGATGGCTGTACTGGATCCAGCTAATCCTCGCTGGATTTGTGTGGATTCTTATAACGTTCACCGTACCCGAAACACAAGCCTCCACAATTCTTGCACGCCGCGCCGCCAAACTGCGAAAGGAGACCGGCGACGGACGATATACCACCGAACAATCGATCGATAAACGTCCCTTCGGCGAACGTATGAAGCTCTTCTTCTTCCGGCCACTCCAACTTTTATTCCTCGAGCCAATCGTCTTGTTCATCTCGCTTTACATGTCGGTCCTCTACGGTCTACTCTACATGTTTTTCGTCGCATACCCGATCGTATTCCAGGAAGGGAAAGGGTACAGCGCCGGAATCACCGGGTTGATGTTTATCCCCATTGCAGTCGGCGTGGTCCTCAGCGCCGCCTGCGCGCCATTGGTGAATAGACACTATCTGAAACTTGTCGCTCAGCATGGGGGTAAACCACCTGCAGAAGTCCGTTTGATCCCAATGATGATTTCGTGCTGGGCTATCCCCGTCGGATTGTTCATTTTCGCATGGACGAGTTATCCTTCCATGTCCTGGGTTGGGCCGTGTCTCGGTGGCTTCCCTGTCGGATTCGGGTTTATATTCTTGTACAATTCTGCCAACAATTATCTGGTGGATACGTATCAGCACCAGGCGGCGTCTGTGTTGGCGGCAAAGACTTTCATCCGGTCGATTTGGGGAGCTTGCACCGTACTGTTTACTACGCAAATGTAAGTCATTCTGCTATTCGAACAGCAAAGGGTTTTTTTTTCTCGATGCTAATGTTATGTGATAGGTATCATCGACTTGGATATCAGTGGGCTAGCACTCTGTTGGCCTTTATTGGTCTCGCCTGTTGCGCTATTCCTTATGTATTCTACTTCAAGGGCGCAGCGATTCGAAAATATTCGAGATATGCGTATAAGGATCCTAATGAGGTTGCTGAGGCTAAGATTAAGGGGGACGCGAAGGTGTAAAGAGATCGGTGGAATATGGTTGCAAGCTGGGAAGTGGTTGCGAATGCACAAGTGGTGAAGTAGTCGTGTTGTTATAAGGTTGCTCAAACGCAAGACTAAATATATAAACAGGATATAGATGGTAAGTAGATTTTTAGAGTAAAAAAGCGGAAGAATAGTCATACCCAGTTAGAGCATAAAAACTCGCATTTATATATTTAGATTCATAATAGATAATTTTTTTTGACAGTTTTAAAATACAGCTATACCAACAAGATTGATGTAAAATTGTACAGATTCGCAATAGAATAAAATGATTCCGTATACAACCGCTCGCAATAAACTAAACACTAAGGCATTACTCATCAAACTTTTGCTCTTCGGACTATACTTCCCGTATAACTTCTTTTCGGCACGGTTGGAAACCTGCCGACCTGTTCTTCAAAGACATCCGCCAGTTTTCTACTGCTACCTAGATCACCTGTCTTCATCAACGGAGTCCTCGGAGTCTGCGCTAAGAAAGGTGCAACCAATAGCCTATCTCTGCTTTCTATCATCCCAATCTCAGGCGCAATATAACTCGCCCGGTACCTATCATTTCCCAACGTCACCGTATCTAATCGTGATAATGGCCGGGTGGTTCTCGGGCTCACTGGTGTCCCGGAGCCTGAAGTAGTGCTACCACCACTACCACCACCTTGGCTCAAAATCCCAGTACTACTATAGCTGCCCCACCCCTTTTCCATATCCTCCAATGTTGTAAACGAGGTTAGCGAACTCCTTCGTCGCCGCTTATCTCTTTTGTAGCCAAATAATCCCGCAATGGGAGGACTCGGCGGTGTAGCTGCTTTAACAGTGGTAATATTTACCCCCTCACTACTCCAACCTGACCATCTGCCATCTTCTATTTGGTGCGTACTCTCCCTTACGTTGACCTGAGGCACCAAGGTGTCTGAGGCATTCTCATCCTTTGAGAATACACTCATTACACTACCTAGTGTACTTTGCCAGTACCCAGAACTCTGGGATTCGATTTTAAGATTTTTCTTATCATGCGAGGGAAGCCGGATCTTGCCCCATTTGAACATCACAGTTTTGTCGTTGTAGCTTTCGGGGATATCATTATTCTCGTTTGAGTTTTTCCTGCTTGCTCGTTTTTCGAGGAAGCCCTTGACGAGCGGTGCTAATGCTGGGATGTTTGCCACCGTGATCCCGCAGTTGAGTTCTACGACGCTCCAGATTTCGAATTCGATGCGGCGGGTAAAGTTGCCGTAAGGGGGGTAGACGAGGAGGTAAGTTAGACGGATGACGGTGGCGAAGGATGCACTGTATGATGAAATGTTAGATATAAGAATATTCCACTTTATAGGACGCAGAAGTGATAGAGATCATCCACATACAACAGCCCGAGAGAGAGTATGACCCGTATAAGCAATTTCTTTGAACGAGATATTTTCACCCGCCAAAGCATGGGAATCGGCAGAATGACGACAAGAAAATCAGTCAAGATGTTTACCGCTGAGAATGCCAATCGTTAGCCTAGGATCTCTGACGATAGTTTAGGTATACTGCTAAAATTGCAAGCGGCAGGTTATAAGGTTGCATCAATTGATCAAGAGGTAACTTACCAGCACTAGCAAAGCTACACTTTTCGACAATAAGCGGCATCAAACACCAGCTGCTCGTCCGCCGTCCATAGAATATATCCAGGTAATCGCACTGACATGCCGTGACGACCATAAAGACAAATAAAACCACAGAGGAGAATACCAGCGTGGCCCACAGTATCTGTCGATATATCTTCACGGTCGCAATACGCAACAGGAACAAACATATAGACGCCTTGAGAAAACCAATGCATACGTGGTATATTATTGGATTTAGAAATGTTGCCTGGCAATGTCCACAAGGGTATATTGTTAGCTATAGTTGATCTCCTTCGTGTATCTTCGCGTTTATACAGATTAATATTATATTAATGCACTAACCTTAAACAATGCCGGCCACATCTCCAACGGCACATCAATCTCATACCGCCCCAATCCACCCGCTTTGACCGCCCACGCGTACAATGCGTTAAACACAGTCGTTGACGCTAACGCTATAATCATCGCACCGTCGTCCCAGCCTATACTCCGCACCACCACGCCGCGGACATGGAGTCTCAACACGGTGGATATGATGGATAGACTGCCCAGGATGATGATGGGGATGAATAGTTCATTACCGCGGGAATCGATCGGGTCGCCAGTCATGTAGGCGGGCCAGCGACCAAACCGCTCGATTAGCGCGGCGAACTTTTGGGCATAGCTTATGGGTGAGGTTAGATCTAGTGATGTGTCGTGGTATGCTGGAGCTGTGGAGGAGGTGGGTGTCGGTGATGCCATGGTTTGTTTTGTGGTACGTTGTTTCGATAATTTATGGATGAGGTGATGTAATGTGTCCTCTAGATTATATTATATACCAGCTTTCGATTGGCTTGAAGTGAGATTGGAGACCGGCTCGTGGTAAGTAGAGGATATAAGATTAGGATATATATATATCGAATATCTCTTAAAATTCCAGATGCGCCTTGAACATGGAGACCGGATCCAAGAATTGGACAGACCGGGGGGTGTATAATATGTCGCAATATGATACAAACAAGTATTATGCAATTCTTGATGCCAAGGTTGCGAGATGTGGGAATATAAGACCGGGCGAGCGGGTCGAGTGGATGGCCCTTACTTGTTAAATCCAAGGGAAACAATAGCCTTATATGATATGTGCCAGGCAACCCAATATACAATGCTGTTAAAAGCTACGGATAACCCTAGCAGCGACGCTATATCTCCCTCATCAGATAGGCTATACTGAGAAAGAGAAGAAGAGGAAGTATCGAGTGGATGTAGAAAAACAAGATGTAATGGGGAAGGTTTGCAAACTCCTTACACTTGCAGATGTCGACGGAGATGTGTGGGATTATATCAAATATATTTTCCTGCAGGTTTACATCTTAGTATCTCGCCTTTAGATTCCCTGAACCATGGTTTGGGAGTACATCCAGTATATAAGTAGCGGTAGAACCTTACAACCCTGACAAGTGAAAGGAGGAGGAAAAGGAAAAGAAAAAAGGAATAGAAAAGTAAAAGTTTAGACGGGTGTGGAACCGCAAGCACGTAAGTAATATAGTCTATAACAGATGGAAGGGCGCAATGCATGCAAGCCACCCATCAGATTGTCGGTATATACACGTGGGAATTGAAAACCGTGATCGAAACAGAATCTGCACTCCCTGCATGCCTATCCTCGCCGCAGGTCGAGTCCTTCTGGATGAAAATGGTAACCCCCACTGCACTCAAACCTAATCTAGGCACCTTTGAACACTGAGCGACAATACAGTAATCGCGAGCGAGAAATTGCGAAACAAAAAAAGAAAAGAAAGAAGATACGACGAGGAGAATATAGATCGTCGTCATCAAACGGTGTGGCAGATTCATGAACATGAGCAAGCCAGCAGCAGCCTTTTCCATTGAGAGGGTCATAGAAAGAAAGAACAAAAACTGGGAATCAAGCTGATGTTGCAGGTTATCCGAATGCTGGTATGTGTTTGTTGCCATCGCTTTCTCAGTCCGAGTTCCCATTTGGGAAGCAGATTCACAGCCAACTCGGAAACAGTTTGCGAGCCAAGAAACGAGAAACTGAAGAAAAAGACAACTGTAAAACATCACAGCTAACTGCGAGCGGGGATCAAGTATGAGTGGACTTTTTTCCATTCTCAATCTCTCGAGATCTCAGGTGTCACTTCCATTCGCATTGTCATCTTGGAACATAAATTATCAGATTGATCCGGAGCCAATAAACAGCCCGATACAAATGGACGGACGGTAGCACAGGGCTGAGGAACCGTCAACCGGAGCAAAGCAAATTAAATATAACCCAGCCGATAATGGACAATACTGCAGTATGTACAATCGCCTGCAGCTCGGCTGTAGGAAGGATATACCCGGAGCATGAAAGCGCCAATTGCAATCCTGTCCAGTTGTTGCAAAAAGCGACAATACATCGCCGTCGCGAGTAATTGGACAGCAATTGCCAACTTCGCCTCGCCGCAGAAGCAGCCAAGCCCTGCAACATCTGTATCCCTCCCGCCCGGCGCCCGCACCCAAGCTAAGTAAGGCACCAACGGAAAGGAGAAGAAAGAAAAAAAGACAGGGAAAAAAAACAATTTGACAAGAGATGTCTGCTGCATATTTTGCATCTGCGCCATCAAGATCAACCCGTAAGTAAAATTTCTCAAAACACAAAAAGCGGAAAAGCGAAAAGTGTAAAATGGTGCCAAACGATTGGACACCCGAAATCGACAACCTACATTCTGACTGTCGTACAACTTTAACAATCCGAGTATGGATCTGATGTAGATTATACTGCAGTGTTAGTACATACATATAACACCGGGTAATAAGTCATTCCCACGGGAAGACAAGTAAGGCACCCAGCACTCTAGTACTCTATTCCTGTGGCTGCGAATTCCGTATATTCGCCTGTATGTATATACATGTGCACATGTCTTCCATTGGTCGAAAGGAAATCCGCAAAAAGGAGGTCCTTGATACTCGCGCGGAATGTATCCTTTGAAAGGTTTTAAATTTAGATAAACTTTGCGAGATGGGCCTGTTCGCATTCCCTGCGCGGGCGCTGTGCGGGCGGAAACAGTTTGCTATGTGCATGTCATCGGCAATACTTGACGTGTGTTTTGTCATCTACGACATGCTTGCATATATGGGTGTTGATATATACCAGCTACTAGTATCTATTCTCCTGCAACTGCAGCAAGTCAGCTATTTACTCAACCGGCGAACTTTAAAGTTTTTTGAGCAAACACGGTAGTGTCGGTAGCTGGCTTTGATAGAAGTGTGTAATTAGAAAACATATCCCCCCACGAAAAGTCTAGGCTACTATTTGTTGAGTATATTCTTTGAATTTCCACTCGAATTCGAAGTGATAGTATAATAGATGAATGTCAGAAATGGCGATATGACGAAAACGGCCATAAATTTAGTGAAAAGGGGGTGAAAGGAAATCCAATCGAATCTGCCTGTAAGCCTGAATAAACCATCTATTGGGGCTGAAATTCCCAAACTCCACAGGACAGTCGGAACGATAACCGTTGATGATTACAAGTATCATTCCTCCACATGGCAGCCATACGTTCCACAAAACCCGAGAGCAAAAACCAGGAATCACAATCCAAGAATGCGGTAGGTACCCGGAAATGGCAGAGATGTGCCAGGGACAACAGAAATGCTGGCTGCCTGTCAATCGATTGATCGAAATGCACCCAACCCGAAAAAAAAAGAGAAAAAAGTACTCTATGATATATCGGTTGGTTCCATTCTTCAAACTGTCGTTGTATCTGGATTTGAGGATCATACGAGGTCTAAAACATTTCCGGCCTCGCTTATATACCTCGCAAGCGCCCAGCGGGGTTGGCATCGGCTGTAACAGGTAGGCGAGAAGAATAGAATGCTTGAGGTTGGGGACCGAAATTGTTGGTTCAAACCTTGGAATTGTTGGTCGAAAACGAAGATCTTACCTGAGCTAGGAGTTTAATTGGAGAAGAAAGAAAAACAGATGTGAGGTCGGAGATATCCATGCGAAATGAACGAAACGAACTGAGTTGTTGAAGAATCAGATGCTGGTAAAGCATCCTCTGCTCTTGTTGATAGGTATGCTATGGTCTAAAATACAGTATAGGATGGCCTGGCCTGTTTGGTGCAATGCACACTCTCTTCCCTTCTTCCCTTCTTCCCTGCATTTCCCGCTTTTTATATATAAAAAGTGATTATGAAAAATTCAAGCAAAAAAATATCAAAAAACCAACAATGCCGTATATACCCTGAAAACATTAAAATAAAAGAGATAAAGCTAATAAGAAAGACCAGTCCTTGTTAAACACCGTCGCGCGTTCTTTCATAAACAACTAATGAAAATTATAAAGTAAATGTACATTTCGTGCTCCATGAACAGTAATATCGAACAGAATGTATAACAACATTGCAGATCGCAATGAGCATGCTCGCGTATGTATGCCCATATAGTGATAGGGATACACAAACCTGAATATGATTTCTCGATATCTTTCATTTGAGATGAGATGGATTGGTCAAAGCTACCGCCGGTATTAGCGATCACCGCCCGATTCCAAACACTCGTTTGACCATGCTTTCGCCGACGGTCTTTTTCTTCGTCATGGAAGGTTCGGGTCGGGTCGGCTTGGGCGGCCATTGCCCATCGGCCTTCCAACCTTCGATTAACGCGTTTGTCTATTGATCTATCAGCCATCGAGTTCATGCGCTGGTTATTAGAAGGATACTCACCATATGTTGCAGATTGATCGGAATGGTCGGGGTGTTGCTCTTGATTATAATCCGCTGGTAAAGCTGGGGATACGCATCCGGTACGACAGCATCATAAAACGGATTCTGAGGTCGCAAATAATGCGGAGGGGTAGGTGTCAGCTCATTCTTCCACCTTGCCATAAAAGAATCATCAAATCTTAGATCAAGACTGACATCTTCAAATTTGCTTTTGCCAATGGGGACCCTTCCGTTCTTGTCGGCTTGGGTCCACAGATCCCGTCGTTCAACCCATATTCTCAGGCCGTCGTTCCATTTCATTTCGTCTTCGAGGTCCTTCTTGCGTCGGGCTTTTCGTTCTTCCTTGGTCGCCTGCGGGGAGCCGATGGATGTCGGGTCGTGGAAACGGTAGGCAGATCGCGGCTCGTCATCCGGATAGACGCTCTTAAGGGCCTTTGCGGTCGATGAGTGCCGGTTATCTTCGCTGTCGGACTCGTCACGCGACTTGTACAACCTGTCGGATTCGTCCTCACTATCCTCCTCGGATTGGAGTGATGGGAGCCCCGCGCTGCTGGAAGTAGCCGGAGAAGTTCCAATGGAGGTGTCGGTCTTTCTTCGCTTGTTCTTTCGCATTTCCTCATGCCAGTCCCAGTCCCTCCGGATGGTTTGGAGGATGGCCTGGGCGTTCCTAACGGCCTCCTGCTTTTCAGCCGCTGTCATCCGGGGCGGCTCAGAGGGTTTATCTCTTGATGTGGTGCCACCCATCTTTTTGGTGTTGCCGCTGCTATTTCCGGCGCCGTTCATGGTGTTGTTGTCCGGGTGGTGGTGGTTGTGGTGGGAGGAAAGGATTGGAGCTATGGACGCAGCGCTTGGCATGCGAGCGAGCAGCGAAGAGAGCGAAAAGATGCCCCCGGCAAACCCCGTGCTGCCCCCACTATTCGCGCTGGTGCTGTAGCTGGACTTGTTAGGAGACGGGAAAAAGGAGCGTCGAGGCGACGGAGAGGAAAGGATATGGTCCTTTGTCTTGGACTTGGTGGGTTTGGAGGTTGAAGTAGCGGTCGCGTTCGAGGTTGTAGGAGCCAAAGGCGCAGAAGGCGGAGAGTCGAAGAGGAAGGAAGGCGTCCGTCGGGCTCGCTGGGACCGGCCTGATGGCGGGTTGGTGGAGATGTCTTTCGGGGCCGAGGACGGGGAGACTTCAGTCGCTGCCGTCGGGCGAAGCATCGTGAGAGAGGGAGAGAGAGGTTCGACCTGATTAGAAACTAAAGCTTATAAATCTTCTTCTTCAGAAACCCCGTCGACAGAACCCGCTTGCAATCTTGGCTAGATTTTCTCGTTTCGCTCGGGCATGAAAACAAAAAAAAAAAAAAAAGAAATCCTTGCAGGGAGAAAGTTTTCGGAATTGGGAGGTTCCGCCTGCTTGGGCCCGAAACCTTGAGCGATACGATTATATTATCGGGAAGCTAATACCACCTGGCAAAGATTGGCTGAGAAACCCGCCGACGGGAGTAGGAGGTTCAAAGAGAGAGAAGAGATTACAGAGCCATGAATTACAAGGTGGAGATGGTCGAAGTCTAAGGTTTATCAGATGGGGACGGGACGGGAGGGTGAGAGGAGGAAGCAGTTAAGAGGATATTAATATCGGCTGGCAGCCTCACCGTTCTCGTGCAGGAATCGGGCAAAACAGACGAGCCGGAGACGAAAAGAGAAGAATGAAAGAGGCGGGAATTTGAAAATCTAGTCAAACTTGCGTGATCCGATCGAACTCCCAAAATATGGGCCGGGGCTCGAGACGCTCTCCGGCTGGCTTTTTAATATTTACACTCTGCGCAGGCAGCAATGTGTGTGTCTTCCTCGAGGCCTCCTGGCTGCGTTTCCCCGCAAAAACGAGAAGACTCCAGATCGAGTAATTAAACGATGGGTAGTCTCGTGGACGGGCAGAAAAGAAAGAAAGACAAGGAAAATAAGATGGAACAAGCCGGCTTACGCTGCCCTTTCGTTCTTGACGAGGAAGAAATGAATATAAATATAAAATATAAAAATACACCTGCGTAGGTTTCGGGGGGGGCTGAACGTCGTCGTCGTCTCCGTCTTCGTCTTTGACCTCCTCTTCGAACGAGGCGCTTCGTGTCTTATATCTGAACCTACCCAGCACCCACTATACCGCTAGCAATACTGCCATGCATGTAACTCGTATTTGCAATTCTCATGAAAAGGGAAACCTATCCCCAGAGCATCAGCGGAAATCATACCAAGCTTCACACCATGTTCGTCGCCAATGCAAGTTGTATCACGCTACCACAATTCCTTGGGCACTATTCCCACTCTGTCTGCCGCTTTCCGGAAAGCATCGAGTGCCAGGGCAGGCATGCAGCCAAGCACAATTTCACCAAGGTTCCGACAAGGTCACTCCACACGTCGTCTGATGCTTCGCGATCTCCTCTGAATTCCCCCTCTTTTTTTTTTTTTTTTTTTTTTGGGATACCGATGTTCATGACAAAAACTACATAGGCGCGTAGAGTACTTTCTTGTTCACTTGTTGCGATATCGGATGATCCGGGCGTTGGTTATATTAGTTGGAGGATATTGAAGCCCTGGCTGAGCTCCATGGATCATTTAACGCTCGGGCTTCCATCGACTAATAAAATTTATTCTCCCCGCATCCGAACATCGCTGCAAAAGCCAATCTCATGCTATCATCACTTGATTCTGATTCGGGGTTTACATCTTGGAATCCACGAAATCTCGCGATACGCGCTAGATTTCTTCGCAGCGCTCTAATAAACCCTTGGATGTCAGCGTCATGTCGACGGATCATGTAATCGTGTGCATATCACTCGACTCAAAACCCGTCTACGACCACCTTATTTAGATACAAGAAAACAACCTGTGTGACTTTTTCCGATTTCCCATCTGCTTGCACAAAGAGAGCTCTTCAAAACTCATCTCCTAGAGCCGACTGTCAAAATACTTGGCTAACTGTCAAGTTTTCTTCCTCCCCCGCCTCATTTTCCACCTCCCTCCTGTCACAAGCAAGGTTTGAATCCAAGCTTTTCCGCGAACGGCTTAGGGCCTGTCTTACCACCATCTCTCATCCCAGCTCCACTTTTTTGTTTCTCGCGTTCCCACACCCTTGCAGGGATATCCAACGGGAAGCTGCGGTCTCTGCAAAGGAACCATCGTGATACCTTTGTGTTGTCAGCTGTGTCCTTCACGCTGACCACAAGGCTGAGCCGTACCTTGCATCCAGACGGTCATCTAAAACAAAGGAAAAGCCACAGTACTGTCGGCGACGGCTGTGAGGCCGGCTAGTCACAGGTGATCTGTTTATATTGTTCGTTTTACGAATTCCGAGGTTCCGTTTGCCTCTTTTTTGGCATCACGATTTCGATACTTCTGTTCTTTTAACGTTACGTTCGACACTACCGTCGGGGATATCAGCTGCTTCTTTCCCCATATATCATCTTGATTTCTCCGTTACTCTGTTATTTTATTAATCGGCCGGCTTTGCTCACGCCGTTCTGACTGAATTACTACAAATATCTGTTATATACCCCCAAAAAATACAAATTTTAAAAGAAAGAAAAAACAACCCTTCCCATCCACATTTATATATCGTAATGCCCTTTTAAGCCGAACGCCTGACCTCCCATCTCACCCATAAAACCACGACTCGCCGCTTTTATCAGCATACGGCGCCATCCCAACCGTCCCATTACCCAAGGTATCCCATTTGAAGAATGCGGACCTGAACACTACAGTCCCGTAAACATAGTACTCCCGTCCTGGCTTTTGCGCCTGAATCATTCCTCTGCACGTGGATGAACCTGTATTATATTCGCACATGTCTAGATTAGAAAAAAAAAATATCCACAGTATAGCCACATATATTTATCTTTGGATTTTTACTTCCATAAATCTGTATGGAAAAGGCAGGTACTTACAAGTCTTCTCTCCAGCCTCGGGGTGGCAGTCCTTATACACCTCGCTGACAAACTGGGTCATGTCGATATCGATGGTGGTAGGTCCCCACGGTAGTTTAACTGTTGCGTCGTACTCTGGGGAGACGGAAAAACTGCTATAGTTGAAACTGCAGGGGTATGTGCAGTTGTGTAGTCTGCCGTTGACGGTAAGGCAGCTACCGGAAAGGGAGTTATAGATGGATTTGACCGCTTGGGCATCAATATATGACTCTTTGCTCCCGGTATCTATAGTATTAAGGATATTAGCCAGTAAGTTTCTTTTAGTTGGATGGTATGGAACTAGAGATACCGAGGAGAATGGGATACTGCATTGTAGAGGACTGGCGTTTGGCGAGAGGTGCAGTATCCGTGGCTTCACTGCTAGCTTCGGTAACTCCAGTTGTATCAGTAGCTTGAACAGTAGTAGTAGCAGTAGCAGTCAGCACATCCGTGGCTTCAACGCTACTTGTAGCCTCAGTAGCATCTGTAGTCGTCGACGATTCCGGACTCGTCATCATAGTAGCCTCTGGATTCGCCACTGTAGTACCTCCAACATCTGTGGTAGCCTCAGCTGTGGCCTGCGAGCTCGAACTCACAGATGCAATCGACACGGTTGCCCATGTCTCATCCGGCTGCACAAACCACGACCCATTAATTGTTGCGACCGGTATCTGCGTCAGACTTCCCTGGTACAATTCCGTAGGTTCGTAATCAAACCCGATAAACATCTGATTCCTCGGTTTGAAATACGTCGTGAAGAAACGCCAGTTTGTAATATCCAACGGTGATTCAGTCAATACTTGTTCTGTATCATTACCCCCCGCGCTAGAACTCGAAGAAGAGGGTTTGGAAGCCCAGTACTGCTGTGCGTCAAAACCCAGCGGGAAAACTCCACCGATACCACTATCCCCCGTTATTCCTTCGACCATCGACGGTACAGAAATAATCTGCTTATCCCATGTCGCGCCGCCAAAGATATACCCTGCACCGACAGAATCAGAATATACTTGTGTCCCACTGACCTCTATACCATCCCTGTATTTGAACGTATACTTTGCTTTAGTGGGTACACTTGTAGCTTCCGAGCCGGGAGTATAACACCCTCCACCGGCATTGAGCGACTCGGTACACATCTCCGGTAAGAGATTCGATACCGCCCAAAAATGAAACGAAGAAGTATCGATGTTCAAAAACACAAGATCATCACCGAGGTTTAGCTCCGCTACAAAATTACCACCGGCGAAATATACAGGAAGAAACCCTGGCTCCGCAGTTTGTTGTGCGGAAGCAAGAAATTCATTCTCTGTAGCGGCAATAATGTCTCTAGTATCCTTGTTTAGATCCGACGATGCATCTGGGGCGTCGGTCGCAAGAGCGGCAGTGATGTAAGAGACATTTGCGCCTGTGTCTATGGTTAGGGCAAAGGTGTCGGATGGGAAGGCTTGTGGGAGGGAGAGGATTCTGGGAATGTGCACAAGAAGGACGCACGCTTCGAGGAGCATTCTGACGTTGGATTCCGTGAGAGTTTTGTGTTGTATATTATATATCTTGTTTAATGTTCCAACCAGAATTTGATCGAACAAAGCAAAGATCTATCGTGTTTCAAATTGCAAGTAGTATTGAAAAGAATACGATTTGAAGAATCATTGAGACATGATGTTTCATTGTTGGTGGATTTTGTCCTGCATTATAAAGGCAGGATTTGACATGGCATCCATGATATTTGTGTGGTATAGATTCGTTGAGGTCAGTTGTTCATTAGAGTTTTATACAATGAAGTCATGATTTCACTAGATCTGTTACCGAAAGTATCGAAACCTTCTTTCACACGGAAAATTCTAGCCGCATTCGATGCATGAGAACGATGCCTTCAGTAAGATTGGTGGTTTAGGCTTCCACGCCATCGTCTTCGGAGAAGATACGAATTCTGATCAGGATGTATATGTAGAGGAGAGTGGGATGGTAGGCTAGATTTACCCACTCCATCATATTAATTTGTTTGCAATGAAGTGGTCGGAACGGATAAAAAGCAAAGCAATAGCTAGAAAGAGTAAAAGAATTGCAAAGTCTGACTATCCTAACAAACTTAATTTCATCGCAATTGACTTTGCAATACAGACATGGAATACGACTACACATGCAACTGAGAGTTGATGAATCTCCCACCTATTATTTAAACAAATGAAAAGAAAATTTACTACCCCTTGTACTTATATATCGATACAGTCGCATTTTGGACGTTCCATTTAACAAATGCGTTTGCGAATACTAGATGCCCGTACACAAGCTGCGGTCCAGACACGGCGTAAGGAAAGGGTGTTTTGTCAGGTCCGTTACGAAGATAAGGTTGAAGAGAGGTCACGCAACCAGTAATACCTAAATTTTCAATTATTAACAAACGTCTGAGATCTAGAAGAAGAGAAAAACCGGGTCAAGGCAGGCTACGCATATTCCGATATTGGATTTGTGTTACACGTACAAGGTCTTCCTTCTTCAGGTACGCAACTGTCGATATCTTCGTCAAATCCTTTGTTGTATGGGTGAAGTACAAGCGGTGTGTCGGGTGGAATCCAAATCGTTTGCTTTCCCCATGGTAATTCTAACCCAATAGTATTGCTCTGGAAAAACTTATTTGGGTTAATGAAGTCGACGGAACGTAAACATGGGACTGCGCATGTGTCGCCACCAAATTTGTAATTGGAGCCCCGGTAGCCGCGTTCTTTGGCATTTACGTATATAGAGTTCTCTCTGTTACAGCTACCACCCATCAGAGACGCAATCTTTTTTTGCAAAGTTTTCATCCAAAAACGTAAATTTGGATTTCGTATCTATCATATATAACTTGACCCATGGAAGGGACATGGGCTCACGGTTAGCTCAAAGCTCTACTATGGAGTGTAAATAACTTTTGTTGTCTTTAGCCAATTTGTTGTATCGTTGGCTTTGAATTTTGTTTCTTTCCCAAAAATTCACCATTTAATTTGTAAAAACCTTTAGGTTTATCACACAATAAAAAATCTATATTAGGCCGGTTTATGTCTTACCTAAATTTAGGATAACGTCTCCTTCTGAAGGTGGAGTTATTCTCGTGGTATCGTTCAAGACATTCTTGCTTGTTTCATTTGGTAAGCCAACAGATTTCCAAATCTTTCCTTCCCATGGGTTAGTAGGGGAAGCCTTATGGTCCAAAAATCAGCCGTCTTGTCTGCGTTTAAGGTGTCAATAAAAGGGCCCACTTCACTCTGGTCGAAATAGTCAAATGCAAGAAATTGGCTTTGCGGTTGTCGTCAATTCAAGTAAGTGGTGAAAAACGTATACTTGCGGTTATTGAACGGGCCGACACCACCACCTCCCCAGGGTAAAATAGACTCCAAGGCAAATGAATCGTCCTTGTCAACAATACCCAGTATTTTTTTAGTTGCTAATTGAGTTCGAATAATGATCAGCGTCTGGACGGTAAATAAAAAAATATCGGACCCATCCTGCATTTTACACCATTCTCTCACCCCTGATAGTATGGTACAGCAAATGCGCGTAGTTGATACAAACTCGAGTGTGCAAATAAACTAAGCGTGGTGGCCAGTGGAGGGGTGCATGTAGGGAACTCTAAAAGAGAATATATGGCAGGTGAACAGTACATACTTACAATATAGTCAGGACTAGTTCGACTCAGCGCCATGACACCATGTGTCGATCCTCTCCGAATCTCGAATGTCGCATTCGCCAATATAGTATATGCCCAATAACTTGCTGCTGGAGATATGTCTGGGAAGGTCGACTGGCCAGTAGGACTCCTAATACGGCCATATCGGATATTTTGGCCGTTGATTAAACTATTGTCGCTATACTGTCCTACCTATATGCCTTTACTTGATCTAGAGGGGTCCAAAACTGTGGAAAGAGAAGCATTCCTAATAAGGTAGAATGGATTCTCTCTGAGATCACATGATTGACGTTGTCCAAACATTGCGTTACCAGTGTCGGGATGCCAAGCGGCCCGTACGAAAGATTTTGTAGCAAACGTATCTAGGATAAGTGACACGGGTGCAGCTTCATAAGACCTATTAGCAGCAGAATTACTTCCTAGATCTAAATAAACTGCAAATGTGTAGTCGTCTGAAGATACCCTCAATTTTCCTGGTTTAACTGCTCTAGGATCGATTTTAGTTTGTCGGCGGCTAATTATAGGCAGATTGCTGGCTTTGGAGGAAGAGACATAAGAATCGTACTGCCGGCGTAGATTCAAAGAGGAATATTGAGGGAGACTTTCTTTATTAACTGCTGCCGCCGTGATGGTAGCGATAATCTGAAGAAATATAAGTGGGCGCAACATATTTCTCCTGGCGTCTTGACAAGCGAACCAGTAAATTACAAAAGATAAACCGGATCCCAGAATATTTGACTTGCACCAGTTTCTGTAGGTTTAATGAAACTTAAAAGACTTAAAAAGGGTTCTAAACTGTTAACAGCCAGACTTAAATTTAAAGCTGGGCTTTGAAAGATCTTAAGCGAATTGAAACAGACATGACAGACATGCAGATACATATCACTATTTATACTAGCTTTGAGAATTTTTGTGCATATATTGTGACACACATAACTGTTATTAGACTATTAGACTATTAGATATAATATTATCATGATGTTGGATTCGAAAATATAGCTCCTACATGGCTAGACTTGATGATCCGTGTTATCTAAGGCACCCATATTCGGTTTTAAGCTATGGTTAGTTGTCGTACCAAGGGTTGGTAATTGATCCTCGATCCTCCCAATTAATTCATTTTGATCACATCACCTACGAAAATGAAATAGTTGGGCTTAGACCAACGGCTCTTTCGAGGAAAGGTGGCTACTAAACATCTCCAATATCATCGTCTCTGCTAAATTATATAGCATTACCTGAATGGCTAACTCTTACAATATTGTTTCGAATAATGCTGCTATTGCTACTATGCCATATAACAATGAGATACTATGTACATGACAACAATAATATTTCTTAGATATCTAAGTGATACGGTCTCGTAAACTAAGCCCCACACAAAGAAGCGGTTTGTGTAGTTGGAAAGGTTTGGCTTCGAGACCAAGGTGATACAAGAATCTTGTTGGAAGTGTTATCACTCTTAATATTCTGAGATATAGTCGTCCCTTAAACCTTGCTAGTATAAGTTTAAGATAAACTATCCAACAAAGCTTGAGATAAGACAACTTTCGAGCTTATCATTTCGTGTTTGTAAGATATTTTTTCAAATTAAAATGTTAGTTTAAATGTTTGGGCATGACTTAATGCGTTTTAGCAGCGACATGCTGGCCTCCTCCCTTCTTTGCGACCAACAGACCTAACTGCGGGTTCAGAAATTTCTATACTTCAAACATCCCCTAGTCGATCTCAACGTAAGCTTAATCCAAAGCACAGATCTAGCTCAGGAGAAATCTGATAGATGTTTAGAGGGGTGGAAATGCGATTTAGTGTGTTCTACAACTACTTGGCTAGGTAGTGCACTGGTACACAATAGATGTACGTCATCGCTATAACAACTTAGGGTTATGGTCTATTGGATATGCAGGATCTATCGAGAAAATGTGCGAGGTTTATACAGATATTTACAGTACGACGGAGAAAGGGAAAGAAATAAACTAGACCATCCAAAAGCCGTATGCTAGATGAGTAATAATTACAAAAGAAAACAAGTCAAGCTCGTCAATAGCACGAAATATCCCGCAAGGAAGATACAAGCTTCTCTCACAATTAAAAAAAACATTGAATCGCCAGAGATTCGATCTATCAATTTCGTAGCTGTCTTACAAGGTCTAGATACCGCTTCTAAGCCTTAAACAAGGTATCAATGAAAGCTGTCGCCAAGCTGCCAATCACACTACGGTTCGGCACGCTTCCAGCAACACCATACAATGCAGCCGTATCTCCCTTTGCAGCACCTTTCCCCCTAGCTTTAACCATCGCCAGAACCTCTCCCATATCTTTCAGTAAAGTTTCAACGCTCTTAACAGTCAACGTAGTGCAAGCCATATGCACAGCCGGCGGATCCTGGAGCGCATTCAAATGCCAGCCTAGTTTCGCAAGTTCATCAGCAACATCGTAGATATCTATCGTGTTGCTGCTGAATGCTACTACGGAAACGAGAGGTTCGCCAATGACGTAGAGGTGTTCAGACATGGTTTCTTTGATTCCAGTGGCGAGGCGTTGGGCACAGGTAACGATCGCATGAGCGGAGGAAATGTAACCAGATTCGCCAAGGGTGATCATGGACGCGTAGCAGCCGGCGATGAGGGCGCCGGGGCGAGAGCCGGAGAGGTTTGGAGAGGCATAAATGCCGCCGGTCCAGTGTGTGTTGATGTAGTATTGGTATGCACGAAGCTGAGAATTGCGGTAAATGAGGGTGGAGTTGCCTTTGGGTGCGAAGCCGTCTGCGGAGCTGTTAGCATTGTACCATTCGCGTTGAATTTTAAGATGGAAAGTTACATTTGTGAGTATCGCAAGAGATAGAGGTGACGCCTTTGAGCCTAAAATCGAACGGTTCGGATTTGAAGCCGGCTTTCTCGAGGAATGGAACGATAAAAGAGCCCAGGCAGGCGTCAACGTGGAGTGGAATCTTCTTTCGAAGAGCGAGACGACTGAGACCCTGAATATCATCAATTATACCGTGAGGGAAGTTGGGAGCGGATCCGACGAGAAGGACAGTGTTATAATTGATAAGCTTGGCAACGCGCTTGAGGTCAACTTTATAGGTGACAGGGTCGATTTCAACATGGTGAACTTTCATTTTGAAGTAGTATCCGGCCTTATCGAAAGCGGCGTGGGCGGTCTTGGGAATTATGCTATAGGCAACTGTTAGCTAGAGATTTCGAAGCGCGGTGGTCTTGAAATGGCTTTACATCTCTGGCTCTGTAACACCCTTCTCGATATAGGCTTTGTTTCGTGCAGATAAGCAGGCCATCAGGATTGATTCTGTACCACCACTGGTTGTGACACCAGCACCTCCAGCTGGAGCATTGAACATTGACAAAACCTGGTTGTTGGTGTCAGAAACTTATTCAAGCTTAGAATTCAGGAGGAAACATACCATTGCGACAATCTCTGCCTCCATCTTTCTAACACCTGGGAAGACGTCGGGATGTAAGGGATTGCTGACGGAGAACATTCTCATGCAGTCTGTTTGAAGATCCAATAATTCCTTGCCGCCATGGTAAACTGCTCCGGATACTTGTCCGGTCTCCCAGTTTGTGTGCTTCAGGTCAGCCAATCTAGTTGTGAAAGTTAGCAATTGCTATATTTAACTTGTGAGAACTGGCGATAGACTTTTCAAGCTCCTCCCTAATCTTCTCCGGACTCAATCCAGTCTTAGGTAGTGTCAAATGCCTGATGAGGTTCGGATCTCGGACGATCATCTTCTCCTCTAGTTTTGCTGTTGCTTCATCGAGTTGGGCCTTGACTTTACCCTTAACGCCTGGGGCTCGTAATATAAAACCGTAAGCTGTGCTTCGAAGATAGCCGTAGAAGGCTATTATCGTGCCGAGGATTCCATAGCCGCGAAGCTGGCGGGCGGCCTTGGAGGACCAGCGGAGGATGAAGTACACAAAGACGATATTTCGGAGACTACGGAAACCGTGTTAGCGACACATAACATACCAAGAACGAGGCGAAAGGAAACATCCTACACTCCGATATTGAAGAGAAGGGCTTGGTTTCGGGGATTGGTTTTCTGGGTGTTGAATGCGTCCCTCAGCGAGAGGGGCACACGTGAAGACATGGCGATGTTTAAATTGACGGGGAAGTGCGCCGGAATAGATTGAAAAGGTGTTAATCAGCGAAGAAAGTCATATCCCCAAATAAATGAAGAGAGCGATGTCTACAGGAAGCAATGGACGTTATCCGATGGGGTGGATGTATTATAAGTAAGATGCACGGAACCAAGAAGGAGAAATGGGATGCAGTTTGAGCAGGAGGAAATTATGACGGATGTCAATGTTGGGTTTGAGGCTAGTCTGAACCGAGGCACTGCACCGGACTTGGCCACATCCCGGCTACCTCGCTTCGTATTGGCCCCCAAGCTTGCGGAAATCGGATACGACTGCTGGCTATTAGCTATTGCCCTGCATACGAGGTTGACGTCTCGGGGAATATATCCAATGATTCTTGCAAGTTCAAGGCCTTCCAAGGTAGACTTTAGACCTTCTTTCTGTTCTTTATCGAAACTTGATTCTCGTCGAAATGAATTGGGTGGGCTCTTTCAGTGTACCAACTGAAAGGTTTTGCAAATATCGTCGTTCGCGTTCGTACAATCCTCCTTTTCCCGGTAACCTGATACGAGCAAACACTAGTTACTGGTTTAAGGGATTCTGATGAATATATTGATACCAACATCTAAGATATACACTAAGAAGATTGTAACAGATGCTAACTTGCTGTACCTATCCACACTAAGCGAACCACCACAGCTTTCAGATTTTGATAACCATCTCGGTCTGAGAGATCAGCACCATAAAATCCCACGTGCTGGAAAAACTCCCCCTCCCCTTTAGGGCCTTCGTTTGTACTGAAATAATATATACCAAGAGCATCTTTCACCCTCAAGGTTGTGCGACGACGGAGAATTTCATTTTTTGGGGCTCCGTCGTGCTGGTATCCACAGGGCATTCCCGCCGCTATGAGACATAATTCGGTTGCATCTGAACCCCCCCAACAGATCCTGAGTGGGTATGGGAGAGGTTGAGGGTTTTCACTATCCGATATGAAGATAGGATCGTTCTCATATTCTTTGAACTTCAGTGTCTCCGTAATAAAGAAGGGGTTATCGTCGGGCCTAAGTCTTGCGGGGTCGATGTAATAAGACACGCCTGACTTTAGGACCTGAGTCCGTCCGCGAATCCCACCTTGGAATTCGCAGAGTCCTTTATGAATCAAAAATGGGATTGTGTCCTCCGAAGGAACGGTGTATTTGCTTCCCATATACTTTTTGATTGCTTCTTCGGTCGGTATAAAGAGTTTCTGGTAACGTCTCTTGAGGATTTTGGAGATGGTCGCATTCCAGGCTTTGCAAACGAGTTGGAGGGTCAGATGCTGAGAAGTATTCGCCGCCTCAAGAATCAACTCCTGCACCTCTGGTGGAATAAATGGAAGTGCCATGTCTATAAACCTCTCTAGCTTGGTCTATTCAATGCGGAGCAAGGAAATGAACAGAAATATACAGAGTATTGATGGATGGTAACTGCAAAGAATTTAAAGGAGTCCATTTTGCGGTTTTGTTCGTTCATGGACAAAAATGAAAATTAGGGTCCTTGGCTCAAGATTACAGTATTATCGGGGATTATCTAGCGTATTTGGTAGTACTAAAGAGCTTCAGCAAGTAATTTATTATACACCAGCCGAGTTGAATACCGTTGGATATATGTCGAAGTGGCTAGTCAATACCCAGCCTTGCATAATATATACAGAACAGAATGACCCCCAACACTCTTGCCTTTGCAGTAAAGACTCTGAGAACTGTGGGACTTTTGCTTATTTCGTCGATTCTGGGTCTCGATCGTATATCATACTGGCGTGCTAGAATCATGGCTGATAGCACAATTGTGAGCCAAAGGCATCATTCGCGGGACCACCTTATATCTCCGATCATGCCCTTTCATTCGGTGTAATGAATCTCGATTTCTCAACGACAAACCCGCTCGGCGGCCGTCGCTTCTCGTGTAATTCCCTCCTAGTTAACTTGTTTTCTGAAGTCGACACTGCAATAAGCTCCTTGACCTTCATAAGCTGCCCTGCCGTCGCTGGCGTAATCTTATGAAATACCGTTCGCATGCGTTTTCGTAATCCTAGCGCTTTGAGAACACCGACTTTCTTATGCGGCATGCCAATGCCAGAGCGGATGAGGGTGACTTTGAAGAAGGACATTGTTGGGTTTTATGTGTTCTGTTAATGTGGGTTAGCAGAATTTTCGTAGGGCGGGTATCGATCGCAGGGGTCGGAGAAATGCCGTACCAATTGAGACGGTCCTATAAGCTCATGATTAAATTGTACTGGTATTTGTCTGACCGTCACGCCTGTTGCTCGATTTCGACAGCGGTGGTATTTGGTGGTTGGATGTGATGGTTTGTTTAGCGGTCGGATTTCAAAGGGTTTCGAGGTTTTTCGGTTCGGCTTTCCCATCTTCGCGTGTCCTATCAAGCAAGCTGCCCCTCGAAAGCACAACCTCCCTTAAAGGCCACCACGGCATCCTCTAACCTTACCTCCGCAGGGGCCTGGAAACATCATCAGCCAATGGCCATGTCCCCGGGCATCTAGAGTCATCGCTCCCAGCTTCAACCTTCTTTACTTGAAGATGATCCGTTCCTTACTCCCGACCCGATAACGACGTTATTATCCTTCGTATTCACAACACACACCGCTCCCTAACTCGCTATGGAGGACTCTAAAGCCAAAGGAACGGCAAAGCTTGCCGAGACGCTTCGGCATCCTGATGTAAAACCTAAACCTGTCGATGGAATCCTTTAGAAGTCCTATAGGATAATACTAAGCTGGTCTTGGAACAACAGGACCTCGAGCGAATCTCAGCGCTCAAGGCGCAGTACACATCCGATAAGGCCGCTATAGACGCTCAGCTGAAGTCTGGTGTGCAACTACAATTAGATGTCACGAAGGTTCGCAGATACTCTTGGAACTTTGAGGGAAGCAATATGAGGTCGCTAATGAGGTTGCATGGATGGTTAGGCGGGTATGAGGGCAGTTGACGACGCCCAAAAAGACATTAACTTGATCAAAGAGGAACTAATCAAGGTCCGTCGATACACCAAAACGCGGGATTCCTATGCATATTGAAACGCTAAACGGATCAACCTAGATTGATAAACTCTGCTCAGAAGCTCAAACGATGATCAAGGACTTCCCCATAATCAATGAAGTACGCCCCACCATGCTCTGCTATTTGCGCAAGCAGCCCAGGTTAATGATCTTAGGTCTCTCGCGTCCATCGGAATTTCACCCAAGTGGAAGAAATCATGGATGGTCTTGCCAATCTTAACAAAAATGTGGAAGAAATCGAACAAATGCTGAATGATGATAACACTGAGGAAGGCCTGCTTGGACCAATGCCCAACTTACTCCCTGTTCACTTCAAACTCGGCACTCTTCGCGACTTCCGTGACGACGCAATGTACCAAGCCACCCGAGCCACCGACGATACGAGCAACACCCTGGCAAACTACTTTGTTGTTATGGATGATGCTATCGGCGAGTTCGAGAGTCGACTTGATCTTTTCTTCTCCAGCATGCTGGATATGGTCCGAGGTCGGAATGTGTCGCTTGTAGTCCGTATCGCAAAGATAATAGAAGCAGAGGAAAATGCGGATTCGAAGATCAAAGCTCTCCAGGAAGCCACCTCACAGCACTCCGACCTAGTGTCCCGTTTCAAATCCATCAACGTTGGTGCGAGACAGCGAAAGGAATACAAGAAACGATATATTGAGGTCATCAAGCAGTCCGTCGCGGAAAAATTCAAAGAAGCCGAAGATCTGTTCGCCGAAGATACTTCGACTCTTCTCGACTCCTTTGAGTGGTACTTTGATGATCTCTTCATTGCCAAGGATATGCTCACACGGCTAGTTCCCGCCAAATGGAAGATTTTCGAAACGTACCTCAACATCTACCACACTCAGATGCACGAGTTTATTGTCAAAATCGTCGAAGGTCAGGACCTCGACGGACAAGGTTTACTCCAGATCATCCTCTGGAAGTCGCAGTACGATCAAGGGCTTAAGTCTCTCAAAATCGACAAGACAACCCTCAACCCGCCACTTCTGGGTGTACCTGAAGAAAACCTGGTCAAAGAATATCTCAGCATCATTGTCTCCAAGATGACCGAATGGATGAATACCGTCAACCAGGGCGACATCAAAGACTTTACGGAACGACAGGAGGCGCCGGAAACCAACGAGCATGGAAACTTCATCCTCCAAGGCGCTATCATCGCCTTCCAGATGATAAACCAACAAATCGACGTTGCTTCCGATGCCGGCAAGGTTTCAGTTCTGCTCGGTGTTATTGACGAATGTGGAGAATTGCTGAAAAACCGGCAAGCCCTCTGGGACGCTGTTACTCGCAAGGAAGTCGACGCCTACCTTCACGAGCCGGAAACTATCCCCGAAGGTTTATTCGAATGGATGATGGCTGTCGCGAACGACCAGGCGCGTTGCGCCGTATTCACAGAGTCCGTCAAGTCCCGCCTGATTCCCGCTCTGCCCAAGAAGGCACAAGACCACGTGGAACAGTCTTTTGGTAGTGTCGTTGACGGATTCGTCGATATGGCGGGCGTGATTACCAAGAGGATTACAGAGATCATCTTCAACGATTTGAAGGGTCCTATTTCGGCTTTTTTCACGCCGGATTGGTACGCCGAGACACCGCAGGGGATTACCAAGTATATGGAATCTATTACGGTTACAATTGAGTCGTACTTGGCCGACTGCAGGATCGGTTTGGACGCATCAATCGCCGGAGAAGTGGCGCTGGAGCTTTCGGAGATGACGGTTATCTCGTATTTGGGAGCCGTGAAGAACAAGGGAGCGAAGTTTTTGGTGCAGACGGCAGATGTGGGTGGCCAAGTTCGGGCGGATGTGCTGACGGGATTCAGCTACTTCAGAGATGTGACGAGCCTGGATGCAGCAAAACAGACGTGGCCGGTTATCGAGTATTTCATACAGCTTGTTGTTAGTCCCAAGGAAGGCTTATGGGATACTTATGTGAACTTTAAAACGGCGTACTGGGATCTGAGCAATGACTGGGTGGATTTGGTGATAAGGTGTCGAGAAGATTCGAATAGGGATATGCTGGGTATCATCAAGGGAAGGATGAAGGAGTTCGAGGCAGTTCCGATCGGGCCACCGACCATTATGGGTAAGGTCCGGATTAGATAATACCGCCTCATAATGGATGGCAGATGGGCTTTGTAAGGGCGATGTGCACATACGGAGAGTTTAATTTTCACCCAATTGATTAGCGATCATGTAGACTATGTTTAAACTTACGGAATACGGTGAATGGCAAAATTTTGAATTACGTAGGTGTGTAATATAGGTTTTAAAATCATCGATTGAATGTTCAAGTCTACTAGATAACGCTGCTATTTGGTCGTTGGGAAAATACCGAGAATAATAGTGGTATTAATGGCAAAGAGCAGTGCTTAGCTCGTTCTTAAATTCACAAACTTGCTATGCAGCAGGCTCTCGAGCTGTCCTCCATCTTTTATTAACCCCGCGATTGATAGCGCAAACTCTGCCCATTTCTTCGCGCCACCGAAATCCCCGGCACTATTGTTAAGAGGAGTCAGTCTGGAAAAAAACAAGTAGCGGTTCTAAAATGACTTTATTACGGACCAGCTTTTGTCTATTCCAAGATTCCAGATGGTTGCTGCTATCCATTCAAGTTCATCCTGTGGATATTGGTTCGACTAAGTCGCACACACGTGCGTGAGGGCAGATTAGGACCATACTTAGAGAGATAAAGACTACTAGAAAATTACTTACTTGGAACTGCTTTTTGCAAATATCTATAATCTGATAAACAAGTCTCTCAGCTCGATCGAGGTCTCCTTGTAGTGATTTCTGCAGTAAGATCCGTATCCAGCGTGCTATTTTGTCGATTTTGTGGGTCTCGATTTGTATAGAATAGTTGATAACCTTTTCTAGGACTGATAGAAAAACTGCAGGATGGAAATCAGAGATTTTGTGCATTCTTAGCCCTATCACCCTAAGAGCTAGAGCCATCATTGCATAGACACATACCTTTTGCAGGTGCATCCACGCATAATATCATATCACCAACGCGTCTAAGCGGTTGCATCTGGCCAAAGGCCCCGATTTCCTAGTATTACCATCTTTTCTTTAGCAACTTCGCAACCGCTAGGAGGCACTATATCGTCAAACCTGGACTATCACATACATCAACAATACGCTCCAGCTCATCCCAATGCTCTAAGTGTACACAAGCCTCAAATTCATGACTTAAAAGTCCCAAGTATCTCCCCCCAAAGTCAATTTGTGATTGTTTGGTCAATCGAGGGTGTAATCTCTCTTTCAGTTCACGAAACGCTGCCACCGATTTCCGTGCGTCACCATAAAGACGCATCTGTTGTATTGTAACCCTCATATCCGAATTCGGATGTGTAGGTTGAAAGGTTAGCGTCCACTGCATCTAGCTTGTGATATATGAGATATCATGAAATTATTCAAAACCGTAAGACGGAGTCTGAGAAATTACCAATGCGGCAGCTGGGAACACAAATCTTTAGAAAATTTAACGATCTCGTGATCTTTGACTACATACCTGCTCGGCCATTTTGTCTTCTTTCCTTGCTAATGCTATGCAGGTGGAAGCACAAATGTAATCACAAAATGATTGTCGTAGAGTCAGATTCTCCTGTTCTTCTTCGGAAAAAGTTTCCGGCGGATACAACTTGATAAACTTTTGTTTGGGAGTACAGCATAACGTCCGCCATCAGCTTGGATCTGTTGTCACAAGTTTGTGATTGCGGGAAAAAAATAACAAGCCAATAGGAAGTATTTCCCGCAAGTTGTGCACTGACGCAGGCATTCAATCCCTTCCCAATACGCAGAATATATGGCTCGATCATACAGGGAATCGAATATCAAGCTTGTTGACGACGGGATGGGGGCATACCTGAACACAAGTATGTGCAAAATAGAGTGCATATCGAACCGGCCAGTGCTGCAGGGATCTCAGAGCCAAGTTGTATGAATTACGAGAAAACCAATCGTATTCGTCTGTACTCCATAGTGACTTGGTTTCCTTTTCAGTTGTTTGCAGGGGATTTGTAGGTTTGGTTGCATCACTCAAAGCTTTTGAATAGAGATTCCAAGTCAGCTGCGGCGCGCGAAGGCTCTTGCACAAGTTATAATTTGATTTGAGCATTAGAACTCAATGGCCTGACGGTCTTACCTTTTTGGAAGACTGAATGCAGGTTTGTTAACGTTTCATCCGAAATAGCCTTGTTGTCGTGTATATCCGACAAGATCAGCCGGATCATAGTTCTACAGAGTATCCAAAAGTTAATGCTCTCAGTTCGGTTTTTGAATAACTGCTCTTTCCAATCTAGGCATGCTGGAATCTCGTACCTGTATATCGCCGGTAAATGGGTGCCTTCCGGTGGCGCTGTGATGTCTGCCTGCTCAAGGAGCTGACTCAATACTTGCAAAATTATATCCTTGTTTCCCGTCGATTGTGCCTCAATAGCACAAGCATATATAATAGAGATATCTTTATTTGATGTATTGCATATTTTGTCCAGACATTCCTTTGCTATATGATAGAAACATAAGCAATTGATATTTTAGAATTCATTATCAAGCGCGAAAGTGTTTTTACCAGTGTCCAAGTTCGACAACCTCATAGCAATTTTGAACAATAAAAACTGCGTTGAACTCGTTTCCTGACATGCAAGTGGCATGCTCTCGTACGCTTCTCGGGCGGCCCCGTAATCTTGAGCTTCAATGGCACAGTGTATTATTCGCCTGCCAGGCAGCAGCCACACCACATCATTAACAGCCAAGATACACGAAGTTAACGTGGGAAGCATCAAAGGAGGCAAAACCGATTGGGTAACCACTTGAAATAGACGTACCTGGCAATCTTCCCAGTATTGATTTCGCCGGACTTGCTGAATATGGGGTGTAAGGATACCTTGCACCACTTGATGGCCTCAAACCACCTTCCATTGCATACTAGAGAGTCTGAGACCTTCCACAACAACTATTGGGTGAGTGTAATAAATTCAGAGGCGACCATCAGTAAGTTATTATTGCCACCAAATGTGGGAGATTCTCCTAATCTTCCTATAGCCAAAGTCCGCACTTACAATTTGCGCTGCATGTGTAGCACTGGTGCTCAGTGGTTTAGCCAACTTTGGGCAAGTCACTAAAGCCGAGCGCAATATAAGTATGTTCCTTAATACAACGTTTTCAGCTTCCTTTTTGCTGGGTGTGGTTACACATTTGTTACTATATCTCATATGCAGCAAATATATTCTCCGAGAATGTAACCACAAATCCCAAATTAAAGGCTAGCTCGTAGAGAAGATGCAAAATGGGTGGATACAAACCTTCACACAGTTGCTGAAGGCTCTGTATGACTTCTTCGTCAATATTTGCACCCTGAACCATCATCCAAACTCGGGTAACGAAGGCTTGCTCGATCCAGCCTTGGTTGTCTTCAAGTACAAGACGCTCTGTAACTAGATGGTCCAAGATGTTGCAAACGAGCCGGTGACTGCTTTTACCATCACTCAACGGAAATCCTTATACAAAATTATAGAATTTAAGACACTGTTAAACGTACCTGTGGACTTGCATATCTTGGGTCAGTAGCACGTGGCATTTGCCAATAATCCTGTTGCCGCTTCTGTCAGTTCAAGGTGTATCGCTAGATGTCAGCCTCAGCTGTAACTTACACTTTAAATGAGTGTTCTGATAACTGCACGCCGTTCACCATTTTTACCAAGGCTGAGAATTATCAATATCCAGATTAACCCAAGAACTCCTGAGAATTGGCCTACCGTTGTGGTATTCTTCGGCACCCAAATTTTGCGCAATTATGATATCAAGGCCTAAACAATGGACGTTCAATCTTTCAGGCCATTCCTTCATTATGTCAGCCCTTAACCAGGATATTACGAGTATTATGATTGAGTCTGTACCTTGGACATCAACTCCATAGCATCTTTAGCTCTATTGAGATCTCCGGGATTTTGCGTCTTCAGACTCGCCTGAACTACCACACAGGAGAATCAACTTGATTATCCGCGAGCCGATTCGAGATACTGCCTTAGCTCACCAAGATTTTGAATGATCCCAAATCTCAGCTCGGCAGCAAATTGCTTGGAGCCGATGTGTTTTGGATCAACTACCTCAAGCGCTAGAGCTAGCCATTCAATGCCATCACTCAATTTGGCACGCTTGACCATTTCCTTGCCAATCTTGTACAAAGTTTTTCCCAGGGACTCTCTAATCCTGGGCTCGAGTTTATTCGCCGCAGTTTCATCCCGACAAAATTGCTCCAGGGCATTGTTGCACATAAGCTCGGCGGCGGTGAGATTATGTTGCAAGAAACTCTTATGCAAACCCCCCGGTTCACATCAGCCTTTGTCTATGGGGGGATCGAAGCTATCGTAAATCAAACGGATAGAGGGTTTACCAATTCCACTCTCTGCACGAGATACTCGCATTCAAAGTTAATTTTTTCACAATTTTCCTCAGCCGAGAGAGGCGTAGAGCTTTTAGATAAGTCGTCGATATACTTAGTCTCATCAGCAACTTGTCGATTGCCTAGAACTCCAAGAATCATCAAACCTTATTATAACAACTTACCTTTGCGGCATTACTCAACACTTCCTCCGCCAATGAGACATCATTGTGATCTATAGGTTTGCTCAAGGAGAGGAATCACGCAAGGCATCCCCGTTCCCTCAAAAGGGAAAACCAAAGGACCACCTCGCACAAGCTCAATGTTGGATTAGCACAAAACCATACCGAACGCAGCTCATGGCGTGACCCAGCTTGCTGGGTAAGCTTCCAAATAGACGATGGTAGCAGACAGAAAAAAAAGTATGAATGTTACACAAGATTATTAAATGAAATTGAGATACCCGAACGAATGAGAACGGATAGAGCACCCTACGCATGAAGTATGGATAGATGTGGTAAGAACGAGGGACGGAAGAAGTAGTACGCACCTAGATCCGTTTTACCGGCTTTAACAGCGATTTTAACGAGTCGTAGGCTGCCTGCATGCCAGGTTCCAGGTACAAATTAGCGAGGAACAATTCGATCCGGATATTTAGGGTTCGAATGAAAATGCCCGCCCAACCCACGATTCCTTCAGATGCAAACTGGGGAACATAGCTATGGATATATCGAATGCAGGGAACAAGTGGTGGTAATTATCGGAGATTTAATCCCTTGTGGAATAGCTTACGCATGCATCCCGAAGGTGCGTGTGTGCAACTACGCTTGCAGCTGGGGAATATCTTGACCCACGAGGGACCATGCAAATATTAACCGTATCGATAAAGAAAGCGATTAGCGACAGACCTCGAGTTGTCCTCCCGCACGTTCTTTGAGCGCAATCGAGGGTAAGGTATGCAAGGTGCCTCACTGTTAATCCCGCGATGGGAGGTATCGCGTATATCGACATTAGCAGAATGTCTCTCGGATGCGAATGGGGTTGTTGCAGTTTGGCAACTTGCATTTCAAATGGACCTTTCGGTTCTCCACGTCCATCTCTCTTTCGCTTCTGAGCAACTTGGTTATCATGTTCCAGAGTTCGGTACCTCGAGTATCTAATCCCGCATGATCTTCTTTCACTTTCAAATATCCCCTCCCCTTCGCACATCTCTCTATCATGCGAAACAGCTCCTCCAACCGTCCTTCATCCCATTTTCTCGGATCTTGGGCTCGCGTATTTGAGCTCTTCAGGTCGGACAGTAACGAATCAATGAGAGCTGTAAAGATAAAAACCACATCCCCAGGGATTAATATGTTAGTTCCACAGCATACAAGAAACAAATGGGAGAGCTGTAGGTATCCGGGAACATGGGCAAAGATAGGTTCCAACAGCCGGGACTGCGGGAACTCTTGAGCTCACGACATGAAAAAAAGAGGCGAGGAAAACTGTGCACCGAGACGAGTAGAAGGAGAGGCAGATATTATTACCAAGAAACTGTTTCGTACGTTTCTCAACCGCGGAGTGGCTGAGCTGGGTACCTGGTGGTTTGTATTCCATTGTTGACAAGCCGTGACCCCTGAGCGCATGAGCCAAGCTAGCTCTAACCAGCTATTGGGGGGATCGAGAGGCAGAAAGTTTAAGGTAATTTCATCAAACTTTATTTTTAGTGTGCAATAGTGAGCAAAGCCTGGTCGTTGGATTTTTAGAGGAGCTTTGAAGTAAAGTACGAGTCACAAGCGGGATATGGTCAAGTTGCGATGCATCATTTCAACCTTCGAGGGATCATAAACGGCGGCAGATGAAGTCAACGCACAGGAGCGTGCAAATGAATCATCAACATAGATGGCCGAGAACATCTACCACCAGAAACGATTGTTGTAGTATAAAACTCTGTTTAGATGTTTGGATGTATATGGAGCAGTGAAATATGCCTGATATCGAGCCTAAGTCAAATAAAAACGACAGCAAAGAGATAACAATATGAAGAACACCAGAAATGCATCAATGCTCGCAGCTAGCTATCATTTTTGGGGGTCGCAGCTCCAAAAAAAGCTTCCACGCAATCTAATTATGCTCACTAAGAATCGAACCGAAGAAATAAAACAGCCTGCCTTTCTTATCCTTCTTCCATAAGCGGGGAGAGATAAAGTATCGACATTAATCTCGGAAATATAACAAGAACCGGGAGTTTTAGGGTATTGGTAGGAAGTTCCCGATAATCATGGCGGGACTAGATCAACCGAGGTTAATTAGCGTTTTCTATGGCGAATGTAATAAGAATTCCACCAAAATCTTTGAACTCACATATGCGATGAATCCCTCCTAATTGTAAACGAGAAGCAACAATGTATCAGCTTTTCGTTCGATTTCGGGTCCGGATTTTTCAGATAACAAGTTGTCAGCATTGCTTTTTGCGACGGGTCGAATGCGATCGCGCCAAATTTCTCCCAATAGCTGACAGCCGAGTCTTCCGCAATAAGTTCGTATATCGCTAGTTTTCCCTACAAGAAATCAATCATTAGCTAGAATATTTCCAAAATAGATACTGCGGTGAATCCATACATCTCTCATCTGCTCAATAGGCACGTGAATCAACTCTGCAAACTCTTTGTTCCCTCTAAAAATCTCACCAGTCCGTCTCCACAGACAAGCCGGCACCGCCATTGCCGCAAACACTCGGTCATACTCCATCAACGACCTCTCAAACCACTCCTCAACAAAAATTAAATCAATATCCGTAAGTTGGTGTGTCTTTTCTCTAAACTTAGGCCGAAACCTCTCCAGTGACTTTTGGATCCGTTGCTTCGATGCCGGTTGCATGTTCTCGTCCATATACTTTTGTAAACGTCTATAGCCATTGATATAGTTGAAAGGTTTTAGCAAGCCTGCATCGTGCTTGGCTTTCAAAACTTGCTTCATACGATCTTCGGGTACTCCATCCTTGGGAGGGTCCGCCGCAGTAAAATAGTAAAGTTCTTTCGCTTTCTCTAAGGGGGGTTTAACGCTCGCGGGACGAATCATTGGGGATGGCGCCGCTTGGGGCAACATGGCGTTTGGCGCACGTAAGCCGTTCATGCCTGCCGAAGTCGCAGTAGCATTCGAGGAAATACCACCTTCCGCCGAAGAAGACGATACGCTTCCCGCCGTTGGTGCACCTCCGAACATATTATTGCTGTTAAATCCGGATTCCGAAAAGATATTATCGTTTCCTCCAAGGAATATATCGTTGTTATATATGCTGTCAAGGAAGAACTCGTTCATGAGATCATATTCCGATGCAGCTTCGGGATTGGAAAACATCATGGGGTGGTGATAAGGATTCCAGTCCCGCTGTTGTACACCAGTCCAGTCGGGAACTCCAATAACTAAAAAACACCACAAGAGAAGCACAAGGGGGCAGGTGATGTACAAGTCAGCCAGCCATTTCTTTTTAGGTACGGGTTATAGCTCTTCTTATTTTGTTTTCGCCGAAGTCTTTGCTCCCTTAGGTGTATGACAGCAAGAATACTGTCGTGCATACCCGCCTTCGGAATAAAACAAAGGTATGAGAAGCTAAGACACCAGGAGCATGGGGAGGGAGAAAGCAATCTTCTTGAAGGGAAGACGTGTAAAGAGCTTACAGTTTTCTCCGTTAAAGTTCGCACGTTGCGTAGCAGATATAGGAGTAGGAGCAAGTAACCCAGTTCCTATCGAATTACGAGGTGGGGGCATCGGCGGGTTCTGCTGTTGTAAACTACTGGTGCTTCCACTACCCGAAGAGGAATCCTCAGCTGGGATCTCCTGGATTTCGGGAGTATTTGTAGCCATTTCATTGGGGCTAGCTGGCGATGAAGGTGAGGCTTCCTCTGTAGAATGATCCCTCTCAGTTTTGAGCTTCTTCGCGTCGCGAACCTCATCGCGGCAGAGGTGTCCTATGTTTCGTTTGATACAACGGGTACAGGGTCGTTCTGTGTATGGATAAGAAAAAGGTGCACTCTCTTTTTCTTTCTCCCACGGTGTGGGATAAACCCCCAACCGTAAGAAAAGAGAATGGTTACAATCACGTTAGTTACGCAAAATATTTGGCAGGTTATAGCAAAGAGAGGAAAATAGGCGATTGAAAAAGAAAAGTCACAAAAGAAAAAAGGAAATAGTGGATAAAAAGAAAGAGGCTTCGAGAGAGTACGCATATGGGTAACCCCTCGGTGCTTTTTCTTGTAACTCCTTCACTTCTTTGTCTTTGGGACCACTCTCTTCCTATCCGTTCCAGGAATCCGTCACCGTCCCGGTTCCCCAGCTGTGATGGGATTTCCAAGAGCTAGAAAGAAACCAAGAAGAAGAAAACCTTTGGAGCGGGGGAGCGCTAAAAAATCAAAATCAAAAGTGGATTGTTGCTTACCATCATCGCAGGTCATATGGGAACGTCTACAGTAGACACAGGCTGCTCACGCGACACAAAGGAAAACCCATAGGCTCCCAAGTTAGTCTTGATACCACAAAAGCCATGAACCAAAATTTCACGATTCAAAGGAAAAAAGTAAGCGAAGTCGTAAAAAAAAAAAGAAAAGGGAAAAAGGGAAAGGGAATTGGGTTGGGAGAAGGAATGAAGCTGAAGAAACCGCCTATTTCTTAGCTTGTGCTTGCCCCGGGAACTCGAAAATGGGAACCGATTAGCGAGGTTGTTGCAACCCGTATTTTATAACAAACTGAAGTGGAGAAACTTTTTCCGGCCGGCTCTGACCCGAAGGAAAGCGTTTGGTCGGTTCGGCATATTCAAGTCCATGGACAAGGGGAGGGAAGGGACGAACGGGTCATCATGCATCTCCCACGAAAAGGGAAATAATATAAATAAAAGAAATAAAACGGTGAAGACCAAAAAATGTGATTGGAGTTGTCCTTTTTCCCAAGTAAATTCCCTAAAGCGCACACATACAGGAGCGACGGTTGACAGACCATGGTTGACCTTCCTGCGTTTCAGTACCTTGCCGTTAGAGGATGATGACGCAGGAGCAGGTGGTGGTGAAGCAGACGAGGTCGGATGAGCAGGCTCACTGTCACCTCGATTCGCATTCTCAGTCCCATTCAGATCCTCGCCATTAATGGCGCTCGGTTTCCTAACGTTGCTGCTGCCGTTGGTAGTTGCGCCGGGACCGCCATTGGTATTCGATTCGCCACCGTCTTTACTCGCACCTGGACCTCTCTTGCGGCTACTGGCTCCCTTGGATCTTCTGTGCGCAACGTCAGACGCTGTGGTGCTGGGTACAGCTGTTGCTGCCGATAGATTGTCGTCTTCCAGACCTTCGTCAAGCTTGAGCCGGCTGGCTGTTGCCGCTGCGTCTGCCACCCTCGAGTCCGACGGCATGGCCAGCTGGTGTCGAGTTTTCCGCCTTGTCGCAGTAGATTGTGGATGCCTTCTATCCGTTTCTGTGATGTGTATACCCTCTTATCCTACTCTGACCGACCCCCCAGACGTCCAGGTACCCTTGGCTGAGCCTGCGATCGCAAAATCCTCGAAACCGGCGGCCGACCAATGCAAAAAAAATAATTTGGGTTTTGTTGTTGCTGTCGTACGGCGGCGAGAAGGCTGGTTGCTGCTCGATGTTGGGACCCTTATCGGCCTGTTCCGCAAGTTGGAGCCGAATGAACGTGTGCCCGGCTTCTCGGTCGAAGGGTGATCGGTCCTGTCCACAGATCGAGAGGTCCAAGTTCGACAGGGGAAGAGGCTTGCGGCAGATGGCTTTTTTCGAAACTCCAAGGAATCACAGTAGCGATGTCGAAACGAAACGGTTGGAGAGTTAAAAAAGAGAATCGAAGAAGTCTTAGTTTCCTCAGAATGGGAATAGCACCAGTTCCAGCAGCAAGCCAAAGCGAATAAGCCTCTCCAGCAGAGCGCCAGCGCCAGGCGAGTCAAAACTGTCGCAATTAATTCCAACGTTACTTTCCCCAGACAACTTTAATTAGCTTGAATCATCGTAAGAACATGTACCGTTAATTCGACCTCTCTTTTCGGTCTTTTCTTCGGCTGGCGCTCCTCTCAGACCGGCCAGGGAAATGAGGTAAACGAGACGACGTATAACGCACATCTGCATGCAGCAACATACTGACTACTACAGCCAAACAACAGATCACTCCTTCTGCTCGATCGGTTTATTTTTATCACCTCCCACTTAACCGTCTACGCTATACTAGCTAGCCAGCCAGCCATACAGAGCAGTCTTCTCAGCGGCCAGAGAGCGAAGAGGCTACCGGACACCACAAATCAGGGCACTTGATCTCATGTAACACTGCTTTCCCGCTGACCTGTCGCTCTCTCGGCTTCGGCTCAGCCCAGCCCCTCCTCCATCATACATACCTCCCCAGCACGGTCCCAAGCACCTTGCATTATTGTTGAGCTCACTCGTTTTTTAAAATTTTTTCTACGTTACTACCGAGTCAGCATATTATCACATTTAGCTCCGTTGCCGGTCGGCCGTGATATGCGTCTTCTCTTCTTGGCTATTGCATTGGCCATGGAAGATGAAGAAACAAATGTGACCAGATGCCCAGTCCACTAGGGCTCGTATTTCCCCAGAATTCCTACCCAGAGGAAGCGCACGAGGACCCCATATGCATTCAATTCCTTAGTTTGATCCTGCAGGCACGTTAAAAAGAAAGAAGGAAAGAAAAGGAAAGGATAGAGAAAATTTTTCACGCGCATTACAACATCCATCGAGTCGAACGATTTCGATGGCGTTAATCGCTCATATCTCTTTCCCTCTCCTTCACGACTACCGAGGATAAGGTACCTCGAATCCTTTTTTTTCTTCTTTTTCGTCTTTGCAATGGCAATTACCCCCTCAAGGATCCGACCAGACGCCGAGGATGGTTTACAAGTTATCGTAAGCCCTTGGCCTTGACTAGCCCTTCAAATTTAATTTTTTTCTTTTTTTTTTCTCGATGTTGCCGGTTAGAGGCTAGTTCCATCTCATCGTTCGAGAAATTGCAGAAAGTGCTCACACGACACACATGTGACAAAACAACATTGTGCATGTCGTAAATGATCGAGAAATCCTCAAAAATGCGCTAACATCACGCAGCGCTGTAGCCGCCAGTGAAGCGAAGGCAAGAATAAGAAAATGTCTCTCGTTAAATTTCTAGACGAAGTCGTAAAGAGGGAAAGTTCCATTGAAATCAATGATGTCAGAGACCATTGTAACGTTCTCCGACCAATAGAATTCGTTCTTTTAGCGAACAGCAATATTATACACTAAGCTGTAGCTCGTCAACAACGACTACCCATCCAGCAATATCGGTAGGACCTGAATGCAATTTGCAACGCCAGAAAAAACACGTGCGGGAATAGCAAGAGAACTACCTGACAATCTAAGAACACCGTGACTATGATCAAAAAACAGAAACGCCTGTAATCTGCCCTTTACACTCCCAATACCCAAAATGCCAGATATGATATAACATGTGATTAATTATTAAACGGTCAAATCCATGAGCTCCCCGTATCTATCGCCCTTGAGTCGATAAAGGACGTCATCAACTGCTGCCCTCGTGCTCTGCATCCATTCAGGCATATCCCCCAGCGCCTCCCTGTTCCGAGCCATGGAGGTCAAATGCTTCTCCAATTGTCTCATCGTAGGTCGCAATTCCTCATCAGTCTCCAAGAAATCTTGCGCGATCGTAAACTCGTAGTCCGACTTGCTGGAATCCAATCGAATGTTATCAATCTCGATTTGCAGCTGATCAGGGTCCATGGGTGCAGTTTTTAACGCAGGGATGAACTACACAATCATCTTATTAGCTAGGGTTGCTACCACACAAGGTTGAACGTGAGGGATATATTGCTATCTTACCTTCTGGGCTTTCTGCCTCCTCACTTCCTTCTCGGCAGCAGCATTCTTCTTAAGAGTGAGCAGCTGCCTCTCTTCATTATCTAGCAGCCTCCTTTGTTTCGAGAGCTCTTTCTCTAGCATACTGATCTGTCGGGTTTCCGGTTGGATCAAGGCATTCAACCTCGCCTCCTCGTTGATAAGCCACTCATTATTGAAGACTTTCTCAGAAGTAGCTGGCGGTATCTTAATCTTTGCAAGGGATCGTTCAAATCTGTAGTTCGTAAGAGCGGTTAACAAGTATCCAAAACTCAGAACGAAGCAACATGACATTAATGGTCCAGGTGGGAACAACCGATCAGTAAAAAATTAGAGTGTTTGTTGCATAGTTTTTTATCTCCATGCATGCTTTTATAAAGCAACGTAAGGGTTAAAAATATATCATCATTTGGCTGTGTTCCCATCCCCTTTTGATACGCCCACGAAGGGGTTCACGAACGAAAGGATAGAAGGTAGCTTACTTTTGATAAGACTTTTCAAGAGTCTTTTGTGCCTCGTCGCGCTTGCTGGAAGATTTTAGAGGCATATCAAGAACAACGGAACGCCCAACATCACGTAGTAACTTGGATATTTCAGCCACAGAAGCTTCTGAGATGGGTACCCATTTGTTGTCAAAGTCTTCGACAAGAATCCTCTTCTTGCGGGCGACTAGACCAGGAACCGTAGAGACTTCAATTGTATCACAACGTTAGCTTTGATCGCCATTTTTCAAACAAAGAAGGCCGATCTGTAATGAATGGTGTACAAAAAAGAAAGATAGATCAGAAAGCACCCGAAGGTGACAATTGTGTTAATCTTGCAACGGGGTCTTAATCCGCCTCATCAACACGGACCAATATAGATTTCATCATGAAGGGCAAACACTTAAATGTCATCGAAAATGTGTTCCAAGGACAGAATATATAGCAAGGATGAAAGGAAAAAAGGCTCACCATTCTTACTGACGCCTCCGGAGACACGTCTTTTCTTTGGCACTACCTCCCCACCACGGCTATTGCCTTCTCCAGCCTCCGCCGAAGCTTTACGAACCGGTCGTGTAGCATCCGTTGATTTGCGCTTGCTGATAGCCGAAGGGCGAGGCGAGACTCGTGCAGATGGCTTCGCGACACGTCCTTTAGAGACAACCGCCTTCTTAGACGGCACTCTACGCGGAGGTCGAGGCTATTGTTCGTACATTAGCGATGGCTCGGTAAAAATTCTGACGTGAATATCAGCAGAGGATGAGGGCTGAACGTACCATAGTGAAGTATTATGATTAAAGTAGTAACAATCGAAAGAAACAAGAAGAGCTACTTCTTCCGATTGTCCAGAGGAAAGACGTTCACATTCTTGTGAATCTCTTCTTGAGAACGAGAAGAATTTTAGAAGCGAAAAAAAAGAGATGAGGTTGAAAGTTTTTGTGTGTGGCTTTCGCTTGTTTACATTTTTTTTCTTTCTTACTTTACTCCACCAAAGCAAAATATAATTACTAAGGTTAGCGGGTCTTGGCGCTTTTTCGGCTCAGACGACATACCTGCAAAACCTCAAATTAGATGCTACACCAACGGCCATGAGATCCCGGTGAAATATATCTCCAAAGCCCCCCCACCCTGGTAGATCAGGATGCCATCGCCGACGTCGCGGTTCCGATGGCTCAGAGCCGTAAGTATCCCCATTGCCATAATAGAGCTTCAAAGAGAAGATAACTGACCTGCCAATCAGAAACTGCATTCCATCCGTGTCGGCACCGGCGCTGCCATCCTCCCACCCAACATCTCAAGATTAGCTCTAAGCTTCAATTATAACACCAACAATGGCCATATTGGAGCAAAGTACGTTCTCGGCCTTTCTAGTCTAGTTCTTCCAATAGCTCAATATCCTATGATATCCTTTGAGATTGGAATCCAGTTCCTGATACAATCTAATCTTCCTTTTTTAATGGACAGAAAATTCTTTCGCGAATGCCTTCCCCGTCTTAAATACCACAATCCCAACATCGATATGCCCGTCACCCGTCACCCGGATAAATCAGAAGGCCCCGCTACTCTTACAGTACATTTTTACGACCTCGAGGCCTTTACCGCACTGAAGCAAGCTGCATCGAAGAAGAAAGTACCACAGACAGTACAGCCCGAGACGGTTTCGACATTAGAAATCAACATGTTGAACCGCTACGCTGACGAAATCATGAATGAATTGGTTGAGAAGACCTCTGCGACATTGTACGAGGAACCAACTAGGAGTGCAGAGTTGGAAGAGGAGGCAGAGTATCTAGCCAAGAAGCGCGAGGCAGAGTTGGCTGAGAAATTCAAGCTGCAGAGAGCGGGGAGGAAGAAGGTGAAAGAAGGAGAAGCACAGGGGGATATTCTTGCAGCGATATAGAGATTCTGTACTAGTTGTATATACCCTACAAGGGGCTTGGTGGGAGTGCAAATACTCCTCAAAATGGGCGGGCTGTACATACAAGACCTCATACGTGTCGTTGAATACATTTACAAAGATGAACCATGAAATAAAATAAAAAGAATTGTATATACATTCCCACATCCAAATGAAAAGTAAGGAAAGGACCTGATCCACGTAAACATTAGCTCGCACCCTATCGTAAAATGTCGTGAAACCTCTATTATCTAAACAGAGGCTTCTTCTAGCAACAAAAAACTAGCCCCATAAATATTTTCTTCATGAAGCGAAAAGCCACCCAAACAATAATGAACTATGACATCATACGCCCTTTTCTACTACAAGGTGAATGGATCCTGTTCTACAAACCACGAGTTGATCCACCCGGCTATGCCAATAGTAAAGATAAGCACTAATGCGTCTTGCCAAACCGTCGAAAACATCTTCATGTAATGCGACAGAGTAATGAGCATGGTTCCGAACGGCGGCGGTAAGAACCTTGAGATGGTAATGAGTATCAATCCCGGCGGTGGACCTCCTCTTTCTACGAGTACGTATCGTGTGGATTGCAGGACCAGCTCCATAGTGGCAAAGTACCAGAGTAGTGGCTGCAAATTGAGTCAGTTCTGTATCACAATCCATTTTTCCATAATATTGAAACCGCCGAATCGCAGGAAACAAAATACTCACAATTTTCTGTGCTTCTTCATACTTGACTCTCTCAATCTTTGTCCCTGTAAACTTCTCAGGCAAGCTCAGGACAGCGTAAACCCCTAACAGTACACTACACAAATAATGAATAAAAGCCCACCACTTCTTATACGGCGACTCCGGTACCGCCGGCGGCTGTTCGCCTGGCCCAGCGGCTGCGCCAGGTCCACCAAACATGCTACTCAGAAGCTCAGGCGGTATCCCACCAGGCGGGCCACCGTCCGCCCCACCTGCTCCGCCGGCAGCACCACCAAGCATCTGCTGCATCATTTGAAATAACGGATCGTTTGCCATATCCCCCGGGGTACCAGCACCGAACGGGGTACCACCGCCACCGGGTGTCCCAAACAACGGATTCCCAGCCATCATTTGCGCGATCTGGTCGTTATCTAGCGAGAACTCCGGTTGGGGTACCGGAGGGAATGTGTTCTGCGCATCGCGCATGCGGAGCGAAGAAGGTTGGTAAAAGTGGTCTGAGACATCGGGGTCCGTGTCCGAGTAGTCTGATGATAAGGCGGTGGAGGGCCGAGGATTTGGGGTTGGAGTTGATGTGCTTAGCGGCTCCTCTGTATATATAAAGATGGTGAGATTAGTTATTTGCTTCGGCTTGTCATAGACGCGCAGGTGGGATGTTTCCCCGCGGTACGAATTAGAGAGTGATAAAAGCATACCGTCTTTCTTGTAGCCCTCTTTGAAGCCTGCGGCGGTTCGCTGTGTCTGCGTGATCTTGCGTAGTCGGTCGACACCCTGCCCCATTTTCTGCTTCCGGAGTTCACGGCGGATGCGCGCCTGCTCGCTGACGGATAGGGGTGTCATTTGCGCAAGCGAGGCATCGGAAGGGGTGGTCTGCTCGGGTACGTTTGGGGTTGGATAGTCGGACATTGTGGATGTGGGGAGGGAGAAGTGGTGATCGAATGTCGAGGAGGGAGTGATTGACAGGTCAGTTGCAAGCTGGTGGGTTTGAGTTAGCTAAATGTGGGATGGGAGAGTCGTCACTTTCTGGTTGGCTAGCTCGAATTCGGTGTTGAGCGCGGTGCGGACTTCAAAGTCGACAACGGAAAACTGGTCTCAGCTCAGGTGATGTATCTAATAGGGGCCGGGTCCAATAAGAGGCTCCGTGATGGGGTAAATCGGTAAAACGGTCTTGCGTATTCTTTCATGCAGGCTAGATTCTGTTTACGAGGTTAAGATTGGACTGACTAGCTAGCTCATCCTGCTGATGACAAGCTGCAACTCTACACAAGAAATATCGCCGGCTTCCGATAAGAGAGGCTCGCTGGCTTCTAGAAGGGTATGCAGGATTCTTCCAAGACTATGTCACCGGATTTCGTGCAGATAAAATGGAGGCTTTGCTTGCATGTAGTGAGGCCATGTGGTCCTGTCCGTCGATGCACTCTGACGTTATATTGGGAGAGATTAGATACATTTACTTTGAGGGCCGCTCAAATATCGCACCCCCACTTTAGCCAAAAAAGCATGTGAAAGAGAAGCTAAAAAAACACAGAGCAGTAAAAAAACATTTACCTCCGAATTGGTACTTTTTTTTGGTATGGATCATCAAAGATCTCATTGTAATGCGACGATGAACCTTAGCGAATGGTTAAATATGTAAATTGAGAAAGGAAACAAGTAATAAGTCATTATCTGGGTGTTTAGATATTGAGGGAAACATTACAACCCAAGTAGATAAGAAACCGTTGATCATAAGTCGCGTAGACGCCATGAAGAAAACAAAACAAATATATATAAACAGATACTCCGATTGAGAAAACAATATGCCCCACTGTAGCCGTCCCATATGCGAATCGAGAAACATTATAAGAAAAGATACTAAAAGCGATAGTAGAGAAAGGGATGAGGGGTATCAGGGTCGGTTCGATCGTGTGAATGCAGGATGACCACGCTATGAATCAAGCAGCACCACCAAGCTGCTTTACACGCATCTGAAGAGCTTTGTTACCATCTTCCAATTGTTCTAAAAAGTTGGCAGCGTGTATTAGGATGGCGCTCTTGCTGTACCCGCCGCCTCTTAGCTCTGGTACTAGGTTGCAAAGGTCGTCAAACCCCTCTCGGATTAGATTTCGTCTCTTCTGCTCGCTTTGGATGTGATTTTCTCGCTTCTGGGCCTCGGACAGGTTTTCTCTCTTGGTTCCCTTCGTCTTCTTCTTCTTCTTCTGTTTCGAGGTACCGGTGGGGCTTACCAAGTCGCCCTTCGTAACAATCGACTTTGATCTTGACTTTGGGTGTGGGCTAGAGGACGACGATTCCAGATCATCTTCCTCTTCCTCCGACGTCTTTCTGTGGAAGGATTTTCTTCGCTTTGACGGCGAGACGATTGATTCTTCCATTTCCACTGCCTTAACTCCTGGGTACGTTCGGTCGCCGGACGGCGAGTTGACGGTAGTATTCGCGGCTGTCGTGTTTGTCGAATAGTTTCCCTTTGACAACATTGCCATAGCTCTTTCCACCAACATGTCTTCCTTCTTAGAGACTTCCTTACTGCTTGTGGCAGCCGCATAACCGCCAAATTTGAAGTTTGGATCCGAACCCCACTGTAGTCCGGGAATCGACAAGTGTGGTCGCTCGGCCGCCCCTCTAGAGGGAGATTTCGCAGAGGCGATTTGGTGCAACGCAGCAAACGGATCCAGATTAATATCGGCGGGTGCTATCGACCCAGCTTTACTAGTGTCGTCATCGTCTTCCTGTTTTAGCGCAAATGTACTTCGCTCTAAGCTTAACGGTGTGGTGATCATATGTCCAGTCGTCAAAGTCGTTGGTGCCGCCGTTGCAGGTTGAAATGGATATTCGCTTGTTGTGTCCTCCTGCCAACCCCACATCATCGGATCCAGCTTTGAGTCGAATATGAAAGCATTATCGGAGCCCGTGCCAACTTTGTCGAGAAAATCAGCAAACGCGCTGGATTCCTGGTCATCGAGGAGGGAGGGACCGGAGGCGGGCGCCGGCGGGGACGCGAAGGAGGCTTGAAAGAAGGAGGAGCTGTCGAATTCGGGAACTGTGTTTACGGAATCAGCGATGGGAACTTCGTGGAGAGCACGTTTCGTCGGGAAACGTGCGCGTCACGAGTTGGCGAGAGTTTTGACTTACAAGTGAAAGAGTTCGTCATCATGGGAGGTGACCGTGTGGTCATTCTCATTGTCGTCGCCCCGACGTTCTCGGTATTTTGGTTATTAAGGTCGTAATTGCCGTCAAAGTTGGCGGCGAACGCACTATTTCTGGGGCCGTTCAAAGCCGGGTTTCTGGACGCCAGCGCTCAACTTTTTAACACTAGGAGGTCCCAGGTTCTCAGAAAATAAGCGTCTGTATCCTGGTATTTGGATCCGATCTCTTTAAAACGGAATTGTCGGGAAAGTATATGTTATGTAATATGTCTGGAATGAAGATTTTTCTTGCTTTCTGCAGGAAACAGGCAGAAGCAGTGTCTGTATGGAGAATGGCAGTGCTCGGGGTTGCTTGAAGCTAAAGTCCCCGAAGCTTATGCAGCATCCACTTTCGAAAGCAGCACTATATCCGGTCCCAGCAAGAAGGCGAGGTCAAGCGAACAGTACAGGTTCCAAGGCTGCGTTTGCAAATTCCAAACAGGTAGCGAAATAGAGAAAAATCCGAGAAGCCGGCGTTTGTCCGCTAACACTTAAGAGGCAGAGCGAAGAAAATAGTTCTCCAGATTGGAGCTGTAAATGAGAGAGAGAAGAGATGACTTTTTAGTTATAAAACTTTTTCGAGATGGCGGGGAACCAAGTGAGGTTCCAAGAATCCAGGCTATGTCGTTAAAAGCAAAATTGAACCTCGTGACAGTCGGCGAAATTGTAATACCCACCGAAAAAATAGAACTGGAAAGAGAACAGATCTTGTATGTTTAGAAAATGCGGGGAAATTTGGAGTAACTCTGACTTTCGCCAGAGGATAGGAAATAGTCTGTGAGATTTCTCGTGGGAAACTCGTGTCGATATAACTGTAATTTTGAGGTTAACGGGGTACAGTGTACGTGATTTGGTACTACGGTGGGGCTGCTAGTGATGCAGCTTCAATGCAGCTAACTTTGGTCAGCGGGCTCTAAAAGCACAGGGTTTTCCTGCCTCGTTTGCTGCAGCTCTAGCAAAAGCGAACCACACCCCGCGCTGTAGGTTTCAATCGAAGGGGTCGTGATGAGGCCCTTTTTGAGAAAAAAAATAAAAATAAAATAAGATAAATAAGATGGGAGGTGGAAGATGGCGACGCCCGATGCGTTGTGGTCAATGTGGTAGATTTTGCAGCGAGCGATGGGATAACGTGGACCGGCAAGTCGGACTGTCAGACAATACAGACAGGTGGATACTTGGAGCGCCAGAATAACCGTCAAGTTCCAGAGGTACTAGCTATCCGTCAAGGCTAAGGAGCTGTCCAGTGCAAGCCGTGCGTATATATAAACTCGACGGTCGGAACAAGCTCCTTGTCAAAAGCTCGAGCCGCCAGTTGCGCAAAATTCCGTTTGTGAGATTGCAAGGGTTGTGGATACTCGCGAAACCCACGGCTCAAATTATCTTATTGATGGGGAAAGGATGATGCAGATGTGGATATCGTGAACTGCAGGTAAATTACCGAAAGTTGGCTCATATAACAGATCGGTGCGGGTATAGTAAAGCACGAGGCAACGATGTCGGTTTGGTTTAGCTCGGAGCTTGACAGGCAAACAGCGGCAAGCGGGCAAGCAAGCGGGAGGAGATACTTTTTAGTAGTATACGGGCTTGACTTTGGCTTTAGATTTGGAGCAGCTCAGCTGCAGCGTTGGGGATGGAGGAGAGTTATAACTTGAACCCGATAAGATGGGCCCGTCGATGATGCAGCCCGGTTAAGGTTGGTTGGTTGAACTGGGTAGCTGCGGGACCTTTTGCGATGGGATCAGAAACAAAACAAGGGAGCAACTACACTAAAAGAACATCGCGGGTTCTGCTCTCCTTTCTATACCCCGAATACCTTCGCTACATCGCAAAATAGCATCCAGCTTTTTAGCTTGTCCCAAGATCGCTGGCCGTCAGGGTTACCCCGCTAAAGAGGCATGTTCACGCGCCGGTAGCTGCCCCCCTCAGAAGTAGTCCACTCTCTTTCGTCCAATTTCACTGAGAAAGTGCGGTCTATGTGCCCTCGTCTCCCTCCAATCTGAGGCATCTAACTAGTCTACGGGATAATCTTGTACGCTTTCTATTGACAGACCGCGCCACCGTCGCAGATGGTCTGATCAATTCGATCCCCTGCATACAAGCACAGGCCTTCCCCTTTCACATTCCTGAAAGCCGGACGTCTCTTCTCGCTGACTACAATCTCTTGCGGAAACGACACTTTGCTAAATATATCGTTTCGAACGGTTTTGAGGAAACGAGGCTTTTCGCTGCCTGCAAGGCCGCTTCACACTCGGCTCGTCTCATTCGACAAACCGGCAGCCACTGCTTCGCGTTAATCTGCACTGTAATGGAGGCTGCTAATTTCCAAGACAATGTCTCCTGCCGAAATTGATAATGGGCTTTGCAGCGACTCTCGAACTTTCAAGAAGCTCATCTTGTTTCTCTGCAAATATGCGTCTTTCTAGACCTATTCGCTACTAATCGATACGTCAGGTCATGTCAGGTTCCAGGGGCAAGGGAAGAGAGCGTAATAAGTCTCGGATCGCGAGACCATATCTAGACGTCGCTTTGACGCCCTGACCACCAATTGAAGGGATGTCCTTCACAGCGTTCGGAGCCAACCTTCCTGTTCTCTCGCATGTGATTCTTGGACTTGCCGAAGAGGTGTTGACGGCCGGAACGCCCCAACCACCCCTGGTCCGTGGCCTCGAAAGAACACACACCAGCAAACAATTATATGCGGGTAGCAACGCAGACACTGTCTCTGTTTCTCCCGGCTGCTCATTCGAGACACAGTTGAATCGCATGGTGCACGGGTAGTATTGCTCTTCCTTCCTTCATGGCGCTTGTATAGCGTATGCCTCTCTCCACCCATGCCGTGAGGGGTAAGTTTTCTTTACAAGGTGGAACCATCATCTAACCACAAAACCATCGTTTGAAATTACTCGCAGATCTTGGTATTCAGCGGCGGTTTAAAGAAGCTTGATTTAGGTTCGCTGCGAGGCCTTCTTGCTTTTCTTGGGGTAAAGAAAAAAATAATTACCCCAGGTCTTAGTCCTTGCCCCATATGGGGCACCCGTCCGATATCCTTGCGATCTTTTGACAGAACTGGAAGTCAGCCCCGCGATGAGCTTTCTTGTTCCTTCAGTTCTTTCTTCTTGTGCATGGAACCTGCGCAATGGCCCTACAATCTCCGAAGAGTTTATTTCTTTTGGTTTCTTTTTTGTGAGAGCTAAACAGAATTGTGGAGAAGAAATATTTCGATCGAGCGATTCCTTATTCATTCCTGTTAGGATACTTCCTGGCTTACCTTGGAGCACTCAATCCCACAAAAAAAAAGATAGCCACGGGGACTTAAAATTTCTTGGACCTGCACCTTGCTGCGGTCTGATTCTCATTTTATGTAACCCTTCTTTCTAAACGAGGTGTGATGTTTGAAACTCTTGCATGCCATTCATATCCTGGAAGACGAGGCCTGGCAAGCAAGTAAACGAGCGCTCAAAATTCAACAAGATCAAGATATGACGGACGGTCAGTCCAAGTCTTTGCTATCGAGTGTGGATCTGAAAATGGGAAACCGTTGGGGAAATATTATCTAGCCAATAAACTTGCTCTGATAACTCAGTTTGATGCCAGGTTTCTGGCAACTGCGGGGAAAATATATCAAACCGCTATTATACCTCAAAACCATGATTTAAATTGGCGAGAGTCATGCTAAGCATTTCTGAGCCGCGGCTTCCTAGTTTCCCAGCATTGGAGCAATCCGCAAACACTATTACTAATAGACATATGTGAGCTGTGTTCTAGTCCATTTAAAATCTCCTATAGTAGATCACACGCATTTCGGCCACTCGTCCGAAATATCCTTCCTCGGGCTCTGCAATATTGAAGCTCGTGGCTTGTAGATCTTGGAATTAGACTCGCTTCCAAGTTCTTTTCCTTCGTAGCTTCTCGGGAAATCGTGATTCAAGACCACAGCAAACTATAACAGATCAATTAAGGGTGCCATAGATCCCTTTTTAGACTGCCCCACTATTTGGGCCACTTTTGTGGGAAAATACCGAGGTACTTTCACTAGTTAAATAACAATCACACAGCTGCATAGTACAGTAAGTTTGGAATCGTAAGCTCATGATAGAGTGGTTTCGCTTACTGAAGCTCAAAGATTGGCATCAGTGATGCAGGTGTTCTCTAACGGCGCTACGTCCGGACCCGTTCCTGCATTTTACAAATGCAGAGCTAGCGGCGAACAATAAAAATGATCACTTGCTCTGTTTCCGCTCGCCCGTGGCGGGGAAAGCAGCAGAAAGCTAGCTAGCTTAGCTATCCTTTGAGAGCTTGGGGTGCCTGCCTGCCTGCTTGCCCAGGCATATTTTAGTATTTTCTTAGCTGTAGACGTTACCGTTTTGGACGGTAGCGGGGGTGCGGGATGTGTTTCGCCTTGCTCTCCATGCACGTCCTGGTTGTAGCACGAGGGCGAGCTTAAACCATCCCAGGAGAGATAAAAGTCTCGAGGATCATGAGGCTATGCGGGTTGCCAGGTGGATGGCTATGCAATGGTTCTTGGTTTGTACCAACTTCAGGGGGTTTAGCCAATTTAGATGATGGATGGAACATTCGAACTCAGAGTGTGTCGCGGGTAGTCCTGGCCAAGTCCCTTGTGATACATCTACATATGTTATCGGATATCCTTCAATGTGTTTTATAACCCTGCAGCAACAGTCGCAGGTACCATTATTTAGATCTATCGAATACCAAGATACTTGATTTGGAATATATTAATTTATCGAATATTACTAGGAAGACATCTCAATAATCAGAATAGATCGAGAGGGTTGTATTATAACTATATATCTGAACCAGGCTCTGAGTACCTTGAGGATACCATCAACGGCTTGCGAAATGATATTTACAACCCTCTTAAGCTATTACATCTTGTATCTAACATGCAAGAACTAGCTGTAGTTCTATTCTCAGTTCGCAGACACATATTTGCGTTATTAACTTGTCCTACAGTCAATTTAGGTAAACATAAGCTATAGTATCCCACTCCAACATCATCTGGGCTCGGACTAAGCCGAGCAGGAATTTCATCCCATATTCAATATTACAATGTATGTCACATAAACCCCTAGCTTGACAGAAACTTCGTCCCCTCCAATGCCTCAAGGATGGCTTTAGAAGCTACCCTGAAGAAGCGGCCCCGTGCTCAACCGATATTTATGCAGCCATGCCGTTATCTGGATGCACAATTTAATATATCTCACCTGGCTTTTTTAATTGAAATTCGCAAGGAATCAAACCCTAGTCATTACTTGATCTTGAGACTCGTCGGCCTGTATCGGCCTCGTATCTGATATCCGCTACCCGATACCCCAGCCCCTGGACAGGAAGAATACCAAGGGAATGCCGAGATATTCGAGCGGTATATACCGGTGTATACCGGTATATCTTGCAACCGTGGTTGTAAGAAGTGTAGTTTTGCCCCCGAATAGAGCCTTGATGGATATCTGACGCATTCTGGTCATTTCTAGGATTCACTTTGAGTAATGGTCTTCTGATGCACCAGGATCCTCATCTCGTTTACTGAATAATAAATGTATCCTTTTGAATTCGTCGTAAGTACCTCGTTAGGTTCCTCGAGACAGGCTTGATCTATATGGCAGGTACTTCCGCGCCGTTTTCAAAACTTTAAAAGTGCCTCAGATGCACCGATTTGTGGCAAAAGTAACGCTTTCCCGCTGCCGTTTCAGAGTATTCTTAGATGATTGCAAATCTTGAGAATTCCCCCCCGGTGTTTCGAAATCTCGTAAATCCAGGTTACGTATCATTAAAGGACTTTTACATGAGAAATATGGCGAGAGGCGAACGGTACATACCGTACATTAAGTCCGTGCTGAGCTTACTTGCAGTCTGCATCTTGGTATTATGCTCCCTCACAATGTCCTCTATGCATCCTTCCGCATCTGTACCTTGGCAGCGAGGAAACCATGCGTGAAAAATCTTTTATGGTAAGGCAATTGCGGGAAGCAAGGCTAGGCTGTTCTAACGAACGATTATCGACCAGGGGATTTGTAAGTGGATATGATCACTCGTTGAGTTTGATGCTGGGGAAGGGTGGTTCCGGATGCTTGGGGACGATATTCACATGCTTCGTATGTGTGTGAAATGAAGCATGTGAATTTTCCGGAAAGCGGGGATGACTAACGGTGTTTCATTTCCATTCTGCAGGAACAATGCATTGCGGTACCCAGTACTCCGTATATACCTGGTGGATTTTATTCACTGAAAATATTTATTCTAACTGCTGGTAGAAATTCTGTATGTGGGTTAGATGGAATTGTTTCGATGCAATAGGAGATGAAACATGTTAACAACGGCTTGGTTTTATCTGCAAGTATGCATCACACAGAGTGTATAGAGAACTTGAATCTCAGAGGCCGGTAGATCTCTCGCTCAAAAATAATGCCCTGCAAAAAACCCTATAATTACTCAATTAAAATCTAGTATCTTCTTAAATATGATTTAATAATAGTCAGCTGCAAAGCCTTAAGGACTATATAAAAGAGAGAGAAAAGATTTAAATCAGGATCAGACAGCGATGTATCGGGTTCTTTTTTTGACTTCTATTAACTAGCCGTGTGTATATCGTCGCTAAAAGGTCGATTGTCGAGTGCGAGTGTCGTTGACTCGTAAAATGTTACTGCGCCTATGTCGCACAAGAAAATATCACATAGACAACGCAAAACGGATCGGCAGTGGGTGCATTGATACTCAAATATTTATACATGGTCCTACAAGTCAACTGACATTGCAAAAAATGAATGAATGAAGGTCAAAATGAATATCTGCCATCTCAAATCAGTCAATTGCAAAGTATCTTATTTAGAGGTGAAAGAGCGGGGATGTGTAATTCAAATCTGGGATATATAATATTTTAGACGAGCCTGTTCAAACGTTCATACGTTCTTGGATCTATTTCGCTAGACGGTTTCCATTAGGCATTAATAAAAAATCTTCAGTACTTAGTGGTAGCTCCGTGCCAGAGATTTTAGCCTAAAAATTCAGCAACAATTCAATTATTTGTCTTTTTTATTAATATATGTTCTTTTGAGTTACACATATATTGAATTACGGGGACTCTAGATCTGAGGAATCGAGGAAATGAATATATTAGGTATTAGAGATAGTTATTGGTTATTAATATAATCATTACGCGAAGTAACTAACATGCAACATCCAATCAATTAGACCCTGCACAGCTCTACAGAATTATGCCAACTTTATTTAAACACCACCAAAACTCCATTCTCTCTCGATAAGTACTACATTGCAATACCAATGGTAATAAGAACCATGGCTCCTAGCCACATTGCAGCGTCTGGAACCATATTGTTCGCAGCAGACTTGGGAGTTCCAGTCGTAGTCCCAGCTGGGGATGAACCTCCCGATGTCGGAGCCACAACTCCAACCGTTGATAGCCAAGTAGCCGGTATCGTATTCGACCCTCCCGGAAAATCAGCTGTGCCTTGTCTTGGGATGCACCTGACGATATCGGGCCTTTGCACACTGTTATTTTCGCTGAAGGCGATCATATCTCCAGCTGCATCGCAGCAGGTAGAATCGTATCCGTCTCCCTCTGGGCCCGATAGTGCACCGGTCAGGGAGCCCATTCCTGCTGGACACGTGGCGAGGCCATCACTATCTCGCTTGGTCTCGACTCCTGGTGTGCCAGTGGAGTTGAAGTCGACTGTAGTGAGATATGCGGCAGCGTCGGCGCAGGTAAAGTTGTCTTGGAAGATTTCAGAGTTCTGAAGACAGCAGTAGTTTTTGTAGCCTGCCCAGTCGCCGCATTCCCCTTTGTCGTAAAGACAGGCCATGCCTTCTCCGCATGCTGGAAAACTTAAGCCGGTGGACTGTGATTTTTTACAAACTTCGTCGCAAGGAATTGGAGGGGAGATGTCGAAGATGTGGGCTGGTCCTACGGCCCCTTCTGCTGAAACTACGGATATATATTGGAGCGTAAAAATGGCTGCAGTAAGGAGGAGGGAGAGTACGGAAGGCATATTTGTAGTTGATTTGCAAGGTTTCAGAAATGGCTGAGAGATGATTGGTTTCTATGTAGATACTGAATATGACCCTTGGACTTTGGAGTATTGCTGGGCATATTCCAAGAAAGGGCCAAGACTCGAAGCGCGAAAGCTTAAATTTATACATATTCGCAACGGCGGGTATCTGGGAAAATAGAGTATGTCCTCTTTCAACGGTCTTTCGCGTACTTGTTCGACATTGTTTGGATTTTGGTTACCTAGTTGCGGCTGAAGGATTTTCTGATCCCGCCGTTGTGATAAAATCACCGGTTGCCGGCGCCAACAGCGATCATCCGACCGGATTTTTTGAGTGGAAATGGTCTTAATGTATTGGAATAATAGTGTTGTTCTAGAATATATTCGGGCGGAGCATACGGAGCACACGTATAGGGGTAGTAGCCTGTTTGATTTTGGGCTTGCGGCGTTTTCTAGTTAGATGGCGGTTTTTGGCCTTGAGATTGGTTTGGTGGGATTTCAAGGGATTTCGGGCAGTGCTTAGTCCTTCTGATTGGGAGAGATTCAGTGCGCCCGGCCGGATAACGATGCCGGCATTTTCAGCCCACAGCTGCTACCTAATCTTGAAAGCAATGCAGAAAACAGAGCCGGCTTAAATGCTGCCACAACCCCGAAAATATTCACGAGTCTTCCAACCGTCTAGCGGCATTAGTGTCAGTATTTAGTTCTATTCTTAGACCGCCACGGCATCATAATCGCACCGGTCTCCGAATTTCACCTAAAGAATCACTAACTAACAACGACTGTATAGTCTTTCAGCAAATTAGAACCACAATGAAAAGTTCCAAAGGATAACCGGCCTGTTGTTGGTTCGAGTTACAATGGGATGCATCGAAACACCAAAAAAATTCTAGCTCGCACTTCAGTCTGAGTTTTTGGTCGACAAAGGGATACATATGTGGAATCCTCGTTGTGAAAACGGAAAGATTTAATAAAGATGAGCATCTCGATTTTCTGGGAGGACCTGCCGTCTCTATAATTGCTCAAGGTGTTTCTTCATGCTTAAATAGCTGTAGTAATTTATTGTTGAGTGTGACACCCATTCCATCGACGCAGAAGCTAGCGCTAATGGTTGAACTTGATTGATTAAATGACAGACATTGTTATTCTTCGAATGATTGCGATCGCGAATCTATCTCTAGAGTTGTTCGTCGATTGTTCTAATCAGATTTAAAGCCCTTCAAGACGACTTGGCTATGATCGCAAGATGTTTTCTATTTGCTGAAGCTCGACGCAGCTTATAACCTGTTGGTATATGTCGATGGGGAAAGGATAGACATTCGGAATGCGATTGAATCTCATGAGAACTTAATGTCGGAGAGGTAGCGTGTCTTTTTCTTTTTTAAAATCGGAATATATATAGTAAACAAAGCTTGAGGCTACGAACTTTTCAGTAACGTAGAACAAGCGTTGCCGGCTGTCTGGCTTCCCCATCCTATGGCTAATGCAGTTTTTGGTTGGTAAATTATGATTCCCTGAGAGAAAAAGCTTTGGTATGCTTTTGGTGGGGATTGGTTATCGCAGTCAGAGCTTGGCTTGCAGGATAAAGGCGCCGCATCACCGTGCACCAGGAAGCGAAACCTGGAATATGCTGTTTCGTAACTGGAATCAGGAATTTGACGAAGATGTGTTGGAGGTGTTGCGAAACTAGGTATTTTAATTGGCTACGCCCGATACACTCGCGTTGTTGACACCCCTGTCTTTCTAGTCTTCTTAAGCGCCTACTCTCCTCCAGACGGAAGATGGAAATAGACCTGGCGTTACGCAAGAGCTCAAACGCGAATTCTGGACTGCATTCAAAACATGAGGAGTCAGAGATACCCGTGATCATAGCCGAGCCAAGCCAATGGCTGATACTCTTTTTTGCTGTACCACAACTGTGCATATAATGCATGTGAAGGGCAGACTGGAGCCTGATCCTTTACGTGCGTGTGATTCGCGTTCGAAGTTCGAGCATTCTGCGATGTATGCAGGTTCATACAAGGCTGAACGAACAAGGCTGTGACCATGAATGCGCGCGGTATGGCAAACTGGGAGCTTTTCTGGTGAATTTCAATGCTAGTACTAGCCTGCTCATGGCTCGCATGGGATGCCTGATAAGAAGAGGACCATATAAGTGGGGCCAAAGATCTCGAATCCTTTATTCTTCACAAATACTGGTTGGCGTTTTATTTTCCTCTTTTATCGAACATTAGTTTTCTTTCTGTTTCTACCAGGCATTAGACTTTTTTGATTTTTGAAGCACTAAAGCATTTATTTTCTTTCAACGGCGTACTTGGGATAAAATTTGAACGAGATGTCTGGATATGAAATTGTTGCTGTTTGCGCCATTGCACTCGAGGCCATAAAGTTTATACAAGAAAAGGTGTCGAAATACAGAGGTGTAGACGAAAATTTCACCAGATTCTTGGATTCTCTTACCCTTATCAAAGAAGCTCTTACCGTTCTGGAAAAAGAACTTCAAAAGGGTGACCAAAATAGGGTGCGGGACACACCACTCTCCAAAGCTATAGAAACTTGTGGGAAAAAATTAGCCGACCTGGAAAAGAAAATCCAAGGATGGACAGAACCTGGAAAGGACTCGAAGTTGAAGACCTGGGTTAAATTTAAGAAAGTGGTGCTTGATGATGATCCCATGAAGCATACCAAAGAACTTCGAGACTGCTTTTCACTACTGAAATTTTATATAGGCACAACGTCACTGTGAGTTATTGCTTGCCGCGATAACTTTTTCAAGAGTTGACAGTTATGACTAACAATGGAGTATTATAGTGTCTGCCTCCAAGAATTAAAGGCTGCTACAGGACAAATAAAATCCGACGTAACGAATGTGTCAAATTCGGTCGCCCAAATTTCAAGCATGCAGCACCAAACTATCAAGCGCATTAATGATGTAGAAACCTCACTCACTAATGAGATACGCGTTTCAGGGATGGCTTTACAAGACTTAAATGTATCTATGGTTAGCCGTTTTGACCAACTAACGGTGATGAGCTCACAACTTAGCCTTCTCACCAGCCCTCCATTCTACCAAATAGTTGGGAAACGCAGTCGAGATGAGATCGATCAAGAAGAAATTGAGAAACTCACAGGAAGAGTCTACCAGCTTGGTGCACCAGCAATGACAAGGGAAGCTGCGAAAATACCAGACGCACAAAGTCTGAGCGTTTTGGAAGACCTTCAAAAGATTATCAAACATTTGGGAAAGGGTGAATTTCATGAATTGTCAAGAAAATCTAGTGGGATTAATGGTTTAGATACAGCAAATCCAGAACAGAAAGCGATGAAGCTGGCTTCCTTGGTGGGGAGTTCGGATAGCCTGGTATTAGGCAGAAGTAGTAAGTATTCCTGCAGGCCCATAATTTGATTTTTGTCGGTTACTGTATCTCTCTGGGAAGAAGTTAACAGAAAATTCCAAATAGCTCCGGGCATGCGCGCCTTAAGTTTCAAAAAATCTAAATTTACAGAAACGGTGGTTTGGTTATTTGAACAACAAGATTCATCCCTTCGAGTTTCACAAACTCGGCAATACACAGACAAACCAGCCCAATTGCTATCCGCTAACACGTCTCAGTGTGTCACTCGAATCAGCTACATACCCAAAGTAGTGGGCTTCAGCTCTGTTATCGCTTTCGATATTGTCCAACAAGACAACTCGATATATAGCGGATTAACACTTTTATCCATTTTACCCGAAGGATCCGAGATAATCAATGCGATTGATACTGGAGAGGTTAAGAAGGTTCAGTTTTTGATCAAATCAAAGCAGGCAAGTGTATATGACTGCGATCAATTCGGTCAGAGTCTGCTTATGGTACGTCAATTTTTTTAATAATATATAGCTTCTTGTTAGTAAATAGATTTCAAGGATCTTAAAACTGACCCGTATGCTTGATAAATCCTCTAGCGTTCTCTTCTCATCGATCGCGCAAACAACCCAAAAGATGCCTTCGAGATGGACATTTCCACTATGAAAAAAAACAGGATGGAAATTGCAAAGCTTCTTATTGAATACGGATCGGATGTTAACCATATGGACAACTGTAAGTAGTTTTAAAGAAATCTCTGACCTGAAAATTTTTGGGTGATAATGTTTGCGAGGAATCTGGATGCTTACTTTCTTGCCAGATAATTTTGATATACTTGGAATGGCAAAATTCTGGGGCGATGGGCGGCTTGAAAACCTCTTACTAGAATATGGTGCCAACCCTCTCGTGAGACCTGCACAGAATATTCTCTGGTATGCACAACACATGGATGCGGTAAGCCCTCATATATTGTAAAATATTGTCGAAGTTCAAACTGACGATTCAAAGGGCGAATGGGCTGAGTTTTTAGCGAAAGCGAATGCATATGGATACTATGATGTTAATGACCTAGTTGCTTGGTCTGTTGACGGTAAATGCAGTCAAACACTGCTTCATGCAATTGTTGGGTCATACGTCAGGCATCAGGTGTGGAAAGCTCCATATGCTAAATATGTCGGAGGCGAATGCGTTCCAGTCAACGAAAATGATATGGGGGATTTTCTAATAGCCCCCTACAACGCCGTAGAGGTGTTGAAAAAATTGGTATTGCATGGAGCGGATCCGTCTGTCAAAACGATGGATGGAGAAAATCTACTGCACATCGCATTTCAGGACTACAGGGATTCTAACGCGCAGTACTCAGACGAAGCCGCTAAGAATTTCAAAGAGCTTCTTTTATTCTTAGTTTGTGATCTAGGGAACGATATTCATGCGACTAACGCTAAGGGGGAGACGGTTACTGACTATGTCTCGTGCAAAATGTGGCAAGTTGGGCACTGTCTCTGGCCGATTTGGAAGGAACTGCTTGCAGACCTAGGCTACGACCACTTTGAAGTAGCGCAAGAAAGTATCTGGTTTGAAAAATTGAGACGGTACCAGAACCTAAGAAGTGAGCCATCTGAGGATATTTTCTCCACCTACTATTTGAAACTAATTTCGTGTTTACAACAGCTCCCCGAGACCCTAACTGCCAATGTGTGCATGAAATTAGAGATGAGAGAAAAAGAGCCTGGGAAGGGGTTCTAGGAGACATCGAGGATTTGAGTGATGGTGAATCTATTGGCGAATTCGACCGCCTACAACAGGGTGTTTATTCCCAGGAAACTGAGGTTTATGCTACAATGAGCGTGACAGATACGGGATTCGCAGAGCTGGGGCTCAAGCAAGATGGGATTGCATCAAACCCCAACTATCAGCAGGGTTGCTACATCCCGTCCCATGCGAGTGCCTTAGAACAGTTGATAGATCCTGGACCCGAGTCTAAATATGAAGCCTCCGTTAGTCCCCAGGTGCGAATAATGGAAGACTGGGACTTATCAGCAGCTAATATATACAACTTGTGTGGTGCGATAGATGCCAGGAATCCGTGGGAGGAAGGGAACTCCATGTGAGAGGTCTATCGTGGTGATTGAACTTGTAATTTTGGCTTTTGTATTACGTAATATGTTGTTTAGTGTAGCTAGCGAGTTTTATAGTCTAAGAGTGGTAGATATCGCAGCATACCCATGGAGTATAAGGGGAGTTGCTATAGTTACTGAATTAATGATTATTCAACTTTGAAATGGCGAGAATAGCTGGTCTCTTTCCCAGCCTCCACCAAGCAAAAATCTTGGTAGGGGTTGTCTGGCCTAGCGAGACCAAGAATATCTGATACAAGGGATAACTAAGCATAGAAATGCATAATTTAGTAGCATCTTAGATTTTGCAGCTAGGATCATTATCTTCTCTTTTTGAACAGATCTACCCAATTACCTTGTTTTCACTGGAATAGTTTAAGGAGCTGTATTTCTAGGCGTGTATTGACAAGCCTGGTCGTGCTATATTCTGTGAGCATTCCTGCATCGAGTCGTGTTGTGTGTTATTTGGGGGTACTGCCACTGGGGATGCGTGGCTGAACAGGGGATTGTGGCGTGCTCTCGTGGAGGACAAGTCTCAACTTCCAGCATGGTCAATGAGGTCTAAGCTAAGCGTCCCACCGAGAAGTCGACCACAACCTTTATTCTCCACGTTACCTGTTACATCTTCACCATCCTCAGATATTCCTCGCCCAGCTTCCCGAATTATACACGTATTGTCACCACGCACAATTGCTTCCCTCTTGGCGACGTCATCCGATCACAACTCTCGAACGTGTTGGGTGGCTGATAAGATAAATCCCACATGGTGAACCTGCGAATTCCTCGGACGGCGACTTTCGCTTGGTCGGAAGGGTCGGCTCGTCCATTAATCGCTACTGGTACTGTTGCTGGAGCTGTTGATGCAGATTTCTCCAATGCTACCCATCTAGAGCTTTGGGACCTAGACTTAGACAGCGGCGTCAGCGAAGCCTCGGAGCTTACTCCAAAAGCCTCGATTAGTACTAACGCTAGGTAGGATCGAAACGCTATATTCTAGTATCGCTTTTTCTAATATACGATACGTTTCTAGATTCCACGATATAGCTTGGGGCAATAAGGGAATCATTGCAGGTGGCTTGGAAAATGGATCACTCGATCTCTGGAATGTGGATTCATTGTTCAATGGGGAGACGTTCGTAAATGAATCGCCATCAAATGTCTATAGTCTTAGCTAACTCTCTTTTATAGGGAGACTCTTGAATCTCTATCAAAACACACTAGATCAATCAAAGCTTTGCAGTTCAACCCTTTTAAGGACGAGCTACTATTGACGGCTGGCGTAAATGGCGAGGTAGGCCGCATGAATACATCAGCGAGGGTTTCTGCCAGAGAGCTAACTCTTCTTAATAGATATACGTATGGGATCTTAACAATACAGCGAACCCATTCCTCCTCGGTACACGCGCGCAGAGAGCCGACGATTTCTCTTCGGTTGACTGGAATAAAAAGATACCTCATATCTTGCTCTCTGGTGGGCGAAATGGCCTGGTAACGGTGTGGGATGTTAAGCAGAAGAAAGAATCTCTTACGCTAAGCCATCTGGGAAGAAAGGAAGTTAGCGCAGTTGCATGGCATCCGGAAAATGTATGTAGCCTCTGCCACGAATTAGGGTTATCCGCTAACAAGAGGACAGGCAACAAAACTCCTTACAGCATTACCAGACGACTCTAACCCGGTTATCATGGTTTGGGATCTTCGCAATGCAAACGCTCCAGAGAAAGTTAGTGGAGCCATAATGATTAACAAATCATTGAATAGTTGCTAACTTGTAGCAGATCTTGACAGGTCATGACCAAGGTGTGCTTTCACTCGACTGGTGCACGCAAGACCCTGATATTCTTCTCTCTTCTGGAAAGGACAATCGGACAATCTGTTGGAATCCAAACTCGGGTGAAATGCTAGGCGAATTTCCTATTGGCACAAATTGGATGTTCCAGACTCGATTAAATCCTAGAAACCCTAATATCATGGCGTCTGCATCCTTTGACGGCAAAATAAGTATCCAGTCGCTTCAGAGCAGATCGCAAGGAGCCAAGGCGGACCCGAGCACTGGTGCGTTGGATGGCGAGGACTTTTTCAACCAAGCTAGCTTTGACCCACAAGGCCCATCGTTTTCGCTGAAACAGGCTCCGAGATGGTACAAACGCCCTGTTGGCGCATCTTTTGGTTTCGGTGGAAAATTGGTTAGTTTCGGCACACCAGAGGGTCAACAAAAGTCTACGCTCAAAATTACGACACTTGCCGTGGAATCGGATGTGCGAGCAGCCACGGACGCATTTGAAACCGCTCTCAAGAACGGAAACTTTGTGACTCTTTGCGACCAAAGGATAGAGGAACAATCGTCTGACAACGAGAAAGCTGAATGGACCATCTTAAAGACCTTATTCGACTCGTCGCCAAAGAAAAAGCTCATTGAATTTTTGGGATTTAAGCCAGACGGCTCAACCGGTACACCTACAAGTGGGAACACTACGGAGGAACAGTCTGGAAATATTCAGGTCAATAGCGCGTCGAAAGAGAGGCGTCTTTCGGCAATTTTTGGGGGAGATGATGATGATGCCTTTCTGAGCGAGTTGTCATCAGCAAAAGGAGCACGAAAAAATGACCCTTTCAACATATTCGCTGGGAATGAATCAGAGGCCGACAAAAATATTACAAGAGCTCTACTACTTGGTGATTTCGGACGTGCAGTTGATATTTGCATTGGCGAGGATCGGCTATCTGATGCCTTCATGCTGGCTGTTGCGGGCGGTGAGAGCTCACTTAAGAAGGTCCAGAAGGCCTATTTCAGCAAACAGACAAACGCACCAAACTATTTACGGCTTCTCTCATCTGTGGTTGAGAAAAGTCTCTGGGACGTTGTGCATAACGCTGACCTTGCGGATTGGAAAGAAGTGCTATGCGCCGTTTGCACATATGCTGACGACAAAGAATTTGCGGAGTTATGCGAGGCCATAGGCGAAAGGCTAGAGGTTGAACAAAAAGCTGATAGTGAAGGACAAAAACGCCAAGAAGCTGCAACTTGCTACCTCTCGAGCTCGCGATTGGACAAAGTCATCGGTATTTGGATTGAAGAATACAAAGAAAACGAGGCAGCTATTTTGAAGAACCCTTCAGAGGGATCTACATCTTTTAGCATTCATGTCAAGTCGATGCAGCAACTCATCGAGAAAGTTACCGTGTTCAGAGAGGCTACAAAGTTTGTAGATCCGGCCATGAATGCAACATCTGGTTGGAAGCTTGCTCCTCTATACGATATCTACTGCGAATATGCGGATGTTCTGGCTACGCAAGGCCAACTTGACATCGCAGCAAAGTATCTCAACCTGATACCTATTAGCTACCAGCCAGCAGAGATTGCTCGAAATCGTGTAAAGATTGCATCAGGACAGGCTACAACGAAAAAACCGGTCGTTGCTTCGCGGACCGTCCCAGCAGGGGTTGCTGCGAGAGCTGCCACAAAATCGCCCTACGCTCCTTTAACAGCACAGACAGCACAGCCCGGGCCGAAGATGTTCACTCCCGTGCAGCCTGCACCCACATCCATTACGCCACAACCGCAGCCTCAACCACAACCTTCAATGGGCTACAATCCACCCCAACCCCATCAAACATCGTCTAGGTACACGCCGGCGGCCTCAACGGCCTCTACGCAAAGCTATCAGCCTCCAGCTCCTAATCATAGTAATCTGGGTTATCGTCCAACCTATAACAACTTTTCAGCTCCGCCACCACCACCGCCGAATAATTCATCGAGTCCCGCGCCAGTACCTGCGGCTCTACGCAATGACTTGTTAGCATGGAATGACACTCCTATGGTGATTGATACTACCCGAAGGAAAACGCCGTCGATTCCCGCCAATGCTCCGATTACTACACCTTTCCCGCATGCCGCGCCACTGGGTAGTCCGTCCCCTACAACTGGGCAATTCGCAGGTCCTCCAAGGGCTGGAACTCCTGGTGCTGGACTTCCACCTCCCCCGAGAGCTGGCCAATCAAATGTCGGACCGCCACCAACGGGTTTAGGGGCTCCGTTCAGACCAGGAACGCCAGGAAACCGAGCCCAGAGTCCATATGTTTCTCAGTCTCCTCAACAGGGACATGTTGGAGTTGGCCCAACCCCACCACGCGGAAATGCAGCTTATGCACCACCACCAACTGCGGCAGGCCCACCTAGTAGTCGTTACACCCCTTCAGTGCCTACTCAAAACACTCCATCTACATTGCCACCAACCGGTCCTGGTCGAGGAATACCACCCCCGGGCAACCCGTATGCTGCTCCACCACCCCCACAGTCCGTGTATAACCAGCCACCGCCTGCGCAGCAGATGTATGCCTCGCCGCCCCCACCCCAGGGACCATCAATTACTGGGCCACCACCCATGGGGCCACCCAGAGGATCTAGTGCCGCTGGTTCCAGACCAGAAAGCGCTGGTGTAGCGCCACCTCCGAAGGCGGGAACTCCGAAACCAAAGCATCGTACGTGAACTCAGTTAAAATTCCTTGTCTAAAATCGAAAAGCTAACCATACGATAGCCAAGGGAGATCGCTCTCATATCCCCCAGCACTCGCAACTCCTCTATGAAATAATGAGCGAAGAAATGGAACGAGTTGCGGCAAATGCACCAGTACGCATACATTTCCCGCCTTTCGGTGAGACATCAAGCTAATATTACCATTAGTCCGAATTTAAATCACAGGTTTCGCAGCTCGCCAAGCGCCTTGATACTTTCTTTGACCATCTTAACAACGACGACTTATTCTCCCAGGACACCACTGGTGAGCTGACGGATATTTTTGTACTTGTTAGAAATGGTAACTTCGGAGAGGCGGGGGACAAGTATGCAGCTCTGCAACCAGATCTAGGAAGCTTTGGGGCGGTGCACAAAAAGTTGATTCAGTTGAGCCAATTCACTCGATCAGGATAAGGAAAACATAGAAGAAAGGTGACTCAAACATGAAGCTTGCATTGTGTAAGAGCGGTAAAGTCATTACTACTACTTGAGGTTGTTTAAATTCACATTTGCGCGTTTTGTATACGAAATTCTCTTTTCGGCAATAAAATTCAAAAGGACATATTGCATTAGTAAAATAGCCTTTTTCCGTACTTTAGAAGCAAAGATTTCCGTACCACACCACCGTGGAGCGTACTTAAGACTTTCATCCCATCTTCATGTCTCACTAATCTGTCTAACAATTGAAGATGTGCTATGCCCGTCAATGATGCACTATATAAAGACTACTTTGCGTGGGCAGGTTTCTCAATTCATATCTGACAGGCGGGCGGAATTACAAACCCATACTCCCACGTCCTCCGTTTTACTAGAGATAGATTGGATAGTAGCCTTTGGACTCACGATCCCGTACATTCCGATTACCATGAGTCTATAACTAATAAATGCTGGCAATGGAATAAAGCACTCCGTTTATGTAAATATGAAGAAGAAAAGAGAAAAATAGGATCGTTTGCTTTGTCTGCACTAAACAATAATAAATTATACTAGAACAGCCAAGCACAGGCTAGCTAGCATAGGCTAGCGATCACACACGAATATATACCTTAGACTGCTCGCCTTCTGTATCAGATGAATCTTCAAGGCTGGCCTCGATTATATCATCCTCATCAACTTTTGCCGCACTTCGGACGCCCATATTAATCTTCCATAGACTTTGGTCTAACGTCGCATTATCGGTATTTTTACTTGAAAACCAAGAGAATTTTAGTTTACGATACTGTACTGCGAAAATCATTTCCCCAGGTGCGAAAAAACTAGCCTCGACCTGGCTGCCTTTTGATATACTACCCTTCACACTGACATCTAGCATATCGGTGAGTGGGATTGGGACAGCCACGGCGATGGTCAAGGCTTGCGATATAGGGGCCGTGACCTCTCCGCCCTTCTCATGTTTTTGGCTGTTGTTGATAGAAACTTGCAAATCCGGCGGAAAGATGGATTTAAAAGATTCCGGCTTCCCCCTGACCTCCAAGAGCTTAAGGAAATGGCCAAGGAAGGGCCTCTTGTCACTTTCGATGTCACAAAAATACGTAGCGATGCTTTGATTATCACGAAAGACGGTATAAAAGCTCTCTCTCTGAAGAGTCTCGATTACGAAGAAGCCTATCTCAGAATTTCCGAGATAGGTGCATTTACTAACCGTCATCCATCGAAATTGGCTGTAAATAACCGCAAAATGAAGGAGCTTTTGCATTGGCTTTGGGTGACCGCGGTGGAGCCAGTCCTCGAGGAACTAGGATTCTTAGGCACCGCTTTGGCTGCAGCCCAAGTCTCTGAATTGCCTCGGATCTGGTGGATTACAAATAGTATCATGGTCGGGGCGCCTCTTCATGCAGCAGGAGTGTATGAAGAGAGAGGAGGCAAGTGTGCTACGGATTTCGTGGTCTCTTCCTACATTTCGACAGCTAAGGCTTTAAAATTCGCAAGGGATAGAATAAAAGGGTTAGGTACAGCACCGCAAGAAAAAGAAGAAGCACTGCTTATATGCGCCCACGACGAATATTTAGATTTTGAGGGTGAGAGTCAGGCTATCCGAAAAGTGATCAAAGATCATTACAAGACGGCCTCGGTCAACGACGGGTCGAGAGAAGTGGTCCTTCGCTATATCGAAAGTTCCAGCATCATACACTTCTCTTGCCACGGTGTATCGGTGGGTTTTGAAATGTCAAACCAGCCGAAAAGTCCATCTGAGAGCTATTTGGTTCTAAAATGCGAACCAGACAATCCAGAAGAAAGACTCACTATAAACGACCTCACCAGCGTGAGGCATCATAGGGTCCGGCTCGCATACTTGTCAGCTTGCCTCACAGCGAGAATTTCAGCAGAACAGATGACAGACGAAATGGTACATCTAGCCAACGCTTTCCAGTTAGCTGGGTACCCGCATGTTGTTGGAACGCTTTGGGAGGCTGAAGATGAATCTGCAAGTCTTGCTTCCAAGGCCTTTTATGAGAAGATGTTAAAGGGTGAATCCCAAGACTCATGTCATAACATAGCAATAGCGCTACATCAAGCGATAAGGGAGCTGAGGCAGAATGATGACTTCGAGGACGACTATCTAGCTTGGGCCACATTCATTCATATTGGCGCATAGTCATAATGACCATACTGCGATGGACAATATTCCACGAAAATTAGAGAACATACTTTTTGGCCCACATATCTGAGCTCTCTTGGGTTAATTTCGGCAATAATGCAACGTCAATTTCGTCAATGGTATGGCATTGTTTTAGTCCAAGATGAGAGGAGTATTTCCTTTGGGTAGAAAAGTGCCTTTATACGTATAACAGTTTTTACGGTGCATTTATATATTTACGGTGAACCTCATTAGTTTACTGCGCTTCCAATAAGTAACGAGGTAGTCTCTCTGGAATATTTTTGGGAAGGTGGCTACGTAAGTAACGAGGCTCTTGAGCATAGAATGTTAATCTCCCAATGGAGGCTTGAAGCTTGATATCTCGGCTGTGGCTAAAGCTAATCCAAATATAGTTAGCGTTATTATGTTTAGAACTTAAAGAAGTAATCATCCGAACACAAATGGATTTCTCAAACTTTGAGTGATGGTTCAGGAAGCGTAATAAAAACTCGAAGAACTAGGAACTGTGACTAGCTTCCTCATCAGTATTTATTTGACCTACCTGATTCCGCCATTTTGAAGGATTATTCTGAAAATATTGAAACTAATAGAGCCAAATCTGAGATTTTAGGTTCCATGGCATTGATATGACTAACATTGGCAAGTCAGTCGATCAACAAGCTAGTAGTGGCTGTATTGTCATCCACATTTTGGATTCTCAAAAATGTAAAATACTACCCAGATTATGGCCAAGTTTTCGAGTTTCCTAATTCATGAAAATAAAATAATAATTTTCTATGTCTGAAGAAAGCAAAGATGTTGTAGCACAGTATAGACATAAATATAACATAAATCAATGAGATTTCGCAGGTCCAGACCCTTAAATTTATTGACTAGACTGGAGGTCTTTAAAACTCTGGATGTCACGTCAGACGTAGTATACACCCGCCTGGTTTAACCGCTCCTGCTTTGCAAAAAAGTCTAATACAACATCTTCACAAATAAACTTTGGGTCTTAACATGACGAGTATTTGAAAGGAGCGATGATCTTCTTGGGTGTCCTTCACCATTATCCTGACTATTCTCAAGTTGCTCATCTCTACAGCGTGTTCCGCGAGCATTTTACCAAGCGCCGCAATCTCAACCAGACCGAGAAGTGTTTTCCCAATTTGAATTTCTTCTATGTCCTTATCGGTAGGGTGAGAGCCAGTCAGAAACGATATATCGAACCCCGACCAACCAGGAATACGAAGTGTCATCAAGTTCCACAAGTTCCGAATAGTTGTTTCCGTCTCGAAGCTTAACTGATTTGCCCGCATTGATACCCATCGAGTTTCTGAAGCGGTAGAACTTTCCACCCTCACGAAGATGTCATGGTAGATTCGACTAAGGCGATCTATTCTTGTTGCCAAAGGTACTGTTGATGGCCCAGCCTGCCCATCAGTGAGGACACCTACAATGACATGATAAGGCGAACGACGAGCGGACAGTTCATAACGAGCAGGGCTGTTCTGGCGGGCGTACTGTAAATTGACATAGGCTTTGGACCCTTGGTTCTCTAGACCGTGCGCTGCGAAATCTTCCATTTCCTCGGGCGATACTGCTTCCTGGATTAATGCGCTTAAATCCCCCAACTCCTGCTCCGTTATTTGCTTTCGGTCGGATTCCGTTCTCCAGGGCAAGCTATTGAGAAAAGACTGAATGTCTTTTGGGCAGCCAAGAGTGTGCCCCAGTACCACCGTTTTGAATTCTTGGCCTTCACCTTGGTCGCGCATTGGAAACTGGGAAAGCTCGAGGCCGTATGAACTGGCCGATTGCCAGGCAACCTCGCAACCCGCCTTGGTCAACTCCTTCAGATCAGACCGTTGTCTTATGTACGAAAGTGTTTTGAACTTCAATAAACCTCCGTGATAGTCCCCGGTTGTGAAATGCCCTATTAATAAAACAAGCTGTGGCGTATCCCCAGCCCATCTGATAAACACCCCTCCAACACGTTTTCTATAGTTTAAAATAGAATATGGTTCTTCGAAATTTCTTCGACAGAGGTTATCGACAGCATACCATTCCGGTAATCCACTTAGAATTATTAATAATCGCTGCCTTATGCTCTCATTTTTCGGTGGAACGTCGGGACGAAGATTGGAGCCGGAATTATTTTCTGCAAAAATTATCAACTCTCGCTTATCGAGGCCAAAGCCGCTGTACAGATTGCGAAGGATTGAGATTGTTTCGTCTGAAGGACGGAGAATCGTTACATAACGTAGACCCATGCCTGCTATTCCATTTTTAACAGTTCCTGGGATAGGAGGCTGCTTTTGTACATCAACAGATATCCACAATGCCCAAATTGCCTCTTCAAACTTAAGACTTGTGAAAGCCTCGCTTCCAACTGCTGGGAATTTTGTCACCACCACGACATTCCCGGAGGTATGTGATACTTGAAACTCAATCGGAATCTTATCTAATGACGGCACTGGGTTCAGACTCTCAGATCCTGTATCGGCTAGCTGTAGTTTAAAACTACAATATGCCTCAAAAACGTTCAGATCTCCACCCATCTTTCTTCTCCATTGGTACTGGAACCTGTCTTCAATTCTAGGAGCTTGATTTTCACTCGGTTCCCCACGTTCTTGGTCCCACGATACAATTATATCAATAATATCTGGGCGTACTACCCTTTGGCACCGCTGAGGGTTAGGGTCATAAATGAATTTTGCGAGTCTATTAGAGGTGATAAAGGCATCGTGATGAAGAAGCTCCCACAAATCCGCTTGACCCAAGCCCAGAGACTCCTGAGTCGCTGCGGCTTCATCATCTATGTATGTCTGCTCGAGAAGTTCCATCGTGGCTTTCATACGGGTACCTCTTTTGAGTACTGTTAGGATAGGGTCATCAGCTACCCCATATAAGTCTATGCCGCTTACAGTCAGCTCCACATCGTATTCCACGGTTATCACAAAAATCGAATTGGTCCCGCCATCCGTGCCTATATCAATCGATACGAGTCGCCACGAACCGAAAAGGTCTGCGCACTTGCTCATTATTGCAATTGCCACCTTTATCTCCCGAGACCCGGATTCTACTAGTTTTATTGCCAATGATTGAAGGTCTTGGGGGTTACCTTCGCTTGTGAAGCTGGCGGACTGAGACTTTTTGTCCGTTTGGCTTCCGAGCACACTTTTGATTACAGCATCAGCTGCAGCAGATAACTTTATAAAGCTAATGCGACGGATCGGATTGACACCAGCTTGACGGAGCCAAGCAGAGTTATAAATAAGACCCACATCTTCTTCTGATGCGCCTTCTTCTACACCAAAATGCCCCATATTGCCTACTATAAAATGATTTTCTAGTACCGAGTAATAAAACTCTAGGTTTAATTGCCTTCCAGAATCCAAGAAAAAAGTCGCAAATGCTGCAAAGTACGATGGACCATTGGAGGGTTGCAAGGGCGGGAATCCAAAGGGATGAGGCGAAGGTTCTGAGGTGTGCCCCTTTAAAACGAGCCGAGGGTCCTTACCGGGAGCTGGCTCGTCGAGAACGAAGTTCCCCGTGGCTCTCCATTTGGAGTTCTCTTGTGGCGTGAGCTTTATGAATATCAGGGCTGAAGGCCTGTTTGCGTCACGATCTATTAGACAAAAGATGGATACAATCTCAGCACCAGCAAGCCCAGTGGGAAAACTTCGCAACATTTTTCTGACGGAATTAATTTCCGTCGAACCGAATAAAGAATCACTAGCTTTCTTTTCTAGAGAATCTTCGGTGTGTTTGTTCAATAATTGAATGTTAAAGAAATAAGCATTCCTAGTTTTCTTCTGTTCTGGGTCCTTGTATGTTGTTACCGTACAGCCAGGAAGCTCAGCTGCACGGCTTAGCAATGTCAACGTTTTAGGATTGAAGACGTTGCCAATCGTAACATATTCCAGAGGTACTGCAGGGTACTGGGGGATTTGGTCAGGCAGAATGACACCACTTTCTTCTAGCTGTGCTGAACCATACGACCCTAACCTCCAAGAGAGGTACATCAAATCGGCCAAATCTTCGTTTTGACCCCAGTCAACGACCAAATGTTTTGTGCTTGATGAAACTTGTGTTTGCAACAGTGGAGTATCTTCACCGTTGTTGAATAAAATGACAGGTATAAAACTCGGCGAGTTTGAGGAAAGGGCTTCGTCGGACACTCCCATGGCGTGTAGGGCAGCTGCGGAGACATGAAAACCGGGGTTCAAGTCTCGGCGGACGAGAATGTTTGAGTAATCCTGGTTTTGATCGCCTCCGCTCCCAGTGATCTCTGGGAGTAGATTTGCACGAGCCCTTGCTATTGCGGCTTTATAAAGCTCATCCTCTTCATCATGCTCCACAGAGTCAAAATTTTCTTCATACTCATCGTCATATGCGTATTCGTCTTCAAAATCGTCCTGATTAGCAAAAGTAGGGGCGACTTGTTGCATTTTCTGGAATAACTGAAGCTGCTTTTTAGTATAGGCTTTGGCGGGCTTCTTTTTAGGCTCTTCTGAGGAACCCCCTTTGGTACTCTTCTTGGGATCTTTGAGCGTTTTTTTAGGGGGCCGTTTTGTAATACCTGCTCTCTTTTGCAGTTTAGAGGTTCTGCTGATATCTCTAGACTCGTTGTTAAAATTTGCAGAGCTAGATAAATTCTCAGCGCTTTCTGGAACACATTGGTAGTACTTCTGACCCGAAACATCCTCGGGTACAGAGCTGTGCTTGTCCGGTTGGGAGCAATCCCGCGAAGGTCCTGGACGATTATTTACTTTATACCTTAGATTTAACGTCGCATGGTCTCTTTGAGACAAGTGATTATCGGTAGGCCTGACCAATCGAGAATCGGGGGCATTCTCGAAGAATGAATGTGCGTTCAGGCGAACGGCTAATCCACTGACTTCATATCGACGAAGAATGAAGAAAAAGACGATAAAAACTATTTTTTTCACCACCAGGAACATGTCTATCCACATGTGCCCTGAAGATAAGGGGTTTAATAAGAATATATCGTACTGCTTAAAATTCTGGGAATGAGTTATGGGTTTGTGTTAACGCATTGTGCTATTCTAGGTATTCTCGGCTTTTTATTCTATACCTCAAATAGAAATTTATCATGAGCCAGGTATTGTAAATAGCAAGCGAACCGCAGTTCACGGCTATAGGGTTCTCGATGGGTTTCTTCCCACAACGACACTATTTTCAGAAATCCTTTAACGGCTTATATTTTAGTTTCGAGATTCTACAGTATAAGTATAAGTCAGAGTGAAGAGCTGTCATACACCATTGACTAATCATATCCTAGATAATTTACTCTATAGAATATGTACTAGTTCAATGGTCGTTAGCCTACAGATGCATGCACGCAAAAAAACTTAACAACGGCTTTTGCAATCTCGTTGGTGTACATACGTACGAAAAGTTAAAAGCGATTCAGAGGTTCTCGAGTTCTCTTACACAGCGAAAATGTGATATTTCGTCGAATTTCTTTGATCAAGCTATAATACTATCGCCAGTTGCGGGGTTAAAATTTCACGAGGCGGATAGAAGAGACATATGGGTTTGAATGTAGCTATAACTTTAATATGTATGATAAGAGGGATGTGACATGCCAAGTCAACAGAGTCCACGCCCCGCAACAACAAAAAAAACACTGTAAGACTATTACAACGGTTTCATAGACTGAGCTTTTTTCTGCTAATTGCGCAGGTATAAGCTCAGCCGAGTTTCGTAGTTGGAGAGTTGTGTTTAAGCATCCACCACTCGTTTTTGTTCTCTGCGCGACCCTACTCCAGGGCCAGGCTTCCTCCGTTGTACGAGTATGCCAGAATGCCGACCGACCATCAGGGATAGAATTTCCTAAGTGTGTATACCAACTGAAGACCAACCACTGCACTAGATTCACAGCCGCAACTTGCCGTTATTTAAGCGATTCGACATAGAAAGACCGACAAGATTTGATTCTGTTTTCGTTGCTTTTGTTGGATGACCCTTAACTTCTACCAACCAATTCTCTAAGCCTCCGGTCAGTTTAAGTATATCAATCGCCATGTAATATGAGCATAATAATAACTTCGCAATTTTCGACTCCAAAGTCCGGTTGGAGGCGTGGAGCATGTGCCAGCTCGATTTGAAAAGGTATTTATGGCACAAAATTAGCTAGTTTTGCAGGGGGGAAAGCAAAAAGGAAAGTCAGCCTTTACTTTCTGGGCGATTCAAGTATTAGTCCGTGATTTTAATCAGTTTCTGCGGGTATCGTAATATTAACATGTCCTATATCCGTATGAATAGCATAAACTATAAAGATTTCCTCATAGTTGTGTTTGATCTTGCCTTCAGAGTTGTTAACTACGGCTAGCCGAGGTTGATTATTTCTGATACTTCCTCAAATGGGTGGCAAGTACCCAGTTCTCAGCTCATATCAATCTGGTGAAGTTCAAGCAATTGTACTACAATATCGTAGACACTCTCTTAGAGCAATTACTCAGCTAAAGCGGCGGCTTAGCCTACAATTCTGCAACTTGTAATAGCTAGAGTAACCTTGGGACTGTAGCTCCAAACATCTTTCAAAATCTGTTCTTGTATGGCGTAACAGTTGCGTTGTGTTGGATATTTATAATGCCGCGCACCATTCCCAATTCGTAACGACACTCATGCAACGCCAGCTCGAGCTTCAGACAATATCAGGCTCACGGTTGAGAACATATGCCTGGCAGTAAACCGAATCAACCTTTTCGATTCCTCCCTTGAGCTAATCGCGAGGCCGCCGCCATCCTTCGTGCCCATATCGGGGCTATACCAGCTTCGCCATGGCGAATATTCAAGCCCTCTTCAATAGCTTCACCATCATGTACCCATATGGTATGTATGCATGGAAATGACACGCACCCCAGAGTTTGAATCTAATCCCTGTTTACACCCTAGGCTGTAATGACAGTTCTTGTGGCTATTGTGATGTGAAGGTTGGCAGTAAGTCACGTTTATGCCCGGAGTATGTGATACCTTTGGATGCGACTGACACACTAACTGAGTAATAAAGATAAGTCATATATGATGCTAGCTGGTCTAGACGACGTGAGCACCGTCCTTGGAATCACCCCAGCGGATTATAAAGCTCTTCTAGATCGTGGTTGGAGAAGATCTGGTAATATCCTTTATAAACCGGATATGAAGAATTCGTGCTGTCAAGAGTATACAATAAGGTGCGTTTATTAGCCGTTGATCGCACATCTTGTTCTATTGTGGGATCTAATAAACTATGAGATTAGACTTGAAGCCGCGAAATTCAAGCCAGTCAGTTTTGCTTTAATAATATGCTACTTCCGTCGCCAATGGCCTGGCCGCTGACTTACCCCTGAGTTTGTAGAACTCAAAGCAAAGAAAATCCGCGAACGCCTGGATAAATTATATCCTTGGTGTAGATTATAAGCGAGAGCAGGCTCGCAAGTATCCAGTAGCTAGAGAGTATAATTCGCGAATATTTATCTTTTACACAGTAGCCTTTACTAATTTACTATTTCCCTAGAGAGAAAAAGAGGAGGCGCCGAGCAGGATTTGATTTATTAGAAAAAGTCCACGAGCCAGAGTATGCAACGATAAAGGAGAGAAATCCTCTGGAGCCCGCTCATAAGCTCGAGGTAATACTCGAAGAGAACCACTTCACGCAAGAAAAGTACAGAACTTCTTACCCTGGTACCCTTGCACCAATATTAAATACCCGCATGCAGATACGAATTATTTCACCACTACCAAAAAGCAATACACAAAGACGATAACGTTAGCGAAGCAGGGTTTAAGCGATTCCTATGCAACAACCCTTTCAAGCCAAAATATTCAGTAGACGAAAAAGGACGGAAGATTGGAGCATACCACCAATGTTATTATCTAGATGGCCGACTGATCGCGATGGCGGTACTTGACTTACTGCCAGACTGCGTAAGCGGAGTTTATTTCATGTGGGTCATATCCAAATCCTTGGTTAACAGCCAGATCCTGAATTGTGAGAAGATATCATACAGATTTCTCGCAATGGAATCCTGGAAAGCTAAGTGCTCTAAGAGAGATTTCCCTGGCAATCGAAGATCAATATGATTACTATTACATGGGTGAGAACCACAAAAATCCCTTGGAGACAAAAACAAAAAAAACTCATTCGCAATAGGATATTACATCCATAGTTGTGTCAAGATGAAATACAAGTGCGAATACGGGCCTGGGGAGGCTCTTGACCCTGAATATTATGACTGGCATCCGTTTGACGACGAGTTCCGTGCACAATTAGATGTACAACCGTACTATTCGAAGACATTAGAGCAAAAGATTGCAGCTGGAGAGCCTGATCCTAGAGTAGACCCTGAAGAGGATAAACTGATGGAGTACATCAGATCTGACCCTGAACGGTGGACTGAGAATGAAACTGTCTTTACAACCGAAATGTCAGGTGTCATGAAGTTGCGAGAAATCGCCCCTATTCTTCATACAACTCTGATTTTGGTTGGACAGCAACCGGGAACGGCAGATGTAAGATGTCTTCCCTCAATAACCCTTATCTGAATCTAGGGCTAATAATTCGTTCAGATGCTTATGGACTGGGAAACGAGCGCGCTTGAAAACCCAGGAAGTACGAAACACAAACTAGCAGAGGTCATTGCGACTATAGGCAAAGGAGTCATGCCAAAGATTATGGTCTGTTTAGCGTTAAACCAGTAACCCAGAGACTATTCCAGTGTCGCGAAAACTCTCAACTATTTGTTCTGTGTGGAATTGTTTAACGCATCTTTCCACAATATCAAATTTTAGCGACCCTGTCATAATCAACTATAGCGATAGAATTCGAGCACATATGCCCTCGTAAGAGAAATCTCCTCTATGTGCTAGTACCGTCCAAAAAGGTTATATGCCTCGTAGGTAACGAATACACAGTATTTCTTATTGGGGAGTTTGATCAATACAATCCCAACCGTATGATAGGCAAAACTACGGGCTATCGTCATGACATAATCTTAAAATGATACCTAACTAGACTATCTTAGGATATATAAACCTCGAGCCCTTAATACTCTAGAAGTTTTCCACTGGCCTTGATGTTCCCGATAGCAAATTTGCTTGGCTGCCTTAGTGTTCCCTACAATTTAAAGTTTCCTAACCAGAATTTAATTTTCCAAGAAACGAGATTCCGCTTATAAAATTGTACAACGGGGCTAAAAGTTTAATACGGTGAGACAAAACATAAAACTCAAGCATCGGCGCAGCATTTTGCGACTCGACTCTAAATCCAACCATACCCTTCTACAAACAGTATAATCTCCGCGGACCAACCTCGAAAGTTAAATAGATATTATCTGAGAAGATCATCGCTCATCTCTAGGTTACTCTACGGTCTGTTAAGTATGAAGCTGCCAGAAAAACTGAGATCTAGCAAAAGTGACCCGCAACTCTTAAATGGAGCAGAAGCAGATCAACTCGATAGTGTCCACGATCTTCTTCAAGTCTCGAAACTGCACCATTCGGGGTTCTTTTCTGGAAAAAATTCTCTCGCTCTAGGAAACTCGAGGGGCAGCGGCTCTGCCGCCGCTAGTTCTACGTCTCTGGCTAGTTTTCCTACCACTGCAACCTCAGAATGCGCCACAGTCAATTATCCAACTGTACCATATCGCCGGGATTCACTCTCCTCGATTCTCGAACGTAAAAAATCTCCACCGCCAATTTCGCCTTCGAAGCCTAAATTACCCGTACCAGAGACGAGACCGCTAGGACATGAAATTGAAAAAAGCGAGCTGTCATCCAATTTATTTGACCTTAGCTTGTTGGAGCCAAACAGAGTGTTTGTAAGAGATGAAGTCAGGGAGATTACGCATATGTTCCAAGTAGACATATGCCATGAAGCGAGAAATAGAAATCCGGACTTAGGGGTCTACTACACCACATTTACCGGAAGACCTGCTGTGCTAAAGTTTTTTGGCGATGGGCTAGGGCCGAAGGGGCTATCAATGTAAGTTTCTTCGAGCATTGTAGTTTTGTCGATTTAATACGTTAATCATCTGATGTGGTGAGCAGGTGGCAGCAAGAATGTGAAGCTCGCGAACGACTCAAGGGAACTGGCGTTGTACCCGAAATATACATCTTGGGTGAAGTTTTGCTCGGAAAGTTTGGGAACGAACATGTCGTGGCCTCGCGATAGCCATGGAAAGGATCGAAGGAACCACATTATCCAATTTAGAAATGCCTCTGCAGGAGAAAATGGATGTGCAGGAGGCATTGCTTAGAGTTATGATGGTGGTCAGAAACCATGGAATGGTACACGGAGAACCGAGAAGGAGAAACGTCATGTGGGATCAGAAGACACAAAGAATAGTGTTGCTGGACTGGAAAGAGTGGTGGGGGAATGAGTATGGGCTGAAGCCGCATGAGGGAGAGATGCAAGTCATTTTGGCAGTTGATGGAGCTATTCGGGGAGCATCATCATCACAGCACATCTAAGCACATAGATAATTTTGTATCCCACAAATAGTATTTTCCGTTGGCAGTACTGACGATGTATAATAGTACAGTTCACGATAAAGCGATTTATAACTCCACTAATAATCTAGCTTGCAGTTGCTTTTTTAATCTACTTTCGGATTGCTAGAATGCTTGTCCCCCATAAATATATTAAACTTTATATATGTTTAGAACTGATAATACATATTTATATTCAAGATAGACGTCTGGCTGATGTTGTGCGTAGGTTTGGGTGTCCATTAGAAGCGCATCGCTTATCACGAGGGTATTATCTGTCCTGGTGTCATAGAAGTGTCCTTTGATAGGACAACTTCTTTTAGCGGAACGTTAATTCCGGCCTTCTGCATCTCCCTGACTTTCTGCAGTTTATATGGAAGTTTGTGTTTCGAGTCTATCAGCTCTTGTGCATATTCTGGAGTCAACTTTTTTAACCCGATAACCGGTGGGTCGCCTTTCTTCACGAATTCGTAGATTCCTATTATAGCACTCCTATTAGTCACAAGGATTTCAAGAAACTACAACGGGTGAGCGTACCAGGCATCTTTGCTGCCGCCAATTTAAACGCATCCCTTGCGATTTTCTCGTGGATGTCTCCCTTAAGCTCGAAAATAACCTTCATAACCCCCACTCTACTAGCCCAATGATCAAAACTACCCTTACCACCACCCATACGCATCTCGTTTCCTTTCTTGAAAATGGGTATGCCGGCGTTCACGCGCATATACAGTCGGTAGTTCATCCCACGCAGCCGTTTACGGATCGTTTCTTCGCCATTCTTGAGCTGAGAAGCGGATATACGGCGGTGGTGATCCACCATGCGAAGCCCAAAGTCGCCCCAGACTACCGTCGTGCCGCGTACAGAGCCACCAGTGGCAACGTGAACCTGACCGCGACGATACTTTCGATTATCAACATTTTGGGGCATCAGCCAATTGGCTGACTGCGGGGTTGTAGAGAAGGCTCGAATCGATTGAGGGGCTGGTTGCGGCCGGAGGGAGCGAAGGAGGACAGACGTCGACGAGGTTACTGTTAACGATGTGGTCGGCTTGGCGAATGCCGGGAGGAAGGCGGAGAAGGGTAGCCAGGCCATCTTTGGGACCCGCCAGGCCAACTATTTGGGTAGTATTCGGATTGAAAGGAGACGCCACTAAGGCTATCGCATTGTTGCAAGGTTGACGTTGCTGTCAAACCGGGTTCCGATGAGGTTGTCGTTACAATACTGAATTGTCGTCTCGAAAATTCGATGTGGTAAGGCAACAACACAAAAGATATAACAACCTGACACGGCCTTGACTACTGTAGCGGTGCCCGCACCCTGTATGGCCTCTACCGCATCAAATACACTTGAACACGAAATTTAGGAGTCCTCGCAAAAGAACCATCAAGGTGAAATCTGGCGACTTTATCAGTGTTATCATCGTACTAATAGGGCCGCTACGCAGAATTGAAAGCCTGACTAAACGAGCGTTAGCTGCTGCTGCTACATGCGACAACAGTTATGCCATGGATTTAGTGATGAAGTGAGGTCTTAGCAAAGCAAGACATTTTAACCCTTCTTTGTAAAAGAGACGAGAAAACTACGCATCGTTTAAGTGGACCCTCATTTTCAGTCGGGTATCAAACTTCATAAATTTCGTGAGGGCGTAACTATTCCTGAAATCCAACCATAGATGCTGCACTCCTAGCCATTATAGAGAAACTTGGCCGCTGACTATATTATTACGTGAATCACACCAACTGTTGCCTAAAAGCAAGTGTGAAAATTCCAAAGGAATGTAATATTTCTCATATATGCATATACCAGCGCTGTGGTTTGATTGTGGCATCTATTTTGCCGTTACCGAACTCAAACCATCAAATCGGTTGATCAAAACTTCAAATAGAACTCCCACATCTAAATCATGCCTTTTGTCCGTATTGCGCATATGGAGCTGGCGACTGAGATGAAGAATACCGGTTCGCAGAGTTGCGATAGCTCTCGAACTTCCTCGCTGCCTCAAGTTTGCCCTGTGTCTTCTTCTGGCTTCTGGTGTGTATGGTGAAAATAATCCAGAAAATAATACCGACGACAGCGAATCCTGCAGTTGCAATAGCAGCGTACCACGAACCAGTCTAAATCCACATGTTAGCATTCTTCCGAAATTCTCAAATTAGAAGTTTCACGTTCTCACATTAGTTTTGCAAAGCATGTCATAGTTTATTTGCTTCTCAAACTGTTGTTGGATAGCCACAACGGATGGATCTCCGGAACAAGCAAACGTCCAAATATCATTCCCAGTCGCAGCCACCTTGAAAGCCCCCGCCGATGTTCCCCAGACGATCAAATGTCCGATAGGGCTCAGCAATTTGACGTAAGAACTACCAGATGCAACTCTATCGGCCGCCTTCCTACCGCAGCAATATGCCAGAAGAACACAAATGTTGAATATAATGGTAACACCAGCAACTGAAGCCATCACATATGTCGGCCAGAGTTTTGGATTCGAACCGAAGGGGCCAGTTCCGTTGATCATTTGGTGCTGTGTAACGATGAATCGGTCCAAGGTGTACGCCATAATACCACCAATGGCCAACGATGCCATCAGATTTACAACCCGTTCGAAAACCTTGAGGCTTTCAGTTCGCTTTTGGCTTTTCTATTCGGCGATCGGGTTAGCCAGCCGGTCTCGTATATTTGTCGGCCAACTTTTTTTTTTTGGAACTTACAGCCAACTTTTGAGTCAGTGCTGCCACCTTCTCGACATCTTTTATCTCGTTCTTTGGATCATACTCCTCTGAATGGTGCGAATAGTCCTGTCCAACTGCATCGTATCCAGAAGCCATTTTTTAACTTTCTTAGTATTGGCAATGTCGCAGGGAAAACTGGGTCAAGTTCTGGAATGATAAATAGCTACTGAATGCAGCGACAGAGTTATTGGGCTAAAGTTCGAGAAAGAGGGACATGAGGAGCTAATTTCCTGCATGGCGACTACGCATACTTATACATAACTTTCCCCCTCCCAAAAAAAATTAAAAAGGACTATTCAACTTTTTAGTTAGCGGCTGAACAATAGAGAAATTCTACAGTTGCACTTGGACAGCGCGATACCGAATGTGCGATATCTTCATGCGGTTTAGAGTTCTTAAGAGAAAACGCCACGTGCTGGGATCTTAAGCGGTGCTGCCGTCAGGTGTCTCTGAGATTTTTCTCAGAAAGGTGAGAATTCGTCTGCACCTCAGCCGTTCAGGACTAGTGCGCCTAGTGGTTGGTCCAGGCCACCAATTTGAGGTTTGCATAATTTACTCTCGGTTCACGGTATGGGTGCTGCAGAATTCGGCGTGGCAAACAAAAACACCAGTGTGAACTGCCAGCAAGATGCTACACAAACATCCATTCTTATTTTTTTTTCGTGGAGACTAAGGCCGGGAGAATATTGCAGCAAAAAGTAGTATTTACATACCTCATGTCGGTTCTCTAAACCTTCAATACAAAATTCGCCATGAGGTTTGAACCAAGTCCTGTGGAACTAAAACCATCACCCCGATCAAGCTTTTGGTGAATAGAGCTTGTCTCGCTTGCTACGCCTTAATAATAGCTCCCTTGCCAAGCCTCGGTTTCAGAGGCACCAAAACACAGTGCTACTTGGGCACGTAATAGGAAGATACGCCTAATGAGGTTGTCCTATCGATTATCCCATCTCTCTCGTAGCCCCGAGAATAAATTTTTTGTGTAACGGGTAGTTCAAGATGCACGCTCAGGACGGCACATGAATCATCAACGCCCCTTCTCCTTTTTGTCTAGCAGCTTTTTCTTGGTATTGTAGGGCTTCCTGCAGTATAGTATGGCTTGGCTCGGAGAAACTGGCTTGACAGAGGGGGGGCTGAACGCCACCTACTAAATAATTATCAGCCGTTGCGAATCAAAACGTTCGGATCTCAATTTCGTGCCCCCCCACCCGAACACAGAGTAGAGACAGGACCATGAGGCAGACTTAGTACTAAATTATTGGTTTGTGAAGAATGTTGATTTGCTCGTAGCAAGATCACATTGCTCAACGCAATTGAGCAGCTTATCTAGGCTATCCGGATCCGCAAAACAGCCTAGGGGATATAGGCATTAATAGTACCGAATATTTCTAGTATTCTCAGAGCCTCGTCGTATTAACGACTTGTACCATTGATTGTATTTACGCTCGAAAACAATAGATGCAGTACAGGCGATTATGTATCTTTGCCTCAATCGCCTAGTTTCGAGGCCAATTATGTATGCGTTGATATTATTTAAATTTGCATTTGCATTTTGGCGTTTTCTCAGAGTTCTGAGATTACAAGATGGAACTTGTTACATGCGCATGCGTGTCCGTCAGGATCCAACCCATCGGAGAAAACTGCCTAGGCTTATCAATTTGTTATCGATTATCCTCGCCTAAGCTCGGAAGTTGGTTGCATGCAGGGTGTAACAGAGTAGCAGCTAGACTACTGACAGGGTACACCGCCCATTTATCTAGTTGAACTCATCAGCCAAATCAATTCGAAATATGAAGCGAAGAAAACATATCGTGAATTAGCAATATAATTGGTTGAATATTAATATGATGCTATCTACTTTACTCGACAGTGGCAGATTGCACTGCGCTGCAAAACTAGGAGGAAAGGCTGATAATATATCTACGAGAGACTTTATTTGAACAAATAGTATAACTCTAATTGCTTCTATGTGAAAAATCGCCAATATGCAAGGCTATTGCCCTAGAAAGTCAAATCTATAATGCGTGACTCCTCTAAATTTTGTTGATACAAGATCCCATAGTATAAACAGTGAACTCACAATCGGTGCACTTCAAAAAAGAAAAACAAAGATATCATCATATGAACTAACAATAAGGCTCACTGAAGCATGAAGTGAACCATCAAAAATGGTTCAGCAAAGCCTATTCTCCAGCCTTCTACTTCACAGTATCTGTTACCCACCGGCCAGGAGACTTATGTAACCAAAGCCTTGACAAAGTTTGCGGCCGCGGCGGCATTCAATCTATAGTTCTGGTGTGCAGGCGTAATTTTGAAACCGCCCTTACAAATCACATCTGCAGCGTTACAGTATGTCTTGGCCTTGGCCCTAAGCCCTTTACCAATTGCTGTTCCGTCTTCAGGGTCTCCAAACATCACGATAGCATCGATCTTCTTCGCATTCGCTGCCGACATCTCGCGAACGGCTTTATGGACTAGTTGAGCGCCCTGGCTATAATTGCGGTCAAAAAATTGTTCAAGAGATGAATAATAATTAGCCAGCTAGCTAGGAGAACGACTCCTTTACTCACCTATATCCTGCTAGTATTATCTTAGTAGAAGGGCAAGCTTTAGCAACGAGCTTGGCCATAGCCGCAGCGCCCCTGTCGTCACCACCAAAAATGGCGCCTTGGATATCGGCTGCATAGTTGATTCCTTGTACAGCCAATCCGCCCGCACCGCCTGGAAGAACATCTGCTAAAGCTGCAACGAGAGGAGGTCCGACACTTGTGCCCAAGTTGCCGACTTCTTGAGTACCGCGGCCATAGATTAAAGTAAACCGTTTGCAGGCACCGTTTTGGAGGTCGTTGCGGGTGTTACTCTGCCGAGCTTCAATTGAGGCAGGAGCTGCGCTCAGCGTTTGGAGGAGCGATAAAAGGGCTACCGAGAATACAGCGAAATGCATTTTGCTGTTTTCACCTGCCGTTACAAGAAAAAGTAACAATATATTTTGGTAAATATTGAAACAGTCGCTGGCTGAGAGGACAAAAGGCCGTTAGGAGAAAGGGATATCCTGTCCAGTGCAATGCCAGTTAAGGTTTCGGCACATATTTATACAAATCAAAGTGGTGTAGTACGAGAGCCCTTAGAAACTACTAGAGTCGTATGTATCGGTTGCACTCTCACCGAAATAGCTATTATCGAGTCACGTTATAAGAATACTCCATATGCAGACCTAACCATTATTTTGACAGATGTGACAGCATCGGCCAAATCTCACAATATGTGTTGAGGTTTGCTACATTTATCGGTGTTGGACTTGCTTGCTCGGTTATTTAAGTCGACACAATCTACCTGGTATCGAGGCTAGCTCGGTTACACAGGCGGTTTTGTCTAATCGATCGGTACGAGGCACCTTCGTATGCATGTACATGTATGTACATTCCAGGTAACCTGGAAACGTTACATGTCCGACAATTGAGCGGTAGGAGTTATGTTCTTATGGTACCTGAAAGGAGCCATCGCGACGGCTAATTTCCTAAGGCTTCCGGGATTTCATGGTAATATAATGTCTCATTATTATTTTTAGACCTATTTTCATAGTCTCGTGGCCAGACGCTGATTTAGCCATGGTGCATTTTCATCCTACCTTGAACTGTTGTCCGGTATTGACCGTAAAATATAATTAAGAACTTAAATATTCGGAGGTAGGAATTCGGTAGATTTCTTAAACATCCAGTCTATAATATTCTATCAAACTTGTAACCTTACTTTCGCGCCAATATTACTGCTAAAAAAGCCGATTAGAGCTTGAAACTCATGTGGGTGTGCACGTGTGCATATAAGACTTTGTTTAAATTTGAAACAACTTTGTTGACCTGTTTCAGGGTTAACAGTTGCTCACTAGTTACGTTGAGTCCAGGGTACCAATTTTTCAAATATATATTTCTACATAGATCTCAGTATTTTAGGGATTAAGGTTTTAGCACTACTCTGACTCCTAGTAGCGCTGGCTGTTTTGAACTGACAGCATACATCAATTCAAAGATTGTTTAAACTAGGTCGTTCACAACATCATCTGATTTGAGAGAACTCTGGTTATCGGCGGTATATATTAGTCTTACTCTTTACCAAAGTTAATGATAGCATCTTACAGAAATTGTCTTATCAAACGAGTATTCGAATATGTCTTCAAAAGCCTCAAAAGCCTGAAACTCAAGCTTATTCTTGAGCCATAAGACAGTGAGGGCTATAGCACGATTTTCGGCAACATGGCTTGCCTTAGAGATATCGCGGGATGCACCAGTTTGATACAGAGTTCTGAAGAATTCTTTTGTTTCGTCTTTGAGCTTGTCGCTTTGCGTTAAAAAGTCGTGCCTGGAGCCGTGATCATCCCCTTCTCGTTGTGAACGCTTAAACGCTAAGTTCATAAGGATGCGTAGATGAATTTTTCTGAATCCAGACTAAAAGAATAATTTGTTATCAGCTTTTTAAAGAAGCGTAGGATTTATTGAGAACATGCATACGTGTTTTGCTGGGTAGAGACTGGGAAAGAGACCAGAACATACCAAAGATTCGACTTCCTGCCTGATTTCCAGCAATTTTTGTTTTATTGCAGCTAAGTTCTATTCAACGATTAAGTATTAGATATATATGTAAATCAAAAAATAATAATCTTAATTTGCAATGTGCTCACCTGTTCTTGTTTTCGAAGATGATTAATAGTTTCCCTGCTCATCTCCATCAAACTCAGCTTTTTGGAGTCCTAGAAAGCCCACGACTCGTAGGAAGATTCGGTCTTAACATCTATTAATGATCACTACAGCTAACTAGTATATTTCCTGTAGCTACCTTTGAAACGACGGTCAACTTATCAGCCACCCTACTGAGCACCTCTGGCTTCACTTTTTTAGGCTTCCGGTTGGTAATTGCCATTTTTTGGTACCTGAAATTCGATGGCTAGGTCTACGATTTCCGGGAAGCGCCTTCTGGATGTGGCCTTTGACTGTTGGTGTATCTAGAATCCAGCCGAAGGAAAAAGCGGACGGAGGCTCACGGATGGCTGATTGGCTAACTAGTCGAGGTATAACGGATACTGGAATTAGGTCCCCCGTTTTGGATATTAGCTTGTGGCGATTGGAAAGCTGAAATGGTGAAGGGTCTGTGAACGAGTGCGATGAACTTTGGATATATATATGCTATGATTGACAGAGAGGGAAATTTTTGTTGAAATTTGCTCAAGCATATATATTATTGTATACATTCCATAAATGAAGATCAAAGGACACGTTTGATTATTGTTAAGATTATCAGAAATTTGCGAATGAACACATATTATGTATTGTGCTGTATGAGTGTAGATTCGCAAGGGTCTTCTAAATTAATCTGGAAACCAGACGTCGACGACTCGACTCACGTAATTATATCGTGCACATGCGCACAGGAAGATGTAAGGAGAGGAATAGCTACGTAGGGCGAGAAGCCCGAGTAAGAAGTATGATCAAAATTTGCTGATGCACTAACGGTGTGTTGGTAGTAGGCTGTTAGGAAAGAAAAGTTGAAAGAAAGCGCTACCATCTTGGAGATTACATGAACCTTAGTCTCCATACTTGATACAAAAATATTCTATAGGGCTGCTGTTAACGGTCATGGGTTTTCGATCCTCCCAAGGTTGGTTCTTCCGGTGTTAACTTATCACCACGTATTGCTACTTCACTTCAAAGGAGCTGATGTCTATAAACATAGTCAAGGGTATCCCGCCTTTCTAGCTGGTACGTTAATATTAGTTACCAAGCGGCTAAAATATTGTAGCCAAGCTGTGAAGTTTGCTAATATTTTAAACCCCTTTGAACTTTTAGATGATATTCTATTCAAACAGAATAAATTTACACGTGGGAACATCTTTCTCTTTACAAGTAATAAATCCAAAACCCAGTGAGAGAATTAAACTCTCTAACAGGTACATAATTGGATATGGCATTATATATCAAACATACTAAATATTCCCTTCAGTCTCGTTAGTGTACCGCTCTTCGGCTCCATTGATTGCAATCATATTACTCTTCGCCTTATTCATCGTCTCTTCCCACTCATCGAATGGAACAGAGTCATATACGATACCTCCTCCTATAATAAATAGCAAAATTCAGTCCCGTAATATCACCAAGTCAGAAACAGCTCTATGAAATTAAACTCACCAGCCTGTAAATATGCAACTCCATCCTTCACCGTCATAGTCCTCAACGCAATGCACGTATCCATATGATCATCGTAACCCCAATAACCCACCGCACCACCATAGACCCCTCTCTTCTCACCCTCGCACTCAGCAATCAGCTCCATAGCTCTGACCTTCGGCGCTCCACTGACCGTCCCTGCAGGGAAAATACTTCGAAAGGCATCAAACCGCGTCATATCCTCCGCGAGGATGCCGCTGACCTGCGAAACTAGATGCATTACGTGTGAGAAACGCTCCACATTCATCAAGTGGTCTACCTTGACGGTTAGAGGGTCGCAAACGCGGTTTACATCATTACGTGCAAGATCGACGAGCATGACGTGTTCTGCGCGGTCTTTGATGGAAGCGGAGAGTCGCTCGGCGTTGGCTGCATCTTCTTCTTCGGTCTCTCCCCGTGGGAGGGTTCCAGCGATCGGATGCGTAACTATCTTAGAGTTCGTAGCCTTGACGAGGAGCTCAGGCGATGCGCCGACGAGTGAGAAATCGGCACAGTCGACGTAGAAGAGATACGGAGAAGGGTTTACAGTTCGCAAGTGGCGGTAGATGTTGAATGGATGTAATGTGGTGGGGCGAGCGAAGCGTTGGGATGGCACGGCTTGGATGATATCGCCCTTGATAATGTGTTCTTTGAGCTTGTAAACATGAGCCTCGTAACCGGCTTGGCCAATGTTGGAGGTATATTCTTGATTCGGGACAATGGGAGGTTGTTCGGGTAGCGGGACCGTAGGCTCGACGATAATATTAACTGCTGTGGAAAGGTTGTGATGGGCGGTCTCGTACAACGCCTTCAGATCTAATTCGGATGGGGACGAGCTAGTAAGGTGTAGATGAGTAATCACTTGAACCTTTTGGAAGAAATGATCAAAAGCAACAATAGTATCGAAAAGCATGAATAGAGCTTCCGGGACATGCAGGATGTCCTTGAGTGGTCGAGCAGTCTTCGGTTCAAAATACTTGACGCAGTCGTAAGCTACATAGCCAATAGCGCCGCCGGAAAGAGGTGGCAATTTCATGCCAGGGATCTGTGCTATCCTATATTGATCCAACTCTTCTTGAAGGATGGTGAGAGGGTCGACTTCTGGTCCATGGCCTGGTCCCGTCTTGATAATCTTCCGAGGTTCTATTCAAAAAAAGTGTTAGCCGTACCATCGAGTGGCAAGTGACGAGCTAGCAACATACCACTCCCCAAAAAGCTGTATCTCCCAATTGATCCTGTATTCGGGGCCGATTCGAATAGGAATGAGTTGGCTGGCTTGGTCCTACCCTCCGGATTATATTAATGAATTGTTGCTAGTAATTTAGGAAGGTTGGTGGTATCGACATACTTGTGGGTGAGTTTGAGATAAGCTCCAGACGGTGTGAGCAAGTCGGCGGGTATAGAAGTGGACAGCGGGTAAACGTTAGGCGCATTCTCCTGCTGTGAGTTGGTCTTGATGAGCTCAGAGAGCGTCTCAATCGATGGTTCGATTTTGATCTGCCACATTTTGAGGGTTCCTGTTAGCATATTGACTGGCTGTATTGATACCGGGCATATGATATTGCAAGATGGTGGAGGTACGAACCTTCATCGTGTTCAGGCGTGTGTGTGTATATGCTGCTGTTGTCTGTTCTGCGGTATCAACTGCTGTGTTGCGACGACTGCAGATGTTGCCTGTTGTTGTTCTGCGCTCCTGTCGCAAAACCCGAAGCCGAATGAAATGAGGATAAGAAGTTCGACATGATTTCTAAAACCGGGCGAAGTGTCGTTTGGTGTCGAAAATGAGTCGTCTGCGAATTAGCGGGTCGAAAGTTTATCCAATGTTTTAGCCTGCTGCAGGGATTCCTGGCTCCCCGTGGGCCGTAGTTTTCCGATCCCCGGACACCCCGGGGTACCTCCCGTGCACCAAGCGTCGCCGATGCCGGATTTATTATCATTTCACGTCATGATACTACAAACCAGCGCCACGATTTAAAGGACCTTTTCGAAATTCTTCAGCGAGTTGATATTTGTAATGTAATCTCTATAAATTAACCAATAATAGGACGTGATCATATCAAATATACACCGAGATCCACAACACTATCCTTTAATACCCAAAATACACAAAAGCTTTTTATACCCAACATCTTAGCAGATCCAGCATCTTCATATTCATGCTACAATAGCCCCTCTTCCTCCAATCTCCTTCATCCTCTTCATAGATCTCTCTCCGACCTCAACCTTTGGTAACTCTTTCCCTTCCTTGCCCTCCGGTTTATCCAAGAACCCAATTCCAACCAAATATGCCAAATAAATCCCCATCAACCCTTCATCTACACCGCTACCCTCCATCCACTTACTTTCATACTTCTCCAACGCACTCCTCGCATTGGCATCATCCAATTCAGGAGCCTTAGTACTCTGTGGCAAATTATCGCACACAAAGTGAAGAAGAGGATACAACGCATTGTCTTTACTGATCTCGGTAACATGCCTTTCGAGTGCAATCCGCCAGGGGATATAATCAACTCGGTGGACATTATAACCGTACAAGCTTAGCGTCGATAAGAACTCGTTGAAACGGAGACGTGGATGCGAGGTGACTTGTGCAACCGCTAGCGGTGTAACAGGCGGGTAGAATGTTGAAGCAACCACCACACGCGCAACGTGATCGACAGGTACCATGTTGACGGTATTGTGAATATCTGGTGTCTGGCCCAACTGAATGCAACCTTTGATCATCCGCACCAAAAAGTCGTCCGTGTTGGTCACTAAACCATACCTTCGTTAGATTATATCCATTATCGAAATCATGAAATGAGAATACATACCTCCAGTTACAGTATCGCCAGTAATGTACCCAGGCCGCACAATAGTGCCCTTCAAGCCTCTCTTTCCAGCTTCTCGAGTGATATATTCGCCGGCCCACTTGGTTTGTCCGTATCCATTCTCTAAACCTGTAGCTGAACCTTCGAGATCGTCCTCTTCTGGAACACCCGGCCCGCCTTGCTCCAAGATAGTATCGGATAGTGATACGTAATGATCATTATCTAATACGGATGTCGAAGATACGAATGCGAAGCTCTTTGGCTTACCCGCAGCGCAGATATTGATGGCCGCAAGTGTACCAAGGACGTTTGGAGCTCGTAGAGTAGTATACGGGTACACCCAATGCACCTGAGCGCCGTTGTGGATTACAAAATCCGCCTCCGAGGCAATCTTATTCCAAGTGGCGTCGTCTAATCCTAGGTTATCTTTACCCAGGTCACCGATAACGGGGATGATGCGTTCAGTCCATGCGTCTGACCACGTATCATATGCCTCACAACTGGCCTTGATCCTGTCGAAACCCTTTTCAATGGTATCTGCCCTGACGTGAGCATAGACCTTGACCTTTGGCGTCTCTCGGTTCAACAGCTCCCTCAACAAGAATGCACCAAGGAAACCAGTACATCCAGTCAAGAATACAGAAGTCTCCTTCGACTCGTCGATTTCCGGAGCAGCTTCAAACTTCTGGGGAAGCCTATCAACAAGGCCCCTGGCGTCCTTGGCATAATCGGACTCCTGGTTAGTAGCGGGTTGTTCAAGCGTAGATTGAAGCCCGATATCAACACTTTGGCTGATTCTCTCAACTTCTGTTGCCAAACTTCCAAGCGTCGGCTGCTTGAACACCAAACCAAGTGGTATCTCCGCTGCAAATCTATTTCTGACTTCAAAAATCATTCGGGTCGCCAATATCGAATGACCACCAAGGTCGAAGAAGCCATCAGTAAGTTGAATCTTCTCTGTAACCAGAGGCAGCAGATTCTTCCAGATATCTCGTAGAGCCCTAGCAGTAGGTGACCATTCCGCATCATAAGTATCCATTGGCTCGCCAACGGTCGACGTAAGCCTTCTTCTCCGTCCACTTGTAGCAGCTGCGATAGTAGCAGTATCAGGGAAAGGCAATGCCGGCTTGTCGACTTTGCCGTTAGGGTTCAGCGGCATACGAGCCAAAGGTACCACAACCGTTGGAACAGCATAAGCTGGGAGCTTTGTCGCAAGGTATTTCTTGATATCTTGAATCAACTTTCTGTACCTCCTCAACCTTCGAATGATATCGTCATCCACATCTTGATCTCCATCGACAGCTGTCTCATCCGCACTCTCCATTGCGTCTAATTCATCGTTTTGGAGGGGAACGATGTATGAAACTAGTGTCGGCTCCTCGTCTTTATCACGTTTGACGAGAGTGACATTTTCTCTCACAAGGGGATGTTGCGAAAGATGGGTATCGATCTCACCGAGCTCGATTCTGAACCCTCGAATCTTGACCTGATCGTCCGCCCTGCCAGAGCATTCCACGTCACCGCTTGGAGTATACCTTCCGAGATCTCCACTACGGTACAACCTATCTCGAGGGCCCATATAAAAATCTCTCCACGGCTCGCTACCACCAGCTTCCTGTCCCTTCCAATGGTCCTCGGGAACAAACCAGTTCTTGACGAATTTTTGTTCTGTCAACTCTGGAAGCTGGAGGTAACCCTCCGCTAATCCGGCAGCTCTAACGTAAAGCTCTCCAATCTCACCAACACCGCAAATTTGCGTCCTATCGTGTCGATTTACTACGAGCAGCTGTACGTCCAGCATACCTTTACCAGCAGCAATAACATCCTTCTGGGACTGGCTAAAAGTAGAGTCTTTTGCTAAAGATGGGATTTCCAAGTACGAAACAGCACTTATGCAGCCAAGTTAGTGCCAATACCAAAATTGATAGCGTACGGAATGGGGATTTTACCGTTGTGTTTCCGTCGTGCCATACATATTGACCACATTAACATTTCTCGCCAAAGTCTGCAATCGCAAACAGTCGCGCTTAGTGAGGATATCTCCCACAAAGAAAGCGTGGTGCAAAGATGGGATTTCAGCAGATGCCTGAGCACTCAGCAGCTGGCCCATAGCCGGTGTCAAATGTGTGACTGTGCATTGATTCTCAGCCATCCATTCCGCCAAGCGGCCTGGAGTTCCAATATCGTTTATAGTCGGAACATAAAGCCTGGCACCTAGGAACAAGGGTGTGAACATGTCACGTTGGATCGGGTCGTGTGCAATACCGCTCAGCATAGTAAACCGATCGTTTTCGGAGAGGCCAAAAGTTTCAGCCATCCAAGGAAAATAATAGGTAAGTGAGAAATGTCGACCACGGACACCCTTGGGGATGCCTTCCGATCCCGAGGTAAACGACAACGTAGGATTGCTATCCGGTCCAACTATTACACCCGGGCTTTGGGTCTTAAGCTCGGCTTGTGGTGCTAGAACGTCAGTACCTTCCTCACCCTTGCCACCGAGTAAGGTGCCATCAGTTTGGATCGCCAGGGCTGGAACTCTTGTAACCAGCGACAATTCATCCTCGATATACTTCAATACTACGGGAGATAGCGTTCCCGCTTTCTCTATAACAATCAAAGCCTTAGGTTTTGCTACACTCAAATAAATATTTTGTCTATTTGGTGGATATTGGGGATCGATAACCGAGAAGGTCGCGCCAGCTTTCAGAACTCCGAATACAGCGACAACAAGGTCCACGCCTCTATACGCATACACCATGACGACATCTCCGAGCCTGATCCCCGACTTAACGAGATGATGCGCCAGAATATTGGACGCCTCGTCAATCTGTTGGTATGTAAAAATACGTTCAACAGATCCCGACTCTGTGAAATCTGGTGTTTCAACAACGCAAGGCCTATCAGGGTGTTTTTTCGCATTCGCAGCGAATATATCGTGAATGGCGCCACGAAATGAACCCCAATTCAGATTCTTCTTTGGATCTGGCAGGATGTCTTTTTGCGAAGGTGTGATTAACGAGACCGCACCCACCGACACCGATGGGTTCGCTGCGCCAATTCGAACGATCTGGAGAAGCTGGTCAATCATTGTTGCTATCCTAACCTTGCTGAACACCAATTGATTGTAATGTGCTGAGAGGGTAATATCGGGTATCAAAGCTGAGGACCTTAGAGATGTGGTTTGCGATAACGGCTTGAGTTCGACGTAGATGTTAAGGTCCGTATTGAGTTCATTGGAGGCCAAGAATTGCTTTGAAGGGGCATCGGGGGCATGGTATAGCGAGAGACGGAATAACGAAGGTGGGGTCTTGGACTTGGACTTCTTCTGGAGATATGAAAGGAGGGCAGAGAAAGGAACCGCATCGGCAGCTCCCACTTGTTCGGCCTAAATTGAGTGTACCATTTAGTTATATGTCTCCGAATTGAGGTTCTCGAGCTATGGTGGTGAGAGGCTAAAGACCAAGCGTACCTTCTGAACAGCTTCCAGGACCGATAGAAAGCTCGTTTGTCCAGTGATTGGTAGCCGTAAGACGTATGGTTCCTTAGTCTCAGCGCTTGTAGCAAGACTTATATCTTCGTCTCCAGTGATTCTAAATGCCAGGATCGCAAATGCAGCCAATAAAATAGTGAAAGGCGATGCATGGTTTGAGCCGTCTGTGATTGCCAATTGTAGCAAAGAAAAACGAGCACTTTCTGGTAAGGTTATCGAATGTACAGCTTCGACGACTCTCGATTCTCCGGGCTTCGGATAATCTGCGACCGATGTGAGGGATGCGGTGGTGAGGTTCTTGAGCCTGTCGGCCCAACGCTCGAGGCGGGGCTCTAGATTCTCGCTGGTGACTTGCACTGAAGCCATTGCTGAAGATTCAGTTGATCAGTTACAATAATAAGTCAACAGACGGGAGGGAAAGCTTTCGAGGAGCTCGATTTAAGCAGCCAGTAGCATTGGTAATCGGGAAATATGCGTCATACGATGCAACTGGGAAAATTGTATCGCCGGCATCGGTTGCCAATTGCCCCACGTCGTCCGATGTTTCGCGAAAGTCAACACAAGTCGGTGCTTCTTGCCGAGTTGGGAGGGCTTTACTTTCGCCATTCCACCAACCACACAGCCATCGACCTCTTCTGGTTAGAAGATGAGATGAATACAAGGCTTCACTCTAGTTCTTAGGTGGTAGCTGCTAAGACGGAAATTTTTGTATACTAAATTTTGAATTTCAAGGATACACTAGCTCCTCTCAAGGCAAAGCATGCATGCATGTGCGTATGCTATGTAGAAAAATTACCAAAAACACACCCGTCAATATTATTACACTATGAACGAACGAAGAAATAGCATTCTTACGGTCCAAATCGCCTATTTCGCTTAGAGAGATCAAGTAGACTTCTCAAGAACGTCGATTGTCTCAAGGCCGGCCAATTCTCCTCCACAATAGCAAACTCAGCATGGTGGGATTCCCACAGAGCAAACCCGCTCAATCTATTCTCTCCACTTGTTCTCAATATTGTATCGATTTGAGGTAGACCCAGCTGTGCTGAGTATGTCTGGCGAGATATATCTGCTTCGGTGACCATTGCCACAGCTTCTTCCAATGAGATACCCTCTTGTTGGATTTTAGCATTGACAGCCAACTTCGTCGCGCGGGTGACCTCAGAACGGCCACCGTAGCCAATTGCAATCTGCAGGTTGAATAAAGTATTACAAGCTGTAGCAGTCTCAGCTTTGATAATCATGTCATTGAGATAATCCGGAAGGATAGATCTGTCACCAACAACTCGGAATCGAACATCAGGGACAGAAAAAGGTGCATCACCCATCATCATCTCACGGATGTACTCTGACATCATTGAGGACAATGGGTTGAGCTCTTGTGGTCCTCTTTTCAGGTTATCGTCCGACAAAGCCCATACGGTAAGATTCTGGACACCGGCGCTAAATGCCCATGTCATAACCTGAAGAAGCTTATGAGCGCCAACTTGGTGGCCAGCAAGCACGCTACTCAACCCTCTGCCCTTAGAATAACGACGGTTGCCGTCCATTATCACACCCAAATGCCGGGGTAGATGGCCTAGGCTTTGCGAGAGCTTTCCACGGTAGTGCGAACATTTGAGCAGTTCTATGACTTCCTCTCGGAAGCCAGGGATATTAGGTATGGGTCGCTGGTCCATTTCCATTCTCGGTAAATGGGCCTCCATATCTGCGAAGCGTCGGAGGGTCTGGTTAGATGGATTCATTGGAATAAACTTTTCTTTGCTGCCGTATATTTCCCGATAGAGTTTGATCGGAACATTTGCCATGCGAGGGTTTCCGGAAACCAGAATACTAAGGGTGCCGTCAAATGTGAGATCCCTAGGGTAGATACTCTATGATGGAAGTAATATATGAAACAGTGGGCCTTTCTCAGACCCCACCATAGCACTCGCTCAGCAAGACCGCACCTGCTCGAGGCTTGTGTTAATACATTCGTTGTCAGCCTTTGAGCAAACACATTGAGGAGAATAAGTTTGATCGTGGTTATTGGGCGCTCTAGAAACTTGGTGTAGACTTGGCTCTGTATTTCCTTGTGGATGCTGTATACTCTAGAAGTCTCCAGGTTTGCTTTTAAAGCGACATCGCAATGCAAAGGGATTTCCGCCTTCAAATAAGTTTCAATTTCTGCCATGGTGTTCAGTACTTTTCGTCCGTTATCTTTTTGATCCAACTTGTCGGCCATACTCATCACACCTTTCACAATTCCATCAATTTCTCTTGGACTAATACTACCCAAGAACTCATGCGCCTTGACCAAACCGTATGCAAAAGTCGCAAAGACAAGGACATTTGTTTCAAAAACAAATAATGGAATATTGCAATGAATTTTCTGTAGCCATTGAATAACCAGCTGCCGCTCGGCACTGTTAGATCGAATCATGATTTAAATGAACGTCATTGTGCGGATAATCGACGCCAGGGATTTGATCTATAGGTGCTGTGAGCTGTTATGGTTTTGGCCAATTTAGGATGCGATAACTTTAGAGATATGGCAATATACATGGCGGAGAGCATTACATCCCCACGATCGAAGAGGGCATGTAGGTTTTCGAACGAAGGATATTTGTTCCGCCATATCAACGGAGTGGATCTGATATCCTGCCAAGTTTGTATGAGTTTTGCTGTATAATAGACAATTGTAACACCAGTGAAAACAGAAAATACGAGCAGAATACTCATAAGGAGAGGGTGGAATCCATAGTTTTGTGTACAAAGTATATTGTGATTATGCATGCCAACTAAGAAGCGTCCTAACGGGGTGACTTGTTTACCAACTTGATTTTATTTACCGACTTGATTATACCTTATATATATAATTAAATCTGAGAATAAAGGGATAGAGACCACTTTTATGCCACCCCAGTTCATTCTCTCACTTCGATCATGAGACTCGGTCTAAGCATTATAAATTCACCAAACTGCATGCAGGAGCCTTGCCATAAACCAGGCAGAATACAGCTCTACCAAACGAAATATTTCCGTTTTTCTGTTATTGGAATTATATATAATTAATGTTGACTTTTTCCCCGTCGTTGTCTTAAATTTTCTCTTCTTAAAATAAAGCTAGCACATCAATACGTGTGTTTGAATGAAATTTAGCGCTTTGCGAATCCGGCGTACATTCCAGCTCCAGCATCTCCCAGCCATAATTGATGTCGAGATATCCGTAGTCTGGGAGCCATGTATCCACTCGCCACCACTCTCTCATGCGTAAATTTATCCGCCACTATCTCTCAAAGCTTCTGAACTATTGAAGTAAACATGTTTTCTTCCAAAATCGCGACCTGCGTATCGACAAGACAACAGATTCGGATTTATCGGAGAATTTAATATCAATATCGAGATCTTAGCTAACGTTCACCAAGTTACAAAGCATGCCGATCTACACACTCCGGCCAGTATTCCAACAGGCTGCCGTTATAATTCTTACCAGCCCGTAAAAAATATGACCATATGTGAGCAATGCAATCATACTACATCAAGGGGTAACCCCTGTCACAAGATCCAATCATAAGGGACTGAATTCGGGCGAGACAAGGTACGTGTACTACTTGAAATATTTCGGCTGACCAGTCTAGCGGTAAACCTATCAAGGGCCTGGAGCGTCATGCGTACTTCCCAATAATCAATTCCTCGGAGGCCACCCGTCCAGTAAATTACGATACCGTTACCAGGATTCCTCTCTTTTGAGCCAGAGTTCAACTTACGTAAAGATAGTGAAATGCCCTCAAGTATGATTGACCTCTTGCTAGCTACATTAAAGCAACCGAGCATTCTAATAGCATCAAAACTCCTTCCAACCCTTCAGATAAGATGAGAGCCCTTAAGAAGGCGGGAAAATATAGTGGCATTCTATGATCTTGATGTCAATACGAAATTTCTTTTACACGCCTAATGCGGCAATAAGGCATCATGCGATGACAATAATTGCGCAGGAACGTTCAACCTGGATACTGGAAAAGCTACCTGCAAGAACTTTTTCGCTGGGTGCGAGTGCCAGGCCACTTCTAAGACATATGGCGACAAAGCATCTTGTGATGAGAACAATTGTGGTGGTAGCTTTGATTTAGATACTGGCTTAGCCACCTGTAAGAATTTTTTTGAGGGCTGCCAATGCCAACCGACCTCGCATACCTGTGGAGATAAACAATCTTGCGATAATAACAGTTGTGCTGGCACTTTCGACGCCTGGACGAACACCGCACGATGTCGAGGCAAATTTGCAGGTTGTGAATGCAATCCAACGTATACCTCATGCGGCCAGAAAGGGTGGTGCGAAGACGGCGGTTGTAATGACGGTTTTGCTATAGGGCAGACTTATGCGTATTGCCGAAGCAATTATCTAGGATGTCCTTGCAATCCAACGTCGATTACCTGTGGTCCTCGACAGAACTGCGACCTTGGCGGCTGCAACGGCAGTATTGATAATTCTCAAACAAGAGCGGCAACCTGTAAGTCTGCGTACAAAGGATGCCCGTGTAATCCCTTATCTTCAACAGTCATGTTTTGCTCGAGTTTGGCGCCCTGCGACTTTGCTGGGTGCAACGGCGTCTTGTCTACCGACCCGAATAATCACATCGGTATCTGCACCGGTGGACCGCATACAGGTTGCGGATGTACGCCAGTCGCAGGCACTACTATCCCGACCAGTGACCGGCCATGGTCGCTTCCGAACGGGGGTATGGGGGAACCCAGCCGTGCCTGCGAGTCAGCCGGTCTACTGTGAACAGACGTGTGTCCCCGTGGCGCTCATTTTCCTTTGGGTATGGTTTTGTAATTGCAGCGATGGAGTTGTGAGGACAACTCGGGTACCTGGCATCCCTGCCGGAGATGTATGCAGCTTCTAATGACGAAGCTGTCGATGAAAACCGGTTGGAGGGCGTTATACGGAGAGACAGTTATTTGATATAGTATAATAGATCTATAGAAGTTCACACAAGTTTAGAGAGTCTCAAGTGTTTTAGAAAAGTTTATGCAAGAAGTTCAGAGATATTGTTCTAGGTGAAATTAGTCTCGAATGAATTGTGTCTGGACTGTGAAGCTTTGCAACAATAACAACACAAATAGTCCGAGAGCAGATTGGGACTCGGGCTGCAGCTCTGATTGGCCAGCGCACTTCAGAGTGGACTGAGCATCAAGATGCTATGATATCACTGGCTTGACCACCTTGTCGATTGAAGCTAATTACGAGTTTTGCAGTCGGTCTTCCTACCAAACTACACTATTGACAACTCCACTTTCAAATGTACTAGATCTCAGATTCAGAATGATAGTGGTGATTAAGACTTTGCGAAGGACAAAGTTTATGGTTTTTGAGTTTTTTGGAAGCGCCGTCGAAACCGAGCTCGCCAAAATGGTTTCAGCAAAGTCTTTACATATAGCCTAACGTCCTGAATCAATAGAGCGTTCTCTTCCTCGAAAGGTTTCTCTAGCGTCCAGCAAACACACTATACATACATTTATTCCTGTTAACTTTATTTTCCCGCCTCTCGTGAGCTCAATATTACCAACTGAGCCCCCGGCGTTCAAATCCCCAATTATACCAGGCAATGTTTCGAAAACCTTTTCGCTCCCCCTCGCCAGATCCTTAGGCGTAATTTCCTCGGGCCTATTCAATTTTAAACCAAACGCAAACATATTGAATGTATCCAGTTTTCTGTCCACCTTCTTCGAACTGATATGCCCCAAAAAGTGCAATAATCCCCACCACCCAAGCAAGTAGCATACCCAGCACAAGCTCAGCTGGCACCGCTCTACGAACGAGTACTTTTGCCGATATTCCAAGCGTAATATTAGGGTGAGGCCATGCTAGCGATGCATCAATGGACCTGTCGCACATTAGCTGCATCGTAGACAAACGGTTTAACCTTACCATGATGGCTTTTAGATCTCCCGGCCGTATAACACAGCGCGAATAAATATAGCCCGTATGAGTTTCTCCTATATTTCTCCAAAATAGCCCGAGTGCTCCTAAGCAATGCAGCAGATACCACTTGGCTTGTTATCATATTTTCGAAGCGTTTAACACAGTTGTATTCGCCATTGTCGCGGGAGAGTGGGATCACCAGCTCGAAATTCGAGTATAACGCTCGAGTACCGTCCAAATTCACGTATCCAATATCCGAACTCGTGAAACAGCGATATTCAATAATATTAAGAATTGCAAGTATATTCCAGAGCATCCCGTTTTTCTGTCCAAAGATCGATCGTGCTTTGATCATCTTCGGTATCCGAAGGTAAATTTTGATATTATTGCCTGTAAACATCACAATATAAAAATCGAGTATACGTGAAATACTCAAACCGGGCCGGGTATCCAGATCCTAAAGAGATATGGCAACGGACATGGCCCATGAAACGCAGCATCCGTGCATACTATACGCCGACACAATCCAATAATCGATTCCACATACCCCACTTTTCATGTACGTTACTTCAAATTCATGGATTCTACCGCAGAAACGCCAAACGGACCTGCGGGGCCACGATTCGTATCGATTGTCGTACTGAGATCTCGGCTCTTCAACCCTGACCAGCTGAGAGGAGCAGTGCAGTCATTTTGCGCACGCAGTTTAACAAAAATGTGTGTGTAAATATATCGTTATATAAGTTGCCACTAACTACACTATGGGTAACTTCTCGCGTGATCGCATTTTGCTTCCGTTCCCGTCCGCTACCACAGAACAATCTGCGAACAGTCCAACCATGAATATCATGGCATCCAGCCTGTCAAAAGTCGACTTGTGACACTTTCAGATTAGTGATCTAGCTCGAATGACCTGATTGCCGTCTTGGTAGACTTGGCAGACAGGAGCCGGGCAGGGGATTTTATTGATACTGATGTTCAGATCGATACATTTCGCGCGAGAGGGTTGATTTGCAAAGAGTGGTAAGTCGTCTCTTAGAACTTATGCGAGCGACTATATGGAGGCTTTTGAAGATATCGAGATAGGTATATATGCTTTTCGACTCTTACTTTTGGGTAATTAACTTGTGACTAGCGAACCATTGGGCAATCTAAGCTACTTGATCAATATACCGCTCAGAGCAGGAGAAGGGAAGATTGTACAAGGTATTGGTAGCACATCTAGATCTAAGAGCCCGCATACAGCTCTACACCTGTTAACAAGAATCCCTTAGCACTCGATTATTCATAGGAGCATCCGTTAGTTCTATTAAATAGGCAGATCTAGACTTCAAAATGAGGTCTTTGCATTGGCGTGTGTTGCCATGATCCTAGGATGTCGAAACACGACAAACAAGGTCTAGACCCTGGTAACTACGGGAATGTTGTCCATTCCTTGCGGAATGAACGCTTCAGCTTAACGTGGATGGGTGCTACAGCTACGTAGTCAAACTAAATTAGTGCCCAGAAAAATTATGTTATTTTAAATATTTAAAGCTCCTTCTTTCTTCTGCCGGGTTAGGCTACAACCAATATTCCCTTCGAATGATACACCATTGCTACTCAAATTCGTAATTCCGCTACTCCAAGATTTGTCTTTGCGAGGAAGAGCCTCAGCAAAATTCCAATCGAAACAAGATAACTACGACATCCAATTCCTCGAATCCGAAGTCCAATCTGTTAACAACCAAGTCCTCCTAAGGCGGGGCAGATCGTATCAATCCCACCATTCATGGATGACCCCACTTTCTCGATCCAACCTCGCCGACGTTCTGTTTGTCCATTGGACATCAATCCAAGACTAGCGTGCCCGACATCTTCTCACATTTTGCATATACACAACTCGCTAGCACCACCTAGGGACAAAGGTCCTGTATTTTGGGTGTTGCTTTGTTGCTTAAAGCCAACATTTTCCAAGCGGCAACAGAAAGACATCAAACTCGAGTTAGCTTCGCGCAGAATCTAGCTAGAGTTTACCATTTATGATCCGAATAAACCCCACTCTCACTATCTGTGTCTGGACTTTTGGTTTGTCATCGGATGGGAAAAATTGGTATGTTGGGCGAATTCGGAGTATAAACTAGCTGCATCAAGTACCTGCTAGCGTGCCATGGCAGAAGGCCGACGGCCTAGAGGGCAGTGGCATGAGAATTTTGAAACGTCTGTTTGGTTCAGACCGGAACAACCGGGAGGCACTCTCGTTCCTCAATGCCTTCCGCAGCTGGCGCAGCAGAATGATATCAGTCATGCGTTCGAAAGTCCGGTACAATTGTCAATGGCATCGATTATAATAATGTGCAGCACAAAAGAACATTCAAGATGCAATCTGTAAGGGAACAGAAGAAAGGAAAAGAAAAAAAACACTGCACGCGAGCGGTGTGTTTCCTATAAATTTTCGTCATCTGCATGGAATCTTCTACCCGGATGCCTTCAAACATCCGCGGGGGGAGGGGTCATGAAAGCATGTTAAAATTATAAGCTTAATCCTCGCGTCCATAAACTGCCAGCCCATATCGGACCAGGAAAAACGAAACGTGCGAAAACCCGTCAATCAGGTTGGCTCCTCGCATACCGAGAGATGCAGGAAGGACAGGTGCTGCTGCTCGTTTCGCTGCTTCCAGCAAGAAACCGAGGGAGCGGAAGCCAATCCGCTCCGCGAACGTTTTGAGCAGAAATGGTAAGAGAAGAGCGACAAGGGGGATCCGCCCAAGAACAAAACGAGCAAATCAACTCCCCGGGATTCTCGAACGCCAACCCTTGGAAGCTACCTGACGCATTGAACGTAGCTTCTCTTGCATGCTGCATGGCTCCTCCATGGCAGCGAGGGGCGATAACTTTTTTTTTTTTTTTTGGTTGACCGTTGGCTCGTCACGAAAATCCAAAAGTTTTTTCCTTTCAACGGCTTGGACAGTCCCTTGGGCACTAGAGGGGCTACTCGTCGTCGGCGTCGGCGTTAGGCGGAACTGTTCGCCTCGCTTCTCCTCCGAAGCCGCCGTCGTCGTCCAAATGCATTGATGCAGAGATGCACACTCGCCTGGATGAATTGGACGCTGGCCGGTGGATCGGTGACGGGAGTCGTGATCTCCCGGGCAGAGTCGCTCGACTTTCGGGGATTGCTTGCTGGTGCTAATTAGTCTGCTGCATGCGCACGTTTCCGTACTTTCTCGTTAGTCACCATGGTTTGGTGGTTTGGTGGTTTGGGCGGTCGCCCGCCAGAAATTTATTTTTGTAGCCGTTTGATGATTATTGAAACGACTTCCTCTTCCCACCGCAACAACCTCGCATCCTCTCCTCCCCGATCTTATTTTATATCCCCCTCCCCACACCCACCGTCTTGTCGCTCAGAAGAACCACTCCTTCTCCCTTTCCACCATGGCGAACCTCAAACCCCTCTCGTAGTCTCAAGCCCCCTTTCCCTTCTCTTGCCTCTCTTTTCCTTCTCGTTTCTTTGTTGTGGTTCCAAGGTCGGCTAGTATTATTAACCATAATCTCGGTCTCCTATACCTGACTAAGAGAGAGAAAAAAGCTTAGACTTTTTCTTCGCACCACTCTCCTCTCCCCTAAGAAAAACCCACTCCCAGATCCGGCGGGACATCCAGGCATCTCGGGTCCTGCTTCGTGACCTAACGAGAAGGGGGAAAAAACTCTTTTTTCTCTCTTGCTTTCTTTCTCTCTTTCTCTCGGCGTTCTTCATCTAGTTTCGAACGAACCGTTTTCTAGTGCCAATTCGCCGTTTTATATCTATTCTTCAAGCGTGGTTCCAGCATTCCTGGAATCCTTCTCGAACAGCCTATCCGGGTTCATTCGTTTCTCCACCGGAACGGATCTTGTTCGGACAATAGCTCAGGGTTCACCTTAGCTCTAACTCGGACATCCATCCCTTAAAGTTTAGCTTCCAACCAGATTACCCGACTCTAGAAACCCTCAGGAACCCGAGTATTCCTTCAGTCTACGCTCGACAAACTTGCTCGCCCTCCCTCAGTTTTTTTTTATATCTTTTCGTTGAGCTCCAGAATTCACCCTCAAAGTTTCAATTCGGAACGGATTCAACAAGAAGCGGTCGAGATGGCGCAGGCTTCGACAACATCATACTCGCAAGCAGGTTCGAGTGCCCACTCGCGGCCCATGGAATCACGTGTTGGAAGGACAAAACAACGTAATTCTCTACTCCCCTGAATTCTATTCTATACCTTCACAGAGCGATTGTATGCATTGAACAAGATTTTTTCTTCTTAAACTACGTGTCGTTCAAGTGTTCTGTCAATTGCAGGGTTGCCTGCAGCTACCCTTGCATAAACTACCAAAAAAACCCCAATACTATTTTACCCGGGGAGATTAGAAGCTTGAAGATGCAAAACTGGCCAGATCGGGCAGCAGCTAATCATCTTTCCACCAATATTAGGCTACGACACCGACGGCTCCCGCCAAGTCGCCGGAATAGTTCCCCTCTCTAAAGACAAAACGAAAGTCCTAATTGTCGAATCCACACGGAAACCAAACTGCTGGGTTCTGCCCAAAGGCGGCTGGGAGACGGACGAAGATACAGCCGAAATGGCCGCGGTTAGAGAAGCGTGGGAAGAGGCTGGAATCACAGGCAAAATCAAAAAGTCTCTAGGTCAGGTTCGAGATCATAGGTCGACGACGAAGGCTGTTTACATTTGGTTTGAAATGTCAGTCGAGGAGGAACTCTCGGAGTGGCCCGAAATGAAGAAGAGGAAGCGAAAATGGGCGTCATATAAAGAGGCATCTGAGAAGTTCGGGACCAGATCGGAGATGTTGGATGCCTTGGAACGGTCGAGTATAAAGAGATAGAATATTGCGAAGGGGGGAAGCGAAGATGGACGGGCGAACGTGCAGCGGAAGAGTGAGCTCTTCTGATAGAGCAATGCACCCGAGAAGGCTCCAAACATGGACGTCGGCAGGTCTCCGTGATATTTTCCTCCGCCCCGCTTCTTCTCTTCGGCGTTTTACTTTCACTTTTTCGCGACTATAGTATTATCTCCAAGACCAAGTTTCTGCTTTCAATTGTTTTAACAAAAAAAATAAGCTCAAGGCACAAATGGGTTCTACAGGCGTTTTTTGCTGGCACTTCCATAAACCCAAAAGATCTCCCGTCTATTTTTATATATTGCGCAGAGGAGTTTGCTGTATTCTGGCTATGTACTTTTTTCTTTTGCAAATGGTGCTCAGCCTCCCATCCTCCTCCTTATGTATCTTTTTAATGATGCATTTCTCGGATTCCCGTTTCGGTTTTTAAATAGACAAGAATCTGCGACAGACAAATCAAAAGAACCTCCAAGAGACTAGACTTTCGCAATTTGGTATCCCATGCGGACGCAAAGAACGAAGCGGTCGTCCAAGATTTATTTCATGGCAAAAATGGCCCTGACAGGTCCCTTTTATATACTAGCTCTCCTCGTGATCCTGCACAGACACCTGCTTGCATCACCAGCCAATTGAACAGCACATGCAAATCATGAATCGCCTACTTGCTGCCTTACTTCCGTATTTATATACTACTAAGGACCAACCAGGCTATAAAAGTATCTGCATGTCATCCAATCCGAACAGCGGTAGCCACCCGTGCACACGACCCATCTTCCCCAAAACGGCTCCAGAGCTTCTAGAAACGCCTGCAAGGTAAGCCAGCATCCTCATGCGGTCCAGATACACTTCCCGTCTGTTTTCTCGGATTGCTTAGTACTAAGTATCTTTTAAGCTTTCACCGTGTCCCTCTGCACACATCTGCCGGGTCAAGGACCTACCCTGCTCACCAAACCGAAAAAGAAACCCGAAACCTCCGCCCATCCGACGCGCAGACCTACTTCGCTGATCTGGCAGAGATCTGTGATAAAATGTGTGGGGGCAGCCCATCTGATTTTACTTTAAACCTTGCAGCTAAAATACCCCGCCATTGATAATTAGCTCCTGCCCCGCTATTTGCTCAGGCAATGCTTAGCTCCCCTTCCATATAAGCTGCCACTTGTATAAATCTTACCTAACACCTTTGCCTATTTCCCCTTCCCCTCTCTCCATTCCAGTCGCATATTTTTTCGGTTTTGACACATAGAAAATTATTTCTCCTCGGAAGACCAGCCAATTGATTAGATTCCGCCAGTGCATTGCAAAGCCATTCTAGCCAATTACCCTTCCGCATCACGCACGTGCTATCAAATCAGCCTATCAACGTTTCAACTAGAAACGTCAAAAACGGATATCCAACGGTGCCTCTGAGCCAAGACTCGTTTTCCCTACCGTTAGCTAAGACGTTGATATAAACCTACAAACATGTCCCACGCGCACTCCCACGACGGCAGCCAACCGCACTCCCACGATGGTTTCAACGCTCAAGAACATGGCCACTCCCACGAAATTCTCGATGGTCCCGGCTCGTATCTGGCACGTGAGCTGCCAATTGTCGAAGGACGCAATTTCAAAGAGCGGGCGTTTACCGTTGGTATTGGCGGGTATGTTGAATATTCGGCTTCTTTGCGCTGACGTAGTTTCTTTTTTTTTCTTTCTTTATATCTTGCCCGCAGTTTATGATTCAGATGTCGTATGCCTCCCGTGTTATTATATACGAATTTCGCTACAACCACATATACCACTCCCTTAACAACCTGGTTTATCAATTCGAAAGAATCGTCCTAAAGCTTTTACACGGTTCAATTGCAATTTACCACTCATAATTACACGAAAACTGACAGCAAACTTGCTATCTAATGAAAATGTAGCCCCGTAGGATCTGGCAAAACCGCCCTAATGCTGGCTCTCTGCCTCGCTCTCCGTGACAAATACAATATTGCAGCCGTCACAAACGACATTTTTACCCGGTATGCAAATATCAATCAATGCCAATATGGAATTCATATATATACGCATAATCTAATGTAGCATGTGAAACGGAATACAGCGAAGACCAAGAATTCCTCGTTCGAAACGCTGCTCTCCCCGCCGAACGTATCCGCGCCATCGAAACCGGTGGATGTCCGCATGCCGCCGTACGCGAAGATATCTCGCAGAACTTGCACGCCCTCGAAGATCTCCACAAGGAGTTTAATACCCAAATACTGCTCATCGAGTCTGGCGGCGATAATCTGGCAGCGAATTACAGTCGAGAATTGGCGGATTTTATCATTTACGTGGTATGTTTAACTTTTAAATCTATACGGAATATTCATCTCTCTGCAAAAGGTAGATGAAATAGAGGTATTTTTTGGGGGGGCTGATGGTAATGACGGTATATTAGATTGACGTCTCTGGCGGCGACAAGATCCCACGAAAGGGTGGGCCGGGAATAACCCAATCTGATCTTTTGATAATCAACAAGACGGATTTGGCGCCTTACATTGGCGCATCTCTTGAGGTATGATGATTCCCCTGTTATGCTTCATTTTCACATTTGAAAGAAATGCCCTTGTGATGCCTATAAAGGAGGGAAAGGGTTGCTAATTTGGCTTTTGACATATAGGTAATGGACCGTGATGCCAAAAAGATTCGTGAAGGCGGGCCTACGATTTTCGCTCAGGTGAAGCATGGTAAGGGGGTTCCTGATATCGTGAGCTTGATATTGAGCGCTTGGAGGAGCAGCGGTGCTAGTACGCCATAAATCCCCCAACTTGCACGTATATCAGAGCAATGAGATATCGGCTATCAAAAATATCTAGGCTAAGGTAGCCGGATTAAACCAAGCAGAATGTACATAACGACCCAATTGGATAATACCATGGAGCTACATACAGTCTCGTAGGTGAGCTATAACTATGAGACCAACCAGGAATATAAAAAATAAGAAGAAAAAGCAATGTGAATAATTAAAGAAATGAAGGCGCTGTAGTTGAACGTCTGCAAGACTGCAGCATGATGAGCTGAATGATACTACCATAAATATGTCTAACATGAACATGAACCCATACAATGGCCTAGTTTCACAATCACAAAACGGTCTACAGCCGAACCCATGCATGTATATATACTTTATACTCAATACACATCACAGCTTCATGATCACGGGAACTCGAGTATCCCTGTCCCTCCAACATTTTCACCTACGCGATTTTTTTTTAATCAAGTAAACAACCAGAGTAAACACAGAATCTAAAATCAAGCAACCGTCTCCAAGCTAAGCAGGATACCACTAATTAGCCAAATTAAAGCAAAACTTGCATCCATAAAAGTATAGTTATCAATAATGCTATTACCCAGAAAAGCACCAGACACATCCATGCCAAACTAGATATAGTAAAATATGAACACGAACACCCGCCACCCATACCATAAACCTTGAACCGAACACTTCACCCACAACTTAAACTAGAAGGTCATAAACTATCAGTACAAGCAAGACGGCCAAGGATCAGTCGGTCAATTAGTTCGACTAAACCAACCAAACAACCAGCCAACCAACAAGCCAACCAACAAAATCGAGGCACTGTTATATGCCAGCAAATGGCTTATAAGGAAATAATACAACGGCATGATAACCCTCCGTTCCCTTGACAGCGCAGCAGCATACCATGTCCACCTATCTATCTCCCGATATATCTGTCCTTATATTGTGACCCCCCCCCGCTTCACATACCACTAGACATACCGTACTAATCTAACCCCTGCCATGCATGGTCGCTTTATCGATTTGGATGGATGAATGAATGAGTGATTGATTGAATGATTGACCGATCAGTCGGTAATCTACGGCCCGCTTTACCCCTCCTTAATTTCAATCGTTCTTCTTGGAAAATAAAGAATACGTCAAATATATAATATAATATATTCCGATAATATAAAATCTTTTTAAAAAAAAAAAAAAAAGATACTCAATCGAAAAGGGGAAAGAGGAAAAGGGTGTATCAAAAAGCTAATCGCCAAGAAGAAAAACCAAGAAATGTAAATATAAAGATAAGTAAAAATCTCAGATAAAAGGTACATACGGTTATATAAAAATTTGAAGTAAAGATTTGAACGCCCGCTATCCGCAAAATATTAGAAGTCCAGAGTAAAAAGGAGGAGCAAGGCATGGAGTAAAGTTAAGGGAAAAAAAAAGACAACCAGGCCAATATATCAAACGAGTAAACGTCAGAGATATATGGGTGATAGTGAGGGAGGCCCGCCACGGAAGAACTAGTCTCAAGAAAGTGCATAGATATCAATGTCGAACCACGGCGTGTGTGTGTGTGTATGTGTGTGTTTGTGAACCCCATTAAGTGCATTTTTTGTGTAAAAAACAAAACTTTCAAGAGTAGGAGATAGAAAAGAGAGATAAACAAAGACATCCTTCGATAGATTTTTTGACGAGAATAAACAAAGACAAGATATAAAAGGAGCAAGAAATATAAAAACCCCGGATCCGATATATAAGAAAGATATAAACTATAAAAAAAAGTCCAGCCGTTTTTGCAAACAAGATGAAAAAAGGATATAAACAGTGAAAGGGCAAACAAGGGGGAGTGTATCGGATTTTTGTGTTTTGTAATACGTAGAGGGAGGATTCTCTATACACAACGTGGGATATATCAGGAGAAGAGACCAAAAATAAAAAACCCGGGGACCCATCCCATGAACAACCAAAGGAAAGCCCAGAAACAACCCAGATGAAGAGCGGAAGAGGGAAAGGAGGAGGAGGATGGAGGGGAGGGAGAAGGAGTTGGTATTAGATTATCCGTTCCAATATAGCCGGGGTGGGAATATATGCTTGGAAAAACAAGACGACACGGAAAATTGAGCAGTACCCTGAAACGGGACCACAATGCATTGATGCTAGGAGGCGACCGGAACAAAAAATATAAAGGTCGCACGCGGTAATAAACGTCGAGTAAAAAAGGTGACGAGATGTTGGATTCGCCGAATTCGATGTATGTATCGGTGAGTAGAGGCCGCGGCGACGATTAGAAAAGGCGGGATGCGGAGGGGAGAATCGAATATAAATAAAAATAAAAAGATGTGATGCGTGTACTCGTTATCAGAAGCGTCATCTACAGCGGCTGTAAAATAAAATAAAAAAAGAGCAGTAAAAAAAATAGTAAAAGGCCTCGCGTTCATGAATAAAAAGGACATCGAACCGGGTATTTCGCAGGCAAAGGGTATATCGTTTCGCATCAGACTGCAACAGCAACAAGGAGCAGAGCATCGTCAAGCAAAAGCAAATAGCGGGGTGTGGGGGGGATGAGCATCGACATCACGAAGCTTGCTTCTGTCGCTTGCTGGCATTACCGGTTCTCGGGCTCTGTTTTACTTTGGTACTGACAGGGGCAGCAACAACATCACCATCATCCGGCGCTTCAGTTTTAACACCTGCCGTGCTAGCTCGTCTGCGCTTGCCCGTAACGTTCGGACTGGTATTGGGATTCTGAGGAGTTCCGGCTCCGTTGGCTCCGTGGTGTTGCTGCGAGTGCTGAGCGACCATGCCCGGTGCTTGAAGGTGTGCCTGTGCGGGGGATGGAGTAGCTCCCGGGATGCCGTTCTGGGATAGGTGCGGCGAGTTAGGCATCGCTGGCGAACCTTGCATTCCAGGTGGTACGGCATTAGCCATATGCGGCGTTCCCATTCCCATGAGTTGCTGCTGCTGCATTTGCTGTATTTGTTGCATCTGTTGCATCTGCTGCATTTGGTGCAATTGCTGGGCCTGAGCATTCTGTTGGGCTTGGGCTTGCTGCTGCTGGGCTTGCGCCATATTCTGTTGATGGGCGAGCTGTTGATTATGGTACTGCTGAACGTATGCGTGCAAGACCTGCTTGGGATCAAGCAGAGGATTCTGCTGCGAGAAGCCGAATAAGTCTCGCATACTCGATAAGGTCTCCGCAAGCTGTGTTAACGTTAGCAAAACGTACATGAAGCCCCGCAAATAAGAAACAATAAGCATACCTCTAGTAACTTGACAACCTGGTCAGGAACACCCCAGACACCGATGGGACTCTCCGGTATTGAAATCTGTGGTGGCGGTGGTGGTTGTTGCAGCTGTCTCTTCCCTAACGCTTTCGAGTTGATTCTCGGAGAAGCCTTTTGATCCGGTGAGCTCGTTAACGATCGTATCGCATTCGTAAAGATCTTTCGTGGGACGTATTCGGTGTGCTCGGTAGTATCAAACTCCAGCACATCGATCTGGGACGCCATATTTAACGACACGCGCAGAGTTCCAGAAGCGACGACTTGTGTTCCGTTTTCGAACCAGTATATAAAACTTGTCCTCTGGCTCTCGACAAGCGACGCGCCGTTAATTTCTCGTTCTCGGGCATTCTCCATTACCAACTGGATATTTTTAATGCCGTATTCGTAAAGCGAGCAGTAGTATCGTGCCAGTACAGGTGTTGTGATCTCGAACCGCTTGGTCTCCTTCGTATTCGACTGCCACAGGTTGTGTCGCATGACGCCGTTGTGTGAATAAAATTCATTTACGAATTTCCTCCAATGGTTGATATCTCGCTTGTTCCCTTCCGAAGAACTCAGGTGCTCACAAAACTGCAGTAGCTTGAGTACAGCGGTGCCAAGTTTCCTAAATATTGTTAGCAGTTGATCGGATGTGAATGTTAATGAGGATAGTCATTGACGTACTGTTGAGGTCGCATTAACGCCTGCTGTTGGGCAGCAGCAGCGGCTAAAGCCATCTGTTGTTGATGCTGCTGTTGTTGTGGATTCGGTGCGGGTTGAGCCTGAGGTGTGGATTGATTGGGTTGAGGTGTTTGCTGCGGGGTAGGTTGTTGCTGCTGATGAGCCTGAGCTTGTTGCTGCTGTTGCTGCTGCTGAGCGGCCTGGGCCTGGGCCTGAGCTTGTGCTTGAGCCTGTGCTGCCTGTTGCTGAATATTCTGTATCGCCTGCTGTTGAGGTGTAGGCTGCTGAGAGCCAGGCTGCGGTTGAGATTGTTGCTGCTGTTGCTGCTGCTGCTGCTGCTGTTGTTGTTGCTGCTGTTGCTGTTGCTGTTGCTGCTGTTGTTGTTGTTGTTGTTGCTGCTGCTGCTGCTGGGCTGCTTGTGCTTGGGCCTGTGCTACGTGATGTGCCTGGGCCTGGGCTTGAGCCTGCTGGGCTTGTTGAACCTGAACGGCCTGCTGTTGCTGAGCGTGTGCTTGAGCCTGAGCCTGTTGCATTTGAGCAGCCTGCATCTGGGCCGCTTGCTGCATGTGAGCCTGCTGCTGGGCCTGTTGCATATGCTGCTGCTGAACCTGTTGCTGCATGTGTTGGTGCTGCTGCATACTCATGGCATTCTGCTGGGCGGCTTGCTGCTGAGCAATCATCGCCTGCTGTTGTGATATTATCCGCTGCTGTTGAAGTTGCTGAAACGAAATGTTAACCAAATGTGATGATAGCGAAGACTCGGGAGGAGGAGGAGGCTTACTTGTTGTAGATGCGGAGGAATAGGTCCGGCGGCGGCGACATGTCCACCGGGAAAGCCCGGTCCGATGCCAGGATGCCCTAAAAGAGGAAAAGATCAGAAAGACAATCCCAAACCAATCGACGGTCGATCCGTCACATCATAATTTTATGTGTTGGAAACGAGGTTATAGGAAAATTAGGAGAGGAGATAAAAAGACAAGTAACCCACCTAAGGCGGCTCGTTGTCGGTATTGTTGTAATAATCCTGGATGCATTCCATTAATATTTCCCATCACTGGAATTATCGCGAATGAAGAAAAAGGCAGAAGTCGAATCGTTAGCGGTCACCTGTAAATTTTTTCTGAACCAATTCGCGCATCCGAGAGAAGTATTGAGAATGGACTTGGTTTTTTTTTCTTCTTCCTTTCTGTTTTTTGCCGTCGGTCGAACGCGAGGATATTGGAATGGTATAAAAAAAAATGCACATGACCTTTTCGCAATGACAGAGAAGGATGGAAGGGAGACAAAGAGACAAGGGAAGCGAACGGGCAGAGGGGGAGCGGTCAAATCGGAGAAGAGGAGTGGGGTGTAGACTCACTTGGATTTATCTGTTGTCCTTGTAAAAACTGTGGGGCCATGCCGGGGGCTAGGCCTTGATGTGGATTTAAATGCTGCATGGCGACGGCATTGGGCTGCCCGGGAGGGCCAGCGTGCATCTGTTGTTGAACGGCGTGTTGGGGTACGGCATTCAGCTGCGCCGGATGAGGGTACGCCTGTGCCATCATCATGAGAGAAACCGGGGGGTGTTATGAATAGGAACGCCAGTCACGCTCTCTATTCACGACCGATTGAGAGGGAATATCAAAGTCGGTGTGAGTTTGCGTAAGAAAGACCAAACTGCGGTCGAAACTCCGAAACAGGGAATGTTGTGTGGTTTAGCGATAATGGCGAGAGTGATGATGAGAGGAAGCGTGTGTGACCAGCGGCAGAAAGGGGGGATGAGGTCGGAGTCGGTGATAGATGTCGGACAGGCTTGATTGGGCGAGAAATAAACGCTGAATGGTGCAGACGCGCTTGAGGAGGAAGGGTGTTTGCTGCAGGGAAAATAAATACACACACTGCAGATTTTTAAACACAGGGCCTATGATGAATAAATATTAGAACGGTCGATGTTGAAAAAAGTGGTTAAATGGAAAGTATGGAAGAGAGAGAATAATGCGGGAGACATGCGGCCTTGCAGGACGGGGGGCAGGCATGTAGGGCATGGGGGGAAGGACAAGAAGGGCGTGGCACAGGAATATCACGAACGAGAGAACGAGCGGGCGAGAGAGAGAGAAAGAGAGAGAGCGACGATGATGATACTGCTGAATAATAAGGGTCGTAAGGATACAGACGGAGGAAGGATCTGTCAACCGGGTCGCAGGCAGACCGACGTCGTCCCCACCCAGAACACCCAGCGGGTTGGTCAGGCGCAGAGAGGCTCCGACGGCCAAGCGGTGTTGCGTGGGCGGAAATAGACGAAGCACACAGCCCGGAGAGCGTCACAAATCACGACCGACGGAGGGACGCAGGAAACAAAATACAACAACCGCAAAGGAGGGACGTAAGGAAAAAAGAGAGAGAAAAAGGGAACAGAAAGTCCGCAGATATACGACTTACCTCCGAGTGATAGATGGCGAGGGACGGCGAAGGATCGAAAGGGGAGACACCGAGAGAGAGAGAGAGATGGAGGGCGAGATGGCGAGAGGGAGAGTGAGGGAGAGGGTTGAGTGAGAGGCTGTGAGGAGGCCGGCGGGAATGTAAGGAATGGAGGGCTCCAAGCGATGTGTTGTTGTTGCTGCTGCTGCTGCTGCTGCTACTTCTGCTGTGCTGCACACACCACACGCCCCGGTCCAAGTCCCAAAGAACGGTACAATATCAAGATCCTGAGAACGAGAGTCGGATATAAAAAGTGGAAGGTAAAAAAAGAGGTGAAGCCGGATGGAGGTCGCCAACAGAGATCAGGGAGGGAGAGGAGGAAGGAGCGAGAGCGGCGGGCGTGTGTATAAAATAAAAAAAACCACGTTCGGTGGCGGAGGTTACCTGGGCTGAAAGGGGAGGAGGCACCGGCTGGTCGACGGAGATTTGGTCTGAAGGGGTAGACGCTCTCTCAACAATAACGAACGAACAGAAACCAGAACAGAACTATCGAAAGAAAAAAAAAGAAGAAAAGACAGAAACCTCGTCGAAAGGGGGGCGGAGGACGGCTGTTCACTGCCTTCCAGACATGCGCATAATTCTCCTGTTTTCTTGTTCTAATTTTTCTTGTCTTCGTCGGTTACACGTTTGCAGATAAATAAAGTAAAGTATGGCAGCGGCGGTGAGGGTCCGGCGGTCTCTTTTTCTTCGCCCAAAAATGATGATGAACCCCGATTACCAACCCGGCCTTTGATTCGTCTCTCCAATTCGTCCCTGTAAATTTTCGTCCTCTCTGGCGTCGGCGCTGCTGCTTTTCCGTGCGTTCTCCTAACTTGTCTATCGGACTTTGGACACTGTCTCAAATGCCAGCTTGGTCGTTTTGGCAGGGTCGTCGCTCGTTCGTCTACGGCTTCCTGGGGTCCCACTGTGGGAAATAAATAAAAAGAGATGAAAAAGTAAAAAACTCTCTTTTTTCTTTCCCCCAAGAAAAGCTGTTCTGTGCGAATGGTTGGTTGGTTGGTTGGTATCAAAGTCGAACCCGATCGATTAGAGATTCTCGCCTTGCCCTGGCCTGGTTCTGACTATTTTCCCACTATGGTTTATTATTGATGTTCCTGTTAACACGCGCGATCCTTCGTTTTTCCGTCTGGTACTTTTTTCCGTTAAAAGAAATAAAAATAACGTATCAACCACAGAATAAAATTACGAAATTGGTTTTTAAAAAAAAACGACAAGTTGCTTCGATAAGAGCGCTGTAGTTCTTTTCCACTCGTTTTCGTTTTTATTTTGTAGAACCGTCAACGGCCGGACCGAACTAGTGAGATAGACGAGATATCTTTCCGACAGAAGAAAAAAAATATATAACGAGGGAAAGGCAACGAAGTGGTGATAGGAATTTTGATGGTGGCGGGCAGGCAGGTATGCACGATACGAGAGGACCTCCGTAGGAACGAAGACAAGAAACCTTGATCCCAGAAAAGTCACAACCCGTTTCGAAGTAATATCTCGCCGCGCGATAGTAAAGAAAGTAGCAAGAAAAAAAAACACACACACACGCACGAAAAAAGAATTAAAGAGTAAAAGAAGTATGGTACCGTACCTGTTCGTGACAAAAAATAATTGAAGGGCCGTAACAAAATAATGGAGAGGCGGGGTGCAAGAACGGGACAAGAGAGGGCCTCTGCGTAAGAGGATGCACGGCGGTATTAAGGAAGAAACGAAATGGATGGGATCCCACCACGCAGGCACACCTTCCACCCACACACAATCGAGATAGTGGCAGCAGGTATGTACGTAGTCTGGTCTGGCCTTGTATCCTGGGAGATCACACCACGTCGCTTGCGGTTCTGCTTGTCGGAAAATTCAACGGCTATCCACGTTGGATTGTCCCAATGGCCGCCGATATAACCCAACGAGCAGGTCGAACAGCTGATAGCAAGAAAATAGATAGAAAATCGAAGAGAGAAAAGAGAGTCGCGGGACAGTTCCGTGATTATCTCTGGTTTGGTGGAAATACAAATGATCAAATAGAACAAATAAAATAAAACAAACTTGAACATTAATTTCAAGATCTTGGATATTAATGGTAATAAGGGCCTAGATTGTTCACCCGCTAGACACCCACAATATGGCAACAGGGCCCTCCGAATCCGCACAATTTCCTGGAAATTTGGCCGTCTACCCCGCCGGTTCCCTGGTCCTTCCAGTCGCTGGTGTCATGCTTTTGGTTCTCACAGTCTGCAGCAATATTGTCATATTTATATTGTTGCGGCCAAATGAAAATATATATAGATGTACATATATATGTATATACAAAAATCCCCAATCAGCTATATACTCGGGATTATAATCTCTAATCGTTTGGCGAGATGCTGGGCGGGATCGTGTTTCGTGCCCCACAATCAAGTCACATCAAAGGCCTTTTTTGCTGCACAGTGTCGTGCAGCCATTCAATTTCTTTCGCTGCCTCGTTCATCAATCAATCATTAATTCATTCACTCGTTCATTCAGTCAGTCTGTTCGTCCGAACAAGAAAGAGGGAAAAACTGGGCCCTTCCGGTTCTTGCCCATACAAAAAAAAGGTGGGCGCACCCCTTTTTCGGAGACATTAAATGCCCTTAATTTTGCCGTTTAGGGCTAGTCCCGGCTTTTAAATACCGCAAATTTTCGGGACTTAGCCATGTTTTCTGGCCAATCACAGCAGGTCAGATGACCGTGCGGCTCAAGCACAGGCGTTGCACGCTCCCGCGTTTGTTTTTTTCTGTTTGGTTGCTGCCAAGACCCTTTTTGACCGCGTGTGAAGATGATGTGTTGCGCCACTAAGATAAAATAAAAAAATTTTTAATTTTTCTTGATATAAAATTTTTTAAACACCAGCTTTTTTTTTATTTTAAAGATCTTCAACCTCACTTCACTGACTACTTGTCTTCTTCACAGCCACCACCATCACCACCGACCCTGTTATCCCCATGGTACGTACCCACTCGAGCATCCCATCCCGCCCATTCTTCCATTCAAATGATGACAAAACCCAAAACTTCTTTCCATCTCCGAATCGTCCATGACGAGATGCCCTCGATCCCTAGGCCGCTACATCCTTTGCAGTTTGTACACCAAGGGTTTCGTTTACTTGCCAGTAACTTTTTGTCTGATTGATCACACCCATCTATCGTCTCTCTATCATTGATCATTCATCGCCAGCGAATGCTAACGATCGCAAAGATTTCCCCTCCAGTTCTCATTTCGTAAACCGGGTTCCTATCCCACCATCCGCTAGCAACTGTAGATACTCAGCTGGTAAGATACCTACTTCCTAACTCTCCTAACTTCCCCCTTATCCCTCTCTATCCTTCTGCATTCTTTCACCCAACCACTCTCCACAAGATCAAGATGATGAAGTTTCCATACTACATTCGCTGTTTCCACGGTAGTCCCCGCACTTAGAACCTAATCTAGGGGATCTCATGACCGTAGCAATCTTCCTTGGATGTCTGATTTGATCTCTTCACGTTTCACTATACATCCGCTTCGCAATTTATCAACGAGTGTGACCAAAGCTAACGTGTTCAATGAAAGATCCTCTAGGTTGCACAATCATCAGCCTTGTATGAAAGAATAAATATATATATGTAAAATGTACTTGTTAGAGTATAAGAGAAATATAAACTATACCACCCACTAGGAATATCTAGTCTTATCTGACCCTGTGACGTAAACTATACTATTATATATCTCAATGTCTCCTGTTCGCCATCACCGATGTGGCGGGCACTAGTATCAAATATGTCGCATAACCATCACGGCGATATAAAAGTATAAAAAAGGCCCCGTCGTCCCACGACATGTTATCAGATCCATCTCGTGATTCAAGAAAACGCCAGCCCCTCAAAATCCCAACATTCTATATTACAAAAATACCAATAAAGAGCTGCGACTCTGGTCACTTCACAGAGCTCCAGTCAAATTCGAAGAGCTCTGGTCCTCCCGCTCTCCAACCCCGCCTGATACATCATCATCACCACCCAACCAAACACGAGATCAGATTCTCTACATGAAAAAAAATTGTATCAATTGAATCCTAACTTTAAAAATCATAATCCACATCCATCAAGAAACTCTCTAGTAGTCTCAAAAACTTGGCCACAAAGGCCTCCAGATGGAAAATCGGCTTATTCCCCAAATGCAACCGATGTTCGTAAAACGCACTCCACTTGATCACATCTGCCTTTAACGTATCGTCAATTTTTGGAATCAATTGAAACGTTAATGTTTTGAGAATAACCGTTGGCGGAATACAATGCGTTAACAGATCGTATAGTTTGGCGCGCACCTGAAGGATTCGCGCGGGGGTATGTTCCGCCATTATCTCATTGGCGATGTGAGCTATTAGGGCTTCCCAGTCCGGGGGCGGCAGTGGCGTGCTGTCTTTTACCGTCTCGCTGGATTTTTTGGCAATATTGTTAGCATATTATTCTTCTCCCCTCTTTAGTTTGGATTTTTCTGTAATAATTGTGAACACGCGGCCGCCATGCCGTATTGTCAAATAATTGATAAGACGGGTGGAAACATACCTCCGTCCCCGATATAAAATTATCAAGAAAAAGATGAATGGCGGGGGACTCTAGCAGTAGGCGATAGAGGGGAACTTACTTTTGCGCATAAACCGCTTCAAACATCAACAGCGCCCTCCGTAAATTCCGGCCACTCTCCGTCGCAATCCGTTTGCACAACCCTTCTTTCACATCCAACCTCTCCAGCTTACCCACACCCTTCAGCACATCCACAATCTCATCCACCGACGGTGCGGCGACCCGTACGAGGAGCGTTCTACTCCTGATCGGAGCGATAATGTTGGCTGTGGAATTTGCAAGTAGAATTAATCGTAGATTTGGTGAATATTTCTCCATCGTGCGTCTGAGCGCCGCTTGGGCGTCACGACTAAGGTGGTCCGCTTCATTGATTACTACGACCTTGAAACGCTGTTTGGCGGAGAGGTCAACTTGTTGCGTTTGTGCGACTTCTTTGAGCAGATCTTGGATTACGACGCGGTCGTAGTTGCCGACGTCTGAAGGTGTTATTTCTAAATGGTAGATTGAGGCGACAATGTTGAATTCGAGTTTACGGTTTGATGTTGTCGTGAAGACGCGAGAGTCGATTTTGATCTGTATGGATATGAGTTTGTGTTAGTTTTATTCTGGGTTTGGAGATGCGTGTTTTGAAAAGAGTGGGAAATAACCTTCTCGACACCATTGCCGTATAGTTCTTTCAGGGTAGCTATAATGCGAGTCTTCTTGCCTGCGCCCGATGGGCCGTAGACTAGGAGATGGGGAAAGTCGCCATTTGCCTGAGAGGTGGTTAGCTATAGCTTGTATTGGAGCTTGGGATGGAGCTTACCAGCGACTTTAAGCGGCTGGACAGCTCGCTGTGGTATGTGAGACTGTCGAGGGTCTTCGGACGGTGTTTGTCTACGAAGAGCATGTTGGCGGTGGAGGTTGAGGGAGTGAGGTTTTTGGGTGCTTAAGCTTGCCGTACGTGAGAAGCTCGTGGTTGTTGCAGGAAGACGCGTTTTTTGGTTTTGCGAAACGCTCGTCTACAAAAGACGGTTATGCCTGACAAAGTAGTCGCTTTCAGGACTGGATTGCTCGCGGTCAAAAAGAAACAAAAACAGCTGAACTTCAAAAGGTATATTCAAAGTTTAAATGGTTTATACCAGTGTAATATTTGTCGCAATATATGCATCAGATACATCCAATTGCCCGATTGTGCATAGGTCTCTTCAGTCAGCCTGTTGGAATCACGTGATAGCGACCACCATCATGGCAAGCTGGCGAATAGGAGCCACCTTGAAGCTTCCTCAGCCCGTCGCCCACATCTCCAACTTTCCAATTCGACATCCCTCACCATGGCGGCCGAACCTCCCAGCAGCCAGATTGCTTCGCCGCTTGTCCAGCAAGAGCGACCTTCCTTTCAACCAAAGATTGTTTCGTTGTATGAGCAGCTCTTCAAGGTAACCCATCTGTGCCCATATCAACTATCGATGTCCCCACGTTTGATATTCCTCGTCACATAAACCAATACCGAGAAACACATTTTAGGATGAAGACTACTACACCCCCAAATCCGAAGGCTTCTGGACCGAGTTCTTTCTTCTTAGGTCATACCCACCGGGCCTAAAAGCGATTCTGCAGCCAATGTCTGGCGACGACCTGCTACATCTCCAGGTTAGTCACCATCCCACGACAAAACGACAACCCCTCCATTCCCCAAAAATCTTTTTTTTAACTAAGGGGACTGAAAGTAACGAATGGCTGTTGCGCTTTTTATTTTTTTCCTTTGCCGGGAGAACAATAGCCCCAGACTCGACAACTATTCACCAGAGCTGTTGCGATAGTTAAGAGGAAAGAGAGTCCCGCGGACGAGACTGCTTTGGACGTAGGTACCGCGCACCAACAATACGATCTGCCTTTATGCTAGCGGATAGTGTATCATGAGAAATGGAGGTGGGACTGATTGGTTTGGTGTAACGGGTATTAGACGATATCTATATTCCTCAGTCAAGTCCTGTCGAAACGCTATACGAACCTATCGTCTGATGTTATTGCGATACTGGCCGGATTGGATAATATCGATGCTGTTTTTACGGATTTTGTGGCCGTGTTGGATTCTAATATTCGGAATGGACTGACTCGTTAGTATTTCCTCCAAGCTGTGAAACGTGGTGTTGTGTGGGAAGCTGATTTTGAGAATTGGTCTGTAGCGGAGGTACGGTACAAGTCAGTGCATGTAGCGCTGGTAACCGCATGTGGTGCATTCAATACGGGCTTGCTATCGTATTTTACGCATAGGGATTTGTTTCCGGCTTTAATGAAGGTTCGTATCATGCTATTTTGCAAAGTGAAAGGTATGGGGACTGATTCTAGGTATATAGTTTATCAACGACCCAGCTACATCTTCAATTTCATTCGAACCCTTCGTGCTGCTCGGTATACTGGCAAACTGTATGATGTTCTTTAATCCCAATTAGACGAAGGAAATACTAATATTTATGGATAGACAACAAATTCGAGATTCAAAATTCCTATCAACTGAGGTTTGCGGATTTTGTAAACGAGGCATCAATACGACAAATTGTTTATACCATCGGCGCGGCTTCCGCAAGATGTCGAGAGGACTACATTGCCGTCCAGGACGATGCGCCAGAAGGATGGAGCTTTGGTAGCGTCTTGTCGTTGATGGGGCTTGGTGGTATCCTCACGGCCACGGGCCTCTCTAAATCACGCCCACCGTCGAGCAATGGCCAAAAGGTTGACCCGGACGTTGACGTCGTCAAGCAATCGTTCGCTCAACTGTAAGTATTACAGTATCCCCGTAAACTAACAATTGCTAATACCCATCAACAGACCTGGCCTTCGCGCAGCCATCCTGCTCGGAACCTATGATTTTGTCAACACCAATAAACTGTTTGCTTTCACTTTTATATCTTCCCGTCCTGGCACTGAGGAAGGGCAAAGGATTGAACCGCCTTTCGTCGCGTACATCTCTCTAACGTCATACATTATACACCATGCCCACCGTACCCCACGCTCTTCTCTATACGCCCATCTAAATCTTCTAGTGTTACGGATTCTCATCGAGGATAACACAATATGCAAGCGTTTAGCTCACGACGATTTGAAGAGTGAAGTGCGAATGTGCAGACATCGACAGCCGTATCTACCGACAACTAGAGGAGAGCGGCATTTGATTCTCGCGATACTAGATGTTGCACTCGATGGTGCCAACCACAATTTACGCAAAAAGCTGGACGTGGAGCTGTATTCACTGCTGCTGGGGATAATTCTAAGGGTAATCTCATTCCTGTCAAAGAGTAGGATACGATTACGTATGTTCCATTGCCCATAGAATTCCTTCATATCACTTTTATAAATTTCTAACATGTGTGGAAAGCATACCATTGGACCGAACTCTGGCGCTCCCTTCTCTCGCTGATTAGGTTCTTCGCCTCTTATGCCTCCGACCTAAAGGACCTGCCGGGTATCCCACCCCTTCTAGATACTCTAGTAAACACCATCGCCCTCTCGCTCTCCACCGGCGACGCCTTCCTCCCCTCAGCAACCGAATATGACGACTTATTCTACAAACTCGTAGAAACAGGCGACGTCCTCGTCAAGTTCCGGGATATGTATAACCTCTCGGAAAGGAAAGAGACGAATAGCATTGGGACGCTGGTTAGTGTTAGTGAGCATTATTACAAACTTATCGAAGAGAATAAGAAGAGCGGGAGTGGCGGGACACGGTGGACGACGAGTGGAGTTTCTAGTGCTACGTTTTTGGGACCGGAGCAGGTTGCTGAGGTTATTAAGAATGGGTATGAGACTTTGGCTATCGGCGGGTTAAAGGAGGGATTGGGAGATTGGGAGAGGTATAGGGAAACGAATGAGAAGGTATTTTTGAAAAAAGTTGCGAGGGTAGTGGTTGGTGATGCGAGAGAATTGGTTGAAGAGACGTTGCTGTAAAGTTCCCTGATAATTTTTTTTCGAGAGCTGGGTTTATTCCCCTTTCGTGTCGCGAGCTGTTGCTTTATCATTTCGATTTTTCCTTTGCGTGTATGCTTGGATTTTAGGAACATTATACCATTTCAATTGATTTATCCGGATTGAAAGCTAGTGGGTTATACATCCCATGTACGCAATAATACCAACTTTTCTTTAAATATCTTGTTTATTTGAAAGAACAGCTAAAAAAAAGTCAAAGCTTTATATACTACAACCAGAACCCCGTTGCATTCGCCTTTATAAACATCCCCCCTCCCCCTCCAGTTCGGTAAACGTCGTCTTTTGAGTAATTTTCTATCTCTCAGACTTCCTTTTTCACCGAGCCTTTCTTCTCAAATATACACCAATTGCCATACGACTACGAAATTTGAAGGGGTTTATTCAGTAAGAATAACCGGGAAGATTCCAGAATCTACATCAAACATCATTAGCAAACCCAACCCACGCCCATAAAATTCAAATATACGATACACGTATATCGTGTACATAACGCAGATCCATTATTCCGAGGGAAAACAAAATAATAATGGTTTAAAAAGAACTTACCACGCTGCTCATCCCACCGGTTTACCCAAGAACTAGGGCACAAGGACCTATAAGCATGGAAGAACTGGCGGCAAGGTTGGAAGTCCTCGCCCTTGGCCAGGATACATTTATGATAATCGACGTAGTTTTGCCAGCACTATATCCCATCGCGACGATGTCTTAGATTCTTGAAATTTTCGTTTTCTGAGGATTGATAAGTTGCTCAATAAGGAGAGACGTACGTGCTTAGTCCTATATGAAGCGACAATTGTCAGTCTTTACTATCTTTATATTATATATATCCCATTCACCTAGCGTAAGGCGCGGGGAACGGAAGCAGAGGAGAGATACATACTGATTCTGGTGCGGGAATCGAGCGTCATACCCGGCTAGACACACAATCGATACCCGTCAGCGATTCCATTCAATATCCCCTTCAACATAAAAAATACCCCCAGGAGAAGCCGTGGTTCCGGAAGTGCGGGATATGGGTCGGCATACCGGTGACAAACTTGAATGGCTTGGTGACTCGCTCTTCTTCGTCGGACATCTTGTATGTGTGTTGTTGTTCTTTGGTATCAAGTTTTTAATCGGAGCGAGACTCAATTGGGTAGATGCGGTGGAGGGTTGATTGGACGTTTCGGAGGTTGGAGGTTTGGCGTCGGGAATATGGCCTGAGGTTTCAACGGAAGGTGAGGTCACACCACTTTGAGAAATTTTGCCGCGGACGAGGGACTACACGAGCGAGCCGCAACACGCAACGCATGATAGACGTCTCTTGGGATTACTGAGTGTGTTTGGTGTTTTGGTGGGATGAATTGAATTAGTTATCGTTTCCGTGAAGAGAGAGAGAGGAATCCCTAGGTGGTTAGTATATGGCATAGAATTCATTTATTTTATTAAATATTGTTTGAAGACTATGTCAATGGGATATTGAAGTCTTAACATATCCTCCAACTTTATTAACGAAAAACCTTCAAATGACTTGGGTTTATTTAATAATTACGATACTTCCAGCATCAATAGTGACATGAGGCTTCGTATCTTTGGTCCACTAGTGCGCAACCATGGGAATTTGAACACGAAGAACTTTTAGATGATATAATCTCATATATTATTGTAAAAAAAACAAGCAAAAAAGGAAAAACCCGTCACATTGCATACCCAAACTCTAGACGCCATAGACAGCTTAAAATGATACAAAAGCCAATATACAGACCTCAACAACCACCACAAACCACAATAAACATATCATGCAAATGCTGCTTACCGTGGAGCAATCCAGGCAAGCTGAAAAGATATCATCATCAACCTAAACACGAGCAACATTATACCCCATCATCATCTCTCCAGACCTTTTCCAAAATCCTTCTCCTTCTTTATCCATGCCGCCCTTTCGCTCTTTCTCCTTTCCTCGAATGCTCCGACGAACTTCCACACCTCAAAATCTGCCAGACTCCAAGCCTCGATAGCACCCCTTAGTCTCTTCAATCCCTTCGTTCCAGCTTTGACCACGTGACGGGCATCTTCCATGATTTTCATCTGCTTTTCAGTCTCCGCTGTGTCTTGTTCCAAGACCGGACTTGAGGGGATTGCTTCCGGAAATATGAAGCCCAATACCCACTCCAACTCCTTCGCATCCCAACCAGCCTCTGCAGTCGACCAAATTGAATCCACCACACTACTTCCGACCCTCCTATCCGGTGACGAAGCTAGAGATGATGCAATCACTTCTTTTATACTGACGGCTCTGAATCCTGCTCCCATCCCTTGTTTCACAAAGTCCCGAGTAACCGACTTTAAGAACACGTCTCTTGTACTGTTTTTTCGGATAAAACTGATTTCACAAACAACACGACCGTATATAAAGCCTTGCAATGTCATCGGGTGTGGTATTCCACCGATGGTAAGCACTTTGGTGTCATTTTGATACTCTCTAACCAGCTGAATTGGCAATGTCCCATCACATTCTTTGCATGTGTCCAACTGCGGAGCGCAGGTCTTTGGCAGCGGCGACTCTGGGCACAATGCGATTTTCTGGGCAATTTTGTAAGCGTCTAGTGAGAGAATTTCGCTTTGTGGTTTTATCGGGTTGAGAACGTGAATTCCGTACGGGAATTGGGATTGGAAGTGGGCGTGGAGGTGAGCGTTGATGAGGCGTGGCAACTGAGCTGGTTGTAAATCTTTGTATTTCTCTGCGACGATATGGCGTGAATAGTACGCTATGCTGGCGGGTTTGCTGTCGACTGTAAAGAGGTCCAAGGCTATATCGGCCGGGGAGGTGACAGTATCCGGTACTTTGGAGAGGTCAGTGGAGGTTATGTTTGCGACGACGGCCTTAATGATCGGTGAAGAGCCGGCGAAGAGGGCGCTGCCGAGTGATTCGAAACGAGTAATCGTCATATCATAATCGCAACGGCGAAGGAACTGAAGGACAGGATCCGAGGCAATTGGCATAGGGAACACCTGCATGGAAACTAAATTAGCCAACTTATCGGGAATAGAGACAGTTTCAAGAGACAAGATGTACCCTAAAATCCGAAAGCATGCCAGTACCCATCCTATCCCATGCCAGCCATCGTAGAATGTTATATTCTAGCTTGTCCTGATTCTTTCCCAGCTGGAGCTTCACCTTCTTGTATAACCCGTGTTGCCTGGCATCCGATGGATTCAAAATAATAGGTTCAAAACCAGCAGCCCACCACGCCCGTCGCCATGCGAGCATGACGGTATCATCGGTATGTGTCTGTCCCGTCGCTTTGACATCCTGATCGTAATAGGCGTATATGGGGCACCTGTGAGGTAGTGGTGGCAACACCGTCCGGCTTTCGTAATAATCCTTCGAACTGGCGAATGGGTTTAACCAGCTCCAATGCTCGTACCAGGATTGAGTCGAGGCGGTTCCATTGGTAGGTTCTGGGGATTTGTGGGCACCCGGACTTTTGTACCAGCTGGGTATGGCAGGACCAAAGATCTCCTTGCCCTTGTTTTGGATCTTCTCAATAGAAGCTGCAGCTGACTCTGGTACGGGGATAGGAACGGGCGAGAGACTCGATAAGAACGTAATGGCGAAGCCGAGGAAGAAAACGTAGATGATGATCCGAAGGGGGGAAATACGCCGGCCAAGCAACATGGTTGTTGGACGGGTAAAGGAGGCCTAGTCGCGCGTCTTGTCCTCGATTGATGGCACAGCGGTGGTAAACGAGGGTTGGAAGAATAGTATCTTGGTGGGAGTAAGGATATATATCTATATCAGGGCTGGATGCCTCGATATTACGATATTTTTGTTCTCAGCTGCGAGGATGTTGAGGGGAAAGAGTTCTCAACGATCATTCTGGTATGTGGCCGCGTCTGCAACCATCGCCAAAAGCTTCATGTCCATCCGCTCGAGCTTAAGGCTGTTCAACACATAACATCTATCTCACATATTATAGTCTATGAATTGGCGATATTAAGATGATTAAAGTCATTTCTCAGCTCTAGTATGTTTGGAAAGGAGGGGGTCAGCCCTGAAATAATTTGTATAACTCTAGATGGTTCGTGCGTGCGACACTGGCTCTCTGATACCAGCAAGAAAACCTGAAAACTTCAGATTTTCGATATGGTGCTAATGAGATAGTCTCAATCTTTAAAAAATAATGAAGACTTTAGATGCACGTCATGAGGTCAGGTCTGGAATAGCCTAGAGCATCTTGCTAAACACCAATGGGCCAGATTTTGCAAACTTCGAGCCAGAAGTCGGATTCCGAGCAACAGAGGAATATTACAGACACAGCCCATTCTATCACCAGTATAAGACTGTATAAACATCTCAAGCTCAGATTCATCGAGTTTTATCCTCGATGTTGAAGAAAAGGAAAGAGTCGGTATTCTTCATTCCTTAGCAGCAGTTCTGGAACCTATCCATTGGTCTGAAGAATTTCTTAGATCGCATGTGGACCCAAAAATCGATCACGGATGTATCTAGAAGTATTAAGGTGATCAAAAAAGGAATTTTGTTCTCCATAGAGCATTTCAGATGACAAGAGGCCGACAATGGTCTTAAGTATGGGATGGTTGGTGAGGGGCTTTGCCTGGGATTAATAATCCCATTGAATATGGAAGAATCAAATAGAAGAATATGCAGGATTGCCTCTGACAATCTGAATCTTCAGGGAAGCAAAGTGCCCGTCTTTCCTTTTTTCAGGAAGACTTGAAATTGGGCTCAGATTGATATAATTTGAACTGGCCTGGGAATATATTTGACCAAACGCGATAGGCATAATCTTTAACTCAAAAATAAGAAATAGGAAACAAAATAGCTAGACAGATGCAGTTTAGGCCTGTGAATTCTCTAAGCGAATAGAGAGAGCATAGCCGCCGTAGCGGCTTTAGTAACAGCCAATAGAGGCCCTCCCTCGAGGAGCATATCTGCAGAAGTAAAAGCCAAACACATAATACAAAAACAACGAAACCAACGCTCATTATTGCCCATGATGGAACCATCCAGTCTTGTTATCAGACTTGCAAAATAGTCTGTTTGGGACCGTAGACGCTCCAGAATTGATTTCAGACAAAGTCCCGGAACGCCTATTCGTGCAAAAATAATAGGGACATAGCGAATTCAAGGGCAGCAAAACCAAAAATGAAATTGCAGAAATGATAGTTAGATAAGATGGGATAGTGCTTGATCAGGGATCAGCATGTGAGCTTTCGATGACTTGAAAGAGCGAGATCTCTGATCTCCTCGAATGAATGGTTGCTGGGATAAAGACGCTATGATATCTGCCGCCGGTGACGCTTTGTGAATGCAAAAATTCACCTGTGAACAATTTTCCAATATTCTTGTTGCGAATGTTGGTGTTCGTCACCCTTGTCATTACGATTCCCCTTCGAGGATCGAGAGAACCGCCCGGCTCCACTCTTCGATATCCACGTTCTCGTCTTTGCCTCCCTTTCGCATAGTCTGGATTTTGCGCAAGCCTCTGTTCATTCCCCTCTCTACCGTCCAATCCAAGGGTTGTCGGTGGAAGTTTCGACGCCCACCACGGCCTCTGCCACGGCGATTGTACTGGGTATTCTGCGCGACTAGTCTCGCGTTTTCGGCTTCAAAAGCAGCTTTCTGCGTGCAGTTGTATATTTCCATCAGTCTAGTCTTGAGGCTTGCATTGTTCTGCATGGCATGTACGAGGGGGCCGGATTCAAGAAGAGCGTCAAGATCGGATTTTTTAGGTTCTAGGGTTGGCTGAGGGGCCGAAAGTATCGAAGATGAGGTATCTATCGAGGTATCTACCTGAAGGTCGCTTGCTGTCAATAGCTCAGTAGCTGTTGAGAACGAAGCCTCTGCAGCTGAACCTTGTGCATCTTTCTCTTCATCATGTTTAGTCTTGTGAGGTTTATAACAAGCGAGAGAACAACTAGCAGGTTGATGTGAGAATGATGCTCATCGCAGACCAGGGGCATAGAGGAGACTTACTATGGAGCGGAACAAATCGGGCATTTGTATTTTGCCTGTTCCTTCTCACAGAATTTACAAATACCTAGCGACGGTGCCATTGTGTCCGTGGAGATGTGATTGGTCTTTGATTGCAAACGCGTCGAGGGAAGGGAACGAGGTTGGAGGATTGGGAAGTCGTGTTTCTCGGCCGAATCTGCCTGCGGTTTGTGCGAAATTTCCCAACCTCATCTGCAACACATCTAGACAAGAGCCTGGACCCAGGAGTTTTAACATGCGATAACTGAAGTAGTTCGAGATATGGTACGAGCAATTCCGTCCACGGCGAGGGCGACGGTAACAAGGGGTGGGAATTTTACAGAATGGCTCGGAGCGCTGTACCGTCGGCCATCTACAGCATGTCAGACCCGCAACCTGCAAGCCCGATCTAGTCAGACCTCGCGGTTCTTCGCGACAACCCAGCCCCGATTCCAGAAACCCGGTGCATTCCCGGACTACAGCAAAGTGTATAAAAAGGGAAATACATCGATTCTAGTATGAACCAGGTCCTTATGTTATCCTTTAGACATGAACCTGATTTTGATTCTCTTGTTAGTATTATTCGATATCTATCATCGTCGGAGTTACAGGATTCTCTTATGCGGCCGTCCCGTTCTATCGCGCTATCTGCCAACGGACAGGTTATGGCGGAACTCCAATCACAGATCAAACTCGTTTCACCCCCGATAAACTGGTTCCTGTGGATCCTCTCCTGCACCGCCGCCTTCGAATAACCTTCAATGGTACCGTATCCGACGCCTTGCAATGGAAGTTCACCCCGCAGCAGCGGGAAGTTCGGGTTCTTCCTGGCGAAACAGCATTGGCTTTCTATACTGCTACGAATAAAAGCGACGACGATATCGTTGGCGTTGCGACATACAGTGTGACGCCGGCTCAAGTGGCACCGTACTTCAGCAAGATTCAATGCTTCTGCTTCGAAGAACAGAAACTCTTGAGCGGGGAATCGGTAGATATGCCAGTATTCTTCTTTATCGATCCAGAGTTTGTGAAAGATCCGCAAATGAAGGGTATTGATACTATTACCCTGAGCTATACATTCTTCAGTAAGGAGTATTCCATTGGTGCCAAGACAAGGATCAAGGCTGACAGATTCGAACAGAAGCGAGATATGATGACAACGGGAACTTGAAGATTGCACCCACAATGCAGAGATAATAAGGCTGAGAAACTTATGCGCTGTGGCTAATTTTGTGTACATAGTTGGATAAATTGTTGGGAACAGTTCCTTGACGTCGCAGATGAAGTATCATCTCTACCATTTATAAATATGAACGAAACTTAAGATATCCCTTTAGTTGTAGTTTTTCAATGTTATTTATCCGTGCTGATAGTGCGCAGTCGCAGGATAAATTTTAACATCTTAACGGAGGACACACCTCGGAAGATAAGTACCATGATTTGGTGTTATGAACCTTACGCACCCATGTATACACACATGTCAAGTTAGTAGTGGCAGACCTGCGAGAACAGAGCAGCCTTGTGAAATAGCTAGCGTCGCAGCCTTGCGAACTCCGCGAATACACCTCTTGACACAATACCATATTTTAATCCTTTAACCTGGTTTTTACTTTCGTGAAGACCCAGTCTTCTTTTTACCTACACAGCTCGGCCATAATATCACGGTAGCCAGAACCAGTTCCGCTGCCAGTTGTGAGTTTGGCCACGAAATTTCTATCCAGAATCACTACTTTTCTTTTTTCCCGCACTACAAGAAAGCTAGCCTAAGAGATGGCTTCCTTTGGTAGACTCGCGGCTTCCGCCATAACTGGGTCATTCGAAAATACGGTCGCTCTTCTAAACACCAATTTCGATTTCTCGCTCGTTAAATTTACCGTTCCAAGGAATTCGAAGGCGTCGGTTCTGCGCTTTCATCTAGACGCCGAATTGAAGCTGAAGAAGGAAGAGCACATACTACAGCCCGCAAGTTGGCCGCTCTTTTCGAACCACTCTTACCCCAGACTCCCGAGCTGATCAAAGCGTATGGAGAGAGAGCATCCGAAATATCGCAATCCCCTTTGGCGAAAACCACTGACGCCGAAACAGCAGGGTTGTTTGCGCAATATTCTGGTGTAGACTGTACAAGTCTGTGGGCAGCAGCCACGTCTGGGCCTAATGCTATCAAAATTCATCTACTAGCATGCATTCTCGCCCGCGTATGGAGTTCTTCAGAAGCAACATCCATCTGGGTCGAGTTTGTTGATACACGGAAAAAATATATCATCACAAAGTTTGCGGAGTCAGGCACAATCCATGGGGGAGAATATCTCGCCGCCCAACAGGAAATCACCAGAGAGCAACTTTCAGAATGGGACTCAAGTGCAAGAGCGTGGCTAAGAACTGCTGATCTAGTCATGAAGAAGCGACAAACACAACTGAAGCTGATCCTCGATAATATCAATGTCCCGATCAGTAAACGACAAAGTGTATATGACAGTGTTCTTCACACCTAGGTTACGGCTATGGAAGGAATGGAAAATCTCGTTTGTGGAATGCCACAGCTTTTGCGATCTGGCGAAGTCCTCCTAGGGCTTTCTTCATGGCACCTATACCCAGATTTGCTAGTCTTGAATACCAAAGACACAAAAGTTGAACAGAGAGACCCCTTGGTGAAAGTTTCTGGTCTTTTGACTATCGGTTTAGAAGATACAGAAGAAGAAGGAATCAAATGGTCGCTGCCACTAGCCCATCTCAAATATTATGGAGAACCTATAATTGCTGCTCGAAAATTGAACGTTGATGGCTCAAGGTTGAACTTGGAAGAATTTCTTCAGGTGACCCTTGGAGCAGTCATTTCACTTTTTTTTCAAGACCCATCATGCACAAATCCAAACAAAGGAGCATTACTGAACGTTACGACTATCGAAGCCATAACTGAATGATTCGTGGAGATATCTACCACTTCTGAAGATGAGATTTCAAAAGTGTTAAGCTCCCCGGATGATTGGTTGTCGTTACTGGGAAACTCGAGTAAAACCCTTCTCCAGAGCGAGGGGCTTGAAAGTGAGAAGAACCTCAGCCTTATTAGAGTTGGAAGCAGAAACTCAACCAAGTTTTTATCTCCTAAAATTCCTCCAATGCTTGGTATCACAAGTATTAATGGCCTCCTGCGGCATTGTAAGAATACCGAATCCGAAATTAAATGTCTTCGCTATATAGCAAAGAAGATGGACGTTGCTGCTACAGACTTGATCATTCGGTACAAGCGCTCCTGTAATTATCAGAATGCTCCATTGTGGCACTATGAGTACGCTTCTGCAATTCCTTACGAGAGATCTAGTCACAAACGAAATATTGATGGGGAAGAAGTGACATCTGCCCGTCATATCCGCTGGGTCTATTTAAATCCACCATCCAGTGCCTATAGCGATTGGGAGTTACGTATTAAGCATTTACAAAAAACCGCCGTATCCGAATCTGACAAGGAATATCTCTTGTGGCTCCAGAATCCGGGCGAATCTCTAAACGGGCACCCTAAGTTTTGCGTTTGCCAGTCATACTGCAAGATAAATACATCAGAGACATTAGATCAAGAAGAAGTCAGAGTCTTAGAGTTAGATTCCGTCACTCACGGGGGTTTCTCCGGTGTAGGCCTCCCACAGCCAATCTTGGAGCTGCTAGGAATCGATGTCGTTTATAATTTTGACATTGTCATCGGAACACACGGCCAGACTTCTTTATGCCAATTTCGTCGGAACTACCCCCCACGCCAAAGAATAGATAGGGTGCAGCAGCTTCGGGCCCTTATATAGAAAAAGTTTCGTCTTTTCTTGGCATTTCAAAGAATGGGTTTATTGATCCAAGGAAATTTAGGCGCCGACTGATAAAGATTTAGCTGTCAGCCACCTTAGGGGGATAGGTCCCAAAGATGAGTTACCCGAAGATCAATTTCATGACTTAAGGGTTCTAGTATCTATCGCTAGTCTATACAAAAAGTTTCCCTCGGCAACAATCGATATTCGAATATTCGAAAGCCCTATTTCCCAAATCGGACCTTCATCGATAATCCGACGAGAGATAAATCCGGGCCAATTCTTTAGGTTTGAGCCATATCGTATGACTCGCCAGGAAGCTTTTGCCTGCATCTGTGTAATGGAAACTGGGAGCCCGAATTTTACCCCATTGCAACTCGATAATGTCATGGCTATCTCTATTACCGACTCGATATATATTTCATCGCCGCTATGCAATTGACCCTGATACTCACAGGGGAAACAACGACATCGTTCAGATTATTGGGAACGTGGGGAAGCCTGGGGTTTGCCTCCTTGTTACTCCATCGAATCTCAAGCAGCCAAAACCTGATATCAATAACTGGCGAGTCATTAACCATTGTCCGTTCGATAGAAATCTCCAAAATTATTTCACAGGAACATCATTACACCTTTCCTTGACTGGCTGGACCCAACCCTTGAACACTGGGTCTTCAGGAGCTCGCAATTCAGATGTCAACTACGTGGAAGCGGTAGTATCTGTACTTGACCGAGGGAAATGGGTTGCTGATATTGATGTATCTTGTCCTCTGATTACGAGCTACGCTGGTTGTACATGCGAGGATCTTCCAAGAAATTACGGCAACAGTACTCAGACGACTCAGCTACCTGCGCCAGACAATAAAGCCAATCCCCTTCCAAAGGTGGAAGAAAGCACTCTCGTAGCAATCAAGAATTGGCCAGAGCTTGTTGAACGACCAGAAAGCGATATCATCATTCTGAGCAGAGGCAATTGGCAGGCGCGTCGTGCTGCAGTGTCGTTTTTGCAAGGACATAACATTTGCCCAATTGTGTGTTCGGCAAGAATTTGTGATGGTTGCATTATAAAGGATTACTATTATCGAAGATTGTTCCTAAAGATGGAAATGGAAGCTCAGGAGAAAGAAGCTCAGGAGAAAAATGGCGATGAGTTGTTGCTGGCATATATTTGCTAAGAATTTCGTAAGCTTATGCTCGAGTGCCTAAGTAATATCATAGTGGACACGCAGCTAACTTGTACGGCCTGAATGAGCCTATTCCGTCTGCTTCAGCTTGTTCCGAACTATTCGCAGATATCCATAGCATATTGAAATTAATCTCAGGTTTGAGTATATAAGTGCGCTAGTATCTTCAGATATATATGTGTAGACACTCTCGCGCAAAAATTGAAATGAATCCTTTTTAAACACTGAAAATCCTTTAAAAATGGACTAGCCTTTCCCTCAGAGAAAAATTATAAACTGAATTCCAGTCGTTATTTATAATACTTATAGCGGTGGAGAAAGAGAGTGTGAGAGGCAACAAAAGAAAGAGAAGAAGTATAGTTAGAGTCCAGCTTGTGTAATACCCAACAAAAAAGGTAAACCCTCCGAATCAAAAATAAAAATAAAAATAAAAAGGACGTTTGAATTGTAAAAACTATGTCTTTCGTGAAGAATTTTCTCAAATACCACATATATATCCTAACTCCGCAAGCAAAAAAAAAGAGGAATCACATATCTTACAATAGTAGTGTGTGTGTTAGTAGTGGTATAACAAAAAGGAAGACAAAGAAAAAACATATAGAGTTGTGTCAAAAATGAAGAACGCCAGATAGCACCTCCAGAACTTTCAAACGATAAAGATAATTTTAGTGTAGAGAAAAACTGGACAAGAATTGTAGGTTGTTCTAGAATAGGCTGTCCAAATTACCCTTATTCTTTGTCCTCAAAAAAATGGCGAAAAAATATGGCAAGTTATCATAGGAAGTGTGAGAATAGTATCATTCCTAGACTTCATAAATGCCATGCATTACAAAATCCTTATATATTCGCAACGTATGAGCTCCGTCCTACCGGACTTTCTTGGTTGCCGCCTCGTTCAGTAACGTCTTCCAGTCGACAATCGCGCACTAAGAGAATAGTTAGCATTGAGTTTGAATCCCTTCAGATAATCACCCAATTAGCAATATTCAGCTCACCTTCTGACTCTTGACCGCCACCGCCAGCCTTTGTCCTTCCTTATCCCAGCTTAAATCTTCCATTGTAGTATCTGCCGATAAGCTGTCATCTCCCTGCTTGGCATCATACATCCCAACCAACTGTCCGGTTTCCGTAAGCCAAATCATAACTAGCAGATTTTGTGCTCCTGAAGCCAGATATTTCCCGTCGGCTGTAAATGACAAAACATCGACCGGCGATTGCATGTTTAGAACATGTAGACATATCCTGCGCTCGATGTTCCAGATTCGGACAGTGCCATCTGCTGACGACGAACCGAGGAGCGTTTCGGAAGGTGTGCTACCGTGAAAGAGTTGAAGAGATGATATTTCGCCCTGATGACCTTCTAGGATCGCAACAGGCTTTTGTTGAGTTGGTTTCCATAACTGGTGAAAAGTTAGCATGCTGTGTTGAGAACGCCGAACATCAAATTTCTTTTTAAACATACCAGAATTTTTCCTTCCTCTCCACCTGTAGCGAAAACCTCGTGGCGGCCACTCCAAACTATCGAATTGACGTGCTTATGTGTGTCGTGACCTTCGTATCTTAACACAGACTCCAGGTGTGAACCCCTTTCTGATTCCATTGACAAATCGAATTTCTCAACGGCGCCGTTATCTCCGACAACAATAATAGTATTCTCGTCGATCCAATCAGCGTCCTCGGGTGTATGCGGTGTGCCGTTATCTGCTGTTGAATTCGATCTTGATAGTTCGCACATTTTCTTTAGTTTTCCCGTCGTTACATCCCATACAATGACCTTCGTATGGCTGTCGACACTGAGGAGTAGATTGTGCTTTGTCGGATGGTATTTTAGGCTTAATAGCGGTGCTGCATGCATTTTGAGCGATTGCCTCAGCCGTCCTCTTGAATCCCATATCTTAATCAACCCGTCCCAGGATGCCGTAGCTAAATATTCGCCATTGTTGCTCCAGGCAATAGTTGACATTTCCATATTAAATTGTTGGTAAAGGACTTGTTCCTTGATGTCGCTGTTGAGTGTAAGCAGACTATCGCCTAGATCGAACATGTGGCAGTTTTCTAAAGAGACAGCTAAGGTATTTTTCTCTGCAGGGCTAAATCTGCAATTTCTTGCCGATGCGCCTTGGGAGTTGTCTTGCTTTGATGACAGCGGAAATACCCCCGACGATTCGTGATCGAGCTGTATGTATTCGTCGGCCTGGACGCCCACGCTACTGCCGATAGTTGCCCGAACTTCCTCAGATGTCGTATCTGGTAAGCTGATACCGTCTATGACCATCGCGTTCTCGTCGGCAGCGACAGTCTTCGCTCGCTTAGGACGTTGACCGAGTATGCCGTTAAGTTCTGGCACTGTATTTGTGGCAAGGTCGTGACTTCGTTTCACAGGGGTGACAGTGCCGTTTGTTTGTGGCGGTTCACGTAGTAGCTCTGCCTTTTGTGCCTCTAGCTCGATTGAAACGCCGTTTGTTTCTTCATGGGTTGTTGAATGGTTGGACATTTCTATATCACCGGTGGCATCTTGCATAGCTAGTTCTACCGATGCCGGCGAAGATGTCGGTTCTTCTTGAACATTCGAAGGTCCGAAGAAGGAAAAGACTTTACCCGAGCCTATCGAGCCATTCTGTAAAGGCCTTTTTTTAGCATTTTTGTTGTGTGGGCCGGCATGTCATAGTATTACCTCTAATATTGATGCTTCCAGAGCTAAGTACTGGAGTCCTTTCTGTATTACGTGGATTAAAGCACCAGGCTTCACCCATGTCTTGAATTTTTCCTCCAGGACCTGCGCCTTGCAGTCGTCCTGGAAGGCGAAGGTTGACTTTTCAAAACCTGTTTCGAAACACAGTATTAGTATCGATATGTCAACACATAATCATATAGAGCATCGGATATATTTGAAGTGCAATAATGCCCGATGTATATATTGACATGGGCGTTCGGGGTTTTTATGCATGTAAGAGTTCGGATGCGTACCTGATTCCTGCAGATAGCTGTTGAGCACATGACGTTAGCGTGGTTGTACTTTTCTGTGTCGGGTAACAAGACAGGGCAAACGAGAACAAGGTTTCGCCTCAAGAAACAGAACAGACAGCGGAGCATGTCCAACCCGTTCCTAAAAACAGGGCCAAGCAAAATCTCATGCATGCGGGCAAACAGAACAAATTTCGAGAAAAATAAGCAAATACAACGCAAGGGTCCCGCTAATGTGAAAAATTGGCGCCATTGCAGCAGAACACAAAGGAAAGAAAGCCCGTCTTCTCTGCCTGGGGTTGGGCTGCAAAAAGATCCGCAATTCTGTCAATCGGGGAGTTGCGGGTTTCCCGGTGCATTTTTTTCAAGGACAACAGCCCAAATGAGGCTCGCAGATTGGGCGGGAATTCGGGATTTGGCGATCTGGTTTGCAGCTAAAGCCTCCGAGAGCCAATGTTGAGGTTTTGCATGCTTGATTCCCTCTCGCTTTAGGCCAGCGTTTTTACCCCGTATGCAACTGTTTCGCCTCAACCGCCCGCATGTAGGAGTTCCACCTGCTGGACGGGATCGAAATGTGGGAGTGGAGGGTCGTTGCTGAGAAAAAGGAGATACGAGAAAAAAGGCAAAATACTTAAACTTACCGCCATACTAAATAGTTGACCTGCTCAGAGGTCAGAGGAGCCGACATGGTGGATGCCGCGAGACAGACAGTGAGGAAATCTGAAATCGCCCCGTCGAGAGGCTGCTTCCGAACAAGACGCGATATAAGTGATTGTCGTGAGCTGGACCTCTTTCTAATGTCGTGACCTTTTCGTTTTTTTTCTTTTGGTCGGTGAGGGCACGGGGTACCACCCGTTTTTGTGGAATTCGATAAGTGAGTCGTGTTTTGGTGTCGAGATGGGGAAAATGCAAAAGAACAGTCGTTGATTAAAGGTCGCAAGGAATATACAAAAGATCCCGTCCAAGGCAAAAAAGGTTTGTCAGGCTGTCCGGATTTGTTAGGGTGGCACCAGGAACGCAATTTCTCCTAAGATCGCTTCGGACACCCCACCCTTTCCCTTCTTATTGCTGGCTGAGTAGGTGAAAAACAATATCAAGAAGAATCTTTAAAATGGTGCTTTGACTTTTGTGAGCGTTATTCTTCGGGTATGGCTTTCGTGAGAAAACTAAGTCGCGATCAGATGACTGGAATGCCAGAGCGATAAACAGTCTCGCTTCGAGAATAAGGACGAAGACTGCCGTCGGGAAACCCTGCAGCTAGTCGTGATTGTAGATCTGGGGAACGGCGGGTGTGCGTTCTTGAAAGAATGTATTGGACGTAAGGAGGATGAGGGATTGGTGTTTTCGATGTCGAAGGATAAGAAAGAAGGAAGAAGTGGAAATGTGAGGAGGAAAGGGTACTAAGTAAGAGGTGCAGGGGAGGGAACGGAACTGAATTGCAGACCACGACAAGACAAGATTACATGAGGTGTACCCCGGCTTTGAGACCTGTTCGCTGGACCTCTTTAGCGGGAAACCGTTGGAGGGTGAGCTAAAGAAAATAATAAGGAAGTATTTGTATGTACCCTCGAAGCCAGTATGAAACGCTATAAAATGTAGCGACCAGAAAAGTACCCTTTTTAGTGTGGGTTGAGATTTCAAGGTTTGCAAGGAAAAAGTAAACAAAAAAAATGCTTGGAGTGTGCCCCGGTCTGGCTTTCCTGCTACTTGGGATATTCGATTTCCTTTGGTCGAATTCCTGCAAAGGTCCCTTCTGAAGCAGATTCTCTCTGCTGTCAATGGTCGGAGCACTTGGGCCACTTTGGGGGGGTTTGATAGGTCTCTTTTGCTGTCTCAATGACTAGTGCAAGGCACCCCTCCCGAATCTCAGAATCTCGAATCGATGGAAGCCAGGCGGGAGAAAAAGCAATTAGGCCACCACACGGGGAGAGGTTGGTTTTCGATTCTGTCGAGACGCCCTTTTCCCGTCTGTCGAGAAGATCAGAGCAGGCAGAAGCGAGGCCAGGTCGACAAGAGAAGGAAAAACTCTGTGGATGGCTTTATCGAGGAGACGAACAGACGGACAGACTTCGACAGAGTTCACGTCTCGTTCCTTCTGAGGCTGAATGCTTGGAATTCGAGAAGGTTTCTGGCTGAGCGTTTTAGATCTCAAAATGATGACAACGCTTCCTCAACGCAGCAGACAGAAAGCGTTTGATAGCAGCCAAGCGCCCAGGTGCCACCGCGGACCAGATAGAGGATGCCAAAGAAAGGGAATAGTCGTGATGCTCAAAAAAGACCAGTCTCCTTGAAAGGCCGGGGAGAGGATGACGACGGAGAGAGGGTCTGTGGTTCGGGTGAAACGTGTGGGACGGATGTTTAAAGGTTGAAGGATTGGTTGGTTGGCTGGTTGGTTGGCGGGTACGTGTTTGAAGACCTCGAAATCGGATTGATATCTTTTCCGTCTTCACCCCCAAAATTAAAGGCAGCGAACCTCCCTTCGGGCCACCCGACGAACAAGCTCTTATAACCGCCATAATAAAACCCCCCCATCGCCTATAATACCATACTTCAAGAAATGCTGATAGCGAGAGCCCGCTATATCTGATCAGTGCCGCATTGTTCTCATCTTCCCTAGCCGAAGATATGCGGCTGTATACTATAGCCACGAGTTGGATTACTTGTCATTCCGCTCATTTCGATAGCATGCATCCTCACACATCGCTGACCGAGCTAGCTACACCCTGCCCAAATAGCTATTCGTTCCGAAGGATCCAAAAAAGTCACATTTCGACCTCATAGGAGATCATATCGGCGTTATGACCACCACTCAGCTATTCGACAGTGAGGACAGGGTGCCGTTGCGCTTTTCTTCTGCTGTGCATCCGTTCCCGCGGCCGATTGCGTAAGGAATAGTGCACCCCATCTTCGGTTTGCCGATTTAAATCCTCCTTTCTTTGCTGAACCCTGGCTGATTCCCCAGACCTCATTCGTCCCTGTAAAGTCCGTGGGTCATCTGCATCCCCTTTCGGCTATGGTTTGATATCCTCCGAGCACGATTGTTCCCAAATTTTGTACATGTACATGTAGACGATTGACCGTTTTTGGAGATACCAGCTATTCCTGTAGAAATTCCTATAGGCATCTTTTGAGTAATCTTTCCGGCAACGGTATATATTGTGATCAGTCGTTAGCTACCTTGGAGAGACTATACATATGTACTTGAGAACCTGCAATCACGACCTACATCAAATTTAGACTTCTACCACGCAAATCTGGGGGATTTGTTCTGTAATATCGGTCGCATCCCCTGAAGAAAGTAAGCTAATAGCATTTATTATTTATAGTAATATTGGAAATGGAATTTCTTGAGATCAAGTAATTTGTGTTTTTACCTGCGCTGCGAGAAGTCAAACAAATCTCTTATATAAGCATGTAATTATACTATACAATGAAGCAACGAGAGAAATTAACTGGAGAATTCTCGTTAGCTGCATGTAGGAAGATATTCATTTACAGATCTTAGATTTATACTGGGAGTCTTAACCATTTCTTTCCTTACACGTAACAGATATTCTCAGGCTACTTGGCGCGATATCATCGAGGAAGTTTAGACTGCTCACATCAACAGATCTGCAGAGCCTTCGCGGGTGAGTTCGGTTGTTCGTAGATGTGATACGGGATTATTGGAGATTTAAGGGCAAGAGATATCAGTTTGCATGCTACAGTGGTTCCAAACTCGAATCAAGCCGTAAGAATTCATCCGAAAATAGGTTGCAAATGTCCTTGACTGTCTCTTACGCGGTAACTGTTGGCCGAAAATTGAACCTCCGGTTGGGTTTCGATCACCACAACCACAACCACAAACACCATGCTGCACCAATAGCATCGTCGCGTCTTGACGACTAAACAGGAGGAAGTCAGCTAATGTCGTCGTCGTCATCGTCATCTACATCGCGAGCACAATCGACATCCCAATCAACTCTCAATTCTTCGGTAAAACGACGCCAGATACGCAAGGGGACGTTTAGTTGCTGGGAATGCAAGCGGAGGAAAACGCGATGCGAGTTCAGAGCTGGTAGACCCGGTTCAGGCACCGTATGCACGTCATGCCAGCGCCGTGGGACATCATGTGTAGGACAGGAGTTCGCGGACCCGGTAGAAGGCTACGATATCGACAATGCAGGCGTTGAAGATCGTGTCGTCCAGATGGAGGCTCTGGTCAGCCAACTGATTCATCGTCGGTCGAGAGGGTCAACTGCATCCCGTTCCGAAGACCATCGTAACCTTAGCATCCCAACCGACATATCAGCCCGACATACCTTCTTAGAACCTGGAAATAGCATCAGTGGACAGGTATCGTCGTTATTAACTACAAATCACAAGCTCTTTCCTGGCTCTCGGTCACTGAGCTGCCAACTCTATGCGCTTCTTCCGCATCCGACACAGGCTGCACTTATTCTAACCCGCGGCAAGTTCTTCAACTTGCCTATTCACATAAGGGGAAAGCCTTCGGGGGACATTACATCCTCCGGGCTAGATGCGGGGCAGTTCGCGAAAGCCTCAGAGCCGCCACTGCCTACAGCACACCCCATTCATTTCGCCCGAAAGCTTATTCAACTCGCGCTTTGTATGCAACAAATAGACAATACCGTCTACGACGCTGCCCGAAACTTTATCGATATCGCCTCCCGATATGTCACCTCTAACGACTCCCTTCTAGAATCTATCGATGGGATCGAGACCTTGTTGCTGGAGTCTTGCTTTTATATCAATACTGGCAACATACGACGGGGATGGTTGCTCCTTCGACGCGCTTTGGCCATCGCTCAGCTTATTGGTCTCCATCTGCAGAGGAAGGAATCGAGCGAGCGCGAGGGGAATGTCTGGTTTCGGCTTATACTTGCCGACCGAGCTTTGTCCTGGGAACTGGGGAAACCGCAGGCGATTACAGAAGATACACTTGCGAGTCAGCCGGAGCCGGCGGACGACGCGTGGTGTACCAAGCTCGAACGTATCCATGCAGAGATCCTACGCCAAATCATCGCACGAAACGTCCGCATGCAAAACCGATACAATATGCACAACCCGATCGAAACTGCAGACAAGCTTTACGATGATTACAGGATAACTCAGGATATCGATCATCAGCTGAAGAGCGCAGCTCGGCCCATGCCGACAAGTTGGTGGCTCGGTCCCAGTTTAAGCGATAGGCTTACTCCTGTGGAAACTATGAGGGAAACCGAAAAAATCTTCACGCAGCTCCATCATTACTACATGGTGGCTATCCTTCACCAACCATACCTTTTGCCAGATTATCTGCCTTCGCCGGAGGCCAATAGTGGGACTGGAGCGGTCATTTCTTACAGCCAATTTGCTGTCCTCTCAGCAGGCCGTGAAGTGCTATCCCGCTTTCCCCCGTTGCGTGAATACCACCGTTCTTTATCTTACCGTGGCACGGACGACAAGATCGCTGTTGTATGCACCATGGTTCTCCTAATCCACCTTTATGGTCACACACTTGGACGGGCGAATGTGTTTGAACATCAGCGACCGAATGACTTGGGGATCATCGATAAGGTTGTTAGTATTATCGAGGAAACGTCTTTAGCGAACAAAGACACTACGGGGACTTCAATAGTACGAGGCCTGAAAAGACTCGTAGAGATAGAAGCAAACGCAGCGGATGGAGGGAAATACATAATTTGGGTTGACGAGGCTGGGGTTGGAAAAGAGTGTCTTGATATTACGGAAGACGGAGATGTTTTGGGCTTGCCGTTACCGTACTTTGGTTCTATCAGAATTACCCGCCAGGGTCTGAACGACCGCCAGCTGGCTTCGGATGCACCTCTGGATTTAGCGACCGGGTTAATCGAAGATACCAGGCCCCATGATGTGGAGGCCACAAGCGGAGTGCAACACGGTGAGGATATTTCCTCTGCACCAATTCTCCAACTGCAGGATTCTTTGGCTACCACAGACGAAACTTGCGTTACGCAATACGTGCAAGAAGACTTACCCAGCCCAACAGCACGCGACATGTTCGAAGGGACGCTAGGGTTTAACCTGCCCGATGATCTAGATTCTGCTTTCTTAAATTCGTGGTTAACTGTGGAGGCTACTGCCAATCTGGAGAGCGAATTTGATATAGATACACCATCGCAATCCGAACTCTACCGAATAACTAATAGAAGCAAACCGGATTAATATTATATTTCATACTAATTATACTAAACTAATGAATTTCCGCTACGGAGAGAATATTTCAATCATAAAATGATAATACATTATTCCTTGATAGGTCGAAATCTCTATCCCTCTAGAGCTGGAGTATCGGCGAACGTATGCCCCATCATTTCCTGAACTCGGCCGCCTGAAACATCCTTTGCCAGACGACGAATTTCTTGATCCTCATCTGCGGACAAGGACACCGAAAGGCTTGCAAGGTTCTCTTCCAAGCGGTGGACTTTGGTTGTACCCGGGATGGGAAAGATGTCGTCGCCTTGAGCGAGGACCCAAGCGAGAGTCAACTGCGCCGTGGTCACGTCCTTCACCTTTGCAATTTCAGATATCTTATCCACGATGGCTACGTTCTTATCAACGTTTTCCTCGCTAAGCCATGGCAACATAGCACGCTGGTCGCCTGGCTTGATTACGTCTTCACGGTTGCGGATAGCGCCGGTGATGAAACCATTGCCGAGTGGGCAGTATGCAACTATAGCTATACCGAGTTCACGAGCCGTTTCGAGCACCCTGATGGTCGACGATTCGATCGCCAGACAGAAGGGGCTGTATTCCACCTGTACGCAGGAGATTGGATGGACTTTGTGAGCGCGGCGGAGACTCTCCGCGCTACACTCGCTCAGACCGATGTGTCTGATCTTACCGGTGTTCTTGAGCTCCACTAAGGCTTCGATCGTTTTCTCGATTGGCGTGATTTTATCGAGGCGGTGGACATAGTAGAGGTCTATGTAGGACAGTCCGAGGCGTTTTAATGATTTCTCGACTGCGCGGTGACAGTACTCTGGGGAAGAGTCGACGGAAACCTTTGGCTTTTCTCCGTCGTATTTGATCTGGATGGCGAACTTTGTGGCGAGGAAGACGTTTTCGCGTTTTTCTGGGTTTGCGGCGAACCATTTGCCGAGGAGATCTTCGGAGTCTTTGTATTCGTCGGCTTGACGGAATGGAATTGTTAATATCTAATAGTTACATTTTGTAGATAGGATGGAATGAGAACAAAAATACCTGTGTCCCAGAATGTCTCGCCTCTTTTGTATGCTTCGTCTAGGAATGCCAAACGCTCTTCATCGGGGCGCGGGAGACCATAGCTTCCGCTCAGACCTAGGAGACCCAAGCCTAGACGAGGGACTTCTGGGCCATTCTTGCCTAATGGGCGGGTAGCGACTTTTGAAATGGAAGACATTGTTGACTTTGCGGTATGTATTTGTTTGTAAAAGATATATTGGTATATGTACATGTACATATGTCGTAAGAAGTATTCTGGAGATTATGGAAACTTATGATTTACAAGAAAGATATCGAGATTGGTGCTCCATCTCGTTCGTATTTATCTTTGAGAGACTCGGATTTTACGGTGGAATATTCACAGTTTGCTTGAAGGTTTCTTTTGACTTTTCTTGAGGGTTGATGTTGCTTCCGTCGAAGCTCAACCTCAATTGGACTAGCCTAACCGCTACTCCGCCGTAAAGTCCGCTGGCTGCTCAGACCGCAATAGGACCATTTGCGTTGTTCGCCCATTGAACGATTGGCTGGAAGTTGCCCGTCAAAAGATCGGGTCTTGGCTGAAGAAACGGTGGCCGGCCAGTGTCACACGAACAATTACCCGTAAGGATTGTACCAATTGCTTAGTGGCTTGTATCTATATCATATTGGTTATGAATATATCAAAGTCTAAAGTAGAAGCAAGCTGGCCAAACGTCATAAATGTCCGCCGTCAATAGGTCTCCATTCGTCCGTTTGGCAGAGCTGGCCTTTCACCCAATAGCAAGGGCAGGTTATGCCGCCGACTACAATATGACTAAAGAGAGTAAAACCACGGGTGGAAGAAGAACTGATACATGCTAACAACTAACCTTTTGATGATCGTATATTGCAAGGGAAGTATCAAAAAAGGGACTGTTTGTTCGGCAGGTGTAGCAGAAGACCGATGCCGGCGACCAGATTTGACTGGCAACAAACACCCCGCTAAAGTGCGGGACCAGCATCATATCTGTTCCCAGCTAGCGAGCTCCAGGCCAGGCCTAAAATTTTTCATGTCGAGCAGCACAGTTCGCCTCCCTTGCAGACCATCCATCTGAACGGTTAGGTCATATTGAATATTTCATGTGAGAAATGCCGGCTCCAAGAGCCCGGGGAGATCAATATCCATCCGATTGTTAAGCAGCGGACAGGCAGGCTCTGGGCTGGACCCTCCTCCCATGTACGAACTATTTTGTGGAATCCTTCACAGGAAAGCCCGTCCGGCGGGTATGGTTCCACCGCATAAGACCTCAGCTTCCGACGTCCGGTGCTATGCTGGGAGCCCGAGGTCAAAGATCAGATTATGACTCAAGCCGCCTATTTGCCAATGGCTCTGTGTCTTCCCCAGATCTTCCGTAGGTTAGCTGCATGCATGCATGCAAGAAGGAATCCAACCAAAGAAAGAAAGAAAGAAAGAAAGAAAGAAAGAAAAAAAAATTTCAAGTCGGCAGCTTGGATTGGTTGCCTCAAAGCTGGAGCAGCGATTGCGTCGAAAATTTGTATCACCGTATAAATTGGCCGACAACGCCGGCAATTTCTCTCTCTTTCCCAGCTCCTCTGATTAAAAAAAAACATTCTCCCTCAAGAGGCTTTTGTTCATAGTATCATTATCATTATTTCTCTGCTTTTTTCAACCAAGATACCCATTTTTGCAGCAATTGGCGTTAGAACTCCTGTTAAAGTAAGCTTTCTAGGGAAAACGCTTCCCCCGTCCTTGCCATCGCTAACAACGGACCTTGAAACCGTCGACAGAAAAACTTTTTTATCCAACTAGCAACTCCCCATTGGCATTTGCACCTTCTTTATTCTAGCTCCACCAAAAAGAAACCCCAGTTAGCCTTCAAGCATCCCATCTAGACATATATTTTCAAAATGTCCACCGCTAAAGGTATTTACCTGCTCAATTCTGCTTCTAGCAACACATATACTGCAAGAAACAAGAGCCCCACTAACCCCTCCGATTCTCGGAATGCAGATATCAAGAAAGACTTCAAACCCCTGGGCGAACGCCCACCACTCAGAAGCCCATACGTCGGTGTCCCGGACTTCCTATCCAATGTCTCCAACTTCAAGATCATCGAGAGCACGCTACGAGAGGGAGAGCAATTCGCAAATGCCTTCTTCGACACAGCCAAGAAGATTGAGATTGCCAAGGCCCTGGACGATTTCGGTGTTGACTATGTAAGCTTTTCCACCAATCCCCGTCTAAAAATTTTCGTTCCGAAAACCACACAGCACTCAGTGAAGCCATGGGTCCGACTAACGAGACCGCGGTACCTTCCAGATCGAACTCACCAGCCCGGCAGCATCGGAGCAGAGCCGCAAGGACTGCGAGGCGATATGCAAGCTTGGATTGAAGGCCAAGATTCTCACCCACATCCGATGCCACATGGACGATGCCAGAATCGCCGTTGAAACCGGTGTGGACGGTGTGGACGTCGTCATTGGAACTTCCTCGTTCCTCAGAGAACATTCGCACGGCAAGGATATGGATTACATCCACAAGTCCGCTATCGAGGTTATCGAATTCGTCAAGTCCAAGAACATTGAAATCAGATTCTCGTCAGAGGACTCCTTCAGATCAGATTTGGTCGATCTGTTGAGCATCTACAGAGCGGTGGACAAGATTGGTGTCAACAGAGTGGTGAGTATCTGGCTCTAGCATCTATACGAAATTGCCTGTAGTTTCTGACACGCTTCGAAACGCACAGGGTATCGCAGACACCGTCGGCTGCGCCGGCCCCCGTCAAGTCTACGACCTCGTCCGCACCCTCCGCGGCGTCGTCCACTGCGACATCGAAACCCACTTCCACAACGACACCGGCTGCGCCATCGCCAACGCCTACACCGCCCTCGAAGCCGGTGCAACCCACATCGACACCTCCGTCCTGGGTATCGGCGAGCGTAACGGCATCACCCCTCTTGGCGGCCTTATGGCCCGCATGATCGTTGCAGACCGCGACTACGTGCGCAGCAAGTACAAGCTCGAGAAGCTCCGAGACCTCGAGAATCTTGTCGCCGAGGCCGTCGAGGTCAACATCCCCTTCAACAACTATATCACCGGCTTCTGCGCCTTCACGCACAAGGCCGGTATCCACGCCAAGGCTATCCTGGCGAACCCGAGCACATACGAGATTGTCAACCCGGCGGACTTTGGACTTACCAGATATGTCCACTTCGCGTCGAGATTGACTGGCTGGAATGCTATTAAGAGCAGAGTCGACCAGCTGGATCTGAGCTTGACGGACGCTCAGATCAAGGAGTGCACTGCTAAGATTAAGCAGTTGGCTGATGTCCGAAGTTTGAATGTTGATGATGTGTAAGTTCTCATAAAAAACCCCTTTTATCCCTTGGTTATGAGAAAGTTTGGTTGCTTATGGATATTTCGAATTACAGTGACAGTATCATTCGCCAATATCACTTCAACGTCAAGACCGGAGCCAACACACCACTAGTCGACGCTATCGGCAAGACAGAGCTCGATGCTGCTGCTATCGCCAAGAAGAACGAGGCAAACGGCGTCAACTCGGAGGCTGCCAAGTGCTGCTAGAGAGTTTATTTACAACAAAGGAAGCAGGCATCCAGACCTACAAAGTCACTATAAAGAGTATCTGGGGAATATCACAGAGAAATTTCAATCGGAGTTATAGATTCTATAGAGTATCTTATCGAGCAACTCTTTTTTACATGTATATTTACAAAGAAAGTAAAAGAAACAAAAAACGCCTTAGAAAAAAGTAATAAAAGTTGCTGATTACACTTCCAAAATAATATCCATCTAAAGTTAATAGTACACATCATTAGCTGATACATAGGGGTTTGGCAGCTGATAAGTTGTTCAAAAACCTCAAGTGGGAAATACGCTACAACTTTAAATTACATAAGTATGGTCACTTTCCCGACGACATTCCATGTTGTAGTACGGTATTTTGGGTAATAGTATTCATTGTTATTAGATTTGATAGGTGATCCTTAAAAGGGAGGTTTCGGGTACGATATATCCAGTTGCAGTCAACTAGTGTTTTGAACCGAGCCATCCCCTGTGTCCAGGAGATTAGCGTTAGTTGGTTATAAATACTATCCCCTGACTGAGGCACCACATATAATGCTTTGTATCACTATTGTTTAGCTCTCGATCATCTTACTATGAGATATTCAATTTTTATGGCTCGAATTGCGCAAGTACGTGAGTGGTTTCTCATGGTTGGATATAATCACTATAGCTACTAATATTGTCAGACAACTCTTCATTCCAATGTAGCCGGGTAGTTTGATACACGAGCTCAATCGTACATTATCGAAGAATAGCGGTTATAGTGGCGAGATTATAAATAAACACCTGTGCTTTGGGAATTGACATTTTGTGTGAGAAAGTCTATATTTTCATATGGCATTGCGGTGGATAATCTGGTTGGTTTACCACGAAACCACCTAGTATATAAATAGCGATAATAAGATCCTCACACGGGAGGCGGCTGCTGGTATTGCGAAATTACTTCCCCATCAATTTTACCGATATCGCGTGCCCGGCAGATATGGCTTTCCTGCTAGGATTTCGTGTGTGTTTGGTAAACGTAAGTAATCATACATTATAACACTATTGAAAGAGATGCACTTCCATCTAATCTGGAAATCTTCGTTGTTCTAATTCTGATATATACTTGAATCCATAGTTTAGATTACCACGGCGTTGACAACATCTGATTTTTCTTCCGATTCATAGTATCTTTCTTTTGCAACATCCTATTTGACGTTTGTGGTCTTCGTATGCGCATATATGAATAATTAATCAGGAGATAGGTTATTGTCTGACTGCGGCATGTCAGTTTGTCCAGGATTTGGTGCCATCTGAAACACCCGTGCATGTATCTTCCATTATTGAGGTGTAGCTTGCCGGTATACCATTTTCTTAGGAACCGGTTGTCTGTGCGTCTAGAATTTGGAAGTACGATCCATTTTATTGATATGTTATGGCTTGAGAATATATATAGCGGTAAATACCGGGTGGTGGGGTAAGTGCTGAGAGGAAGTCGGAACATCAAGTCCCCATCATGATATCATCATTGAGGGATATTATGATATCCAAGTTGTCATCGATGCAACACTTCTTTGCTGGTTCCAGATGAGGGCGGAAGAGATGTCCATCGAGGTTCTCTGTATTTAGTCTTCAGGGAAATATCGAAATTATAGCTTATTGAGATGCAAATTTGTGTAGGAGAAGAAACACTAAGGATTCGATCTCTTGACTGGCATGCTTCAGAAGCATTTGATTGTGGTTACCGAGATTTCATATAAATCCATAGGGTAATATGTAATTCTTTGGCCAAGATTTTGTGGGGATCATCTTCGGAAAAAGGAAAGCGAATATTTGTCGATATTAGCGCGGAGAAATTCGATTTTGGTCCACTAGAGCGTCATCCACATATCTTCATCCTCTAGACTGATGATGTCTTTATAAAGAAAGTCGGGAGAAACTTCGGTCCCCATCTCAAGGGATCTTGTCCCTTGTCTTAATGAGAGAGCTTTAGATTTAGACATCTAGGCTGTATCTTCTGGCTAATTTGTAGTATACGTGATTTTTCTTGTTCATCTGAAACTGCTGATACTACTGGTATTATAGGACCGTAACCTTGGCTTATTTCAATGTGCACCTTTCCCAAAGGACTGGGTACAATGCATCTCAAAGCCCCTCTCTAACCAATTGTATAGTAGAAGTATGAGTTGTCTGATGTAAAACATAGCTTCGACTTCTGAAGCTTAAGTTTGCGAATTGAAATGACTTTGGAAGAAAATGCAACTTGATAGTATTGACCAGAATAGTGTATAACACATGTGACCGATTTCCTTGATACTGTTAAAAACTACCTCTTTTATAGTTTGTGCAACTACTCAAGATTAAGATTTAGATTTTGGCTTGTTTTTTTATCGTATGCTTCTGCAGCGATGAAGGCTTGTAATACTGCGATCATGGTTTTATTACTTGATTCATGAACTTGGACTTGCAACCGTTTTCATGCTGCGAGTACTTCAACAACTCTTCATATCAAGTTGGCAAAGTTCAATTATAAGATCTACCAAAATAGCACAAACCGTGAACCGCAGGAACCTGTGATTTTAAAGTTCATAGGAAGTTCATTTTCCAAGTTCAACTTGTGGGTGTGTGTATTTTCTTTCCATCTCAGACTTATATATTGGGTTATGCTTGAAGATCGGTGCTTCATACGATGTTGAGGCTGATGCTTTTTTGGATGTATTAAAGATATAAAAAAGCTTGTCCCGTTAATCTCATGCTGGTGGTTAATTGCTTTCTGTGCAAAACTTATACGCACATATATCCATTCCCTTTTTTTTTCTTATATTATAACTCCTTAATTACAGGAATATCGTTTCATGAATTTGATCATCGAGTTTGATCATGCCGTAACGTTGATTTCTGGATAACAGCGCTTTGGTGCTGTCAAATATTATGGTAGAGATGGGATTTCTCTCTGACTTAAGGCTGTGAAGGTTTGCCTTTATAATAATGAGAGCATGCAGGGTTGGTTTTCCGCTTTAATATCTCTAGGCTCTTGCGATTTAATACCGTAGTTTTTAGTGGACTCGCATTTGACACTTTTCGGATATTCCGCGATAGTCTTATAGGTGCGATTGATCGTTCAATTTAGTTTGTTCGAACAGGCATAAAATTAAAGATCTTGAATGTTCAAGCATAGACTGCAGCCAGTTGGCTAACTTGAGATACTTGTGGACTAGATATTTGTCTTTATGTTTTATAGGACTTAATATTGCTCATACATTTGCGTTTCTAGCAGCAAGTTGAGCCACTCAATGAGTGTGGTGTTTCTGATAGAAGAACATTTCCTCCATCTCCGCATAGAGGCCTAGGTAGCTAGTAGACGCATCCTTCTTCTCTGTTTCCCACCTCGACATTCTCATCACTGGCAAGCTTATACGTATACTCGAGTAAACAAACCATGAGTGCCAGGACCCTTCCTTCAGGATTTGTTATATACTACTGTATTCGCAGATATATCATAGCCCAAAGGCGCGCGGAAGGTCTTCCTTTGAGACTACTGTCATAGGTCTGTAAAATTGGTATGTAGTGAAAACTATAGATATGGTTGATACTGGTTGGCGATTCTTCTTCATCGTAATTGAGTTTGGAGCTTTGTGTCCATTGTTCAGATGGGTTTTGTTTGTGAGTACCAATTCCTGCATATGATTCGTTATGAAACTATAATCTTTGTCAGTCAACCATAGATAGGCGAGTTCGCTGAGTTCGAAGTCACAAAATAGTTTCGAATAATATAAAAATATTTCAGAATAGATATTTAGCTTTGGCAGATCTCGTAGTATGCCACTGGCACTCGAGTCCAATAGATTATCACGAAAGTTGTTTTAGACATGTTATTATATTTGCTTGCTGTAGATGTAGGAAATTCAAATTCCTTCTTAATTCGCATATGGAAACCTAGATATAATTAATATATACCTCAGAAGAATCTCCCATAACTAAGGATAATCCAGCTAGTGTTAGGTCTACCAAAGGCACATCGATGAAGACTTTCACGACCTTGCCCCTTTCTCATGATCTGCCCCCTCCCCAAGAAGTCAGGGCAGAACTAGTTTTAATATTTGAATTTAAATTAACGAATAGGTTTTGGAATAGTTGTTTTATAGAGGCTAGGATAATTTAATATTATTACTATTACTGTTATATTTTCTTTTGATATCGAAATAGTGTTTGATTGGGGTAATTGTACTAGATATGATATAAATTTTAGATATACTTATAATTAGTCTAGTTATTCTTTTGTATATTAAAGGTATATTGATGAAGGCTTTCACAACCTTGCCCCTTCTCATGATCTGCCCCCTCCCCAAGAAGGCAAGGCAGAAATAGTTTGGACATCTAATTCAAACTAGTGCATAGGTTTTGAGATAATTGTTCCTGTAGAAGCTAGGGCGAGTTCAAATTAAAGTTAATTTAGTTATTTTTTGGTATACGAAAGGCACATTGATGAGGGCTTCCACGGCCTCTCCTTTTCTCATGATCTGCCCCTCCCCAAGAAATCAAGGCAGAAATAGTTTTGACATCTAACTTAAACTGGTGCATAGTAGGCTTTGAGATAGTTGTTCCAGCAAACAGGCAACTTAGTATTACTGATATCGCCGCTGCATTCTCCCCTTATATCAAAATAGTCATCTTATATTTATCTCAAACACCATTCATTTTTTGATCCTTTGTTCTTTTAGGTAATTCTATCCCTTTTTGAAACAAAAGAAGTTACCGAGACAAAAGAAGTTACCGAGATCAAAATTAAAAAGAATAAATATAGAATTTGGTCGATATTATTATTAAATGTAATGATGTATTGATATATACTAAGGATTTTAGAAGCATTGTTTTTTTTGAAGGGGTAGAATTATTGGTATTTTGACTGATTTCATATAAGTATCTCACCTATGACCATGGGATGGACCATAAGTGAGGTTTTGAATTAGCGAGAGTCATACCTCGAACACAGTCCTCTGAGTGTCTTCCGGGACTTTACACTAATATTTTTTTAATTTTACCATATCAAAGAGATTAGGAGGCGATTGTTCATAAAAGATTGTTTGTATTCGATGTCCATGGAAGGCTCGAAGTTCATACGATGTTCTGAGAGGTATTATTCGGTGCCAATCAATCTTAAAAAATAAAATATCAGTAATATTTAACGTGACCTCGACGATGTGGCCCGGCATAAAGGGACATTGGCTGATAGAAGGTCTATGTTAGGTAGAGACCGGGGCCCCTGTTCTTCCAAAATTTGGATTAGATATCGACATAGGACGATCCGTGGAAGTAGACGCAGCTCATGTATTTGTGGTAACACATGTACATTCTTCATGCCGAGAACGGAAATATATGCGCTTCTCCTTTTTAAAATAATTTTGTTATGTGCGCGATGGTAGTTTAGGTATTCGATTTGATAATAACAGGAAGAATGCCTTTTCTACTACTGCTGTGCTGCTACTATCGCTACTGGCCATGAGTTTGTCCATGGTGGCGATTGTTTCTGCTATTGTTGATAGCTTGCATTCTGTGCATAAACTGGTTTTGAAATGAAGGGGTTTAGATAGTTATATACTTTTAAATAGACGTAATTTTGGTAGTGTGAAGTCTAAAAAAGAGATAAGATTGAGATGGAGAAGGTAAAGATGGACGGAAGGAACGATAGAAAGAGAGGAGTGGCGGGGTTTTATAGTTCTCCTGAGATGTATGGGAAAATCCAGTAGCAAAGCGCGGAAAGCCCTGGAAGCTGGAAGCTTCTCTATCGAAAACTTTGGTAACAGCTGGAGCAACAGTTGCAGAAGTTAGGAGAACCTCATAGTTTATTCACTAGAAGGTTCCACAAAGCCATCCTTAAGCTACTATACTAGAAATGAATGTTCTCGCTTCACAGAGGGAAGCTCTTCTACTAAGGCATAGACCTATTATCTCACGTATACATCCTATCTATCCCGTATATGATATCAGTCAATATTCCGCATATCCCATTACATTCCAGCATTGTCTATCTCCATCATGCTTAAACCATTGTTAAATACTCTTCAAATCTCCTCCACGTGATCCAGATACCGCCAAAACTAAAATAAGATAGAAGTATTTAAATGAAAAAGAAGGCTAAACCGCACATGCCAAAGAACAAAATATAATGGTGGTGATGGTGATGGTGATGCCCTAGAGCCAAAAATATAAAACATCCAAAAGGGTGAAAAACCCAGAGTGAGAAAGTTGAAGAGAAAGAAAGAAAGAAAAAAGTGCTTCTAAAGATGCCTCAAATGCACAGGCGACCTGCCATCCTACGGCTGACCGCCGCCATTAGCGCCACCCCCAGCAGCACCCCCTCCTCCAGTTCTGACCCCAACGTCTCCATCCTCCAGCGTAAAACTCGTACCCCCGAGCATTTCACCACCACCATTTCCACCAGGTCTCCCCGCCATTGTCGTGGCAGCATGTAATCTCTGATCCAGAACTTTCAACGCTAATTTTCTTCTCCTCTCCGCTTCCTGTCGAGCAGCCGATATGCGTCCTCCTGGGGGTCCTAGTATTCCTGCGAATCCACCACTGCCAGCTGTAGCTGCCACACGGTCATTACCAGCCTGTACATCCTCATCCGTGAACGGGATGCAGAGTTTCACTGCAACAGCGAGATCGTACACTGCGTTTGTCACGGGACTGATGAATGGGTATAGGCTATCCGGGAAGAAATGGGCGAATGCGAATGTTTCCGATGCATCGCCACGTAACGATACGGGCTGGGATTGAGCGAGGTCGACGTATTGTTTCTTGTAGAAGCGGAGGTAGAGCCATGAGGTGAGAAAGCCGTTGATAGCGAGGATGGCAGCAACATCAGTGCCGATGACGAGGCCGGAAATGAAGTTACAGAGTATGAAGAGGGCGGGAAAGTGCTGTTATTAATACCAGATTGGTTAGATTTGTTTCTTTTGATGTATATATGTTGAAGGAGTTACCTTTACTCGTATCTTGATTACGCCTTTGAAGAGGGTGACTGTATGCTCCGGCACTAGCTGTTTAAATGCCACCAAGAAGCCAGCTTGGAGGGCTATTCCGCCGCTGATAGATGTGAAGCTATACGAACCATTAGTTCCTGCGGCTGTGGATCTTATAATCCCTACAACTTCTTAATAGAAAGATTAACTTACTTTCTCTCCACGTTACCTGTTACGGCGTACCAGATAACGTATATCGCCAGCGCAATAACATTACTCCCAACGCTTACCACTCCGAGAAACTTTGCAAACTCATTCCCACCCCACGCTCGCTCTAGGTATTTTCCCCCATAGAAAAAAGTCGCTAGGGTGATGACTAGGGTGAAGATGTTTGCCTCCACAAAACTGGCGGTGACCTGTGTCCACGGATAAATAACGCTTAAGGCGGGAACGACGGTAAGATATTGGATTCGTGTCGAAGCTATGAATTCCGGCGGAGGAGAACCGAGGGGCGCGTTGTTGTCGACGGCCGCGCGGGAGACCCAAGCGCTGTAGCGGAGGGCGCCGGCGATGAGACTGAGGCAGAGCTCGACGACGATGATGGCCCGGGTTAGGGGCGGGAGGTTGATCCGCGTGGGCATTTACGGCAAAGTTGAGTAGAGTAGGTGCCGACTGGGAGAGTGACAAGCTATGAGACCCGCCGTTTGTCTCCGGCTTTTGAGGTCCCCCGTTTTGTTTTTTTCCCCCTTCGTTGGCTTGTGTGGGTATTTTTGGGAGATGTTGTTGTGTCTTTTCGTCAACGAGAGATCCTGAGACGGCTGTGCGAGACGGATAGATGCCCCTGTTAATGCATTGGTGACGGATCTCGCGGTACTCGATGAGAGTTGGAGGACGGGACGAGGGCGGGTGCTGGACAGGAGGTTTCGGATCTGTCGCAGGGGAGAAGTTGGAGAGATCGAAAAGTTGGGATGGGGAAAATGGATGAAGTTGAAAGGGCTCGCCTGACCCTGAAAATCGGACCCACTCAGAACAAGGAAGCTCCGAATCAGCCGCTTGGAGCTCCCCATCATGTGCACATCGTCGGAATATATTTATAAGAATGGATAAATATATAAAAACAGTATGCAAAATTCGCTGTTTAAAAATTTTTTTTGCCAAAATGCCAAAATGCAAGCCAGTCATCAACAGGTATCAAAGCCACTCAAAAAGTGCTCGGGTCATTGACTTTCGCTGTTTTTCCCTGCAAATGAGGAAATTCCTGTCAATAAAAAGGCACCAGTACCGCAAGTGTTTTGTTGGAATTGACAAGCACGATGTAGGTTATATCAAGTCGTATTCCTCATATTCCTGGCTTGATTTGACATGTCGCCCAGCGAATCGTCGATTCGAGGCGGATAATATGCAACTAGAAGTTGTTTCTAGGAACGATCACGATTCCAGTCGCGAAGGCTTTCCTCTATTTCATGATTTTCAACTACTGGAGCAAGAAGTTGGGTTGGCAATCGCTCGTAACGAATTTCAAATGTCTTCAGGTGCCGGTGCCTGCGCTTCATAGAAGTACTTTGGTCGATCAATTGACGAGACGGTTCTTTTCCAGTTCAAAAATACATTCATGAGAACCACTCTTTCTACAAAAGTGTCATACGATCCGATGGCATTCTAAGCAATTCAACATCTTATGTATTTATGGAGTGGTGGGACAAACCCTATGCTAAAGTAAACAACACTGAAGCAGTAGTCTTTGGGACAAATTTGATTCAGCAGTCTAATAAGCTATCCGATGTCCACCTTCAGGCATTGGTGATCTATTTGAATTCAGTGACATGGTATAGAAGGAGAACAAGATCTTAAGAAGCTAGAACCGAGGATCGAGTAATAGGGAGCCGATAAAAAACTACCAGCGGGCTTGAAATACGACTTTACAAGCTATCAACTTCCACTGGACTATGTTGTCCCTTTTGTAGCAGTCTTACAATCCATGACAAAGTCAAACAATCGGGTTATCGGGACATATATCAATTTCAGACTATCTGTAAGACAGGATCAAGAATGGCAACTCATTACTTCCCATCCGTGCATGCGGCTGGGTTATTCTATCGCTTCAATATCCATTATATATGCAGCTGTAGTATACTGTACAGCAAAATGTATCACTATTCTAATGCAGTTTGCAAACGCACTGTGGTTGGGAAATATATTAAAACCATGATCCGAAAAGTAAGCTGGGCGCCTTGGCCCTCAAGAACTAAAAAGAACCCGAAAAAAAACCAGGTGGCTTTTGATCGATCGAAATCGCAAATTTTTGCCCCTTATCTATATTTCTCGAAATTCCGCTCCGATGGCGTTCGTCCAAAGCTAGCTTAGTGATGCTGAAGATGTTAGCATGCAGTTATATGCAAACCTACCCGCCTATTCCTCAATAAATAATGCCTGCATATCGATAATGTCCTAATCATGGGGTTTACATAATGAAGCGGTATGTTGCATGATTCTATGATGTTGATTTACCCATTAAGCTCGACATGCATAGTAGACCAGCTGCTCGATCTCCACTACTCAACAAGCTCAGCCTCGCTTTTCTCGAATTCTAATTTCGTAAGATAACAGCCAAAATTCAGCCAAGACGGTACAGGAAACCTTTCCTAAGTGTGGAGTGTTTTCTATGTATGATATACAAATTTTGATTTCCAAACCGAGATCTGACTTCATTAAGCGAGAGCTGATTAGGCAACATCCCGAAACGCGAAGTCTGTCACTGTGATCTTGAAATCTGTGCTACTAGAGCCTTGAACTTGCAAAAATGAGGGGCTGATCTGCATGCCAAGTTCCGAACTTCGAATGCTAAGCAGGGATAGCTGGCTCCAGTACAGTGCAGAATTCTTACTAGTGTACCCACTGTTTGGATTTTGCAGCTGGGAATACATGTGATGAGGTAGTTCCAATGCCTACTCCATATGTACAGAACGATCATAGGATTTCAGGTCCAGATCTTTGTATCCTCCAACTCAGTTGTCTCTGCTCCATATTCAATGCGATACTCTCTATCTATAAAGAGCACAAAGCCGTTTGGCCAATATCAGTTACCAACACCGGTGGGAGCCCTGTGGCAGGCTTTGCGCCTTCTGAAGAGACTGACGAGAAATACAACGATTACCCGGATTTCTTCCCGTACTAGGTACAAGTTTAGGTTTTTAATAGCGGGATGTATGCGTTTGGGAATGACCCTGTGATTCTTCTTGTAATTATAAATGAATGGAAAGACAGAAATAACACAAGCATTTATGATCTATATACAATTCCAGTTCTTAAGATTGCTATTCTTTTCAACAATCAAGGATGTGTGAATTTCTTTTTTTATTTTGTTTCCTTCTCAAACAAGGCAATTGGTATTGTCACAGGCTTCTGAGATAGAGAATGTATGTATATGGTTCAGCGCAGCAGAATATGAACTTCTCTCACAAAATGTGCATTGGAGAAGGATATGTACCGCAGATTGAGAAATCATTGCGGCAAACTATGGCAGAATGTAGACGGTGGTTCGAAGATCGGCAGAAGCACCCGGCCTAAGGGGCCATCATTCATCTATACCGAAGACAAAAGCTGACACTAATCTCACAATTTAGGATGTAGGATTAATAATTTAATCCGTTGAAATTCTTAATAGGTCTGTTATTTCTAGAGCTGCTCTACAAAGACTCTCATCTTAGGTTTGAGCATTTCATTCATGACAGCTTCATTAGCGCTATCCGTGGCGACGATCTGAGCTTCAAATTTCACCTCATCTTGTAGCTCATAAACCGTAATTTCTAGGCTGTCCGCCTTTCTTTTTATCTGCCGGTAAGGTCGAGAAGTGTACATGATTTCGCTCAGAATCTTAATGGTCGTGTATCCATCTCTTCTGTTGTATTAGCGATTGTTGAGTTCATATCATGTGTGGTAGAGATGGTGGTCGCCGTCTCTTCCGTTTTACTTTTAATTTCTCTCCTCCTCGCCGATATTGAGGTAGAGCTCGAACCTTTGTTGTTTTTGTAGTCCAAAATTTTTATCATCCTTTTTCGTCTTACTCGATAGTGTAATCCGAGGACGGGGCAGGCCGTCTTCAGGGGCAAACTCGTCTTCCGCAAGCCGTTTATGGCACACGAATTTGTGATATATATATGGTCTTCTAGCATACTTAGCCTAAAGTCGCATAGACACGAATATATATATAAAGAGAATTGAATTATTTATTATCCCTGCGTAGATCTCCCGCATCTCCTTGCATCTATTCTTCCTGATGCACTTTGAAAGTTTGGAAAAAAAAGTTACGTCCCAGATTAAGCCCAAACAAGCAGGCCAGTGGTTTCTAGTCTCAAGAACCCTCTTCGTGTAGTAGTAGTAGTATGAATTAAGTCTGCTAGGTTACAGACTAGGTTTTCCCTTATTGCTATCCGGCGGGAAAAATGACAATGACCAATAAAGAAAGCAAAACAAACAACAACGCTACGCTAAAACCTTCGTCATCTTGTATACCAATCTAACACACTATTCCGCATATATTTTGTTTGGACTTATACTCTGTCCAAGTAACTGTCGATAAAGGCAGCTGGAGTGTTAGGGACGAATTTCAACAGACCTGGTAGCCATTTCCTTGTGTTGAGAGAAGGGTCGAGACCAAGTGCTTTCAACACAAGCCACATGCTACCAAGTTTGCCTCAACGACTTATTATCCAGTCTGGTTGCCTCTTCACATCCGCAGTCTTGTGTCGGTAGATTTTCAGCAAAGTTGAATAATTAGATACTTGTACCATTTTCGTCAAAAAAAACGCCTACAATTTCTTCCCGCTACGAACCCTCCCGCTACGACGTCGTCTTTTTTGTACCCTTCTTTGGTTTCGTCGAATCGCCTCGCTTATACTTGTCCGTCATCTTCCAGTACCTCTCAAACTCCATCATGCATCCCTTAGACTTCTCCATAGCTCCACACTTCTCAAAATGCACGACAAAGTCGCCAGTTTCGTACCCGGTTCCTTCGTACTTTGCGTGAATCTCGTCGTCATCAGATTTCTTCCCTGCCTTTGCCTCTTTGCTACTCTTCTTGTTGGCAGGACTGTTGCCTCCCGCAGCAACAGGATAAGAGAGCATGATTCTCTGTGGAATGATCGCCAGTTTGGCGAGAAGCGTCGGATGCCATTGGATCATATGTTCCTATTCTTTGTTAGCCCTTGTTATATCAATTGTATGTGTTGGAATTGGGGAAAAGACCTACCAAAGCACTAGCATCCGCGTCGGTAAAGTGGTAGAACCGGTAGAGTGGATCAAACCACATGTCAAGGAGGTAATACCCATAAACAGTGCCTCCTTTCTTCCCACCTTTGCCTTTCTCCCATCCCATCTCGTCTTTGCTCCTCCTGATAAAAAAGCTATCACTTTTAACTCCATGGCCGTCCTGTGTAATGATAAACTGAACATCATCGGCATCCGTCCTCTTGAATGTCTTGATGATCGATTCCGGCGGGATAACAGGATGGTCTCTTAGCATCAGTGAGTTAAGGCGGGATTTCGACAGAATATGCGATTCGAGCGAGAGATCCATATTGATAATTAGCGAATCCGCAGAGAGGAACCAGAACGTCTTGGTATACGGATAGGTTGCCATCGCGTGGCGCATTAATGGTAGTTTGTTATAACTCTGCCCATAATATTATCGTCAGCTTCATCATTCATCTCGAATAAACCCAGCCAAAATCATAAAAAATAAAAATAAAAAATACCTTGACATAATGCCTTGTCTTGCCCGTACCATCCTTGAAATTATACTCATTCCCAGCCTCGTACTCGGACAGATCGGCCGCGAAAACCTCGTACCCCCACTTCTCAGCATACCGCTTCCGATTCTCCACTATCTTCTTCGAAAACGACGCTGACATAGAGCTCTTATCCAACCCGACGACAAGCACTGCGCCCGGCGGCATCTTCTTCCCATTGGCGCCGCCGCTACCTCCAACACCACCAATGATACCACCCACTCGACTTAACGCCGGCTCATCGTCCCTGATGTAAAAGTAGTATATGCTGCACACGAGTAGGAAAAACACGATCAACGACCGCCGACGGCGTTTTAAAACATGTGAAATGTATGCCGATGTAGAAGATTGGTGTTTCGGATGGGTGGCTGTCGCCCTAGCGGTCCATTTCTCAGACGGGCTGGGAGTGAGGTTTGTCTGCGGGAGGGAAGAGGCGACGGTGCCTGGGAGTGAGAAGTGCATTGTGGCGGAATGGAGAAAAAAATATGTCGGCCGGGTGGCCGTGTAGCTCCTGTTGTTGTGATCCGGCGATAAATGTTGGACAGTCCAAATAGTTGGTTGGTTCTTGCGCTTGCCTGGCCGGGTGTCAAGATAGAAATGATATCACGATAGGTTGCTGCTATTGCGGGATAATTATAATAGTAAAAGGCAGAAAACTAGCTCGTTCCTTCTGATATCGCCGTACGTTTGCAGAATTTTGCAATTTGTAGAAAATATTTGAATTCCTCGTCGAAAGAGAAAAATCGGGCTCGAAGTCTCGCGCAAAACGTGAATGCGGAAATAGCAGGCTTGTTATCGTGGTCTCGTCAGGAGAACGCCAGGTCCGACATCAAGTAAACAAACATAAGTCATCGTGAAGAAAAGAAGAAGAAGAAGAAGAGAAAGGATTCGGAAGAGACAGGGCGTTTTCGACTATTAATATCTTCCTAAGCTGAAAGCGCAGGTGCAGTGCGGTGGGAGGGGGAATAGGCAAGTCAAGGCGAAGAAGGCAGAGCGAAAAGCGTCAAAGTTGAAGAAGTCCTCCTCCTGAGATTGCTGTATTCCTCCGGTTACGACCATGTTGCTACCATGTTACCGCCATGTTACCACCAGCCCCTGCAGACTAAACCCTCAGGTCGCTCGCTCCTTAGCTTAGAGCATCCCGGCGTTGGCAGGAGGAGGGTTTCTGCGCCGTCCCAGAATCGGCTATCCGAAAAGCTTGGTACCTTCGTTGCGTCAGCCCGCTTCACTTGCTTGCTTCCAGATCCATGGCCATGTAAATGTCTGGACACTGATTGCATCCCGTACATCGAGTATCCGGCCAGGGACTCGGACTCAGGCTTCCATACTCAGCAATCGAGACATCTCAATCGGACAGCTGTCGACTTGTCGGCCTCGTATCCTGAAAGAAGTCGCACCTGCCCGTCCCGTCCTGCGGCTGATCCGGCAATGCTACCTCGCAATGTCCCCCGAAGCAGCATGGACCAATTCCGCCCATCGCCGGTCTATATTTGGTCACCTCAGTATCTCCCCATCGCGGCGACAGAAAACGGAGCCTCCCACCTCCAATAAAAAAAGCCATCCGAGTCGGGTGCATGTGCGCATATCTTAAATTATTATTGTGTAGATTGCGATATGCATGCCAAAGTAAATAAACTGTTAACTGTCCACAACGAGAGAACCAAACAGGATGCCATTTTGCTTTTAGCTTTCAATCGCAATACTAATTTCGATCCCTCGCTAGTCTCTTTAAACTGGCCTGTCCAAAATGAGTAGCAATAGTAATACAGAATTAAAAAATGTCTCGTCAAACCCCAGAATCGAATAACTAACCGATCTGACCAATATACACGGCTCGGAATCGAACCCGTCGAGGGAAAATATCTACATATACTTACACAGAAACCATAGAAACCACCCGTCTAGCCGTCTGCCGTAAATATCTATATACTCACCAACGGCACAAGAAAAAAGAAAGCACCTATCAATTCCGCACTCTGCCAGTACCCTTCTCCTTCACATCCTCTTGCGGCCCCACAACTCCCCCAAATCCCCATCTCGTAGTCTTCTTCTTCCTGCCTCTCCGATCTCCGTACTTCTCATCAAATTTCCGAATCATTCCCAAACTGCCCATATCATCCGAGATGCTCGCCGTGATCTCGCCTAGCGCTTGTTCAAAGTGTTTACTCTTTAGTATACGTTTGGGCGGGTAGATTCCTGTCTCCTTGTAGGCCGTGTTCTCATCTTTTACAGCGGCCAGTGCAGTCGCCACAGCAACGTTTTTAAGATCCGAGCCTGAGTACAAACTCGTTCGCTCGTCGGAAGCTATCGCTGAGAGGTCAACCTCAGTGTCCACGTCTTCGCCATCCAGGTGGATCTTTAGAATAGCTAGTCGGTCTTCCGCCGTTGGAAGGTCGATAAGGATTCTCCGTGGTAATCGCTGTTTGAATTTTCTATTAGCATCGATCTTTGTTGTCGAAAAACATTTATAATGGGCATACCCTCAAAACCGCATCATCCAGATCGAACGGCCGATTGGTCGCTACCATGATGAATGCAGACATCTTGGCCATCCCGTCCCACTCTTTCAAAAACTGATTGATCAATTCGCGGTGCGAAGTCCGCTGATGATGCGCTGTCCTTGCTCCAAAAATTGCATCTGCCTCGTCAATAAAGACGACACAAGGACTCAACTTTTTAGCCAAACTGAAGATTGCCTATAATGAAGTTAGCTAGCTTGATCCCGTCGTCTACGCCTTGGTAAATAAAGCCATACCTTGACATTCTTCTCACCCTCCCCAACGTACATATCGTAAACCTCACTCCCACTAACTTCCAGCACCGTCGCCCCGCTCTCTTTCGCTACCGCTTTAGCCAACAGTGTCTTTCCCGTCCCGGGAGGTCCATACAACAGTACACCAGGAATCTTATCCTGTGCCAAAACACCATACGTAAACGCCTCGGGTCTTAGCAATGACAAGCTTGTCAAGGTCTTCAGTGCGTCTACTGTATCCTCCGCCGCTCTAACTTGATCAAACCCGGTCGAAATACTTGTCGGATCGATAACTCCACCAAGTAACCTCTTCTCATGCTTATTGCATTTCCCCTTCAATTTACTCAACTTGGCAGCCCTGACTTCCTCCACTGTCGGTTCTTCCGCTTCGGCTGCATCCCTCTCCTCGGCATTTTTGAGTTCAGCAGTCGACCAAGCCAATTTAGCCTTATCACTCTTCCTGATAACTTTGATCGCTTCTGCAACATCACTAGGACCAACAACTCTAGGCCCTAGCTCTGAATCGCCGGGCTTCGGTAAACCGCCAATAATCGTCAAAGCAAGCCGATGCACCGAACTCAACTCCCACACCCAATCGCTGATATTCGATACTTTCGGGGTATTCTCAAAATGCCAGTCCTTTGGTACCTCCAGTGTGACCGCGAGCCCTTCCTCCCCGCTACGGCGTGTAATCATCGCCTTCAGATGGCGCATATTGATCTCACGTATTCGCGACTTACGGTCTCGTTCTAGCAGATCTCGTGTCGAATCCCATGGTTGCGGCGGGACAACAATCGTTCGTTCTAGGTTTCCAGAGGGGCCAGGCGCCAGTTGCAAAGCGTTCAGCCACGAAGGGTTCAAATCCATCCCATGGCCAAGAGTCGCAGAGTTTCCTAAGATCATGATCTCTCGCCCTTCCACACGTCTCTCATAGACGAGTTTACGAAGGATCCGTAGGAACGTTTTACCCTCCGCGACAGATTGTAGTTCCTTAAAATCCCTGACTTGAACGATAGTTCTATTCGTCGACGATAAAAGTTTATCGCTGGCTTCCTTATCCGTTATTTTGCGTTTCTTGATACCAGAGTCAAGCATGAGTTCTAGCACCGTCTGTAGCTTTGGGTGCGAATCTCCACGAGGTCCGCCAACGGGAACACCCATAGGTATCGAACCCTCTCCTGGCCCCGTCCCCCTGATTTCGATCAATCCATCAATGTCGGTACCGCTTACTGTCCCAAGAGGTACGATGGATCCGATACTGCCTTGTGCACCCTGCCCGAAGAATCTCTTTAATATGCTAGAAAGCGGCATTGCGGTTGATCCACCTAAGAATGTCGCCACAGGTTGTCGATCGCCTGCGAATGGCCGGTTAGAGTCTTCATAGTCTGCGTTTCCTGCTTCGTTGTCTTCACCCGCCTCTGCTTCTTCGGATTCCATGGCGAGTTCGCTGTTGTCTCCTTCGACCTCCTCCTCCTCGCTGCGCGGACGATTGTTCGGATGAATGAATTGAGCGTCGTATCCTAGGGTTCTAAGTTCGGCAGTAGGTTGAGGGGGAAGAACTATAGACAGTCAGTCGTTAGAACCCCGGATATATATTTTATGGGTATTTTCTATATTCGACTTTGGTCAAGCAAAAGCAGTACTAGGCTGCTTACCTGAAGAAGCAGCAGGGGGAGGAGTTGTAGAGGTTTCTACGTAATCGCCGGCAATTTCAGCCACATCCTCGGCGTCGATACGGACCAATGTAGCACCTAATTTTCGGGCGAGATCTTCGGAGACAGCATCGAGAAAATACGTGCCATTAGTTTCTGGCGTTTGTGGGAATATTAGGACACAGTCGACCGTGCGGGCGACTTTTGCTTGGCTGAAAACCGGTTTGGGGAGTGAGAGGGTGGCATTAACGGTGGAGAGCACTTCGGTCCATACTGCGGGTGATAGACCATATTTGTTATCGAGGGAAGTGGAAGGCGTGAAGAAGGCGATCTCGGGCTGAGAGGGTTTAGAAGCTGTGGGACCGTCTGACGACGATGCTGGACTTGTCGGTTCGTCGGGAAGTTTGCTTTCTGGGTCTATCGGATCTGCGGATGGGGGAACTACAGGTGTTGGTTCAGGCTCTGAAGATCCGGATGAGGCAGAGGCTTCTTCCTGGATTGCCCGTGCAACTTCCAACATCTCTGCATCTGTCAGCGGTGTCGCGATTTTGCCGGATCTATCCTCTAATTTAGCTTCAGCTACTGTGATTGAGGCTTCTCCCTCGACGTCTACCCGTCTGCTCGGTCCACCGCCATTCCCACTGCCACTACTTGTTTCTCCACTACTACCATTTCCTGACCCTTCTCCTATGTCCTCGTCTAACGGGACTTCCGTTCCAAATCGATCAGCTATATCTAACCTTGACTCCTGTTCTTCCAGCTCCTCTGGCAGAAAAACAGCTCGTTCGAGAAACCATTCTGGTAAATCGACCTTTGGCAATGGTTCTTCTTTAACCCTTGTCACCTTTTTCGTAATTCTCGGACTACGGGTGGTCGTTCTCGTAGCAGGTCGTTTCTCAGGTTGTTCCGGATCGGTGCCGCCACTGCCCCCTGTAGTCGCAGCGCGGAGCGCAGATATTATTTCAGGCGATAGAGACACGTCGCCATCGGTGGGGACGTGGGGTGCGTCATCTGTACTCGATTCCTCAGGTGATGCGGACGGCAATGATGAGGATGAAGACGATGTAATGGATGAGTGGTGAGCGCTCGGTTCCAAGTCTTTCGGCGTGGATGACGGCGCAGAGGATGTTTGCGATGAATTGCTGGTGGTAGGAGTTGGTTCGGAATGCTCATTGCTCGGCGGGATCTGTGAGGTATGTAGCTTAGTGGAAAGATGAAGGTAGCTGCATCGGTAGCAGACATATGCGGAGCGCCGTAGCGATGGAGAGGAGAAGCTGGGGTTGGATCGGAGTGAGGTAGCGTTGACCGAGGATCGAAGCACCGTATGCAGCGCTCGTTTCGTGGCTACATGCATCGGCGGGCGGTAAGGGGCTTTGTGAGAAAGCTCTAACTCCGCTCGAATTTACAGAAGTATAGTCGATTCGGCCGCGGGCGAAAAAGGTGATATGGGAGGTGGAGCGAGAGAGGAGATGTTGACAGGCATGTGTCCTTGCCTTGGAGGGTTTGAAGCTTTCTGCGCTAAAAGTGCCGGTGAGGTTCAGTTCGTCGTTATCTGAAAAATTCGATGCGTCAACGTCGACAACACGCTTGCCGCATCTCCCGGTCGACCCCGCCGCTATGCGGCAAGTGATACGTTGTGAGGCGTCAAGTCTTAGCTTGTCCTGCACGACTGTCCCGGAAAAAATATCAGGCACATTTAGAACAATATACTTAAGTGCTTCTTGCATAGAGGGCCAGACGATATCAGTTCTATAAAACTTCCTGCTTTTAAGGCTATCAGTAATCCTCCCAGCCTGCTTTACGGCTGTTACATTTGGTTTCCTAGCCTCGCTAGCTGGCACGTCTAGTCTGTGCCACCATAGTGCATATAGTGCAGGATCAATAAACATCATTAATATAAAAGCATAAGCATATCTCCGAGGCTGTCGCTTTTGGCTATGCCTAATCCCATTTGAATGGAGATATATTGATTTAACCACCACCATTAACCCCGCTCCTATTCTTTTGCCTTTATTGCTATTATCACGGGCCTCAGTTTGTCTCGTAAACCAGACGCCTCAGCCTCATCAATCTCATATTTATACTAGTTTGTATTGTCGAATCTCTAGCCATGGCATTCGACAAGAAATTATGGGAGGCTTATCTTTCGCATAAAGTTGATACATACGCAATAATCGATTGGCTGGCAATAACATGTCTTAGGAATGGCTACCCACTCTCCAAATTGGCTCTTGCCAGAGATGCCCCTGCTGCCGTCACGACGACAAAGGGCATGAACAAGAAGAGGTTAAACGAAACTAGATTCCCTCAGATATTTAGTATTAAGCCGAGCTCTTGGGTCATCTTGGCCCAATATATATACAAAATCCCCAACACATCATTCACAGTGCCCTGGATATTTTTCGCCATCCTCGCAGAGGTCATAGCAAGCCGAGAGGAAGTCGGAAAAGCATACGATGAAGAGAGCCCGGCCCAGGCTAGCCATAAGTTTTGTAACAGGCAGCTGAAGGATGTTTTCAGAATTCTACTACCCCGGAAATCAGCGAGCCATGAATCCCTTCCGGATAACGGTTCGTAATACGGAGATCTATATTGTTACAGGCGTGAAACCTAATCTAATAGTTACAGATCCATTCAAATTAATCTTGAAGAATCGACGGCAGGGTATAAATAGACACGATTTGCAGGTCGAGTATCGTACTAAAGAGCTTGACTGCCATGAAAATTTCAGTAGCAGAGATATCATTAACATACGAACTTTTATGAGGTGGCTTTGGAACGTCGTTAGAGACAGCACGATCTATCTTCTACGCCTGGCACGAGATTGTGCAATAGCCTTGGTCCTCTTTGGTCTTCTGGGTCTCTTCCGAGGAGAGTCTATCTACGCCGATGAGATTGTGATGGAAGATTCGACATAAACAAAGTTAGAATATGTGCTTATAGATCATCTTACACGTTAGGGGAGTTCACTCCTAGCGTACCTTATGATGAATTTGACCGATCAAAATCTAGGATTGCCCGTCATATATTCTCCGGATCTAAAACCCTAGATTCGTGAAATATCGCAAGAGCACGTCTTTTTAAGCGACCATTCAGTGATTAGTCTTGATTGGGAAAAATCCATTTATCTACATTTCATTAACAATATTTAAATTTCGAGTAGACCATTTAGTGTCAGTGACAGATCTGCGTTTCCCGCCCAAGCCGCCAAACTTCGAGGCGCATCAAATTGGACCCGCAGAAAGCCAAAAATGCAGTACTTGGGCATACTTGCGAACAACTTTTGTCGATAATGATTTCCATTTGGGTAATAAGCGGGTAGTATTGTCAATGGGTAGTGGGTAGTCTGTATCTGTATACAGCCCGGTGAACGGGGTAATAGAATAGTATTGGCTCTAGACGGTATAATAGGGTTCCTTAGGGTCCAAAGGGTAGCAAAGGGCAAGAACAGGCTCTTAGAGCCCCTATTGGCCGGGATCCGGCGTCCGTAACCCGTTGACAGTATACAGATTATGCAATTCTTACAACCATCACTGCACTATCAGATTTGCGATCGCATGCATCGAATCTGAACAACGAAGCTCGAAGGATGTCAGCGAATATCAACCACACGATTGACAACACCTCATCAGTCCCAGTTCCTAAACCCAATCCTCAAATAATAAAGATTATAGCATATAAGTGGGAGCAAAGAGGCTCCACCGATTTCCCTATCTACAATGCATATATGAATACTTCCGAAGATGCAGCTGAAAAACATCAGGCACGGACGTATCCTCCACAACCCCAGAAAGAAAGCTCACACCATCCACGAGATTATCTAAGCAGCCTACCATTAGAACTTACCTTTATGCTCATGCAAAACTTGGATATTCGAAGCTTACAGAACCTTCGCGGTGTTAATATCGCATGGCGATCCCTTATAGAGGCTTATCCTTCCTACAGAAGACTTTCCGCGGCAGCTCCTCTTTTATATTACGCTCTTCGGTATATTAATTATTCCTCGGTGGTCAGAATCGAGCACTTGCTCGGTGTTCTTAGGACACAACGCTGTTTTCTGTGCTCCAATTTCGGCAACCTTCTATACCTCCCAAGATTGCGAAGATGTTGTCTTGCTTGTTATCCCCTCGCTTCAGAGCTCCGAACAACCACCGTCGCTGCAGCTCGTCTAATGTATGGGCTACCAGATGAATTTTTCAAAGACACCAGAATATCTACTTTCTATCCGCCGCATGATCAGTTCGCTTCAAATTTCGCTTCAGGACACGGGGTTAACACCACTCTTCCACAGAGCTATCATTTAGTCAACGTAGTAACCGTACAAAAGATCGCAGTAGCGGCTGGATATCAAATTCCATCCGGGTCGCTTAGTCCTTCTGACGAGGCCTACGATATCTCTCGCATTCAGCATGACGTTAAGGATCAACGAGATCTTGTCACAATACCAATACCATTTGTGGATTCTGATGGAAAATCCCATCCTGGATTGTATTGTAAAGGGTGCTGGTATGCTTCCAGCTTCCTAGACCTACCCAATAGCTATAGTATTACGCAAAGATTTTCAGCTATTAAGCGCATCCGAATGTATCGAGACACATGCTACTCATTCCAAGGGATATTGGACCACGTTTGCAAGTGTGTGGGGCTTCGGATGGCTGTCACTAAATGTAAGCGGGCTGATAAAAGGATCGTGGAGTACTTTGAAAATATTCTTGAAAAGGTGGATATTTGATATTACGCAATATGGTTCTCTAGTACGGCTAAGATGCTTGAAACTTTTGAGGGAGGGTTAAGAGCCATAGCTCGTATATAGTATCGTTACCTAAATGCTAGGCGGGAGGTTACAATTGTCTGGCGCGGTCATCAGTCGTATTAATTCTGATGAATTTATGACTATTTCCACCTATAATAGCAAATAACTTGGCCGCTAGATCTGGCCTAGCTTTACACTGGTTCAAGTAGAAGCTGTTATTTATTTCTTGGATCATGACATTACGCCAATCTCTACACAATTATTATTGCGACGCAGTATGCGATTTACCTTATATTAAGCCCTCTGCTATGAGCGGGAACTATATTTACCGAGCATTAATTGTGCAAAGAATCCCATTATATTCCAGAGATCAAGGAATTATATTGTGGGGCACTGATACTAGTTGGAATGAAGCTTCGAGGATGCTATCTATAGTATCGAATATTCAATATCACAAATCTTTTTAAGTAGATAAAATGATAATTTTCTACATACAGTTTGGTATGTTATCAAAGACACCTAATATTTCCAAGGGCTTCAGTAGATTTGGAGCAGGAAACACGGAAATTATCATAGCTACGTACAATGATCGAGTTATACCATAAACATGGTGTAGCTTTACGCCAATTGCTCGCTCGCTTGGTAGAGATAGGGAACGAGACCAGCAAACGTCGATAGATATTATAGAGCATATTAGTAATAAAGGGCTCATTTTCAAACCCTTGCGTTAGCTCACATGAGAGGATTTTTAGCACTTATACATGCTATATCTGATTCTCGCATGATAAAAAGGGACCTTTAGAATATCTTAGGATGCTAGAACCTTTGATCATGACTTCTAATCTCCTTGGAATTTGCTCAATTTGGCTATAATATCTAATTGAAGAGCCATAGCGCTTGAAGTTTCCTTCCCTCGCTTGGAGGGTGGATCCCAAGCGTGATCTTTACCTAATGGCGCTCTAGCGGTCTTGGCGGCTGAAGAGAAATGCCGAATGCCCATAGGGCATGGAATGGAAAGGGTTTAGCGTTTCGAAAAAAGGGACCGTCATTGAGAGAATTAATTGTGTTGCATGTTAGAGAATCGATTAACTGTGTCTTGGAGGCCGAAAAAAATGGTAGCGAGATTGCACTACACCGACATTGGTTTCTCTCAATTGGTAGTATTAATGAAAGCTGAGAACATAGAATAAAAATTATCAGTATAAATATAATATGGCTAAGACGCAGGCTTTTGATTTAAGTTACAAACTTCCAAGCTGGAGAGCATACTCTAAAACGTTTCTTGTATTTTCCATTTCAGCCCCAATACGGTCCAATCTCAGCAGCGTTGACACCATTCCTAGAGTTCGACGACAGGCATATATACACAGCTACTTTATGAGCGCGATAGTTTCAAAAAAGGTCCTACAGAGCTACTAACCAGGGAATTAAGCTCCTAAGGTTACCTACTATCGAATATTACTAGAGACTCGGCAGCCATCGGCAATTATATACAGCTAGAAGATTTGGTGTTACGTGGGTATGTGGGAATGAGATTTTGTGTAACACAACGCTTGCCTAATTCTTCCCTAAATATCGCAATTCGGTTATTTAGAACACCCAGAAAATAGCCAAACCTTGAAACCACCTGCTCAAATATGCATTGAAGGCATATTATAAGCTTTAAGCTATCGGACCCGCGAAAACTTCCTTCCAAGATTTAAATTCTCTTGAGCTCTACGGCAATACCAGTACACGTACGCGGACTACCTAGTTACACAAAATCTGGCCAAAATCCGGTATTCGAAGGGTATTGTCCCCATTTTCGAGTCGAATATCCTAACCGGGAACCGTTCAACATTAAACCTCCGGATGTATCGATATTGGTGTAACACTACAAGCGCCTTGCAAATGGTCTAACCGAGATTCATCCTAGGTGATTACTCGGTGCATACGGTAAACGGCTTTGTGGAACCGGCACATTTTCGTCGAGCCTTATATATATTCTCTACCGGACACAATAGCAATTTGGACTTGCTTCGCAAACTTTACGAAATTCCAAGAATATTCTCAAACGCGAAGCTATAGCCGGCCTTTCACAAATACTCTGTAGCAAAATCAATTTTAATGTGGATTATTTAAAAAAGAGACACGCCCTTTTCTATTTTAAGAACCAATCTACTCGCTCTCAGCAGTCACCTTCAAGAATCAATTCTTCTACAGTCTCCGTTTCTTCATAATATCATGCCATCGAACCTTCTGGTCCTTTTACAAAACGTTTCGGATATAGACTTAAAGACGAGTCCTCCATCCTCTTCACTTTATCCGCCTGCAGATCAGAAATCCCACTATCTCAACCCTGGAATAACAAATCCCAAACCTGGTGGACTCCACAAAATCTAACTGGTACACAATGCTCCCTCCCGAATTATCAAATCAAGTCCTTCACCTTTTAAAAGAGGATGAAATAGAACTCTTCACCCTGTTCGACGGTTGTATCCCCATCAATACCAGTCCCATAGCGAAACTTATCAAACAATTAGAATATGAACGCCTTCCATACCATATCCCCGGTAGATCCGCTTGTCTCGTGAGTGATCAGTTCACTCTACAATCCACCTACCATATCTGGGAACATGCCGTTTATTCGGATACCATCTGCAATATTCTTACAGTATTTACCACTTTCGGTCCGAAGATTATCCGCAAAAAAAAGATCCGTGGATCATATTACTACCATCTTTGCGAGATGCTAAAGTATCCCGATGATCTTGCCGCAGCATCAACTTTTATAGAGGCTGTTCTAGCAGGGAAAAAGCCACAGTCGCCCAGAGCGGACGGCCTTGCGAATAAAACACCAGGTTTAACTCCACTGAGCCAGTGGCTTCTTATCTATAAGTTGCTCTGCATAAGTGACGAAGATCTGGAAGACAGAATCCAAAGTTTAGAGAAAGCGGGGAAAGAATGGTCTCTAGTCATGCTGAATCTTAGCTGCTTACAAAAGCGAATGATGGATCAGCATCCGAGCTGTGTTAGCGAAGTTTTTGAATCTGTAGAGGAAAGGAGAAAAGTTCGGACTTTTATCCAAGACTGTTTAAGGGCAGGCAGTGACAGACACGCCATCGCACAGGAGAGATTGGTGGTACAGCGGTTAGAAGTTATGGCTATTCAACAAAAATTGGTGCTCGCGATCGATTTCACTAAGATGACATTTTGCAAACTCGATCTTATGAGACTCAATCTGCTTGTCATTAGCCAGATCTGTATGAATGGGGACCTGCTGACCGCTCTAGTTAGATGGAAAGAACAGAGGGTAGAGGGACTAGGAAAACTCCGCTCGTTAGCCAGGGAGCGGATGTACAGAGACACCACGATCCAGGAGTTGGCAGAGTACAGTAGCGGGGACACATAGCAGTAGTGGTACGACTAGCAAGAGCTACTATTATTATTTCTATGTCACAGCATATAGGCTCACAAAAACACCAGTAGCTCACTGGCAATGTTGCGCAGCCCCATATATATCTAATCCACTCTAACTAAAGTCACCAATCTATGTAATTTGCGATAACCAGCAAAACATACACGGTACGAGTTAAGAGCGAGGCAGTTTCAAGTCAAGTTGAGGCTACCTAGTTCTATTCATCTGAATAAATTTATGAAATCGTATACAATTCAATCCGTGTATTCAAAATATCAAATAAATTTTTTACGCTAATAAATATCTGTATTAAAATAAAAATAAAAAGAAACCCAAAACGCCAGTAAAATGCAGGTAAGACAATAAAATATTAAAGACTAGTCATATCACTTTTCATTGAATAAAGAAAGAAGCAAAGAAACTTTAGAAGCAAAGTAACCGGTTAACTGCTCTATGTGGAAGATGTGGCCTTAGGCTTTGATGATGCGGCGGATACGCTCTTGGTGGGGGATGATGCTCGTCTCGTAGACGATGCCCTCTTCGGCTTTGGTGCAGTGGTGCTCTTGGGCTTGACAAATGCCTCGGCTTCGGCTGCTACTGGAACTGGTGCTTGGGTTGCGCATGCTGAAATATCGTAAAGTTAGCTCGAAAGCCTTGTTTTTATATATATTTACATATATATATTTTATACTTTAAAATTCCAAAAAAACAAAAACTTTTGGTACTTTTCTTGTGTACAGACGAGGAAACAAACAGGAAGGAAAACAAAGGGGGGGGGGGGGGGGAAAGAATAGGATAAAAAAAAGAGAAAAAAAGGGGGGGGGGGGGGGGGTTAAGATCATGACGAATGGCGGCCATGTTTTCTCAAGAGATGCTTCTTCAAGGGACGTTTTCTCAAGGAATGCTTGTTTATGGGATACTTACGAGTAGTTTGAGCTGGGGCAACAGCGGCGGGTTGGCTGGCGACTGGGTTTTCGGGAAGAACAGCAGGGCTACTGGCGCCTGGGAGGACGGGGACGACTCCAGCGGGAGTGCCTGCAACGGGGCTCTGTACCGGGTCGGCGGGGATAACTGGGTTCTTTGGGAGAGGCTGAACTGGGATGACTGGGGTAGGCGATGGCACGACTGGATCTAATGCGGCTGGTAAGGATGCTGCGGGGTCTGTAACAACTGGAGAAGATGCTATCGGGTTTGCAGCAATTGGAGAGGTTGCCACAGGGTCTGCAACGACTGGGTTCGCCGCAGCTGGAGAGGATGCAACTGGATCCAAAGCGACTGGGGAGGATGCTATTGGTTCAGCAGCAACTGGGGAAGATGCTATCGGGTTAGCAGCGACTGGGGTGCTTGACCCAGCTGCAACTGGAGAAGTGGCATCGGCTGGAGCGTTAGTTGGTCCAGCAGAAGCGGGAGACGTAGCGTCGGGCCATGCGCTGGTTGGGCCAGCCGCAGCCGGTTGGGAGGTCAATCCTGCTCCAGGATTGGTTCCATTCGTGGGATTACTATTATCGTTAACGTGGAAGGGTCCCTTCAAAGGAGGAATAGTCGGTTGCTGGCCGTTCAAAAGCTGCTCTCTAGCCTTTGCAAAGACTGCCTTCTGAGGAGCACCAGGTGGCTTGGTGGTGTCGAATTCGTACTCAAACTTCCAAAATCCGTTCCAAAATGTATCCGGGAGCTGGGTCATAAAGGTAACCACGCTAGCCTTGCCAGCTCTATCTGCGAGACCGATCATTCGATCCTTGATTTCCTTGTTATAATCGGCTTCGGAGTCTCGCTGGACGATTGAGCGTCTGCGGGCACGTCGCCAGGCTTGACGTCTACCCATGACCGGAACATTACCCTGGAAAAACCTCTTCACTTTCTCGACGGCCGTGGTAGCAGGCTTTGGTATATCTGCAGCAGCAGTCTTATTCGCGGCATTTTCAATGGGCAATTTACCGGTAGCCATGCCGGTCTTGTTTGCAAACTTTGGATATTCGTCACTGAGCAACTTATCCATCGACTCAGAGGTCTTGTTTGCAAATTTTGGCACTTCTAGAACTTTGGCCCCTGCTGTAGCTGTCTTGTTTGTAGTGTTCAGATCTGGGACTTTGCCATGGAGTAGGTCTTCCGCCGCTAAAGCGACCTTGCTTGCTAAGGTAGCATCAAAAGTTTTGCCCTGTGGAGAGATGTTTTCTCTCATCTCCGCCAGTTTGTCATACACTGACTGGTCGACGCCTTCCAGAAACTTGATTTCAGACTCTGGTAAGTCTTGATGTTCAGCTTCCGTGATGATATCCTCTTTGAGGGAAACACCAATCGGTGCTGCAGATGCCGAAGTGGCAAGGATAGCAAGAAGAACAAGTAGTTGCGAGTTAACCTTCATATTGACTAAATGTAGTTAATAGATCTCAAAGTGAAATATACTATGATAATGAGTAAGAGTTGTGGGGATATCGCATCTAATAAAGAATGAATGGAAATTTGCGTTTTAAAAAAAATGAGGAGCCTGCCTCGAATCAAAAATGTAGCATATAAAGAATTGAAAACCGGACCTGCCAGGTGGTAGATGAACGGTGAGTTAGTGATCGTGTGATGAGGAAGAAAGGAAGAGAAAGAAAGTTAAGATGGGGAAGTTCCCTCCTTCGATTATATACATTCTTGGCCCTTAAAAATAGCCCGTTAGTCTATATTCAGCATCAGTATGATATGTCTACGTTCGGCCACGGAAGTCCAGTTCCTTACGACGACTGTCTTGAGGTACAGCACCTCAATCAGACGGCGTGTTGTGGTTGTGGTTAAGCGGCATCCCCTGTCTCCAGCAAAGTTGTTTGAGTGGTTACAGACCGCCAGTTTCACACCGTTTTAGAGTCTCGCTAGCCATATCGAGCAGCATCGTCTTTAGAGCAGCTAGTGCTCGTCACCCCAATATTAGCAAACACTGTCAGAGACTCATTCGCAACCATTTCGATACTTAGCGTAGAACAAGCTGCTACAGTACGCCATGGGAGGCCCTCACCAGAGAAGCAGGGGCTCTGTTTATTATATTGTTCCGATATAATTCTCCAAAAGTTCTGTTTATCCGAAGAGCAAAACATCAAACATAGTCTGTCTACTCGTTTCGACATCAAAGTGCACCGTATAGACCAGGCCTAAAACCGTATTGAGATTTGAAAAAGTATCGCATGGCCCAAATGAACAGGAATTTGCTACAGACTTCTCCATGAGCAATATTCCATGCACACGGGTTGATGTTTCTCGAACATCGTTTCGACGGTTCGAACGTTTCTAGCCCCGGAATTACAGTGTCTGGACTTCGGTACATATACACTTCTCAAGATATTTTAGGAACTAATCCGCATAGGAGTAGAGTGTGCAGACTATTTCTAGAGAACTAGAATAGAAACGCGGAAACTACCCAGTTCAAGGCACTGACATCCGACGAGCAAGTACCATTGTCATCAATAATTGATCCGTGCATCCTTGCTTGCTCGTGAAATGATTCATCCACCAATTGACTACTCTCTAAGTCTAGATCCCCAAACTCGGTTCTTTTTCACATTAAAAGCCACAAAGTTGTTTATGATGTCTTCATTCAAGCCAAGCCTCAGCACTTCGCCACATTCAACAATGCTATAGCCACATGTGGCAACGCATTTTTGTGGCGCAGTCCAATCAAAAGTCTACTATCCGCCAGTTTCTTCCTCGGCCCAGCCGTTCAATACAAGCAAACATCCAGCCTCTAAGAATCCTCTTCCCTGACCCAAGCCTACCGATTATCTGCACGTCAAGCTGTCCTGCAGCAAAACAGCTTTTGACAACTCCTTCCATTCGATTAGAAGGAAGAAAATTTTGTTGTTGTTTCGTTTCACAAGCTGTCCTTCCGACACAGCCTCCACAAACGTCTACCTATACCCTAACATGGCAGGTCTAAGCTAACCAAGCTCTTCCGATGCGACTGTAAATTTTCTTTCGCTCTTATACTTTTTTCCGAAGAAGCTAGGCAGCTAGAGACTTGTTTAGGTGTAATGAATGATACTTGGAGGCATTTTTTCACTCAGCGGAATTAATGATCGTGGCCTAGAGCTTCGTTGGGGAGTAGATGCAGGTTGGGTCTTTATCCATAAGGTAGCTAGCAGGCAAGTAACTAGCCAGCTATCCAAGAAATTAAGATAAAAAATAAAAGAAAAACACTTTACAGGGGACTTAAATCGCGTGAATAGAACTGATAGAAATTTTGATACGAATATGTACAGTTATCGTACAACTTTTGATATTCTCGACCCCATAGTATAAAAGCAAAAACGATATCATATTTATTGAACAGAAGAAAAAAAGTGAATCATCGTTCTTGAAAGATAACGAATCGGCTTCTAGAAGTACTATAGAAAAAAAAGAAAAACATTCTAGGCAAAACATGAATGACTCTCTGCCCATTATACCCAGCCAGATACAAAAAAAAATTAAAGAAAAGACTTGCTTGCAAAACAGACACCCCATTAGCTCCGGAAGATGGAAACTTCTAATTTTTGCTGGTAGAACGCCGGAAAAAAGGAACAACAAAACTAGCTTAGGAATCAAAAATTCAAGACGTGATGTATTATATCGGAAATCGCAGGTTTAAGCATCGTGGATAAGCTCTACTGGAGGTCTCGCGGTATGTGGAACAACTAGTTGCTCAGAAGATGGACTTGGCGATTCATCATCGGAAAAGTCATCAACGGTGACACCTGGAACTGTTCGTCCACCCTGGTTCGTGGGCTCAAACAGAACAGTCGAGCTGCCGGATCGCTGTCGCCTGATCAACTGTTCGGTAGGGCCTTCCTTTCCTTCAACCGGCGATGCAGGGGTAGCTTCGGTAGTATTCCAGCTCAATTTCGAAAGCGCAGATGCGAGGTCCTCAGGCATGATGAGAGTGTTTGGTGGCTCCTCGTTCCTAGACTCCCAGCCGACTGGTGGACTTGGTGGCGGCGAGATGAAGAATAGCTTTTGCGATTCGGGAGCCTGCAGATGTTGGTCTGTTGGAGGCGTAATGGGAGTGTGTGTTCCAAAGTAGATTCTCATTCTGTGACCCATAAGATTCTCGCCGTCGAGTTCGCCACGGACCTTGATAGCTTCTTCGGTAGAATAGAAGGAGCAAACGATGCGAGCGAATGACTTCAAGGGTGCCCAGGAAGCAAGTGGAGCAGAGCTGGCGATGATATCGCGTAGGCCGTTGAGATGGTCCTGACGGAAGATGTCGGCCTCTTTTAGGTTTGTAATGAGAAGAGTGTTTGTAGGCGGCGAGGGAGTCACGAGAGGTGGAATAGATGAGAGATCTATGGAGAGATTTGACCGTGAGGATCGTTTAGAGGATTGTTTGGAGCTAGGATCGTAGAGTCTGAAGGTGCCGGCTGTTGGTGATGTTGGGCTCGCCGGGGCGGACGAAGTTGTGTTGGCTGCCATTTTGGGTTGATTATATCTAGAAAGTTGTAACGGCTCTTATGGAAAGTACGGTGATGTTATCTTGATGACTGTAGTAGCAGCAGTAGTAATTCTGGGGATGTTGGTATGATTGCTTGATGATGATGATGAGAGAGGATTAGGATGCAGGGAGCGGATTAGGATGTTCTTATATATGCTCTATGATACATGCAGATGCCCCGGCCAGATATATCAGCGGCTACGGAAGCAGTCAAACGGGGCAGGGCAAACACAAAAAGTGGAGATGGCAAAACGAGGAATGCTCGAACGAATGATGCTGGGACGCCCGCCCGCTCGCCTGTGCCAAGTTTCAAACGAGAGGTCTGCCTGCGATAGCCTGCTACTAATTACTATACCTGCTATTCAACCTGCTGGGCCCGCTAGGCCTGCTGGGCCTGCTGGGTCTGCTGCGGCCCTCCGCTAACCCCAAAACCTCTCGTTCCGGCCAAAGGTGCTGGGGTAGTATACCTGGGCCGTATCACCAGGAAATCGTACTTCCGCTGTATCGTCAAATTTTCTCTGCTGCGGCTCTCCCTTAATCCCTCGCCTCACGCAAACTGGAGCAACTGCTTGTTTCGAAGCAAACATGTGCCGGAGACATCCTCCCCATCATCATCAGCATCATCAGCCTCATCAGCATCAGTATCCTCATTCTCACCGCGAAATGAAAATCCGACACAGCCTCCATCCATCCATCCGCCAAACAGCGCGTGTCTGTCCTCGTGAATTCCCACCAACCACCCCCAAACGCCGCAAAGACTCCCCTTCACTCTTTTAGCTCCCTTTTGTTTCTCGTTCTCGGTACCTTTAGTCAGCAGGAGACCCTTTGCCGGCGCCGTCCGTAGCAGTGCCACCCAATATCCTCTGTTCAAATTAATATTTCCGTGCTGGCAACACAATCACCAGCGCCTGATTAATATCATGCACAGCTTCATACCCCCCATGAGCCCAGAAACTTCCATAGTAGGCATGCGCATGAGATAGGCGTCCGTAGCACCAGGTCTTCAAAACTGTCTTTTTGCCCCGAATGTGCTTTTCAATCCTCACAGGCCCCGCAGCGTCGCGGCTTGGCCTCCGCGGACTTCCACGAAGTTCTTGTCTGTGAATCGTATCGTAAATGCTCAACACGAACCGAATCGAATCTCCCACTCGTCATATGCGAGATGCTTTTGTTCTCGTTTGAACTCCGTAAATCCCAAAAGTCTGAGGCCCCTGAGTCTCAGTTGTGGCGCCCGTGGCGGTGTACAGTATTCATTTAGTTTTCTGGTTCCCACGGTGGAACGTCTTGCCGCAGCCCACCTTGCGGCCTCGGTTCCATCCAAATCCGAAGGTTAGCGCTCGATGCGGGAAATGAGTCGCGCTGCGGACAACCAACGGTACGACTTTCGGCTGGCGGTGGAGCTGAACGGTTGCGTGTATCTGGTGCTGTGCCGAATCATCCACGCAGGAGCCAGGTAGCGGGCGCATGGAGGACTTATGACTGCCAGTGTGCCAGGTCACAGCGGTTGTTATGAGCTGATAGTTTGAGGCTTCGACAAATATGCAAATTGCGACTCAACACATGGCCAAATAAGCCTTGAGGCTGAGGGCGAAATCCCGCTGGGCAATCTCCAAAGAAAGCAGTCCTGAATCATCTTTTGAACACAAGCTTCTTGAAGAGCCGAGATTTGCAATTTGATTGGTGTTGGATATGGAGGACGTGTGCTGCTGGATGTTAACGTTGGGGTGTGCAACCGAACGAACAAAGCCCTACGGTTGACGTTGAATGCGCTGGGCAATTCCAAAAACCTGCCAACAATCTACTTTGTGTAACTGCCCGGAAGGATCAATATCAAATACTCGATACATCTTCATTGACCTCATCCGGACGGTATATCGCAGTCCGAGAAGAACTCTTCAAAACTAATCTAATATAGACAAACCATTACGCGTTACTCACCGCTAGAGAACCGTGGTATTCTCTGAGCCTCGCTTGGCCTTGCAGGACGGAATCCTGAGAATCTAAACCAAATAATCAGGCAAGCAACCGAGACAGTTGAGCCTCAGATTGATTAACTCCAACGTTAATGTTGGGACCTAAATAGCGCAAAGCAATACCGCACGTCGTCAACAATAGAGTTCAGTTCTGGTTCCATTGTGGAGATGACTAACCCGCGTCCGAGCAACCTGTGCCTAACACTCATATCTTGTTGCATTTTTCGTATGCCTTACAATGTCGTTACTGGATGTTTTTCTCCAAGGCTCCAAAAGACTGTCGTTGCCATATGTACAGTTATCGGATGCCAACGTTGTGATTGCGATAGCTGTTCACAAAATCATGCAGCCTATAAAACCCCATCGGGCTGTGTAGCCTTGCAACTTTATAGTCTACCCTGGTACGAAAGACACAAAATTGTGACACTAGCCAGAAACAGTATCCACAAAGTAGGCTTGGAATCGCGAGGCAAAGAAACTCGGAGATTTCCATCAAATAGCTAGTTCCGTGTAACCGCAAAGCAAAGTTAGGATTAGGCAAGTAGGATTAGATGTTAGATCCCGTATAGCACACATATACATATGTACACAGCCATGAAGATATATCCACCCCGCTTACAACACGTCTATGGTCTATAATTGATGGAAAATATGGTAGCAAGGAAGGCAAAAGCTCATGTTTTTTCATTATGCATTATCGGAGCATAACACCAACCCTATTTAGTTGCAGGCCGATTGCACATTGGAGGCCGGAGGAGCTAGGAGTGTTCCTAAGCATACCGTCTAAGCGAAATTCGAAATGGTACTTCGGCAGGATTACGGCGCAGGCGAGTAATAGCGAACCTGCATCGCACTATTAGAGAGGGCACAGTATGTTCGCTCTACCCTAGCTATCTTGTTTATGTTTCTAGGGTTACTTGAATGACGGATCCAAGTTAAGGATTCGTTCAGCTGATTTTTTTGATATCTTGAACGCCGTTAAGGTCAAGACTCGAACGTTCGATGTAAATCGATGCGTAACAAGGGCGAAGTACGGCTAAAAGGCGGCATTTGGGGTACATGAACTTGAGTTGCAATCGGTTATTTGATAGAAATAGCACTTACACCACCTCTGCAGCAATTTATCGTAGATTGAATTTTGATTACTAGATGAGCAAGTTTGCACGGCAGATGCTCCAGTCTCGGCCTTGAAACTGCGCCAGATATCAAAATATATCATCCTGAATTCACCAAGCACCAAATATATCTTGTCTATTACCAAACCACCACCACTAGTATAGTTGGCATTTTAGCTCACTTCGCAGGTACTACAAGTAATCAGAACACCAAAAGGCCCAAATGAATGTAAACCCAACCTAACGTTCCTCAAATCCTAATAAATATCAAACATTATCACCGCCACATTTCTCTTCAACTCACGCATCCGCAAGTCTATGAACAGTCTCAACGCCACAAGTTCAGAATATTCATATTCCAACCGCTTTCGCCAGAACCGCCGCTCGATTCAGTATACTCCTATTCGAGCTTCCGCTTCCTGGGCATATAATCTTTCATTTAAACTGTCTATCTTAGTTGTGCCACGCTAGATATTGTATCGTGAGGGTTTTTATCCGATCTGTTTGTATCACTATAGTTACCTAATGAATTAGTAGATATGGGCAAGAGCTGTCGTGAGTGAATAGAATGTTCGAATAAGCCATTGTGGAGGGTTTTCCAGGGTTACAGCAGGACGGTCGTGTCGGTTATTAATATACTGGAATTGTTAAAGGATGACCAATTTGAGGGTAAACCCTAGGTGGATTTGCGATTCATGAGTATCAGCAGTTGCTAGTTGGTTTTGTGATCCTAGTTGGTCATTTGGATATCAATTTAAATATGGCAATATTACAAATCTCATGGTGGTTCGTTGCTTCGGCATATCGGCACAATCATACGTGATGTTTATAGCTAGAATCTTGAGGTATCAAATAGCCTGCCAGGACTTCGTGATGGGAAAAACAAGTGTAAATTACGATTCAATATATTGTATATGGATTCGTCTAAGGTGGGTAGAGTATCTAGGAATGACTTTTGTACAAGAAGTATTGAAAACGGAAGACAATAAACACCCGGAAACTCCAAGAATCTGAATAAACCCCCTTAGAATGTGAATAGAAGAACAAGACAATGAAAATAATAAAACAGTTAGAATATAAAACACTGTAAACATATAGCAGGGAGACCCAGGAAATGAACCTTATATCTCACCCATCTCTTTGTATATCGGAATATATATCTGCAGATATATATATGCCATCTACAGCGCCATTCCTCTAGAGCTTGATGGATCAGTATGGTACTTCGGCTCGTTGGCCATCTCTTCCTCTCCGCTCCGTCTTCCTAGCCACATAGTCTCGCCTGGACCAATGGGGCCCCGAGGTTCGTGATACGTTTCCATACCCAGTTCTCTTCTACCCTGTCTGTAATCCTCTCGATATCCAGCCCTGATTCTTCCCTTGGCTACACCGCCAGCCGCAGGCATAGCGTACCACCATGTGCCACAGATGGCAGAGAAGAAACCCAGGCACGAGCCGGCAAAGATGTCGATACCAGCATGTTTGAAGTCCAGATATCGAGTAGCACCAATCCACATTGCCAGACAGAAGAAAGAGATAATGATGATAAATGTCAACAGCGGAAGCGATGGCGGGTGTAGCTTTGATACGCGTTCGCGGGACTCCTTTTCAGTAGTGGCTGACGACGATTTCGAGTGTTTATGAGAGTCGAAGACATGGAAAGGTAGCTTGCTGACAGATGTCTTGCTCAGCGTAAGAACGAGGGTGGAATAGAAAAACAGTGACAGAAAAGTGAGGCCGGCGAAGGACACTAGAGTATTTTTTTAGTAAAGAGTATTCATATTGATTTTAAAAAGGCAAGCTGAGATCTGACAAGGGTAAGCTTACTGGTAGCATGACCGCTAGGAAAGCTGCGGAACGCCTCGGAAAGCCTGTCATGGTCGGTGGTAGTGCAGATATCGGTTGTAACCAACGGATTCCAGGCGTAGATGCCTTCCGGCCCTGTTCTAGTCGATTTCACGATTGCAGCTACTTTGTCCCAGTCCGGCTGGCAGACAGAAATCATGTGAGGTCTGGGTTTACCAAAGACATTCTTCAAACAGTTGGAGACGAAAAAGGCGAGAGCGTCGGTGAGGCCAAGTGAGAGCCAGGCTCTGTTCCAGTTTAACAGTTTGTGCTTCCAGACGAGCGATGCCGGGGCCTGGGGATTATTCGCCAACGCTGGGAGAGCAGACCGAGGAGCGAGGAGGCAACAGAGAAGAGTGATCGCAGCGGGACCTGCTATAGCGACTACTCCTAGGACAGCCACAGAGACGGTATCTACAATCTCGTTAGTATACTTTATCGAAAGAGATATGTTATTCTTGTTTTTGGTGGTTTCTTACCGCCATGATAGGGGAAACTGAAAGCCGGGTCGTACGGATTGAACGGCCTTCGGGCACCATCCATATTCCCCAGAAATCCTCCCAGAATCACAAATCCGATAACCAGCACCCAATCCAAAGCATACCGCCCCGATACTATGAGAAAATCCTTCGTTATAAACCCCATCCTGCCGATATACCGCCGAAGTCGGACTCCGTGTATAAATTTTCCGTGGTGATAAAAGAATGGTCTATTGGTGAAGTCCGAGGGAGAAGTGGCAAGGGTTAACAAAAGAAGTAAGTGGTCGTGTGAGGGTCGATAAATTAATTAATCAGTGCAACACAGGATTTTTTTGTTAGGCGAAAAAATAAATGAAGCAAATGAGCGCGTAGAAATTTCGAAATCAACGAGAGAGAGTTCGAAGATTGAAGAGACGAAGATTGATAAGAAGGATTTTCAAGGTGAGTGAGAGAGGTTGGAAAATAGGGACTCTCTGGAACGCCGCGAAACAATAACCTTCGAAAACAGTAGGCGAAGGGCGAGCTGAAACAAATGTCAGCGTCGAAGCCAGCCAGGAGCATCGGACATCTGCAGTCGGACTGGGTGACCAGTGCTCTCCCTATATATAAAATGCCTAGACAAGCCAAAAGCTAGAAGCAGAAACTAGAAACCGGAGAAGGCTCTTGGTTCGCTGGTGGTATACGGCATGAAATCTCCTTAGAAGTGACAGCCAAGCACAGCCCGTCCTCGCAATTAAAAACAGGTCTGATGCTCTCCCCATATGGCTATCCCTCACGAGAGCAGTTCCACTCATCATCGTTCCTTAAGTCTTAGTAGCAAAGCCTAGAAAACTTGGCTATCATATGAAATTCGAGTTTTCCCTATGAAGATGCACATCTCACAGAAGAGATTGGCCTTCTATTCCCAGGTCTGGATCGATTACGAGCCCATACAAGCCGCCAAGTATCGCTGCGGAGTGCCCAGATTGATGCGACCCTGCCGCCGTACAGATTGGTGGTGAGATTGACATTATTAATCCCTGGCTTACGAAATGGATTTCCATTGCTTTTGGCGTCTCAGATGAGAAAAAAACCATCTGCTCAAACACTCCAGACCCAGCCCAGCTTTTCTGCAGGGCCCGAGTTCTAGATCAAGATTAGCGCGCTCTGGATGACTAGTCTCGAGCTGAGGCGTTGAAGTTTTAGGGTATCAAAGAGGCAGCCGCTGACGTTACTAGCGGCCTGCGCCTCGATTTAATGCCCGCGATGTCTCAAAATCATCAGCTGTCAGAATGATGTGAAGTTGGTAATTGCCGCCTACAGACGCGTTCGGTATCAGCGAGTAAGAATTCCTGTAGATATTTTATATTTGAATGCTGGCTTTGAACAATTTTTAACAGCGCCTCAATTTCTCAACTGTATATATACATATTTGTCTCGTAAAATCATGAACCAGACCACAAAGTGACGAGCAGGGGCAATCCAGATGTATTTGCATATGTTTGTAGAACGCCTATGGGTATATAGACTGGTACGGGTATGGTACGTTCTGATACATGATATTCCAGCAGTTATTTTGAAGACTAGGCTATTATATGAGGGAATTTGTGTAATCGCGATTACGAACCCGCAGCGCGAAACCACTGATTTCTTATAGACTGTGATGTGACTATATCTGACAAGGTCATAGAGATCTTGCATTCAAAGACGTCACATGCCGAAGACATCCCGTTTCCAACAACGGTCAACGCAATGCGAGTACCAATGGCATCTCGTCTGATAGTCTCCAGGATTGTTGGGCTACATGCAAACAGGCGGGAAATCTCTAGATCTAATCGAGCCATGCTTGTAAACCATGCGTTGTGCCTGCAAGATAAGATGTTTTGTGTACCAGAATATCTGTACTGTGCTGCTCCAAATAGGAACTCTATAACTTAACTAGCGCTTAAGTAAAAATATTAAATTAGCTTTAGCTCTCTGCTGGTAATCATATTTGCATTCGCAACCTTGATCCTGAAGCTGTTCATAAGTTCCGACCGTATTTAAATTTGCGGATGATTGCTGCTTGCTCGCGGGGCTGAAATCTATATCCCTGGCCGCACTCGATTAGAATCTAAGGTCCTACCCCTAGATTCAGAGTCCTCTTGCTTAGAAGTTTCCGTGGTTAACATTATATTATGCACGGTGCTGGACGTTCTATCCCACAACGCAATTATGCGATACTCAGCCAGGGAAACGTATATTTAGGGCACAGCTAAAGCTAACAAAAGGAGATATTTTTTGAATTTCTATGGTATGAACTACTAGGTAGAAATGTTACAATCGTACAAGCAAGTGCTGGAGTCAGGCGTCCGATGCTGTCAAACCACTAGGCTTTGGGAACTAAAGAGTGCACAATAGCGTTTTTGATCAGTGATGGGCGCATATGCAATGATATGAAATTTTATTTCCGCCAAAAATAAGATTTGCTACCCTAGAAATTATCAGGAAATATGTTTGTCCTTTAGTTTCTACTGATATTGTTTGGGCAGTTTCGGGACAGCTGTCAGAAGTAGTCCCTCAGCCTTTAGATCTTATTTTCTCGAGATGGTTACCTGCCTAGGCCAGGGTAAATTATAAATATTCATATTGAACATTGAAAATTATTTGCCGCAGCCAGGATTAAATCAGAATCCGGATCGCGATATTCGTCTTAGGTGCTAGACTACCCTTTTTATCGATTATCGTGGTAGTTGCGGCTGCTTTCCATTCTAAATTTTCTTGATATTACCCGACTCTACAACTTTTCTGGAAGCCGTCGAAACCTTCCAAGACCGACAAATTATGCCTAAGCCTATTTTCGCCTCCGGGTCCGGATACAATGCCCAGGAAAAAACCACTCGCTTGTATGTAGGGCGCCGCTATGCATGTCGTTCTTAAAATTGCATGGCTTGCCAACGTACAAAACGGCTAGATGTTGACATCACACAATAAAAGCCCAAAAGAAATATAGTAACCAAAGAACTCATAACGGCAGCTCCGAACTCAAGCCGCCAACAAAAACCAGGTTCTCGATATGAAACACCTGGTTACACATTTTGCATTACTGCCTGGTCTGGCAAGCATGATTCAGGAAATATTTACCAGTTCTGGAGCAGCCACCCTCGGTTATGCCCGTTTTCGGCGAACGGGGAGGCTGCATTTGACTGTGGGAATTCGGCATTTTGAACGAACGCCATTCGAGGAAAAGAAAAACAGTCGCAAAACAAGTGCTCCAACGTGGTTGACATGCGCATTTGAGTTCTAAAGTGATAGCGATTAGCTTATTTCGCATCAAGATTGCACCATCATAGTTTGCAGAAACTTGGACGAGGTCTCGCAGTTATATGCTGTCATAGTTGCTGCTGCTGCCTTGAAAGTCATGCAGGGCGGCACCCCCACTTGACTTTATCGAGATCTCCAGACGGTGGAGACCGAACTCGACAGGCATCGACAGGCATCGACAGGCTTGTCCGTTACACGATCCGAACACCTTTTTAAATTTCTTCCCACCCGGAAAATCTGCCCGTGCTGGGGGTTAGGGTTAGTTAATGCGTGCTAAGTAGCTAATACCACCCATCCTTAAGGATAGCTGGGATCCTGACCGTCGATCCACCCAATGCGCGGCACCTTGTTGTAATCCTCAAATCAAATCCCTGAATCGAAAAATTTCTGGCTTGACCGAGACCTACTTCAAGAAGAGGAAACTGCGGGTCGCTTTTTCGCAAAATCCGAGCTAAGAGAAGGTGGTTGCACATGGCATAGCGCAGGGATTCACAAAGGAACACTGGCCAGGGCGATGGCGAGCTATACTGTCAGTCACGCTCGCCGATATGTCATTACCTAAGACGGTATTCAAGATCCCTCAGAAAACGATAAGAAGCTCTGGTTCGCCGCATTTTTTTTACATTTTGAAGCTCGACTTATCTCCAATTTTTGGTTTTTTGGCATTCCAAGAGCTGCGTTTGGCTCATTCTTTCGGCTGCGTTACTGTCACGACATTGTAGTCGGTGCTGGTTAGGAAAACAATACCAGAATCACGATCTACAGCCGGCGGTTACTGCCCATTTCTACGATCAAAGATCGAGAGAGAGACTTCTTCCTCATCTCTACTTTTTCTCTTCACCAAGAGATTCTTCGACTGCCACCGACCCCGCCATCGAACAAACATTCTTCAAAGTCCCACGTTACCTTACAAATCCTCGCGACGTCATTTGACCAGGTTGTAGCCGCTTTACTCTCAAAATGGCATCCAACCCAACACATGACAACGACCCGTCGGCCGGAGATATCGATCGAAAGCCGAGTATTGTGGAAGAAACAACCCGATCCATAGTCGCCACTAACTTTGCGCACGCGGAGGTTGATGGTGTTCTTGAAGAGGGGTCGTTGGACCCCAGGTATCGAGCTAAAGCGACAATTCTGAATGCCGCTATGCAGGTACGCTGTTTTTTACGTAATCTAGAGACATGTGTGTTGATCTGCTGCTAACGTTGCTGTCCTCCAGGATATGGGATTTGGAGCGTACCAGAAGTATGTTTACAGAAATGATAGCGAGAATGAGAGAACGACAAGCTAACTAGTTCATTGTGCAGATTCTTGTTCTGCGTGTGTGGTACGTTGTTACAAGGCGTTTTCTTCATCTGATAACATATTGCTAACTTTGGAGCTAGGGTTTGGGTGGTTCATCGATAATGTGAGAATGGAAATTCCGGCTATTCTAAAAATCGAAATTTCGAACAGGGGACTAATATCTGCGAAATAGATGTGGCCACAAGTCACAGCAATGTATGCATGCTCGAAAGTCTTTTATAACAAGAATCGAATCTAACCGTGCTTTAGCATTCTATCATCAGTACAAAGAGAATTCAAGTTCAAACCGCCATCGCTTCTTGCATTGTCGCAGAATATCGGTCTGCTCTTTGGGGCCGGTATGTTTGGTAACCTATCGATCTTGAAGGAAATAAGCTAAGAATCATGTAGCCGTCTGGGGTCTTGCCTCTGATATAATTGGTCGACGAGTAAGTATTAATCTTATGTGGATGAAGAAAAAGCAATAGCTAATGCAGAACCACAGTGGGCATTCAATCTGACACTGCTTGTTGTTGGTGTATTCGGTCTCATAGCTGGTGCATCTCCAAGTTTCCCAGCGTTGGGTGTTTTCGCCGCTCTCTGGTCATTTGGCGTTGGTGGTTCCCTTCCTGTTGGTCCGTATTGCCTTCTATAAAATCAGACAATTTGAGAACACAAGCTAAAATTGTAGTAGATTCTGCTATTTTCCTCGAATTTATCAACGGAAAATCGCAATGGACCCTCACCCTCCTTAGCGTATGTTACCAACCCAGAATTATTAGCTGCGATAAAAAGAATCAAGGGCTAAACTTTATAATTCTTTAGATTTGGTGGGCCGGTGGTCAAATCGTCGCCAGTCTCATCGCTTGGCCATGTAAGTAGATTCTGCATCACTGATCCAAAACATAACCGGATACTAATTATATGAAACTAGTGATTGGCAACTATGGATGCCCAGACGCGGACACTTGCACAAAAGATAATAATTGGGGCTGGAGATACTTCATTTTCACGTATGAGATCACCCTTACCAGGGTCGTGTTATCTCCAGCATAGTACTAATTAAATGACTTACAGCATGGGCGGCTTAACTTTAATTCTATTCGTCATCCGCTTTTTCATATTTAATATGTATGAGGTATGGTGTTACCCACTAAACAACCTGAATTCGCACATATATGCTAATTATCTTCAACTTGATAGTCTCCAAAGTATCTTATGGGGAAAGCCCGCGATGCCGACGCCGTCGAAGTCGTTCACAAAGTCGCTCAGTACAACAAGTTCGAATCTTCCCTTTCTCTTGAGCACCTCGAAGCCGTTGACCGCCACTACCGCACCAGCGAGTCCGATACCAGCGAACACCCTACCCGTCAAGAATACACTACTGCTTCGGCAGCTGTCAAGAGGAACTTGGAGAAGTTTAGAGGAGAACACATCCGTGCTTTGTTTAGAACACGACAGCTCGCATATTCTACTTCTTTGGTGATACTACTATGGGGAATCATTGGATTGGCATTCCCATTGTATAATGCCTTCTTGCCATTCTTGCTTACTAACCGCGGCGCGGAGTTGGGAGAGGACTCGCTGAGCACAACGTATAGAAACTACGTTATTATTGGGTGAGCACAAAATCGGGAAATCTCAACAGCAGAAATTCATTCGCTAACATTAGACAAGTGTTTGCGGTATTCCTGGATCTTTGCTGGCAACTGCTGCCGTCGAACTTCCTCGCATTGGCCGAAAGGGCGCAATGTCCATTTCCACCGTTTTGACTGGTGTTTTCCTCTTCATAAGTACGACCTCAAAGACTAGCAGTGCTCTTCTTGGTTGGAATTGTGCATATAGTGTTACCTCGAACGCTATGTACGGAATGTGAGTATCCCTACCTCGAAACCCCCCAGACCTTACAATGATTTGGCGACTAATATGTTACTAGTCTCTACGCTTATACCCCAGAAATCTTCCCAACATCCTCTCGAGGAACGGGTAACGCTTTAGCTGCATGCGCCAACCGTGTTTTCGGTATCATGGCTCCAGTTATTGCCGGTTACGCTGACCTAACGACCTCGGTTCCCGTCTATGTCTCCGGAGCACTTTTTATCGCTGCTGGATTCGTCATGTTGTTGTTGCCATATGAGCCTCGCGGTAAAGTGAGTATGTAGGCACATAGACACACTTTGGTGTTTTGGTATAAAACGAGCAGTTGTAATTTCTATTAGTATTGTTTGGTTTTTTTTTGAGAGCAGAGTTTCTGTTTTGGGATGATACGGCAGGGGTTGGGCGACGGCTAGTGCTAAAGTCGTTGGAAGTATTCGTTTGGATTATTTTTGTGTAGTTTTATGACGGTCCTTTTCCTGGGTTCAGCACAGGCTACGAGTTCTCTTGAAGGATTCGGGGAGAACCTTAGTTACACACGCGAATTAGCTATTGAAAGTTATAGCGGACACAGCGGAAGACATTTTTTAGTTCTAATCGTTAATACAAGTACAAGTACTCAGGGGTTCTTTCCCCTAACATACAATCTATACACCAAGCTAGATAACAGATAAATATATTTACAAAAAGTAAAAGCCCCCCAACGCATTATGACCCTACGATGTACTTATGACCAGAAGGATAAAAGCTCGATACCATGGTTGGATCTCAATGCAAAGGATCCCTTGGGTCATATACCGTCCGGGGAATCTTTACTGCCTGTTTCTTGTCCAAGCTTCTAACCCAGGCGTGTACCACCCCCTTCACATTCCTGGTTCCATAGACTCCCTCTACTAGTTCGGGGTGCTTTTCCAATAGCACTTCATCTTTCCTCTGCCGTTTCTCGTCTCTTCTGCGGACAATCTCGTTGAGACCTGCATGCGCATTCCTAAGTACGTAGGCGGCCTCTGCATCAGACCCTTCTAGATCGGCGAAGGGAGTATAGCCCAATCTATTGAAGAGGGTAAATTAGCATGTGTTTATATAAGATTCTGGAAGGCATGGAGAGGAAGAGATAGCATGGATGGATCTTTTCTTCTCGTGGGGCTGCGGAATTGATGTAGCGCGACTTACCCGGCAGGATAATTGAGACGTCTTCCTTTATCCAGTGTGGTTATTAAGTCCATATCTTCTTGCTCGAGTAGCAAATCTCCCCCTAGGTTTTCGCTTGCTTTTGTGATATCTTCTATAAACGGTATCGTGACTTCACCGCGGGTTATGTGCCAGGCTATTGGATTTTATGCGATTAGTTTCCCGGGAACATATTGGGATGCTCAGGCGACGCTGCAGAACATAACGTACCTATAAGCAGTTGTTTTACAGTGATATCGTAACGTTCGGCGATTTCGACTAAGACTGGATCCTCTAACATTTCCGTGATCAATAGTTTACTGGAGCCTCCCATCGTATTCGGGTTCAAGTAGCTTGCAACGGCTATTTGAAACAAAAAAAAGGTATTAGTGTCTGTACATTTTGTTGGCCGGGTGTGGCTGTGAAGGCTGGGTCCATCGAGATATTCAGGGCAAACGACTTACTAATTCCGTGACTTTTGTTCCACTTCACAAAGTCATTCTGCTGCAAGTACGGATTCAATTCCATTTGGTGAATTTGGGGTGGGTACTTGGCAACCTCTAATAGACGCTCCACCTCGCTCTTGGAGAAATTTGCAATTCCCAACGATTTGACCTTCCCAGTTTCATAATCCTTCTCCATCTGTTTCCAGGCGTATATATAGTCAATCGGTTTCCCTTCTTCGTCGACTTCAAGCGTGAGACTTCTATCTTTTGCGGAATTCCAAGACACCGGCCATTTCATGACCCAAAGATCC